>CAWUFW010000962.1:2400000-3082500 GCA_963921515.1 Calotriton arnoldi
ACTTATCCAATCACTCTGCCAAAACACAAGCACTTATAAATTCACCATGCACTCTCCTTGCAGTACTCTAATCATCCAGTCAGTACCCATGTACTCATGCAATGACCCAGGCACTAACACATGCACTGCTACAATCCCCTGAGCACTACCCATGCAGTCCAGCCATCTCCCTGTCACTGCCTATGCACTCCTCCAATTACCCAGTCAGCACCATGTACTTATCCAATTACTCTGCCAAAATCCAAGCACTTATAAATTCACCATACACTCTCCTTGCAGCACTCTAATCATCCTGTCACTAACCATGCTCTCATGCAATGACCCAGGCACTAACTCATGCACTGCTACAATCCCCTGAGCACTACCCATGCAGTCCAGCCATCGCCCTGTCACTACCCATGCACTACTCCAATCACCATGTACTTATCCAATCACTCTGCCAAAATCCAAGCACTTATAAATTCACCATGCACTCTCCTTGCAGCACTCTAATCATCCAGTCACTACCCATGTACTCATGCAATGACCCAGGCACTAACACATGCACTGCTACAATCCCCTGAGCACTACTCATGCAGTCCAGGCATCTCCTTGTCACTACTCATGCACTCCTCCAATCACCCAGCCAGCACCATGTACTTATCCAATCACTCCGCCAAAACCCAAGCACTTATAAATTCACCATGCACTCTCCTTGCAGTACTCTAATCATCCAGTCAGTACCCATGTACTCATACAATGACCCAGGTACTAACACATGCACTGCTACAATACCCTGAGCACTACCCATGCAGTCCAGCCATCTCCCTGTCACTGCCTATGCACTCCTCCAATCACCCAGTCAGCACCATGTACTTATCCAATTACTCTGCCAAAATCCAAGCACTTATAAATTCACCATACACTCTCCTTGCAGCACTCTAATCATCCTGTCACTAACCATGCACTCATGCAATGACCCAGGCACTAACTCATGCACTGCTACAATCCCCTGAGCACTACCCATGCAGTCCAGCCATCGCCCTGTCACTACCCATGCACTCCTCCAATCACCTAGCCAGCACCATGTACTTATCCAATCACTCTGCCAAAATCCAAGCACTTATAAATTCACCATGCACTCTCCTTGCAGTACTCTAATCTTCCAGTCAGTACCCATGTACTCATGGAATGACCCAGGCACTAACACATGCACTGCTACAATCCCCTGAGCACTACCCATGCAGTTCAGCCATTTCCCTGTCACTGCCTATGCACTCCTCTAATCACCCATTCACCACCATGTACTTATCCAATCACTCTGCCAAAATCCAAGCACTTATAAATTCACCATGCTCTCTCCTTGCAGTACTCTGATCTTCCAGTCAGTACCCATCTACTCATGCAATGACCCAGGCACTAACACATGCACTGCTACAATCCCCTGTGCACTACCCATGCAGACCTGTTACCACCTACACACTACTGAGTCACTCCTCCAATTACCCAGGTAGTACCCATGCACTCCAGCAATCCCTCTGTCACTACCCCTGCACTCCTCCAATCACCCATCCAGCATCATGTACTTATCCAATCACTCCGCCAAAACCCAAGCAGTTATAAAATCACCATGCACTCTCCTTGCAGCACTCTAATCATCCAGTCACTACCCATGTACTCATGCAATGACCCAGGCACTAACACATGCAGTGGTACAATCACCTGTGCACTGCCCATGCAGTCTTCCAATCACCAAACCAGCACCATATACTTATCCAATCACTCCGCCAAAACCCAAGCACTTATAAATTCACCATGCACTCTCCTTGCAGTACTCTCTTCATCCAGTCAGTACCCATGTACTCATGCAATGACCCAGGCACTAACACATGCACTGCTACACTCCCCTGTGCACTACCCATGCAGACCTCTAACCACCTACACACTACTGATTCACTCCTCCAATTACCCAGGTAGTACCAATGCACTCCAGCAATCCCTCTGTCACTACCCATGCACTCCTCCAATCACCCATCCAGCATCATGTACTTATCCAATCACTCCGCCAAAACCCAAGCAGTTATAAAATCACCATACACTCACCTTGCAGCACTCTAATCATCCTGTCACTACCCATGCACTCATGCAATGACCCAGGCACTAACTCATGCACTGCTACAATCCCCTGAGCACTACCCATACAGTCCAGCCATCGCCCTGTCACTACCCATGCACTCCTCCAATCACCCAGCCAGCACCATGTACTTATCCAATCACTCTGCCAAAATCCAACCACTTATAAATTCACCATGCACTCTCCTTGCAGTACTCTCTTCATCCAGTCAGTACCCATGTACTTATGCAATGACCCAGACAGTAACACATGCACTGCTACAATCCCCTGTGCACTACCCATGCAGACCTCTAACCACCTACACAGTACTGATTCACTCCTGCAATTACCCAGGTAGTACCCATGCACTCCAGCAATCCCCCTGTCACTACCCATGCACTCCTCCAATCACCCATCCAGCATCATGTACTTATCCAATCACTCCGCCAAAACCCAAGCACTTATAAAATCACCATGCACTCTCCTTGTAGCACTCTAATCATCCAGTCACTACTCATGTACTCATGCAATGACCCAGGCACTAACTCATGCACTGCTACAATCCCCTGTGCACTACCCATGCACTCCAGCCATCGCCCTGTCAGTACCCATGCACTCCTTCAATCACCCAGCCAGCACCATGTACTTATCCAATCACTCCACCAAAACCCAAGCACTTATAAATTCACCATCCACTCTCCTTGCAGTACTCTAATCTTCCAGTCAGTACCCATGTACTCATGGAATGACCCAGGCACTAACACATGCACTGCTACAATCCCCTGAGCACTACCCATGCAGTCCAGCCATTTCCCTGTGCACTGCCCATGCAGTCTTCCAATCACCAAACCAGCACCATATACTTATCCAATCACTCTGCCAAAACCCAAGCACTTATAAAATCACCATGCACTCTCCTTGTAGCACTCTAATCATCCAGTCACTACTCATGTACTCATGCAATGACCCAGGCACTAACTCATGCACTGCTACAATCCCCTGTGCACTACCCATGCACTCCAACCATCGCCCTGTCAGTACCCATGCACTCCTTCAATCACCCAGCCAGCACCATGTACTTATCCAATCACTCCACCAAAACCCAAGCACTTATAAATTCACCATGCACTCTCCTTGCAGTACTCTAATCTTCCAGTCAGTACCCATGTACTCATGGAATGACCCAGGCACTAACACATGCACTGCTACAATCCCCTGAGCACTACCCATGCAGTCCAGCCATTTCCCTGTGCACTGCCCATGCAGTCTTCCAATCACCAAACCAGCACCATATACTTATCCAATCACTCCGCCAAAACCCAAGCACTTATAAATTCACCATGCACTCTCCTTGCAGTACTCTCTTCATCCAGTCAGTACCCATGTACTCATGCAATGACCCAGGCACTAACACATGCACTGCTACAATCCCCTGTGCACTACCCATGCAGACCTCTAACCACCTACACACTACTGATTCACTCCTCTAATTACCCAGGTAGTATCAATGCACTCCAGCAATCCCTCTGTCACTACCCATGCACTCCTCCAATCACCCATCCAGCATCATGTACTTATCCAATCACTCCGCCAAAACCCAAGCAGTTATAAAATCACCATGCACTATCCTTGCAGCACTCTAATCATCCAGTCACTACCCATGTACTCATGCAATGACCCAGGCACTAACACAAGCACTGCTACAATCCCCTGAGCACTACTCATGCAGTCCAGCCATTTCCCTGTCACTGCCTATGCACTCCTCCAATCACCCATCCAGCATCATGTACTTATCCAATCACTCCGCCAAAACCCAAGCAGTTATAAAATCACCATGCACTATCCTTGCAGCACTCTAATCATCCAGTCACTACCCATGTACTCATGCAATGACCCAGGCTCTAACACATGCACTGCTACAATCCCCTGAGCACTACTCATGCAGTCCAGGCATCTCCATGTCACTACTCATGCACTCCTCCAATCACCCAGCCAGCACCATGTACTTATCCAATCACTCTGCCAAAACACAAGCACTTATAAATTCACCATGCACTCTCCTTGCAGTACTCTAATCATCCAGTCAGTACCCATGTACTCATGCAATGATCCAGGCACTAACACATGCACTGCTACAATCCCCTGAGCACTACCCATGCAGTCCAGCCATCTCCCTGTCACTGCCTATGCACTCCTCCAATTACCCAGTCAGCACCATGTACTTATCCAATTACTCTGCCAAAATCCAAGCACTTATAAATTCACCATACACTCTCCTTGCAGCACTCTAATCATCCTGTCACTAACCATGCTCTCATGCAATGACCCAGGCACTAACTCATGCACTGCTACAATCCCCTGAGCACTACCCATGCAGTCCAGCCATCGCCCTGTCACTACCCATGCACTCCTCCAATCACCATGTACTTATCCAATCACTCTGCCAAAATCCAAGCACTTATAAATTCACCATGCACTCTCCTTGCAGCACTCTAATCATCCAGTCACTACCCATGTACTCATGCAATGACCCAGGCACTAACACATGCACTGCTACAATCCCCTGAGCACTACTCATGCAGTCCAGGCATCTCCTTGTCACTACTCATGCACTCCTCCAATCACCCAGCCAGCACCATGTACTTATCCAATCACTCCGCCAAAACCCAAGCACTTATAAATTCACCATGCACTCTCCTTGCAGTACTCTAATCATCCAGTCAGTACCCATGTACTCATACAATGACCCAGGTACTAACACATGCACTGCTACAATACCCTGAGCACAACCCATGCAGTCCAGCCATCTCCCTGTCACTGCCTATGCACTCCTCCAATCACCCAGTCAGCACCATGTACTTATCCAATTACTCTGCCAAAATCCAAGCACTTATAAATTCACCATACACTCTCCTTGCAGCACTCTAATCATCCTGTCACTAACCATGCACTCATGCAATGACCCAGGCACTAACTCATGCACTGCTACAATCCCCTGAGCACTACCCATGCAGTCCAGCCATCGCCCTGTCACTACCCATGCACTCCTCCAATCACCTAGCCAGCACCATGTACTTATCCAATCACTCTGCCAAAATCCAAGCACTTATAAATTCACCATGCACTCTCCTTGCAGTACTCTAATCATACAGTCAGTACCATGTACTCATGCAATGACCCAGGCACTAACACATGCACTGCTACAATCCCCTGAGCACTTCCGATGCAGACCTCTAACCACCTTCACACTACTGATTCACTCCTCCAATTATCCAGGTAATACCCATGCACTCCAGAAATCCCTCTGTCACTACCCATGCACTCCTCCAATCACCCAGCCAGCACCATGTACTTATCCAATCACTCCGCCAAAACCCAAGCAGTTATAAAATCACCATGCACTGTCCTTGCAGCACTCTAATCATCCAGTCACTACCCATGTACTCATGCAATGACCCAGGCTCTAACACATGCACTGCTACAATCCCCTGAGCACTACCCATCCAGTCCAGCCATCTCCGTGTCACTGCCTAGCCACTCCTCCAATCACCACCATGTACTTATCCAATCACTCTGCCAAAATCCAAGCACTTATAAATTCACCATGATCTCTCCTTGCAGTACTCTCATCATCCAGTCAGTACCCATGTACTTATCCAATCACTCCGCCAAACCCAAGTACTTTTAAATTCACCATACACTCTCTTTGCAGCACTCTAATCATCCTGTCACTACCCATGCACTCATGCAATGACACAGGCACTAACTCATGCACTGCTGCAATCCCCTGAGCACTACCCATGCAGTCCAGATATCGCCCTGTCACTACCCATGCACTCCTCCAATCACCCAGCCAGCACCATGTACGTATGCAATGGCCCAGGCACTAACACATGCACTGCTACAATCCCCTGAGCACTTCCCATGCAGACCTCTAACCACCTACACACTACTGATTCACTCCTCCAATTACCCAGGTAGTACCCATGCACTCCAGAAATCCCTCTGTCACTACCCTTGCACTCCTCCAATCACCCATCCAGCATCATGTACTTATCCAATCACTCCTCCAAAACCCAAGCAGTTATAAAATCACCATGCACTGTCCTTGCAGCACTCTAATCATCCAGTCACTACCCATGTACTTATTCAATGACCCAGGCACTACCACATGCACTGCTACAATCCCCTGAGCACTACTGATGCAGTCCAGCCATCTCCTTGTCACTACCCATGCACTCCTCCAATCACCCAGCCAGCACCATGTACTTATCCAATCACTCCGCCAAAACCCAAGCACTTATAAATTCACCATGCACTCTCCTTGCAGTACTCTAATCATCCAGTCAGTACCCATGTACTTATGCAATGGCCCAGGCACTAACACATGCACTGCTACAATCCCGTGAGCACTACCCATGCAGACCTCTAACCACCTACACACTACTGATTCACTCCTCCAATTACTCAGGTAGTACCCATGCACTCCAGCAATCCCTCTGTCACTACCCATGCACTCTTCCAATCACCCAGCCAGCACTATGTACTTATCCAATTACTCTGCCAAAAGCCAAGCACCTATAAATTCACCATGCACTCTCCTTGCAGTACTCTAATCATCCAGTCACTACCCATGCACTCATGCAATGACCCAGGCACTAACACATGCAGTGGTACAATCACCTGTGCACTGCCCATGCAGTCTTCCAATCACGAAGCCAGCACCATGTACTTATCCAATCACTCCGCCAAAACCCAAGCACTTATAAATTCATCATGCACTCTCCTTGCAGTACTCTCTTCATCCAGTCAGTACGCATGTACTTATGCAATGACCCAGGCACTAACACATGCACTGCTACAATCCCCTGTGCGCTACCCATGCAGACCTCTAACCACCTACACAGTACTGATTCACTCCTGCAATTACCCAGGAAGTACCCATGCACTCCAGCAATCCCTCTGTCACTACCCATGCACTCCTCCAATCACCCATCCAGCATCATGTACTTATCCAATCACTCCGCCAAATCCCAAGCAGTTATAAAATCACCATGCACTCTCCTTGCAGCACTCTAATCATCCAGTCACTACCCATGTACTCATGCAATGACCCATGCACTAACACATGCAGTGGTACAATTACCTGTGCACTGCCCATGCAGCCTTCCAATCACCAAACCAGTACCATATACTTATCCAATCACTCCACCAAAACCCAAGCACTTATAAATTCACCATGCACTCTCCCTTGCCGTACTCTCTTCATGCAGTCAGTACCCATGTACTCATGCAATGACCCAGGCACTAACACATGCACTGCTACAATCCCCTGAGCACTACTCATGCAGTTCAGGCATCTCCTTGTCACTACTCATGCACTCCTCCAATCACCCAGCCAGCACCATGTACTTATCCAATCACTCCGCCAAAATCCAAGCACTTATAAATTCACCATGCACTCTCCTTGCAGTACTCTAATCATCCAGTCAGTACCCATGTACTCATGCAGTGACCCAGGCACTAACACATGCACTGCTACAATCCCCTGAGCAAAACCCATGCAGTCCAGCCATCTCCCTGTCACTGCCTATGCACTCCTCCAATCACCCAGTCAGCACCATGTACTTATCCAATCACTCTGCCAACATCCAAGCACTTATAAATTCACCATACACTCTCCTTGCAGCACTCTAATCATCCTGTCACTACCCATGCACTCATGCAATGACCCAGGCACTAACTCATGCACTGCTACAATCCCTGAGCACTACCCATACAGTCCAGCCATCGCCTTGTCACTACCCATGCACTCCTCCAATCACCCAGCCAGCACCATGTACTTATCCAATCACTGTGCCAAAATCCAAGCACTTATAAATTCACCATGCACTTTCCTTGCAGTACTCTAATCATCCAGTCAGTACCCATGTACTCATGCAATGACCCAGGCACTAACACATCCACTGCTACAATCCCCTGAGCACTACCCATGCAGTCCAGCCATTGCCCTGTCACTACCCATGCACTCCTCCAATCACCCAGCCAGCACCATGTACTCATGCAATGACCCAGGCACTAACACATGCAGTGGTACAATCACCTGTGCACTGCCCATGCAGTCTTCCAATTACCAAGCCAGCACCATGTACTTATCCAATCACTCCGCCAAAACTAAAGCACTTATAAATTCACCATGCACTCTCCTTGCAGTACTCTCTTCATCCAGTCAGTACCCATGTACTCATGCAATGACCCAGGCACTAACACATGCACTGCTACAATCCCCTGTGCACTACCCATGCAGACCTCTAACCACCTACACACTACTGATTCACTCCTCCAATTACCCAGGTAGAACCCATGCACCCCAGCAATTCCACGGTCACTACCCATGCACTCCTCCAATCACCCAGCCAGCACCATGTACTTATCCAATCACTCTGCCAAAATCCAAGCACTTATAAATTCACCATACACTCTCCTTGCAGCACTCTAATCATCCTGTCACTACCCATGCACTCATGCAATGACCCAGGCACTAACACATGCAGTGGTACAATCACCTGAGCACTACTGATGCAGTCCAGCCATCTCCTTGTCACTACCCATGCACTCCTCCAATCACCCAGCCAGCACCATGTACTTATCCAATCACTCCGCCAAAACCCAAGCACTTATAAATTCACCATGCACTCTCCTTGCAGTACTCTAATCATCCAGTCAGTACCCATGTACTTATGCAATGGCCCAGGCACTAACACATGCACTGCTACAATCCCGTGAGCACTACCCATGCAGACCTCTAACCACCTACACACTACTGATTCACTCCTCCAATTACTCAGGTAGTACCCATGCACTCCAGCAATCCCTCTGTCACTACCCATGCACTCTTCCAATCACCCAGCCAGCACTATGTACTTATCCAATTACTCTGCCAAAAGCCAAGCACCTATAAATTCACCATGCACTCTCCTTGCAGTACTCTCTTCATCCAGTCAGTACCCATGTACTCATGCAATGACCCAGGCACTAACACATGCACTGCTACAATCCCCTGTGCACTACCCATGCAGACCTCTAACCACCTACACACTACTGATTCACTCCTCCAATTACCCAGGTAGAACCCATGCACCCCAGCAATTCCACGGTCACTACCCATGCACTCCTCCAATCACCCAGCCAGCACCATGTACTTATCCAATCACTCTGCCAAAATCCAAGCACTTATAAATTCACCATACACTCTCCTTGCAGCACTCTAATCATCCTGTCACTACCCATGCACTCATGCAATGACCCAGGCACTAACACATGCAGTGGTACAATCACCTGAGCACTACTGATGCAGTCCAGCCATCTCCTTGTCACTACGCATGCACTCCTCCAATCACCCATCCAGCACCATGTCCTTATCCAATCACTCCGCCAAAGCCCAAGCACTTATAAATTCACCATGCACTCTCCTTGCAGTACTCTAATCATCCAGTCAGTACGCATGTACTTATGCAATGACCCAGGCACTAACACAGGCACTGCTACAATCCCCTGTGCGCTACCCATGCAGACCTCTAACCACCTACACAGTACTGATTCCCTCCTGCAATTACCCAGGTAGTACCCATGCACTCCAGCAATCCCTCTGTCACTACCCATGCACTCCTCCAATCACCCATCCAGCATCATGTACTTATCCAATCACTCCGCCAAATCCCAAGCAGTTATAAAATCACCATGCACTCTCCTTGCAGCACTCTAATCATCCAGTCACTACCCATGTACTCATGCAATGACCCAGGCACTAACACATGCAGTGGTACAATTACCTGTGCACTGCCCATGCAGCCTTCCAATCACCAAACCAGTACCATATACTTATCCAATCACTCCACCAAAACCCAAGCACTTATAAATTCACCATGCACTCTCCTTGCCGTACTCTCTTCATGCAGTCAGTACCCATGTACTCATGCAATGACCCAGGCACTAACACATGCACTGCTACAATCCCCTGAGCACTACTCATGCAGTTCAGGCATCTCCTTGTCACTACTCATGCACTCCTCCAATCACCCAGCCAGCACCATGTACTTATCCAATCACTCCGCCAAAATCCAAGCACTTATAAATTCACCATGCACTCTCCTTGCAGTACTCTAATCATCCAGTCAGTACCCATGTACTCATGCAGTGATCCAGGCACTAACACATGCACTGCTACAATCCCCTGAGCACTACCCATGCAGTCCAGCCATTTCCCTGTCACTGCCTATGCACTCCTCCAATCACCCAGTCAGCACCATGTACTTATCCAATCACTCTGCCAGCATCCAAGCACTTATAAATTCACCATACACTCTCCTTGCAGCACTCTAATCATCCTGTCACTACCCATGCACTCATGCAATGACCCAGGCACTAACTCATGCACTGCTACAATCCCCTGAGCACTACCCATACAGTCCAGCCATCGCCCTGTCACTACCCATGCACTCCTCCAATCACCCAGCCAGCACCATGTACTTATCCAATCACTCTGCCAAAATCCAAGCACTTATAAATTCACCATGCACTTTCCTTGCAGTACTCTAATCATCCAGTCAGTACCCATGTACTCATGCAATGACCCAGGCACTAACACATCCACTGCTACAATCCCCTGAGCACTACCCATGCAGTTCAGCCATTGCCCTGTCACTACCCATGCACTCCTCCAATCACCCAGCCAGCACCATGTACTCATGCAATGACCCAGGCACTAACACATGCAGTGGTACAATCACCTGTGCACTGCCCATGCAGTCTTCCAATTACCAAGCCAGCACCATGTACTTATCCAATCACTCCGCCAAAACTAAAGCACTTATAAATTCACCATGCACTCTCCTTGCAGTACTCTCTTCATCCAGTCAGTACCCATGTACTCATGCAATGACCCAGGCACTAACACATGCACTGCTACAATCCCCTGTGCACTACCCATGCAGACCTCTAACCACCTACACACTACTGATTCACTCCTCCAATTACCCAGGTAGAACCCATGCACCCCAGCAATTCCTCTGTCACTACCCATGCACTCCTCCAATCACCCAGTCAGCACCATGTACTTATCCAATCACTCTGCCAAAATCCAAGCACTTATAAATTCACCATACACTCTCCTTGCAGCACTCTAATCATCCTGTCACTACCCATGCACTCATGCAATGACCCAGGCACTAACTCATGCACTGCTACAATACCCTGAGCACTACCCATGCAGTCCAGCCATCGCCCTGTCACTACCCATGCACTCCTCCAATCACCAAGCCACCACCATGTACTTATCCAATCACTCTGCCAAAATCCAAGCACTTATAAATTCACCATGCTCTCTCCTTGAGGTACTCTGATCATCCAGTCAGCACCATGTACTTATCCAATCAGTCGGCCAAAATCCAAGCTCTGTCCAAATGTGACTACTACTTAAAGAAGTGTCTTTCTGCATGTCTGACTTAGAGGTAGTTTTAATCCCCCTGCCCTATTATGTACTAGGGCCTTACAGAAGAGGTTATGCCAATCACAGGGGTACCCCAACACATAGTGTTCCCTAGTGTATGTAGGTGTTTTCACTGTATTCTAAGTGTCTTTCAGGATAGCACTGGCTCCGGGCCTGGTTAGTAAGAGTCAGTTACCACCAGTACCCATCAGCAAAAAGTTCAGGGCACAGGATGACTGTAGGAGAGTAGGATCTGCCTCTTATGGTTACCCCCACTTTTTGCTGGTGTATCACTGTTTTTCAACATTAGTCTGGCTGGGGCCCTGCTATTCAGGACCCCAGCCTAGCTGCTTCCTCTCTAAATTGATTCCCTGTACTTTAGGTACATCCCAGATTGGATTCTGGGGTGCCCTTATAAGTCCCTAGTATATGGTATACTATGTACCAAGGGCCTAGACACCCCAGGGGCCTACCAGGGGCTGAAGCATGTATTGCGCCACCCCTGGAAGGCCCTCCAAAATGACACCACAGGACTGCTACTGCAGCCTGGGTAAGGTGGTGCATGCACCCCTTACTGTGGTATAGGCTACCTATATCACTACCATTGCACACACATATAAACCTGTAAGTCACTCCTATGGCAGGCCTTAACAATCCTAAAGGCAGAGTGCTTGGTTTTCATGTGAGAGGGTGCCCCTGCATGAGCAGAGCCCCTCTGCAGTGATCAGAGTCAATCCTCTGGTGCTGTTTGTGGTACAGCCTGACCATATACTCTTAAGTGCATTATATCCTCGCGGTAGAATGCTAACTTTGGAGTGGCTGCACCAAAACATGTTGTGTTTGGTATCAAACACCTTGGAATACTACCTCCCCGCGGTAGCATTCCACCCTTCTAGAGGGAGAGACATGTACACACCGGCCTGCCCGGTATTAACTTTTCAGAGCCCTGGCATCACAAAATGGATGCCACTGCCACAGACACGGGTCTGGCCTCCTGCTGCTGACCGAAACTGCGGCAGGGGAGGCCTGGACAATAGGTTTCCTGTCGAAGGGAGGTGTAACCACCTCCCCAGACAGGTTAGTGTGTATTGGGGCTGGGCGGGAGCACTCTCTGGTGCTTTGAAGTCCTGCACTGGGGGCACATTTTGTGTCCCTGTGCAGAGTCCAGTTCAAACCGGTTGCAGGGGATACCTGCTCCTGCTCTGGCGTGAAACTGGACAAAGGGAATGGGTGTAACCACCCCTCTTCCCTGACCCTCCCATAGGTGGGTCCCCAGAGTATGTCCAACCCCTAACTTAGTATAAGTATGGGACCCCAGTCCTTAGGACTTTAGATTACCCTGGATGAAACTCTGAAGCCGAAGCCTGGACCTTCGACGCTCTACTTGAAGATTAGAGGACTGAAGAATCTCCCTTGGGGTCAAGGAGTGACTCCCCTGCTTGGCAGGCACCTAAGAAGCAATTGTCCGGTCTGCATTGCTGAAGCTCCTGCCGGACGCCGAAGTCTTTGCAACACCAGAGGTAGATTTCCAGACTTCCCCGAGGCTGCCCTGAGACCCCAGCGAAGCTGAGGCCCGTAGCTGTCGTGGGTAACGTGGAACCGTGACCCCTGGACACCAAGAACTTTTGCAAGTGCATCCTCTTCCTACTCTCCCATGAAGTTGTGCTTTGTGCTTCGAGTAGCCCCCGCCTCCAGCACTAACTGCACTGAAGATCACTGGCCTCCACTCCACGAGTGTCCTGTGAGTCAGCTCCAAGTGCGTCCACTCGAGGCTCCTTCGCGGTTGCTAGTCCATTGGCTAGTGGGCCCTCCCGAAGGCAACTCTTCTTCTGCTTGGGCTTTCCTGGTTGCTCCAGACGTGCCCTGACTTACCTCCACTGGGTGAGTCCCTCAGACCTTGCTCGTCTGCATCAAAGTCCTTTCTCTGTTTCTACAAGACTTGCCGTTGCCAAGGGTTGTTGGGTCCAATCCGGTCGCCGATATCTCAGCAATCGACAAACATCGTGGGCCAGCTCGAATCCAGCTCCTGGTTGTCATCGACACCTCCTGGACCTCGTGGCTGAAGAGTCAAGACGCCCGTCAACCTACCTGAAGTACCCGACATCGGTGGGCATCCGCTCATCGCCTTCCTGGTCACTGGCTAGTGACCCAGACTCTGTCCCCTCTGCTTACAGGTCCTTCAGATCTTCGATCCACCCTTGGATCCACCCGGACACTTTCGACTTGGTCGCCAACAGCCCGCTGCAGCAGATCGCCATTGAAAACGACGACGAAACCCGACGCCAAAAGACACCTATGCACCCGGCTTCCCTGGGTGAGGTAACTCGAGTACTCCGGTGCTCCCGTGGGTATTGACTCTAGAACTGCCTAGTTCTAAAGGGGTTTGCTCCAAGTCCTCCTCTAAGTGTCCTTTCCTTTTAAAAATCCAACCGCGACTTTCCGCATAGAAGTTAACGGGGATTCGCGGCTGTGTTCCCACACTGCACGCGTCCCCCGTGGGTCCCCTGTGTCACTACCTTGAGTGGTTCCTTGTGGTCCAAGCACTTCTACAGGCTCTAGGCCTAGTGTCTAGCTCAGTCGTGGTTCTTATACCACTTTTTGGTATATGGTTTGGTACGCCCCTAGGGCTCAAACGTGTTTTTGTGCTATTACTGTTGATAACTGACTTGTAAACTTTGTATTTTCGAACTCTAGCCTCATAAAGAGACTAGAGGGGTGTGTTTAAGAATAAATACATATATTTTATATATATACCTGGTGTGGTCCTCTTTCATTTGGTCACTCAAGAGATTATAGACTGGTAAAACAAGCTGCTTTACATTCCTTCAAGACTTAGCCTGAAGGCTGCTCTCCATAGCTACCACTAGGATAGCTTTCACTAAAGGTTGTCTTTAACCTATCATCCAAAGGGGTTGTTTGGACTGGTGCAAGGTGCCCACTAGAACTAGTGGACAGCATATACCAGGCCAACTTCTCACAATGACTTTGCAACAAGGCCTCTTTCTGCTCCTCTCTTGCTTCTTTCTGCACCTTTCTTCGTCTTTCTGGACTTCTGTTGCCTCTTTCTGCATTTCTCTAGCTTCTTTCTGCGCTTTTCTTCCTCTTTCTTCACATGTCCTACCTTTGTAGGCATAGTTAGAAATGAGCATTTACAAAACCTTTGAAGTTCACTGAAAAACCATAGGTTTCAGGGACGTTATAGTTAGAAATTAGCATTTAAAAACCTTTGAAATTCACTGAAAAAACCATAGGTTTCGGGGACGTTATAGTTAGAAATTAGCATTTAAAAAACCTTAGAAATTCACTGAAAAAACCACAGGTTTCAGGGACGTTATAATTAGTTGGACATTTCACTCGTACAAAACCACAGAAATGCGGCCGTTATAGTTAGTTCAGCTAACTATAACTTGCGCCCCCGCAATGCACTGCTGATGACGTCACATATTACATCATTCATGACATGGTCAGTGACATCACTGATGACATCACTGATGACATCTCAAATGACATCACTGATGACATCACTGATGACATCATCCACGTGATAATCTGATGCACCTCCTCATACCCTAATATAACCTTTGATACACCCACTCTAAAATACAGACTACCATTTTCGAAACCATAGACACACCAATACCAATTAGTACATACCCACTCACTAATTCCTAGGTCTACACACACATCCACTCATTCACCCATACAGTCAGTCATACATGTAGTCAACCATCAATACGGCATTATCATATGCACTCACATATCTATACAGACATTCACACACTGCCACTCATCCAGACAGTTACTCACACACCTAGTCAGTCATGCAAAGAATCAATCACACTCCCATTTACTCACCTATACAGTTATACACACACCACCTCACTTATTCAAACATATACTAACACATACTTACACTCTTATACAATAACTAATATAAGCACACACTGATCCATACAGCCACTCTCACAATCACTCACTCTCACATATAGTCATTTATACACTCCAAAACTCACATATACTGCCTTTCACATATGCAGTTACTCACACATGTACCACTGAGGCATCCATTCACTCACCAACACACCCATACACACACTCACACACCCATACAGCCCTTCACAGATGCACTCTTGAACCCATACACTCAGTGAATCATCCACTCACACATCTATGCACAGAATCACACACCCCCACCCACCCACACAGACACTCAGGCACCCATACAGATACTCAGACAACCAATCAATAACCCATATAGATCCTTATTTAGCTACTCACCAACCCATGCAACCGCTTACACACCAACTGACAAACTAAACTGTGTGAATGTCTGTATCAGTCACTAACCCATGCATTCAGTAAGACACATTTAATCACTCACTAATACAGTCAGTCACGCACCTACTAAATCATCCATCCAGACACTTATACACCCACTCATTCTTCAATACACCTTGGCATATATATATAAAACATATTTAAACTTTATAGAAACACACAGTCCCTGGATGATGTCATCAGTGATGTCATTTGAGATGTCATCAGTGATGTCACTGACTATGTCATGAATGATGTAATATGTGACGTCATCAGCAGTGCATTGCAGGGGCGCGAGTTATAGTTAGCTGAACTAACTATAACGGCCAAATTTCTCTGGTTTTGTACGAGTGAAATGTCCAACTAACTATAACGTCCCTGAAACCTGTGGTTTTTTCAGTGAATTTCTAAGGTTTTTAAATGCTAATTTCTAACTATAACGTCCCTGAAACCTATGGTTTTTTCAGTGAATATATATATATATGCAATGCCGGCGGAACCACGGCCGGACATTAATTACAAAGAATCCAAATAAAGCGCACACTGGAACAGTCCACTGCTAGTGCAACATGAGTTTAATACTCAGACGCTACGCGTTTCGGCAGTAAACTGCCGTGATCACACGCTGGAGCAGCGACATTACAGTGCATACATAGACATAAAACATAAAAAGCGGACTGTTGTTAACAGAAGTTCAATGATCCATGTTACTATGGCGGCCATATTGAAATGTATAGTATTAAACGCAAAGTAAAGTGTCATCAAAATTGTTGGTAACCAGGTGCTCTAAATACCTAAATAAATGCGTAAATGAACATCTCGAATGTGTATCCCACTAAATGTGATAGGTGCAATGTACCATAGTGGAGTTTTTGCCAAACATACTTTAATACATGGCTTGATGCTCCTGAGTGAGTTAAAGTTTAAACATTGGAATTTAGAGAGAGTGAACCCAATTCATCGCACAGGTCTAGTATTGTACATGTGCCAAGTGGCAAGAATATGTAAAGTTGATACAACATGTCTAAACGCACTGTGTTGGTATTGTATATGCATGAGCATAACAAGCACCGGTACGTAAGTATGTTATTATTGACATAGCGCTATATAACTGTGAGAAGTTGGCCTGGCATATGCTGTCCACTAGTTCTAGTGGGCACCTTGCACCAGTCCAAACAACCCCTTTGGATGATAGGTTAAAGACAACTTTTAGTGAAAGCTATCCTAGTGGTAGCTATGGAGAGCAGCCTTCAGGCTAAGTCTTGGAGGAATGTAAAGCAGCTTGTTTTACCAGTCTATAATCTCTTGAGTGACCAAATGAAAGAGGACCACACCAGGTATATATATAAAATATATGTATTTATTCTTAAACACACCCCTCTAGTCTCTTTATGAGGCTAGAGTTCAAAGTACATAAGTTACAAGGCAAATATCAGCAAGTATTAGCACAATACACGTTTGAGTCCTAGGGGCGTACCAAACCATATACTAAAATAGTGGTATAAGAACCACGACTGAGCTAGACACAAGGCCTAGAGCCTGTAGAAGTGCTTGGGCCCCAAGGAACCACCCAAGGTAGTGACACAGGGGACCCACGGGGGACGCGTGCAGTGTGAGAACACAGCCGCGAATCGCCGTTGACTTCTATGGGGAAAGTCGCGGTTGGATTTTTAAAGTAAAAGGACACTTCGGAGAGGACTTCCAGTTAACCCCTTTAAACTTAAGAGTTTCTAGGGCCCACACCCACGTGAGTACCGAAATACTCGAGTTACCTCACCCAGGGAAGCTGGGTGCATACGTGTTAAAAGGTGTCGGGAATCGTCGTCGTTTTCAATGGCGACCTCTTGGAAAGTGCTGCTGCCGTGAAGTGAAAGAGTGACCGGTGCGATCCAAGCCTGGATCAAGGAAGAGGAAGACCTGAAAGCAGAGGGGACAGAGTCTCGGTCACTAGCCAGTGACCAGGGGCACGATAGTCGAATGCCCTCAGATGTCGGGTGCTTCAGGTGAGTTGATTGGTGCCTTGACTCTTCAGCCACGAGGTCCAGGAGGCGTCGACGATGACCAGGAGCTGGATTCGAGCTGTGCCACGAAGTTTGTCGAGTGCTGCGGTGTCGGCGACCGGATTGGATCCAACAAGCCTTGGCAACAGCAAGTCATGGGGAAATGAAGAAAAGGCTGCGGTGCAGATCAGAAAGGTCTGAGGGACTCACCCAGCAAGGGTAAGTCAGGGCATGTCTGGAGCAACCAGAAAAGCCCAAGCAATTGAATAGTTGCCTTCGTGGGGACCCACTAGCCAACGGACTAGAGACCACGAAGAAGCCTCGAGCTGTCGCACTTGGAGCTAGCCCACGGGACACTCGTGGAGTGTAGGCCAGTGATCTTTGCTGCAGTTTGTGCTCGGGGCTAGGGCTACGTGAACCCAAAGCACGGCTTCGAGAGATGTCAGGAAGTTGGTGCACTTGCAAATGTGCTCGGTGTCCAGAGGTCACGGTTCCACATTACCCACGACAGCTACGGGCCTCAGCTTTGCTGGGGACTCAGGGCAGCCTCGGGGAAGTCTGGAAATCCACCTCTGGTGATGCAAAGACTTTGGCGTCCAGTGGGAGCTTCAGTGATGCAGACCGGACAGATGCTTTGTTGGTGCCTGCCAAGCAGGGGAGTCACTCCTTGACCCCAAGGGAAATTCTTCAGTCCTCTAATCTTGATGTAGAGCGTTGAAGGTCCAGGATTCAGCTTCAGAGTTTCGTCCAGGGATATCTAAAATCCTGTTGCCAGGGTTCCCTTACTTATACTAAGAAAAGGGGTTGGACTAACTCTGGGGACCCACCTATGGGAGGGTTTGGAAAGAGGGGTGGCTACACCCATTTCCTTTGTCCAGTTTCACGACCAGAGCAGGGGCTGGCAGCCCCTGCAACAGGTTTGAACTGGGGTATGCACGAGGACACCAAATGTGCCCCCAGTGCAGGACTTCAAAGCACTCAGAGAGTGCACCACCCAGCCCTAATCCACTAAGGCCTGTCTGGGAGGTGGTAACACCTCCCTGAGACAGGAAACCTATTGTCCAGGCCTCCCCTGCCGGAGTTTCGGTCAGCAGCAGGAGGCCAGACTCGTGTCTGTGGCTGCAGCATCCATTTTGTGATGCCAGGCTCTGGTTAGGTGGTACCGGGTATACCGGTGCTGCCATGTCTCTCCCTCTAGAATGGTGGGATCATACTCCCACACCAGTTACTGGTGTGGGGTATGATTCCAAGGTGTTTGACACCAAACACGACATGTTTCCGTTCAGCCATCCCAAAGTTAGCATTTACCGTTTAGATATAATGCACTTAAGAGTATATGGTTAGGCTGCACCACAGACAACCCCGGAGAGGAGATTCCGAAGGCTTCAGAGGGGCTCTGCTCATGCATGGGCACCCTCTCACCTAAAACCAAGCACCCTGCCTTCAGGATTGATAAGGCCTGCCATGGGGTGACTGATAGGTTTGTATGTGCAGTGATAGGTGAGATATAGTGAACCTATATCTCTGTAAGGGGTGCATGCACCACCTTACTCAGGCTGCAGTAGAAGTCCTGTGGTGTCATTTTGGAGGGCCTTCCAGGGGTGGCACAATACATGCTTCAACACCTGGTAGGCCTCTGGGGTACCTATGCCCTGGGTACATAGTATACCATATACTAGGGACTTATAAGGGCACCCCAGAATCCAATCTGAAGTGTACTTAAGGTACAGGGAATCAATTTAGAGAGGAAGCAGCTAGGCTGGGGTCCTGGATAGCAGAGCCCCAGCCAGACTAAAGTCGAAAAACAGTGATACACCAGCAAAAAAGTGGGGGTAACCATAAGAGGCAGATCCTACTCTCCTACACAACCCCCCCCCCCAAATGCAGGGACATTAAACTAACCTTGAACCAGTTAAGTCTTCATGTTCTAAGTGGAAATATCTGGAGAGTCCATCTGCATTGGCATGGTTACTCCCAGGTCTATGTTCCACTGTATAGTCCATCCCCTGTAGGGAAATGGACCACCTCAAAAGTTTGGGGTTTTCACCCTTCATCTGTTTTAGCCATAAGAGGGCCTTGTGGTCTGTTTGAACAAGGAAGTGAGTGCCAAACAAGTATGGCCTCAGCTTCTTCAGAGCCCAAACCACAGCAAAGGCCTCCCTCTCAATGGCTGACCAACATTTCTCTCTGGGGTCAGCCTTCTGCTAATAAAAGCTACTGGCTGATCCTGACCTTCATCATTCAACTGTGACAGTACAGCCCCTACCCCCAACTCAGATGCATCTGTTTGCACAATGAACTTTTTGGAATAGTCAGGACTTTGCAGAATGGGAGCAGTGCACATGGCCTGCTTCAGGTCATCAAATGCCTTTTGACAGCTAACTGTCCACTGAACCTTTTTGGGCATTTTCTTAGAGGTTAAGTCATTCAGGGGTGTCACTATTGATCCATACCCCTTGACAAATCTTCTGTAGTACCCAGTCAGGCCTAAAAAGGCTCTCACCTGAGTCTGGGTAGTTGGAGCAGTCCAGTCCATGATGGTCTGGATCTTGCTCTGCAATGGTTGAACCTGGCCTCCACCCACAAGGTGGCCCAGGTACACAACCTGACTCTGCCCTATCTGGCACTTTGTGGCCTTGATAGTTAGGCCTGCCTTCTGCAGGGCCTCCAAAACATTTCTGAGGTGGACCAGGTGATCCTCCCAGGTGGAGCTAAAGACAGCAATATCATCTAGATATGCTGCACTATAGGCTTCCAGACCTGTAAGGACTGTGTTCACCAACCTCTGAAAAGTGGCAGGTGCATTTTTCAAACCAAAGGGCATCACCACAAATTGGTAAAGCCCACCAGGGGTAGAAAATGCAGTTTTTGGCTTTGCATCATCGGCTAGTCTGATCTGCCAGTAGCCAGCTGTTAGGTCAAATGTGCTTAGATACTTGGCTGAGGCCAACGTGTCTATTAGCTCATCTGCCCTGGGGATTGGATGGGCATCAGTCCTAGTGACTGCATTGAGGCCTCTGTAGTCCACACAAAACCTCATCTCTCTCTTACCATCTTTGGTGTGAGGTTTTGGCACCAGGACCACTGGACTAGCCCAAGGGCTATCTGAAGGCTCAATGACACCCAGTTCCAACATTTTCTGGACTTCGATCCTGATACAGTCCCTGACCTGGTATGGTTGCCTGTAAATCTTATTTTTAACAGGCAGACTGTCCCCAGTGTCCACTTCATGAGTGCACCAGGTGGTCTGACTTGGAGTCAGAGAAAACATGTGTCTGAACTGATTGAGCACCTGTCTACAATCAGTTTGCTGCTGGGCAGTGAGGCTGCCTGCCAAGGCTACACCATCCACTGAACCATCATCAGGGTTCTGGGAGAGCAGGTCAGGGAGAGGGTCACTCTCCTCCTCCTGTCCCTCATCAGTTGCCATGAGCAAGCCCATGTCAGCCCTGTCCACATATGGCTTCAGCCTGTTGACATGGAGCACCCTGTGGGGGCTCCTGGGAGTTCCCAGGTCAACCAGATAGGTAACCTCTCCCTTCTGTTCAACAATGGAATGGGGGCCACTCCACTTGTCTTGGAGGGCTGCTGGGGCCACTGGCTCCAGCACCCACACCTTCTGTCCTGGCTGGTAAACAGTCAGCACAGCCTTTTGGTCATGCCAGGCTTTCTGTAATTCCTGGATGGCCTCAAGGTTTTTGGTTGCCTTTTTCATGTACTCAGCCATCCTGGAGCGGAGACCAAGTACATAGTCCACTATGTCCTGTTTAGGGGGTTTGAGAGGTAACTCCCACCCTTCCTTCACCAGACACAATGGACCCCTGACAGGATGGCCAAACAAAAGTTCAAAAGGGCTGTAGCCAACCCCCTTTTGAGGCACCTCCCTGTATGCAAATAAAAGGCAGGGCAAGAGTATGTCCCATCTTCGCCTAAGCTTTTCTGGGAGCCCTTTAATCATGCCCTTCAAGGTTTTGTTGAATCTCTCAACTAAACCTTTGCATTGTGGGTGATAGGGTGTGGTGAACTTATAAGTTACTCCACACTCCTTCCACATTGCAGTCAAGTAACTGGACATGAAGTTTGTACCTCTGTCAGATACTACCTCCTTAGGAAAGCACACTCTTGAGAAAATTCCCAGGAGGGCCCTTGCCACCACAGGGGGTGTAGTGGTCCTATAGGGAATGGCTTCTGGGTACCTGGTGGCATGGTCCACCACCACCAGGATAAACCTGTGCCCAGATGCTGTTTGGGGATCCATGGGACCAACTATGTCAATCCCCACCCTCTCAAAGGGAACCCCCACCACAGGTAGTGGTATCAGGGGGGCCTTTGTAGTGCCACCTGCCTTCCCACTGGCTTGGCAGGTTACACAGGAGCGACAAAAGTCCTTGGTGTCTTCAGACATGTGGGGCCAGTGAAAGTGAGGGACAATTCTGTCCCAAGTCTTGTTCTGGCCCAGGTGACCTGCTAAGGGAATATCATGGGCTAGTGTCAATAGGAAGCCCCTGAACTTCAGAGGTATAACCAACCTCCTGGCTGCTCCAGGCTTGGGGTCTCTACTCTCTGAGTACAGGAGTCCATCATCCCAATATATTTTATGGGTGCCACTAACATTCCCAGCAGCCTCAGCAGCAGCTTGCTGTCTGAGGGGTTCAAGAGAGGGGCAGTTCAGCTGCTCCTGGCTCAGATCTGCCCTGGAAGGGCCCCCTGTCCCCAAGAACTCAACCTGATCAGGTTCAAGCTCCTCTGGGACAGTTCCTTCTTCAGGCCTGAGATCATCTTCCTCAAAAGACTGATCTACTTCCTGAGCCAAGGGGGAAGGCACTGCCTTAACCCTACTGCTCCTCCTCTTGGGAGGCGCCTGGTCCATTATTCCACAATCCAGGGCCTGTTCAGCTTTTGACATTTTTGCCTGTGACCTAGTCACAGCAAAGACATGTGCAGGGATCCCTAGCATTTCTGCATGTTTCCTGAGCTCCACCTCTGCCCAAGCTGAGGTTTCAAGATCACTGCCAAGCAAGCATTCAACTGGCAGGTCTGCACTCACCACAACCTTCTTAAGGCCAGTCACCCCTCCCCAGGAGAAGTTAACAACTGCCAGAGAATGGTCTGTTCTGACATTGCTAGCATTGGTCACTTGGTACATTTCACCAAGTATAATCTGCCCAGGATCCACAAGATCTTGTGTCACCATGGTGACACTTGCTCCTGTGTCCCTGAATGCCAAAGCCTCCCTTCCATTAATTAAAGGCTGCTGTCTGTATTTGCCCAAATTATTGGGACTCACAAAGGGGGACATATCCATGCCCCCATCACAGACTAGGACAGCCTGAGTTGGCACCCTGACTAGGCCAGAGCCCATCTCAGTACCCAGGGTCAACCCTACTAAACCCTTATTCTGAGTGTTTCCACCACCACTTGTAGCTGGACTAGGGGGAACAGTTGCCTTAGGGGCAGTGGTGGCTGGATTGGAGTCTTTGGACTTGGTGCAATCACTTGTCCAGTGAGTCTTTTGCTTACAGACTTTGCACCATGGTTTCTTTTGGCCTTTTCCTTTATTAGATTGGGATTCCCCACCAGATGCAGATTTTTGGGGACCTTGAGAAGACTTCTGGTCTTTACCCTTTTCCCCACCCTTGTCAGAGTTTTTAGAATCTTGCTTCTTCTGGTCACCACCTTGGTTCTGTACCTTCTGCTTCACCCTGGTTCTGACCCATTTGTCTGCCTTCTTTCCCAATTCTTGGGAGAGGTCAGATCAGAGTCAACCAGGTACTGATGTAGCAACTGATTCTGACAGTTATTAAGAATCTGCTCCCTCATGATTAAATTATAGAATCCTTTGAAGTCACACACCTTACTGCCAAGTAACCAGCCTTCCAGAGCCTTGGTAGCACAATCTAGAAAGTCCACCCAGTCCTGTGTCTGTGCCTTTTGGGTATCTCTGAACTTTAACCTGTATTGTTCAGTGGTTAGGCCAAACCCTTCTATCAGGGCACTCTTCAGGACTTGGTAATCATCAGCATCATCTTCTCTTACAGTCAGGAGCTTGTCTCTACCTTTGTCTGCAAAGGAGAGCCACAGGATTGCTGCCCACTGCTCCTGGGGGACCCTCTGAACTTTACAGGCCCTTTCCAGTGCAGTTATCCATTTGTGGATGTCATCCCCACTCTGGTAGGGAGGGACAATCTTGCTCAGGTTTCTATGGTCATAAGACCTTTCCCTACCACTAGAGAAGTTGCTGCCACCATGGGACTCTAGTCCCAACTTTCTTCTTTGTCTATGAAGCTCTAGGGACTCCCTGTCTATAGCTAGCTGCTCTCTTCTGATTCTAAGCTGAGCATCTTCATACTGGAGCAGTCTCTTTTTTCTCTCATTAGAGGTCTCCCTCCTGTGAGAAGAAACAGAGGTCCCTACTGAGGTGTCAGAGTGGTTAGACTCCTGAGAAGGAGATCTGGACCTTCTAGGCACACTCACAACTCTTCCTGGTGGGACAAAGGGGAGGTCATTCTGATCCTCCTCCTCATCTGCAGGAGGAGCTGGATTGTCCAGGGCAAGATCATTTTCATCTTCCTGGCCAGTTTCAGAGGTCAGGTCCTGGGTATTTTCACCCCTGTTCCCTTCCTCATCTTCTGCCCCACCCTCTCTGCCTACCCCTGCAGACCCTAAGGGTCTTCTGAGATCATCCAGCAGAAGCATCTCAATGAGACATTGGGTGTTGGCACTTTTGCCTGTCTTCAGCTTCCTAATCTTGCACAACTCTCTCAATTCCAAGAATGGGAGGTTGTCATATTTGGAGGGTAGAAGCCCACTGGCTTCTGGCAGGGACCTACTGGTTCCTGGCCCTGAAGACATCACTAGTGAGGTGTGGTGTATGCACTACCTACCCTAGTGTGGCCTACTAAACTCTCTTGAGTTGTAGAAAGGGTGTGCTAAGCCCTTGACACACAACTCTAAGTTCAGTAGAACTTACTGTATTTCTAAGCTTGAATTTATATGTACCTCAGGTACCTTTAGTGGTTTTCAGTTGATCACCCACTTGAGATTATCTGGTAAAACAATAGCAAGCTGGAATCCCACACGCTGCACACCAATGTGAGAAGTTGGCCTGGCATATGCTGTCCACTAGTTCTAGTGGGCACCTTGCACCAGTCCAAACAACCCCTTTGGATGATAGGTTAAAGACAACCTTTAGTGAAAGCTATCCTAGTGGTAGCTATGGAGAGCAGCCTTCAGGCTAAGTCTTGGAGGAATGTAAAGCAGCTTGTTTTACCAGTCTATAATCTCTTGAGTGACCAAATGAAAGAGGACCACACCAGGTATATATATAACATATATGTATTTATTCTTAAACACACCCCTCTAGTCTCATAAGTTACTAGGGGAATATCAGCAGTTATTAGCACAATACACGTTTGAGCCCTAGGGGCGTACCAAACCATATACTAAAATAGTGGTATAAGAACCACAACTGAGCTAGACACAAGGCCTAGAGCCTGTAGAAGTGCTTGGACCCCAAGGAACCACCCAAGGTAGTGACACAGGGGACCCACGGGTTACGCGTGCAGTGTGAGAACACAGCCGCGAATCGCCGTTGACTTCTATGGGGAAAGTCGCGGTTGGATTTTTAAAGTAAAAGGACACTTCGGAGAGGACTTCCAGTTAACCCCTTTAAACTTAAGAGTTTCTAGGGCCCACACCCACGTGAGTACCGAAATACTCGAGTTACCTCACCCAGGGAAGCTGGGTGCATACGTGTTAAAAGGTGTCGGGAATCGTCGTCGTTTTCAATGGCGACCTCTTGGAAAGTGCTGCTGCCGTGAAGTGAAAGAATGTCCGGTGCGATCCAAGCCTGGATCGAGGAAGAGAAAGAACTGAAAGCAGAGGGGACAGAGTCTGGGTCACTAGCCAGTGACCAGGGGCACGATAGTCGAATGCCCTCAGGTGTCCGGTGCTTCAGGTGAGTTGATGGGTGCCTTGACTCTTCAGCCACGAGGTCCAGGAGGCATCGACAATGACCAGGAGCTGGATTCGAGCTGTACCACGAAGTCTGTCGAGTGTTGCGGTGTCGGCGACCGGATTGGACCCAACAAGCCTTGGCAACGGCAAGTCATGGGGAAATGAAGAAAAAGCTGCGGTGCAGACCAGCAAGGTCTGAGTGACTCACCCAGCGAGGGTAAGTTAGGGCACATCTGGAGCAACCAGAAAAGCCCAAGCAATTGAATAGTTGCCTTCGTGGGGACCCCTTAGCCAATGGACTAGAGATCGCGAAGGAGCCTCAAGCGGTCGCATTGGAGCTGGCCCACGGGACACTCGTGGAGTGTAGGCCAGTGATCTTTGCTGCAGTTGGTGCTCGGGGCTAGGGCTACTTAGAACCCAAAGCACGGCTTCGAGAGACGTCAGAAAGTTGGTGCATTTGCAAATGTGCTCGGTGTCCAGGGGTCATGGTTCCACGTTACCCATGACAGCTACGGGCCTCAGCTTTGCTGAGTACTCAGGGCAGCCTCGGCGAAGTCTGGAAATCCACCTCTGGTGATGCAAAGACTTCGGTGTCCGGCGGAGCTTCAGTGATGCAGACCGGACAGATGCTTCGTTGGTGCCTGCCAAGCAGGGGAGTCACTCCTTAACCCCAAGGGAGATTCTTCAGTCCTCTAATCTTGATGTAGAGCGTCGAAGGTCCAGGATTCAGCTTCAGAGTTTCGTCCAGGGATATCTAAAATCCTGTTGCCAGGGTTCCCTTACTTATACTAAGAAAAGGCGTTGGACTAACTCTGGGGACCCACCTATGGGAGGGTTTGGAAAGAGGGGTGGCTACACCCATTTCCTTTGTCCAGGTTCGCGCCAGAGCAGGGGCTGGGAGCCCCTGCAACCTGTTTGAACTGGGGTATGCACGAGGACACCAAATGTGCCCCCAGTGCAGGACTTCAAAGCACTCAGAGAGTGCACCACCCAGCCCTAATCCACTAAGGCCTGTCTGGGAGGTGCTAACACCTCCCTGAGACAGGAAACCTATTGTCCAGGCCTCCCCTGCCGGAGTTTCGGTCAGCAGCAGGAGGCCAGACTCGTGTCTGTGGCTGCAGCATCCATTTTGTGATGCCAGGCTCTGGTTAGGTGGTACCGGGTATACTGGTGCTGTCATGTCTCTCCCTCTAGAAGGGTGGGATCATACTCCCACACCAGTTACTGGTGTGGGGGTATGATTCCAAGGTGTTTGACACCAAACACGACATGTTTCCGTGCAGCCATCCCACAGTTAGCATTTACCGTTTAGATATAATGCACTTAAGAGTATATGGTCAGGCTGCACCACAGACAACCCCGGAGAGGAGATTCCGAAGGCTTCAGAGGGGCTCTGCTCATGCATGGGCACCCTCCCACCTAAAACCAAGCACCCTGCCTTCAGGATTGATAAGGCCTGCCATAGGGGTGACTGATAGGTTTGTATGTGCAGTGATAGGTGAGATATAGTGAACCTATATCTCTGTAAGGGGTGCATGCACCACCTCACTCAGGCTGCAGTAGCAGTCCTGTGGTGTCATTTTGGAGGGCCTTCCAGGGGTGGCACAATACATGCTTCAACCCCTGGTAGGCCTCTGGGGTACCTATGCCCTGGGTACATAGTATACCATATACTAGGGACTTATAAGGGCACCCCAGAATCCAATCTGAAGTGTACTTAAGGTACAGGGAATCAATTTAGAGAGGAAGCAGCTAGGCTGGGGTCCTGGATAGCAGGGTCCCAGCCAGACTAAAGTCGAAAAACAGTGAAGTGATACACCAGCAAAAAAGTGGGGGTAACCATAAGAGGCAGATCCTACTCTCCTACAATAACGTGGCCATATACCAAGTACTGGAATCTAAAGACATAATTTCATTCGCCAAGTGGCAGAATTCAAAACTGTCCATAACAAACCAGTCCAAATGAAAACATGAATATCATTGTGATAGATCACCAGACTCTAAACAATAGATTTGAAGTGACTCAAAATGGATAAAATGTATCTTATCTTGTCCACTGTGCAAAGACCAGGAACGGGGAAGAAAAGGGTAGGGAACCCCTGAAGTGCCCATCCATTACGGTGGGCCCCTTCCTTTCCTCCTGTAAAAATGATACAAGAAAAGAGACAATGAACATATGTTCGTGAACAACCCTACTATAAGTGGATGAAAAAGTTAATACAAACATTTAAAACCATTGAAACATATTATCAAACAGACATCAGATTAGCCTGGAGGAGACCAAACACAGAATACACTGAAAAGATCTATCTAGGTTGCAAACTACTCTAGTCTTCATGTAGATGAGTTGCTAATTCCTCGTCTAAATTGTGACCTCCCGGGAATCTAGTTTCGAGCTCAAGTATCCACTTGGATTCCTGCTTGCATAACTTGAGTTCTCTATTACCGCCTCTGTGTCCCATGTGGATCTGCTCAATGGCAAAGAAGCGTAATAGAGAGTTGTTGGATTGATGGTAGTCCTGGAAGTGTCGGGCTATGGGATAATGCATATCCTTGTTAGTAATAGCCCTAAGATGTTCTAGGATCCTCTTTTTGACTATTAAGGTCGTACTGCCTACATACCTCTTTCTACATGGACACTCCAGGACATAAATCACAAAGTTACTACTACATGTGAGGAACTGAGTAATGTTTCTGTTTTTGCTGTGTCCTGGAATTTTGAATTCCTTCACCATGTGGCTGAATTTACAGGCTTTACAATGCCCGCACGGGAAGAAACCCTTGAGGTTATGTGTGTTTGCTAGGCGTGGTTCAGTGATATCATTACGCACTAACATATCTCTGAAGCTCCTGCTTTTCCTGTACGTAACCAAGGGTCTGTTGGATAAGTTCTGCCCCACATTGGGGTCAGTTTTGAGGATATCCCAATTGTCAGCTAATATTTTGTGTACTTTCTGAGATTGCCTGTTGTATGTCATGATGACCCTACTCCCAGATTCTTTATTTTCTCTGACTGGTGCCTCTGTGGATTCTTGATGTGTGACCTTACCAATTTTCACAACGGCTTTTCTAAGAACCCACTCAGGATAACCGCGTTCTCTGAACCTTGAGAGCATGATCTCTTGTTCTTTGAGATACGCTGCATCAGTACTGCAATTTCTTCTCACCCTCAGCAGCTCTCCATAGGGAATGCTCCACTTGAGAGCATCCGGATGACTGCTGAGGGCGTGAAGGAGACTGTTTCCTGCTGTTTCCTTGCGATACAGGCTCGTGGTCAAACTACTTTGGATAATTTCGATCTTAATATCAAGGAACTCAATGCTCTGTCTGCTCATGTTGTAACTGAGTACTATGTTGTAGGCATTCGTATTGAGTTTCTCAATGAAGATAATAGCTTCTGCCTCACTACCTCTCCAGATGATGAACAAGTCATCTATATACCTTAACCGGACTCTTACTTTCTCAAAGTCTGGTTTCAGTACTAGATCTGAGCGAATCTCTTCTTCCTACATGTCCAGGAAGAGGTTTGCAAAACTAGGTGCGAAGCACGTCCCCATGGCCGTGCCGCGCACCTGTCTATGAAGCTCTACATTGAACATAAAGATGTTATTCGTGAGGCACATGAGCATCATGTCACCAAGCATCCTTAGCGTGTTCAAGATAGCTCATGTGCCTAGTGCCCAAAAAATGCATACATGCTTTTATCCCTTGGCTGTGATCGATAATGGTGTATAGCGAATTTACATCCAAGGTGATCAGAATGTCTTCCTTCTCCCAGATGATACCATCTATTTTTTTGAGAACGTCTTTGGTATCTCGAACATGTGAGGGTAATAAGGTTACATAATCCCTTAAAAAATGGTCAACATATTTCGAAATGTTTTCAAAGACACTACCGATGGAAGACACAATGGGTCTCCCAGGGGGAACAGTGGGGTGTTTGTGAATCTTAGGGAGAAGGTACAGGATAGACAGTCTAGGAAAATCCTTTTTCAAAAAACAATATTCTTGCCATGTGATAATGCCTGACTGTTGCCATTCAGCAAGCTTACTCCAGGTTGTGGTGATACTGGCATTGTATAGTTTGGTGTCACAAGGGCAGTAAAATCTATGATCACTCAATTGTCGGTTTGCCTCCTCAATATACATCTGCCTACTCATTAATACAATGTTACCGCCTTTGTCAGACTGACGGATAACCACATTCTTATCCTTAGATAGAGACAGGATGATGTTTCAGTGTCTACCCGATAAGTTGTAACCTTCGCTTCTGTTAACGCCTTTAAGGTGTTTTTGTTTCAGGAGCTCATGTGTGACTACCTCCTGGAACGTATCGATACAATCATGAGGGAGATTGGGGTAAAAAACAGAGCGCGGTTTAAAGCTTGTGCAAACTGCCCTATCCGTTAATGCATCGATATTATTGCCATAGCGAGGATTGTCAACAGTGTCCATGTATTGAGAAAACTCTAGATCATGCATAACCTGTAAAGTATCAACATCATCAACAGTAAGATTAGACATAGTAGGTTGTAAATACAACCTACGATCATCATTATCATTATTAGGTGGTCTGCTGTTCTTTAAGACATGCCATATCTGAAGCTTGAGCTTCCTCACAAATTTAAAAATGTCCACACGTGTTTCCGCATAGTTGAACATTTCAGTAGGACAGAAAGTTAATCCTAGACACAAAGTTCTCTTCTCGTATATGGAAAGGGGGCGGGCTGACAAGTTTATGATAGTTCTATATATATATATATATAGATATATATTTCATTTCATTTCAAAATCTTTATTCGGATACAATAAATATCCATAAAAGCACAAATCCAAAGATCACAGCTTATAATAATAAAACATAGGTCCGATAAAAGGGGAGACAATTAAAAAGAACAGATCATGACAGAAATAATTTCTAATCAGCATCAAACAAATACATCATAAATTTCAGTACAGGTTAAAAATACGATATAAAAACAGAGTTCGACAAGATATATCTACAATATGAAATGTAGAATTTGCAAAAACAGGCTTCAAAGGGTGCACATTGAATTACGAGCACCTGCTGCCGCTTTCAAGAAGGAACCTACACGGAAGGTTAACTCCTCATCTTCCAAGGTAACAATCAGGGCACAAGTCCTATAAAAAGAAGTGGGGGGACTGACGATATGCAAATGACCTCATGACGTCACGTGCTGAACGTTTCCCGGTGTCTGAAAATTACACCGGGACACGTTCAGCATATTTCTGTGGGGCCCAGCTTCTTGGCAGGGGGGACGGCGTCCACCCTGGAAAATAAGTGGGGGGACGCCGTCCACCCGCGTGGTACCCCGACTCGTGCCCTGGTAACAATATGCCTATAGGCTGCCTTGTAATCAATCGAAGGTATAGTCTTAAAAAATGGCATCAAGAACCATTTAGTGTATTTTAAATAAAAGTTGCAGAAGAATAAAAAAAATGCAACATTGATTGATTACATTGATCATTGCATGGGCATGGGAGATGATCAAGATTAGAATTGTACCCCAGAGGGAAACAGAGCAGAAATTTCATAGTGTCAACCCTTAATCGAAAGAGCAAACCCCTCTCCCAACGGCTAATAGGTTTTAAGAGGTAGCTAGATGGTGAGTGGGAGGTATTCTCGATCATCATATATCTGGCGACTGAGGGTTTCTGTACCTCTGTTTCGTGTCTGGTTTTACTGTAAACAGCGTAGAGTGCCTTCTGTAGGCTTTTTTTACTTATACCATCAGAGTCGATATGATTTAAAAATATTCGCTCAAGATTCACACTGATCAAACTCTTTCTGACAGCAGCAAGCCAGGGTATTTCCCTTCCCTTATCACAATTAAGGCAGTCTGTTATTATTTCCCTAGTTAAATGTGCTGCGGGGTTCTTCCAGACCGCAAGCCAAAATATAGCGGGGCGGGCCTTAATGTAATCTTCAATGTAGGGCAGTTTCAGTTCCCTGTGACAGGCATACTGTGATGAAGAAATAGGGGCACCCAGTAGTTTACGACAAAATCTATTTTCTTCCCCCTGGATGCTATCACACTGTCTAAAGCCCCAAACTTCTGCACCTTAAGTAGCAGTGGGGGTGCATTGTAATTTAAAAATTTTAATAATGGCTGAAACTACTTCTGTCTTTCTAGGTTGCGGCAGGCCGAGTATGTTATTAATAGCTTTAGAGAGCTTTTTTCTACTATGCGCCACATGCTCAGCCCACATATATATATATATATATATATATATATATATATATATATATATATATATATATATATATATATATATCGAACATCTAATTGGCTCTCCCCACTTCCCAGTCGGCGAAGAGAGAGTCACGGACTCCAGATTGTGTGGCAGCTTAGGTCTTTATTAGTTCTTAAGCCATATGACGCGTTTCGGATATCAGAGTGTCCTTGTTCACATACAGAAACGCAGTCCGCTCACTGTTTTTATACATTTGTTTTTTTGCTGACTCCCGTGACACGTGATGCATAAACATAGAAAACATATTGTGATATCTATTATCTCATAGTCTGTTTTTCAAACATGATATTTTCTTTGTATCTAAATTTTGCGTATTGCTTTTAAATATTTTGCCTTATCATATGTTCAATAATTATACATTTGAATTTAGAAAAAAGTGCAAGTGCTTATTTATATCTGCATAAATGCATGTTTGTCATTTCATTTATCAATAAGAACATATTAGAATACATGAATAAATACATATATAATTAAATATTATGTCAATCATTTTATGATAAAATGGTATGTATAAAAAAACTGTTTTTATTATAAAATAGCTTTGCCTTTAAAAAATTCAATGTTGTTATCATAATCAGTTCATGTGCAAAAACGCATGTTGTCTTCTTGTCTAGCCATTGTATTGTAGCTAAACTAGATGTCAAGATAGTATAAAATGAGAAATAGTGTTTGTATTCAATTAGTGTATAAAGTGCATATTAAAGTGCCCAGATTGGTGTCGTGATCGGGATGGGGCAGCCGCCCCATCTATATCTCAGTAAAGTGCAGGTGCCCATGTATTTAAAAAATATAAATACATAAAAACCAGAATATATATATATATTCACTGAAAAAACCATAGGTTTTAGGGACAGTTATAGTTAGTTGGACATTGCACTCGTACAAAACCCGTGAAATTCCCCCGTTATAGTTAGTTCAGCTAACTATAACTCGCGCCCCGCAATGCACTGCTGATGACGTCACATATTACATCACTCATGACATGGTCAGTGACATCACTGATGACATCACTGATGACATCTCAAATGACATCACTGATGACATCATCCAGTGACTGTGTGTTTCTGTAAAGTTTAAATATTTTTAATATATATAGGGAAAGGCATATTGAAGAATGAGTGGGTGTATAAGTGTCTGTATGGATGATTTAGTAGGTGCGTGACTAACTCTATAAGTGAGTGATTAAACGTATCTTACTGAATGCATGGCTTAGTGACTAAACTGGGTGAATGTCTGTATCCGTCTGTCTATTGCTGTGTAAGTGGCTGCATGGGTTTGTGAATAGCTACATGAGTGTCTATATGAGTTATTGATTGGTTGTCTGAGTATCTGTATGGGTGCCTCAGTGTTTATGTGGGTGGGGTGTGTGCGACTCTGTGCATAGATGTGTGAGTGGGTGATTCACTGGGTGGATGGTTTCAAGAGTGCATCTGTGATAGACTGTATGGGTGGGTAAGTGTGTGTAAGAGTGTGTTAGTGAGTGAATGTATGTCCCAGTGGTACATGTGTGAGTAACTACATATGTGAAAGGCAGTATATATGTTTGTTGGAGTATATAAATAGCTATAAGCGAGAGTGTGTCATTGTGAGAGTGACTGTATGGATGAGTGTGTGCTTGTATCAGTGATTGTATAAGAGCGTAAGAATGTGCTAGTATTTGTATGAGTAAGTGAGCTGGTGTGTGTATAACTGTATAGTGAGTAAATGGCAGTGTGTTTAATTATTTGCATGACTGACTAGGTGTGTGAGTACCTCTATGGATGAGTGGCGGTTTTTGAGTGTCTATATAGGAGTATGAGTGCATATGATAGTCCTGTACTGAGTGACCGTAAGTATGAGTGACTGTACGGGTGAGTGAGTGGATGTGTGTGTAGACCTAAGAATCAGTGAGTGGGTATGTAGTTATTGGTGTTGGAGTGTCTATGGTTTTGCGAATGGCAGTCTGTAATTTAGGGTGAGTGTATCAAAGGTTATATTAGGGTGTGAGGAGGTGCATCAGATTATCACGTGGATGATGTCATCAGTGATGTAATCAGTGATGTCATTTGAGATGTCATCAGTGATGTCATCAGTGATGTCACTGACCATGTCATGAGTGATGTAATATGTGACGTCATCAGCAGTGCATTGCTGGGGCGCGAGTTATAGTTAGCTGAACTAACTATAACGGGGAATTTCCCGGGTTTTGTACGAGTGCAATGTCCAACTAACTATAACTGTCCCTAAAACCTATGGTTTTTTCAGTGAATTTGTAAGGTTTTTTAAATGCTAATTTCTAACTATAACGTGCCTGAAACCTATGGTTTTTTCAGTGAATTTCAAAGGTTTTTTAAATGCTAATTCCTAACTATAACATGTCTGAAACCTATGGTTTTTTTCAGTGAATTTCACAGGTTTTGTAAATGACAATTTTTAAATGTATTAATTGTTATATTTATTTTTTTGATACTGATTTACTACATTTTTTTAAACTATTTATTTTTACATATTTTATTTTTTAAATTACATTGTAATTACATTATACATTACATTACAAAATATACTTTCTCAGAATGAATTACTTTAGTTTAAATACTTTGCAAATAGGCAATAGACTTTTAAGTACAGTAGTTACAGTTGTTGCAATGGGCAACACAATTTCAAACACAATGCAACATTGAGCTCAATGTGAATTTCTAGTTAAATGCAATTAGTTACTTTATGGATTACTTTTCTAACCACAGGACTGGATCCTAGATTCAGTCCTGGGACATCTCCTGTAAACAGTTGAGTAAAAGCGTTTTGGTTACAGTAGTGATTTTTAAGGAATATTATTGTATTTTAAAAGTTGACAGAAACTTTTTCACATAGAATCACCAATGTTATCCTATGGGAGGAAATTCACTTAGCAGGTAAGTAGTGTTATCGTTACTTTTTCTTACTCAGTGGTGGATCCTGGATCCAGCACTGGTGCATCTCCTGTAAACAGTTGAAAGAATGCGTTTAAGTCATACAGGCGATTTGTAAGGAATATTTGTAGTTTGTGAAAATCGACACTTTGAAACTTTTCTGCTGAAAACCAGACAATGGATTCCAATGGAAGGAAATACAAGTTACTGGTAAGTACGGTTAGAATTACTTTTCAGGGTCAGTGCTGGGCTAAAAGATGCAGCACTGGGTTCTCTCCTGATAACAGGTGAGTAAATCGGAATTTGTAGTTCGGCTGATTTTAGAGGAATATTATAAAGTTCCAAAACTCCACACACCGAAGAATTTCCAAGTGAAACCAGTCAATGTTAGCCTATGGAAGGAAATTCAAGTTACTGGTAAGTACGGTTAAAATTACTTTTCAGGATCAGTACTGGGCTCAAAGATGCAGCACTGAGGTCTCTCCTGATAACCGGTGAGTAAATCGGAATTCGTAGTTCGGCTGATTTTAGAGAAATATTTGTATGTTTCAAAAATCGACACTTAGAAACTTTTTCAGCAAAAACCAGGCAATGATATCCTATGGAAGGAAATTCAAGTTACTGGTAAGTACGGTTAAAATTACTTTTCAGGATCAGTACTGGGCTCAAAGATGCAGCACTGAGGTCTCTCCTGATAACAGGTGAGTAAATCGGAATTCGTAGTTCGGCTGATTTTAGAGGAATATTATAAAGTTCCAAAACTCCACACTTAGAAGAATTTCCAAGTGAAACCAGTCAATGTTAGCCTATGGAAGGAAATTCAAGTTACTGGTAAGTACGGTTAGAATTACTTTTCAGGATCAGTACTGGGCTCAAAGATGCAGCACTGAGGTCTCTCCTGATAACAGGTGAGTAAATCGGAATTCGTAGTTCGGCTGATTTTAGAGGAATATTTGCACAATGGTGAAGGAAGGGGGTGGGGCCTGAAGTGACATGTCTGCAAACACGCCATGTGGCGCGTTTTAAGTTGGAGAATTAATTCCGCCTCAATCCCGAAGGTCCCTAGGGGCCAACTGGCCCACCAGATACCTCCAGTATGCGCCAGAGAGCTGTGTTGCAGAGAGGTGTTCAGAGGCCACGCCCCTTTTTACAACACTCTGCAACGCAGCTCCGTGGCGCTTACTGGAGGTACCTGGTGGGCTAGTTGGCCACGGGGCGTGTTTGCACACATGTCACCTGAAGCCACGCCCCCTCCTTTCACCACTGTGCAAACGCGCCCCGTGGCGCGTTTTAAGTTGGGGGATTAAGTCCCCTTGAATACTGAGGGTCCCTGGAGTCCAAATAGCCCACCATGTACCTCCAAAAAGCACCACAGAGCTGCGTTGCAGAGAGGTGTAAAAAGGGGCGTGGCCGCTGTACACCTCTCTGCTACGTAGCCCCCTGGCGCATACTGGAGGTTCCTGGTGGGCTAGTTGGCCCCTAGGGACCCCCAGTATTCAAGGAGAATTACTTCCCCTTCTTAAAACGCGCCAGGGGGCGCGTTTGCAGACTGCTGCAGGGAGGGGCGGGGCCTCCGGCACAATGCCGGTCTTTTTTTTTTTTTGCTTTTTCTGCCCAGGGGTCCTTGTGGGACCCCTGAGCAGACCTAGGGGTCAGGGTGTTTCTACCCTGCCCCCTTTTGCGTTTTGCGCACTTGTTTTACTGCTTTCTTGTTCCTCGGTTCTACCGAGGAACAAGATGGCTGCCAACACTTCCTGGTTTGGAGTGTTGACAGCCAATTAGCATGCAGCTCGTGGTCGGGAGGGTGCGCGGATCCACCGCGGCCATAGATATTGAAACTTTTATTTTGGATTTTCTCAGCAACTACTGAACGGATTTACACCATTTTTAAAAGGGTGCTTTCTGAACCAAGCACTACCTTTTTGCCAAATTTGGTGTAATTCCGTTCAGCAGTTTTTGCTGTAGCCTTGCATAAAGTTTCCTATGGGAAATTGATTTTTTCACTCTTATTTTTTGAATTTCTCTGCAACTACTGAACGGATTTACACCATTTAAAAAAAGGTCGCTTTCTGAACCAAGCGCTACCTTTTTGCCAAATTTGGTGTAATTCCGTTCAGCAGTTCGGGCTGTAGCCGTGGCTAAAATTTCCTACGGGAATTAACATGGAGAAAACACGTTTTGGGACCCCCCTTTTTTCTCGGCCCCCGCTTGATGAATCACCCCGAAACTTTCAAGACAGGAGCGGACCGGAGCGCCCCACTAGTTTTGAAAATTTCGCGATGATTCGTCAAACGGCGCCAAAGTTATTGGGAATAGAATGTTACGGATTTCCTATGGATAATAGGTCCTAACTATAACTATCTACTGGCGACTGCCAGTAGATAATATATTCCTTCAGAAACTCCTACGAAAAGAGCAGAGGTGGGCACTCCAGGCAAGTCAAGTAAATTGTTTATTATTCACAGTGCGATGTCCGTCCTGACACGTTTCGGCTGATCCCAGCCTTTCTCAAAGTCATATTCTCATTAGGTTCATTCAAATTTAAAGGCACAGCGCATATAGACATAGAAGAAACAACATCCGTTGCTTTACATGCCCCCATCATTATGCATATTGTCTTTTAAACTGGCTAAGTACATGTCCATGTCAAAATCATTTTTTTATTTTTATGTTTATACTCTTTTTTTGATTTTATACAAATAATTTTATATAAAAACAAGCCAACTTAACATAATAATTTCCTGTATTCCATGCTTAGACCTGGGGAACAATTTGGAAGCAAACTCTTGGGCCAGTGCCCAAACAGAATAAAAAGCATCATGTGGCCTACCGGGAGTCATACCAATGGCTTCTATATAATGAACATGGCCAGCCCAAGACATTCTGATCATCCTAAAGACACTACACACATAATTCATTATACAAGCTATAAATGAGCGGATATAAATAAATAGATAGATGAATAGCAAATATGATACAAGATCCAATAAATCAATTACCATAAAATAAGTAATTGTATACGTCATATATAAATATATTCCTATCAAAATACTCTACAAAGATATAAATTCAATCCTTCTCTATAAATATAATAAATAGCTATGTATATACAAAACTTTTGTAGTGCAGAAAATGTCTGAGTGCAGGATATCACCGCCAATGGATTGTCAATACCTAAAGTGCTCTAGTGCAGAGATAAAATAGTCTCATATTGCACAGCCCTCCAATTTAAAAACCTATTGAGATCCATCCATTTACAAAGAAGAGACACAATATTGGACACCATAAGGGGAACAGGGAGATGGGTGAAGGACCCATCACCCCAAATGTACCTCTAACTCCTCATCTCTGTTCAACCCATTAGGACATTTTGTGTATAAATCCAAGATACTGGATTCCAAATGTCTCAAATTCATGGTTCTATTGCCTCCTCTTATGTTCAGGGGAATCCTGTCTACAGCAAAGAGCATCAGTAATCCAGGGTCACTTTCATGTTTGTCGTAAAAGTGTTTTGCCACAGAGTATGTGAAATCCTGGTTCCTAATCGCCCGCTGATGTTCCAACATACGTTTTTTGAGAGGAAAGATAGTACTCCCCACATATATTAGGGGACAAGGGCAGCCAAGTACAAAAATACAATGGTCAGTAGTGCAATTATAAAACCATTTATCTTCTTCGTATGTCCATCACTAGATTTAAATGTGAGGACATTTTTCACCATTCTGCAAGCTTTGCAGTGATTACACTTATAAAACCCCTTCATGGTGGATAGCCAAGTCTCTGGTTTATGGCTTCCATTGAAATAGCTGTGTGTCAGATTATCACCCAATGTCCTCCCTTTCCTGTAAGTCATTGAAGGTGCCATCGGTAGATCTTTGCCAATCACATTGTCACTCTTGACTACCTGCCAGTGTCTTTTCAGGATCTGATATACTTTGGGAGACATTTGATTAAAGCAGGTGATAAATCTGGCAGATGTACCTTCCTTTTGAACTCTATCATTAGGATAAAGCAGCTGATTTCTGGTAACAATCTCCAACTTACATTTAGCCTCAACCAACGTCTTCGGGTAATATCCCTGTTTGCTAAACCTCTCATTCATCTTTCGTACCTGCCCTTGGATTCCTGTTCCTGGCTACAAATTCTTTTAGGCCATAATGTTTCCACATAAGGGATACTCGCTTTCAGGTTGGTCGGATGTTGGCTTTTGAAATGTAGAGTACTGTTTCCAGCTGTTGTCTTGCAGTAGACTGTGGTGTTAATTTTGCCCTCTTTTACTTGTAGCAAGAAATCCAAAAAGGATATCTCACTTACACTCATGTGTGCTGTAAAATGCAAATTATAGGGATTCTCGTTGAGGATTTTAACATATTCTTCAGCCTCCTGCCTGGACCCGCTCCACAGCATATATATATATAGTCCCCAAATGTTTATGGTAAAACAAAGAAAACTGCAGCACTCAGAAACAGCAGATTAATTCATTTATGGAAAAGACGAACAACGCATTTCAGTTACAATGTAGCCTTTGTCAAGTTCAAATGGTCTGCCCACAAAGTAGAAATAAATTATGCACTATGCATGAATACAAACAAAATTCTACGATACAGGCTGCACTCTTTATGGAAAAATATTGTCAATACTCATGTTATAATATTTCAACTTAAAGCATGGTCTTAATTCTAATATTTAAATTCCAAAATAAATATTAACATTTGTAACATTGGATCAGGTTACGAAAATTACATATTCTAGCAGCATACATATAACAGAATGTACGTGGTTCATTCGTTCTGTTGCATGCATAGCCTGCACATTCATCAGTGCGGCCTCGTTGAAAGTTTCATCACAAGTCTGCATGTCAAAAGAGTTTGCATGCAGCGCTGAACAGCACACCACACCTGAAGCAGATGCTGGCACAGACTGATGGTCTATTGAGCCTGGAAGCTAATTATTTCTCATTTTATTGACTGAAATGCCGCTTTGTCTTTAGAAATATGAGTGACTGGGAATCCAAAAGACATGCAATTGCCCTGTCATTATTTGACAAAGACATAGATGTGGAGTCTGACGCTAGTGTGAACCTTGGTAAAACGCCCAGTGAACTATCACTAAAACTAAACGCGGATTCATTGAAAAAATTGTCAAAGAGAGAATAGAACAAATGGTGGGAGATCATTCCATTATTAACTATACTGAGGTGGGATGAGTACCAAGAGGGCTAAGGATAGACGTTGTCCCGACTTATGAGAATCCTAACCCGAAGCTCTTGAAAGAATGGACAGCATTTATGGCACAAACACGCAAAGGGATGCTGGAAATGCTAGTTAAATATGCGAAAATTGATCTGGGGTATGCTAGAAAAGAACTGATTAAAGTATGAGAGATTATTGACAAATATAAAGATGACAAGGTGGTAACTGAATTTCTTAAGAACTTGGAAATTAGACTAAAGAAATACGAAGAAAAGATAAAATACAAAACACAATGAAAATTTGTACATGACAAAAGAGTATTACGCTGAGGGCAGAATATTAACATTTGCCAAAAGTTTTGATTCACTGCAAAGGGAGTTAAAGGTCAACCAACATCAGTGACAGCAGGAACTGATATCTACTGCCTCTAGACAGACCGTGAGGACACAGCAAAACCTGTCCCTTTAGGCACAACCCCTCTGACCTTTTATCAAGAATTTCAATTATTAAAACAAAAATAGGAGATCCCCTAGCAAAATCGGCTGAAAGGAAGGGGCAGAGGAAGAGGTGCCAAAAGACGAAAAGGCCTGCAAGGTGGAGGGGGGGCAGGAACAAGCAAATAAAACCTATTGTTCATGCCTCTCCTTCTACCACTGTCACAGATATTTCTGTAGTCAATTTATCTGACAAAGCTCTGAGTTAAGAAGAGGAATCAGTCCTGAAACAGGGCTTATCATTTTGTCCAGTAACAAATTCAACTACATGGACACAAGAATTGATTTGTTTCTATACGTTAGAAAGTTGAAATTACAGAAACCCTTTAAAAGTAATCCTAACATGAGAGCCAGAAAACGATGAACCACTAAAGATCCTGCAATGACTAACTGAGAGTTACAAGACTTTGACTCTATCTTGCAGATACATGAGTTGGAATCCAATAGTAATGAGACTGTGCAGGACAATGCTAGTGATATCCTGAATGAATTGGAGTTTGTTGTTGACAGTATCATTAGTAGTGGCTTAAAACCAAACTCAAGATATAACCCCAATACTGTATATGACAATATAGAGGCATATCATGGTGTCATGCAACATGAATTAGTGAAATTGTGTGGGGAAAAGGATAAACACATATATGACAATCTAACATTCAGCCAGAGAAATGCACTAAGAAATCTAGCTAATGATGCCTCTATTACAATTAAGCCCTCTGAAAAGGGGGGGGGGCAACATTGTGGTATTAAATATGTCTGATTGTAGGCAAGAAGCTCTTCACCAGTTAGAAGATGCCGACTGTTATGAACTTACATCATGGGAGGCGTACAGTCTATACACATATATCATGGGATGTTACTTGAATGGCACAATAGGGCTCAATTAGATCAGGATGAATACAACTATCTGAAAGAACTATAACCTAAAATGTCTATATCTCTTACCTAAAATCCATAAGAGCTTAATACAATAGCCTGGGAGACCCATTGTCTCCTTAAATGGGAGCCTTCTAGAAAATATGGCCATATTTCTGATTCACTATTTAGCTATATATGTAGAAGGCTTGAGCTCTTAATGTTGTGACAGCACAGATTATTTTTAAGAAGGATACATGACATTGAGTGGGATGACATCTATAGTATGATCACACTGGACGTATGCTGTTTGTGTACATGCATTGAACAAAAGAAAGGGGTGCACGCATGCATGTATCACTTGAAAAGTCGTTCCCTTTCCCTACATGACCACACCAAAATGATTGAGCAAATTATGACATATTGCCTGGCTAATAGAAAAATTCTGTTTGAAGAAACACTTTACAGGCAACGCACTGGATCGGCGATGGGCATCTGCTTTGACCCCGATTTCACAAATGTATTCCTTGGCTGGTGGGATGAACAGGTGGTCTGGACTGACAGCAATGAAATACATACTTGTCACCTACCTAAATGGATTAGGTATATTGACGATTTGTTCCTTTTGTGGGACAGGGATATATCACGTGCCAATGAATTTATTTTCAAACTTGGGCAAAATGAATTATCTGAATTTAAGCTTCACACTCAAAATCAGTAAAACTGACAGTGAATATCTTGATGTTGCTCTGCATGTACAAGATAAAAGAAATATGCACAATGGTAGATAGAAAAGACACTGTGGGCAACAGCGTTCTACATGCTCATAGCCATCCCCCAAACACAATGAAGAAGAGCATCGCCTATGGGGAGTTGTTAAGAGCTCGCCACATTTGCAGTGAGGAATGGAACTTTAACATAGAAAGCAGTTGTATCCTAGAATGATTCAGACAGAGAGGGTATCCCGATAAGATCCTGAAACAAGCCCAGCCCAAAATACAGGCCCAAACCCAGAAACTGTATTGTTCAGCAACAAAACAAAACCATTAGATAAAAGATCTAACTTGACTGAGGGAACCTCTCCGAGATTCATTACCACCTATATTAAAAAATATGGAAGAGTCAGGGAATTTATGAAGAAACATTGGAATTTTCTCAAAGCTGACCCTATTATAGGAAGTGTAATCGGTGACTTTCCTGCCATCACATACAGAAAACCAAAGTCCATTAAAGATATAGCTGTACCCAGCCATACTACACCCATTAAATCCACATGCCTTGCACTATCTGAGTTCCACAAATTAGGAACTAGCAAATCTTGCCAAGATAGTGACAATCAGGATCACTATAAGCTACCTAGAGGCAATATGAAGAAGATAACTAAATTCATAAGGTGCACTACCGAATAGATCATCTATGTTCTAGAGTGTCCCTGTATTCTCATCTATGTAGGGAGCAATAAACTACTGGTCAAAAGAAGAATACTTCAACATCTACGGGACATAAAAAATAATTACCCGAATTACCCGGTAACTAGGCATTTCTACACCAAACATGAAAGTAATCCCCAACTTCTAAAATATTATGGCATTGATAAGATAGCCAAAAACATTAAGGGTGGGGATCGTGAGGAAAAACTTAGAATTCAGGAATCTCAATATATAATCCGTTGGATTCAAAACACCCAGATGGACTGAATAGGGACGAAAAACTGGCTGTCCATATTGAGATCTAGTTCAGGGATTCCTTAATTAGGAACCTGCACCTGTATTAGTCCTTTCTTCCTGTGATCCTCTTGATAATTTGTTCAATTTACACTTGTAATAGAGACCTGGTTTCCTGGCACTCTTACTTTCCTTTCCTCAGTATTTTAAGCTGCTAGATTATTTTTTACAATCACATTGTATCACTTTACTGCACATAATCACTTATTTTGATGCACATTTATATTTATCAGCCCAGCATAGGTTATGCTTCTTCCCTTGGGGTACAAACACATCCAGAGATACTATCTCAGATACGGGGATCGTTTGTCTCTCCATATAATTAGGGCACTGGCCCATGACTTTGATGTTGATTATGATTTCAGATCTTAAAATTCCCTTCCTTTGAGGGGTGTGGAAGCAATATTGTGTTCCATAGGTGACTTTCTCTAGGTTACATGGGGAATTCGCACACTATCTTTCAAAGCACTATTGGTACTTGGAACATGAAATGCAGTATATTAATTATGTATTGTGAGTAGTCATGGGACAAATGTCACACTGCTACTAGAAATGTCATATTTTGTGTCTGTGTTTGTAATTATGTATGATTTTGATAGGAGGCCATTTGAATATAAGAATCCTTTTGAAGAAACACTTTGATATAATGCAATGTTTTCATAAGTATTGGGATTTGATTAAATATTGTGTATAGGACTTTTCACTAGTCTATATTTATTGGCACCTATTTCACATGGTCGCCGCACATGATGTCAGAATTGATGATGATATCTGTATAGCACTTGAGAGGCTTTCGGCATATCTTAGGCTACGCATGCAACAGAACGAACCGCGTATATTCTTTTATGCCTATGCTGGTAGAATACATCACTTTCATAACCTGATCCAAAGTTACAAATGTTCTATTTCTTTTGAAATTGAAATATTAGAATTAAGACCGTGCTTTAAGTTGAAATTTAATAACATGAGTACTATTTACCTTGACGATATTTGTCCTCAATTAGTGCAGCCTGTATCGCAGTATTTTGTTTGTATTCATGCGCAGGGCATCATTTATTTCCACTTCATGGGTGGACAATTCGAAATTGACAAATGCGACGTAGCAGCTGAAACGTGTCGTTCATCTTTTCAATAAATGAATTAATCAGCTTTGGAGTGCCGCAGTTTACTTGGTTTTACCGTAAACCCTTGTGGGATTTTAGAAGGAGGTGCAAGCCTCACATATATATCTGTGTGAATGCAGTTTTAGGAGTGGGATGTAAGGGATATTGTGGTAATGGGTGGGGGAGTCTATTAATACTCAGGTATCAACTATGATACCGGAGTATGAAATATGTAATATATTAAAAAATTATGTAGTATTGTTTAAGTAATTTATGCAAATTAATTTAAAAATAGCAATACAAGATTTTAGGAATGAGATGTAAGGGATTTAGTGGGGAATGGGTGGGGAAGTGTATTAATACTCAGGTACAACTATGATAATTAAGGGGCCGATTCCGATCTGGTTTGGTTAGCCCTCCGTACGAATCGGACCTGGAGGGCTTTCCAAGCGAAACGCACTGTGCGAGTCCAACCGAGCGAGTACGATTCAACCGCATGGTTACGGACTCGGTTCGGCAGGACTCCCATAGCACTCTATGGGAGCTTGTGTAGGGACGTGCACACAGGCTCCCATAGTAAAAAAGGGGTGGGGGGAAAAGCGTACACACCGTGGTGGGCACCCCATTTTGCCCGCCACACTGTGCATGCTTGGATCGGGGGACCCATCCACACCCCTGTGACCGATTCAGAGTGCTCCGGGTGAAGGGGGGCCTGCTCTGGCCCCCCAAAGTCTGATTCCGACAGCTGCATACACTCACTGAGACCGAGTCGATATAGCTGTCCGAATCGTGCATTGTACTCACCTGTTCGGAATCCGGCTACATTGCGCGGCACGTTGTGGCTCCGTACGAGTCGGACGGATTGATTCGGGTTCGTAAACGATTCATTCGGCACGGAAGCGATCTTCGTATTGTTCTTGCTCGTTTGTAACGGGGGACGATAAAGATGGAAAGATAAGATTCGGGTTTGCTCTTTACGAATCCCGTTTGGAGGCCTTCCTTACGAGATCGGAATCGGCCCCTCAGTATTTAATATGTAATACATTTAAAAATAATTTTATATGTTTAAAAAAATGTATGCAAATTAATTTACAAATATCAAAAATCGTTTTAGGAGTGGGATGTAAGGGATATAGGGGTAATGGATGGGGAAGTGTATTAATAATCAGGTATCAAATATGATAGCTGAGTATTAATTTAAATAATGAATGAAAACATTTTACATGACATTTTTTACAAAATTTACAATACTCAAAAAAGGTGGATAACACTTTTTAAAAACTGACTCAAAAGAATATTATTTTTCTAAAAGAGAATCAAAAGAATCACTAAGTTAATTAATAATATTTAATTGCAATAAATATTTTTTTTATAATTATTACAGTTACTTACAAATGTTTGTAAAATACAACAAAATATAATTTTTGTTCAAAAATGTAAAACATATTTTTCCATAAAGTAAAACATATTTATTACCTTAATTATACCATTTTCCATTGACTTTTATTGAAGAAATTGTCCTTTTTTAAATTCTTATTTTTCCAGCTTCACGTAAACTGTTTTTACAGTCGGAAGAGGGTCATGGTAAAGATCGGAAGCAAGCAGGAGCTGCGGTTAGGTAAGAATAGTTTAATTTACTTTTTAAGACACATTGGTATGGAAATGTATTGTAACGAGAGATAGATGTTATTTAGTTTTAAAATGTATGTACTTCTTTTTTTCACCAGTTTTAAATCCCCATATAGGGTTTTTTAGTATGTGCACATTGGGACAGTTTTTTTAACACAGGATTTAAAAAAGGGAAACAATTATAAAAAAACTATTTTGTAAAACCTATTTGAAATAAAAGCAACTTTTTCATTATTTTTGCATCTCTTTTTTTAACTTTGTTGAATTTTGAAAGAAGAAGACAATGCTTTTGAAGAAAAACACTCGGATCTTTGGATTGCTGTTTTGATTTTGCATTCAATATGTTTGGGTAATAAATTTGGCAAAACCAAAGGGGATGATGGACGGAGTGTTGAACATTGCAAGCACTCACCCCCAGTCAACTGATCTGGGTTTAATCCATCATCATTCTGTAGCTCACTCCGCCACCCCAGTTCAGACATGGCCATATGCAAATCAGTCTGACCCTGTGCCTCATGGGAACAGTCCAGCCCAAACTGCCAAGCCATGTCTTCCCTGGACCGGAAACAAGCATCCTGGGACCGGTTTCTGGTTTACAGCCATCATCAGCCAGGCTATCTTGAATCCAGTGGCAAAGTGAGCAAGGGACCCACGTCTGGGCATACCCTGCCAACTTAGGGCGAACGTAGCAAAACCAAAGGGGATGATTGACGGAGTGTTGAACATCTCAAGCACTCACCCCCAGTCAACTGATCTGGGTTTAATCCATCATCATTCTTTAGCTCACTCCGCCACCCCAGTTCAGACATGGCCATATGCAAATCAGTCTGACCCTGTGCCTCATGGGAACAGTCCAGCCCGAACTGCCAAGCCATGTCTTCCCTGGACCGGAAACAAGCAGAGTTTTTTTTATCGCCGGCTATCGCTGGATTTTATCGCGGAGATAACGCGTTATTATCAACGCTTATCTCCAAGGCGATAAAAAATACAGCGATAGCGGCGAAACCCAGCAATAGCGCAAGAAATCCAGCGATAAATTCACTGCGCTAATAAAAAGCTTGCTAATAGGCAGGTGAGGACTTAACCTTACAATCCACCTCCCATTGACAAGATGGTTGTCAAGTTTTTATCAGGTGTTAAATTCCAGCGATAATCGCGGTTAGCGCGACTTTTTTTATCGCTTCGCGGGCATTGCTAATAGGGGGAAGTTGTGTTTGCGACTGTTTGCAGTTGCTTTTAGTTGGGAACGCCTACTTTGCATGTCATTAGCGATAATTATCGCTGACATGCAAAGCGGCAACAAAATGGCCGTTATCGCCATTAAGCTGTCCCTAACAGCTGTTAGCGACAGCTTGCTAATAGGGCGATAAAAATATCGCCGCTTTATCGGCAAAAAGTGCCGCTAAAGTGGCGATACTGCCCTTGGTAATATGCCCCATAGTTATTACACACACACTAGTAAGTATTGTGCAGCAATTTGTGAATATACTCAAACTGATGTACATACATCTTGATGACATTGCTTAAACATTCTTACCCCTCCCAAAGGGGATCTATATCCACAAATCCCGTGTCAGAAACATTCACTTGTATTTTTTTTTAATGATCTTTACTGTGCATTTTCCACCTTTTACAATATACCCAAAACACACCCCACCAACCCCACCAGGTCAGGGAATTAGTAGTGTAAAAAAAAAAGAGAGACCGTACACAATAATCATCAACATGCAAGTGAGAAACAGGGGTAAACCAACAGTAATAAAAGACAGATGTAAGCTTCAAACCATTATTTAAAATACGGAGTGCAGAGCAATGCAGGAGACGGAGCTAGATGTGAATAAATATTAGCAAAACTTCCTGCCTTTACAAATACCAACAGTTTCATCACATTAATAATACAGTTTAAGATACTGGGCAAAAGGCCATTGGCAATAAACATCATATAAAAATTTATCATTATATAAAGCAAGATAAAACTCACACGTAAACATCAAACTGTTATTTAAAGTGCAGAGTGCAAAAATAAGAAGAGACGGGGCTTAGAGTAATAAAATATTAGCAATCCGTCTCGTCTAAGCAGACACCATCAGTTTCCAATCTAGCTAAAGGAGCCCATATTAGCTGTCCTTTTTTCCTTGCTTTAGAGCTTTTTCTGCAATAAATCGCCTTCTCCATATTGGAGCAGGCCAGTGTTGAAACTGAGGAGGCTGCGGGTCAAGCCACGCTGTAGGAATTAAAAGTCTAAAAATCATCATTGCACCGGCAAGAAAATAATCTATCTCCGGGGTCAATTTCTTATCAAAAACCCCTAGTAAGATTACCTTTGGACTCAATGAGACTTTTATATCTAATTTAGTAAGGAAGAAATTTTGTATTTCATTCTTGACAGGATTCAAAGATGGACAGGTTGCAAACATATGAACAATGTCAGTGTTAAAAGTGGAACAGCGCGGGCACTTGGTTTCCTGCCCCGAGCTCCACTTTGTGATTCTTGCAGGCACATAATAAAGCATAAAACAGGTTTTTAAAAACTGCACTTGTAAATTGGCCGACATTAAAACAGTTTGGGATAAGCTGAGAGCCTTCGCAAATTCATTTTCAGTAATCATCAGCTCATCCTGCCATTTCACACACTGTTTATCAAGATCATCTTTCATTTCGCTGTTCAAAGTCTGATAAATTGTCCCGATGCGGATTGAGTTCTGCTTTATTAAACTATCAACTAGAACATTCTTATCAAAACTGCTGGGGCCCCCCACTTTCGGCTGAAGGTAGTCGCTAACTTGCAAGTACTTAAAAAATTCTTTGTTGTTAATACCAAACTTTAACTTTAGCTCGTCAAACGAGACAAAGCCGACCGGGGGAAAAAAGTACCCAATTTCTCTATGCCTGCTGAGTGCCATACTCGCATATAGCCATCATTAAAAAATTCGGGTAGGTTTGGATTGTTCAAGATCAGAGTATAAAAATTCAATCTCCCCAAACCCAGCAGTTTCTGTATTGCAACCCAAACCTTACACACACCTGCAAGACACTTGAACCGTACTTTTTGGTAATAACTGTATTCAACTTGCCTCAGCAGGCACCCCCATAACTGTATTCAACTTGCCTCAGCAGACACCCCCAAGCCTCTTCATCTAACAATAATTCAAATATGGAAGGTATAACATTTGGTGAAGCCGTTTGCGAAGGTTCCATTATTAAAATCCAGCTATATTGCAACAATGATGCCCAGTAGTACAGTTTAAGATTTGGGGGAGCCCACCCAACTCTCTCTTTTGGAAGCAAGAGGTACCTCAGTGCTCTTCTTGGTTTAGAATAGGCCCATAAAAATCTGGTGAATATTGCCTCAAAAGTTTTAAAACATTCGTTAGGGAAATCTAAAGGGATTGCTCTAAAAAGTATAAAATTCTGGGAAATAAATCATCTTTATCAGATTACAATGGCCTATCATTGTAAGATGCAAATTATTCAACCTTGCTAGCCCTTTCTTGGTTCTCTCTGCCAGAGGTTCTAGGTTTACATTAACAATAGACTCCACTTTCGAAGAGATAAAGACACCTAAACATGATGCTTTTTCGACTACTCTTTTATCTACCAGGGCAATCTTTCCATTGATGATAATTTGTGTCTTTTCCTTGTTTAACGAGAATCCAGAGATGTCCCCAAACACAGATGCTTCTGTCTCTATTTCCTTAATAGCAGCTTCGGGATTAGATGTCAAGACTGCAACATCATCTGCATATGCCAAGATTTTGGTTTCATAGCCATGCATAATTATTGGAGGGATAGCAGTGTTTTGCGCTATTTTCCTTAAAAATTGATCAATATACAGCACGAACAGGCGTGGGGAACAAGGACACCCCTGTCGAGTTCCACGAGTGATTGTCACTGGCCCTGTCATGCTTCCAGAAATACATACTTTAGCAGTAGGTTTACAATACAAGGCCTTAATTCCCTGAATAAATCTTGGGCCAAAATCCCTTGAGTACATTGCATGCCATAAGAACTGCCAGGAGACCCTATCAAATGCTTTTTCGGCATCTAATAAAATCAGAGCCATAGGGTCTCCTGACACTTCCACAGCATCAAAAGTGAAATCGCTCGCCGAATATGGTCGATAGTGTCCCTTCCTGCAATAAAACCATGCTGTTGGTTTATTACCAATTTTTTGGTGACCTGAGCTAAACGTGCTGCTAAAACCTTGGAATAAATCTTTGAGTCTCCATTTATTAGCGTAATTGGCCGATACGAACCGAGTTCGGCTGGTGGCTTACCTTTCTTCAAAAAAACTGCTATTTTGGCCACCGACCAGGAGTCTGGTGGTGTGGTTTCATTAAATATATGGTTAGAAAGTGCCAGCATCTGATCTTTCAGCTGGGGGGCAAAAAATTTATAGAATTCTGAGGGGATTGCATCCACACCAGCAGCTTTACCCTGAGGGAGACTAGATATTGCAAGTAATATCTCTTCCCATGATAACTCTTCTTCTAGGGTTTCTCGTTCGTCTGTGGATAATTTACTAGTAGGCACTGCTTCTAAGAACTCTTCGATTTGCCTATCTTTTTCCGTATTCAAGGTCTGATAAAATACTTGGAATGCCTCTCTGTTTTTTTTGCATCAGTAACATCCCCAATAACAGGATCATAAATTTCTCTGATCTCGCTATTTGTGCATCTCTGCCTTGCTCTTACTGCCAGATGGTGTCCAACCTGCCCGCTACACTCATAAGTTCTTTCTTTCCAAGTAACATACTTTGCTGCTGCCCTACTTGCAAAAATCCCCTCTAAATCTACCCTTACGAGTGTTACCTTCGTTTGTGCTTCCCTTATGTCCCCTGCTTGTTGCATTGTCTTTACTAAATTTTCCTCGGCTCTTGCTAGATTATCTTGCTTAGCTTGTATCAGCTGTCTGTCCTGCTTCCCTTTGTTCAGTGAGGACTTTAAGGTCCCCCCCCTAAGGCAGGCCTTGAATGTATCCCAAACCGTACACAAGGAGGCGCTGCCATTATTCTCTTCAAAGAATGTTGGGATTCACCTACTGGTGTGATTGTAGAAATCCTCATTGGTAAGGAGTGCATGTTCAAAGCTCTATGAACTTAGGGGTTTCCCCCCTATTCCTCGCAACTCTGATACAAGGCGATTGTGATCCAAGAGAAACTGTGGGTATCGCTCAATTTAGCAAGACGTAATAAACTTATTGGACACAAAAATATAATCAAGGCGGGCGTGTGTGCAATGCGGAGCAGAAAATTACATGTACCCGTCCGCCGTTGGATTCTTTTTATGCCACACGTCTACCAGACCATGATCTTTAAATATCCCTTTGAGGGTTTGAAACACCTTAGGCTTCCTCCCGGAATACAATGACTGCCCACCTATCTCGAAATTTCCTGGGAGATTAATATTGAAGTCCCCACATAGAACTAAAGGTAAAGGGTGGTGCGTTAGCTCTTTAGATACCTGATTTAGAATGGAAGAATCATCAAGTATACTGCCGAAAACTGAGCACAGTGTGAATTTACCTCCACATGGTGAATGACAGACTACTGCTACCCATCTCCCTTTAGCATCAGACCCTATTTGAGAAACTTTTAACAGACTACCTCGGGCCAGAACTGCCACACCCCCAGAGCAGACACCTTGTGAGGTTCCGGCTACGAGTCTGTAACCCAGGGAGTTTAGAATATCCCTCTGTGAGGCTTCAATATGTGTCTCCTGTAGGTAGACAATGTCCGCCCTCAGGAATGTTAAGCCTAGGGAAGTTCTAGCTCTTTATTTAGGGTTGTTTAGGCCGCATATATTTATAGATGCAATTCGTATCGTCTGGTTGTCAATCATTGGTTAATTTTACACTGCATCCTAAACACACACTCTTCAGTATTGTAATGACAGTGTGGCACTCCCCTGCAAACCACTACCCAGTTTCTCGTTTTCTTTCCATTCTTGCCCTGATCGTGTTGGTTTTCAAACCCCTTCCCCAGCCTTCCTCCCCCCCCAGACCGCCCAGCCCTCCCCCCATCCCCCCTCCCACACTGATCCACTGAGCAACCAGGCCTAGCCTGTATGATGCCGTCTAATAAGACAAAACCCACTCCCTGAGCCCCCACCACCAACCCCTTTATAAAACACCCTGTTCTGACCGAACCACTATATGCAATTTCCCTCCTTTTTGTTCCCCCTTTTGTCTTTTTTTTCCCTAAGACCCGTGCCTCCTTTCTTTCCCATCAAACCCTCCTTTTCCTTTTCCTTTATATTTCCTATAATTTTTCCAATGTCTTGCATTTTATTTTTTTTACATTCCCCCCTCTTCTCTTTTTTACCCCGTTTCTATTTTTTTTTTTACCTCTCCATCATTAAAGCATTTCTGGCCATTTCAGCCACATTTCTTGATTCAATTTAACCATCTTTGCCTAACACATTTAGCATTTTTCCCCCAGAAGAACCAGACCCCACCCTGTAACTCCACCAGGTATTCTTGGGCCTGATTCTCTGAAAAAAAGGTACGGGTGTGGCCCTTAAAAACAACTTTCAATTTTGAGGGATTTTGTAGATACACTTCGGCTCCCAGCTTCTGAAAGGGAGCAAACATTTGTCTTAAATGCCATCTTCGCTCTGCCGTAGCGTGGGCGAAATCTGGCCGTGCAAAGAAGGGGATTCCCTCAAATTCCCTTTTAGAATGAAGGCGTGCTAGATCGAAAATTCTTTGTCTTAAAAGAAAGTTTTGAAAGTACACCAAAACAGCCATGGGGTATGCATTACTGTCTGCCTGTTGCTTTTTGAGGGTTAAGGGGAATCGGTGCACCTTCTGTATTTCCCTTTCCCAATCCCAGCCCGCGAGTTCTGGGAATGCACCCTTTAGGAGTTTGACTACATAGTCCCTGGGATTCCCTCCCTCTCTCCCTTCTGGAATACCCAATAGCCTCAGATTGTTTCTTCTTTGTCGTTTCTCGTGTTCCTCCAACTTCCACATCATATCTGTAAGCTTAGAGTCTTGGGAGGAGCTCAAAGTTTTTAGTTCAGCAATCTCCTGTTCGAGGGTATGAGTCTGTGCCTCTACGCTAGTCATCCGGTCGGAGATCTCGGCACAGATTTTACTTATTTTCCTGACCGCTCCCTGTAGTTTCTTAGAGGCCTGTCGTGCTCGTCGATTATTCGTCCGTATTTCCCCTTGCATCTGTTTAATCGAGGGAGGGGGCTCCAATACTGTTGTCGTCCCAGGTGGTCGGGGTTGGTCCCCGGTGATGGTGTCCTCCAGACTCTGTTCTGGATTGTCAAAGAGTTCAACAGCGGAATAGTCTCACCTAAGCCTGGGGGTCCCTTTCCTAGATGACTCTTCCCGGTTTTCGTTAGCCTTTCTGTCACTTGAAAGCTGTTTCTTTTTCAAACTGAAAGCCTTTTTCTTGCTTCTTTACCCTTCTGATCTCTTCTTTCGGCTAGCAGAGACAACAGAACCATCCTGCGAGCTACTGTTAGATGAAGTGGATAGAACGACAGTTGAAGAACCTAGGTCAGGCATTGAAGAATCTGAGTCATCCGCTAGAGAAAAAGATTTCTCCCCACTGCCCGTCCGGTCGGGTGAGGCCAACAGTCTAGGGTCACCCAAAGAACCACAGCCTAACGAGATGGAGTCTGCTTTGGTTAGTTGAAAAGAAGGGGGGATCAAGGGCCCCCCATGATCAACAGTCTCAGTCTCAATAGTTCTAGCACTAGACAGGTTCTGCTCGGGCTGCAGCTTCTCCCCTGCATCCACCATGGGGGTGACCGCACAATTCTTCTCCTCACCTGCTTTGAAGCTTCTGGAGGCATCTGCAGCAGTCTCAAGCACCACCTCCTGCACATGGGTGGGAGCAGATGCAGTAACTGGTAGGGGTAGGGGCGCCACAGTAACAATATCCCATTTTTTTAGCGATCTGGAAAATTTCAATGGAAAAAGATCAGAAATCGCTGGTTGCCTTCCGCTGCAACCACCAGGTTCCCTCGGGTCGCTCCTTTGCCGATATTTGTGTTGGACTCGTCAACTTTCTTCTTGTTTCTTAGTTCTGTGCCAGCCTCCTAAGGGTTCTCATGGTGCATGGTGGGCTTTGTAGTCCCGGCCGAAGGCGGACCAGTAGCGGTGGCTGACAGATTTGGGGGTCGCACCATGGAGGATTTAGAGCCTCTGCTGGCTTACGGTAAAACAAAGTTGGCCTGTCCGCAATAACCGCGAGGTAAGCCTGCCTCAGCACCACTCCAGGGGCTACGCGATGAGCCGTAGCAGGAACAGCTGCACGGCGTCTCCCGCCGGAACTCCGCCTCGAGGGCAAACAGCTGTGACGGACTGCGGAGCTCCAAACAGTCACAAGAAGCCACAGACCCTCCAGCATCACACGCCTGCTTCCAGCACCGTATTGCCACCGTTCTACCGCTCAGGAGTCGTTGTGGTCAAGCAAGAGGTACAAGGAGGGGTGGGAGCTCAAAGGTAGCAAGCAGCTAGTCAGACGCCACCTTGCTCCTTGTCTGTGTATGGCACCCACATTCACTTGCATTTAAATGCAATAATTGAGCATAACCAAGGGTGAGAGCACTTAATACTGGCAATAAAGCATGCAAACTTTGATCACTAGGGGCTGTCAACACCATTATCTCAACAAAGCATTTCACCATAGGAGTAAGGGTGTTAAACATAACCATGACTGAGAGCACTTAATACTGGAAATAAAACAAGCAAACCAGACCCCTTAGAATATTGCAGCATGGAAATTTTGTGGCATACTATTGCGTTTTTCGTGACATTTTTGCAGTACTTAATTTTAGTGACATTTAATTGTTATGTCCTAATAAAAAAGGAATCTGCAGGAAAAAGCCATGGTGTATGCTCTCCTAATCACAACAGTATTCTGCATTCACCCACGCTCTAATTTCATCCTCCAAGACTTAAGGACTAAGAATTTACCTTTGTTGTGGTTAATATTGAAAAGGTCGATGTCAATGTTAATAATGACACATTCATATGTAAGAACAAAATTGCATCTCTATTATCGAATTCACGTGCAATGAGGGTGTACTGTATGTGCTGTTTCCTGATTGGCTGTGTGTCCCTAACTTTATGTGGCATCTGACTTTATGGTGTTTTGGGAATGCAAACACCCCTCCGGCAATGTGTGCTTTATTGGAGCCAATCTCCCTGAACCATTGTGGTGTCGCTGCGCATATCTGTGGGATTGATCTGAATTTCTGTTTGCGTGTTTGTCTGCCTGCTATGTGCCACTCCACCTGTGTCCTGTCAATCAGTAACCTCAGGCCTAGGTCTCAGAGCATGCCTGACCACGTATTTCTGAGTCTGGCTTGACAGAGAGCTCATGCCAGACATTTGGATATGCTACCCACTAGCCCCCTTTGTTTCTACGCAAGATTGAGGCCCACCTGCATTTTTTATCAGAGACCTTATTTATGACTCCAAAGAAAAGGCCTACATTCTTTACCAAAAAAGGATCAACTGAAACATTTTATAATACCCACAGGAATGTATAAAACCTTGCTCAGATCGAATGTACTTTCAGACAGTCCTCAGACCCGCTTCTGTAACCCTGACCAAAGTGTTTAATTAAACCAACTGTTCCTGTTTTGCTAAACACCTCTTGTCTTTTATTTTTTTCAAGGAAAATTCATATTCGAGCAACATTTTGGCAAGCCAGATAGGAGTGATTGGTACCTCAGAAGGAAGGAAGGGGATTCCACCCAGACGGATTCACATTTGTGCAGCAAGGAAGGTGAGCAGACACCGCAATTGATTGGAAGTTCTGCTGAATCCGCATGGCAGAAGTCCATCCTGAAGCTACCGCCGCAGTGGGTAAGAGACTACATTAGATTCTTAGCCCCAACATTGGGCGTATGGCAAATTAGTAAGAAGTGCAAAAATGTAATCTGAGCACCCTGCCAATGACAGAAATCTGGCATGTTACCTATTTTATGTGTCCAAACTGAGTAGTTGTAAGGCGACCTTGGAGGAGTTCCTGCAGAGGTCACCTTTTTTCAATAGTCAGCAAGCTAGGAAAGGTGAATATTTTTTGTTGCTTAAACCGCTGGGCATAAGACAAATGGTACGCTTGTCCCCTGGGTGTGATACAGGGTTGAGGCCTCACCACTTGGACTGCCGGGCATAACACAGATGGAACGCTTGGGCCCTGGGTGTGATTCAGAGCTGGCACCTCAATCTTATTTTTTAGTCTAAAATGTTTTGCTCAGTGCTACCGGTTTCTTAACACTGTCGGTATCTGAAAGAGTGCGATTCGGACGTTAGGAAAATATATTTGGATCTGGGAGATTAGGTGTATCTTGTGTTATGCCAAGAGGTGCCTGTGGTTTTTTGAGTTATTCCTTTTCTCCGCAAATAATTGTTAGCTTTGTCCCAGAGCCGATAATGACAGACTATCAGGCTCACTTAGTCCTGTGTAGCGTGCAGAGCTTCTCCTGATCAAAGGATAGCATGCGCTAGGAGTGGATAAGGTATTTTTGACAAAGTCATAATTTTTCTCTGTCAGTTTTTTCTTATTATGGTCAATTGTGTTTTGTCTTAAGTGTTGTATTTTGTCGATGGTTCAATATGGTATATGAAGGTGCTGCTATTTCTTACAATTGTTATTTGAAGCCAAAGCAAAAATTTGTTATTTTATGCCAAAGTCAAAATTCATTATTTGATGCCAAATTTCATGTTGCTTGCATACCAACTGCACTTTCTTCTAGGTTGTGATGCTTCATATGCATTGCTATTTGTGTTTGTGAAATATTAATGCTGATGCATCTGTAGATAGCACTGAGCTCATAGTAAGTAGCAAGAACCAGTAAACCCCCATGTATATATTTTCTCTACGATTGGAGCAAAGCTAAAGATTCACTAAATAAGAGAAAGTAGGGCGCATCAGTCCTCTAAAACTACTCAACGTATCATGGAGTTGCCACTAAAACACATGCAAGCCAGGTTCCCCACCTAGGCTAAAAAACATAACAAGTTTTGCTAAGAATGGCACGCATTGAGACCCCCTCCACCCCTACAGACCACGCATGGAACCTTGGCATCATACTGGACTCATCGCTCACAATGAACCGCCAAATCAACGCAGTTTCCTCAGCCTGCTTCTACCTACACACTCTGCCTGCTTCAAAAGACCTTCAGATGGATCCCCACAGAATCCAGAAAGACTGTCACCCACGCACTCATCACCAGCAGACTGGACTACGGCAATGCACTTTATGCCGGCATCACCCAAAAACAGATCAAGACACTACAGACTGTTTAAAATGCCACTGCCAGACTGGTCCTCGATATCCCCCACCACAGCCACATCATGCAACACCTCCGACAACTCCACTGGCTCCCAGTCAACAAGAGAATCACTTTTAAGCTCCTCATACATGCCTACAAAGCTCTCCACATCATAGGACCAGCGTACTTGAAGCACTGCCTCGCATTCCACGTACCTGCCAGACAACTCAGTTCCGCTCAACACGCCCTAGCCTCCGTCCCCAGGATCCGCAAGACCAGAACTGGAGGAAGTTCCTTCTCCTACCTCACTGCCAAGACCTGGAACTCCCTGCCCCTCCACCTTAGGCAATCTGCGACACTGACCCAATTCAAGAAGGACTTCAAGACCTGGCTCTTCGAATGATCCTCCACACCCAGAGGGATCAGCAGCCCCCCGAGCGCCTTGAGACCCTCACAGGTGAGTAGTAATGCTTTATAAAACCCTGATTGATTGCACACACTATGGCACGCACGTTTCCCTGGCCAAAGGAGGGAACTTTTGACACTAACCCAATCGAACACATGAGAACACACATTCAAACCAAATATGCAGGACAGAATAAGGACAGGAGAGAGGCACTATTAGAACTGTGGGCCATCTTCGAGGAGGCGCAGACCAATAATCCTATCCCATAAACAGCAAGCAAGGCGTCTGCACCTCCCCCTCCATATTCAGGTATGGAAGTGCTCTCACCGATGCCTGCTCTCCCCACATTAGGATACACCAACCCGCCAGTTGAAGGAGCCGGAGGGTCCCCTATCGAACAACGTACTGCTAGGTCCAGACATAAGAGTCTAACAGGCCCGCAGGCCTAGGCAATTCCAGCGCCTCCTCAGTCCAGTGCAAGGGATCCCTGAACTTTGACCCCCCCCGTCTGTCGTGTTCAGTCATCGAACCTCAGCAGCACAGAGAACACGCACTCCTACGGGTTCAGACGAACACACTTGGGTAGCATGGAGATTCGTAGCAGTTCTGGACAACGATACAACTAGCGGGGGTGAGGAAAAAGGTCCCAGTCCTCTGGGATCCAATGATGAGGGTAGAACTACCGGGTTTGTGCAGGTAGCTGAAGAAACAACGGAAAGCGAATTTGAGGGTAAATTACAACCACGAAAAACAGCGCATAGGTCAGAGCGAAAGAGGCAACCTAGATGGGATTTAGAGGAAAGGCGCGAACTAAGAAGGGAGAGAGGGATAGCTCACACCCTGGAAGCACAGCGAGAAAGCAGAGCAGCGCGCCCTCCATCTGAGGATAGCGGGGTAGGTACAGGGCACCAATCAGTGAGGAATCAGAGGTAGAACTAGATAAAAGGCTTTTGGCTGGGATCCGAGCCTCACCAGATTATCAACATAGAAGAGGGGCTGACCATGAATTAAGAGACCAAGGTAGCCTTGCGCAAACTCAACCAAGGCGCAGGATAAACAAGAAGGCACCTTTGCGTGCCCACAAAGGGATCAGCGACAAAGACATACACTCTCCTCCCGAATGCACAGTACAGATGACTGGCCCCAAGAGAGATAGTGGCCCAAGAGGAAGGCGAGATCTTCGCGCGGCCATACTGCTACTTGTTAGCCTGCTGGACTAAGGGAAAAGACCAGCACAATAGACCTTGGCCGGAGGAGAAATCCTTCAAACCAGAGGACATGGTCGTAGCGGAAGGCTGCATCTGGCATGGAGGGGGAGATCCCAAGTGGAACTTCCCGTACATGCAGAATTGCCTAAGAAGATGGGAACGCTACATTAGGGAGAAACCAGTGGCGCTACCCAATGCCAAAATGAACCAGCTACTGCAGAAGGGCATGTCAGGGACCATCTATGTGCTGTGGGCTCAGATGGATAAAGAAGGGCTAAGAACCATATTGCCACCATTGTTGGATGGAGCGGGGAAATGGATCTCATGTTTTGAGAAGAACACCGCAGGAATATACCTATCAATAGGTGATGTCAAAAGTCTGCTAAGTAGTCTTATCGGAGAGCAGACTTACATGGTGTTCACCTGAGCTCGCATTCCAGCACTCACACTGAAAACACCAAGCATGATGGGGTTGCATTCAATTCGTACAGGCGTCAAATATGGACGACCCTAAGGACAATGTTCCCTGACTGCCCTGATGTAGGCAGGTTAATGGCGGAGACCATGAAACCTGGGAAAACCATAACCAATTTTCTGGATAGGAAGAGGGAACGATGGGGACAAGAGTATGGAGAGCCGTGGAAGGATACGAGCCCACAATTCACATTCTTTTATAATATCCGCAAAAAGGGGCCACCCACCGAGATACAAAGCAGATTGGAAAGTTTTGTGGGGCTAGATACCAACCAGTGGTGGGGGATACAGGCCCACATATTGCCCTATCACTAAAAGAAACATGAGAAGGATAGGGAAAAATAGGAGCAAGCCCAGAGTGACACAGCTAAGTTGATCCAACACAAATTGAAAAAGACTGCCCTCAAGGGGGCAGTGCTGGCCGCGAGCGTTCGGGTGACACCAGTCTTGAAAGGGGCTCCACTGCAAAACCCTATAGGGTTTCAACATAGCTATAACAGCAGATGACAGGATGGTTAGCAGGAACCAGACCTTAGGGAATGCTACTATTGTCACAGAATGGGCCACATGGCAGACAGATGCAGACTAAAATCATACCACAAACAGAGGTCAATGAGTCAGGGCCAGTCCCCACAAAATCTACATCCACAAAACCAAGCCCAGGGAAACCCTAATGCACTCTACACTCAGCTGCAGGGAGGTCAGTCAGCCACTACACAACCACAACAGGGATCAAGTTGTTGGACAAAGACGTGGCAACACCAACAACAGACAGGGAACTCAGCCCAACAGGGACCAAGTCCACAACCGCAGAAGGGAGGGGTAACTGTCTGGGGAGGTAATGCCTGCACACAAATGCAGAACCCAAATGTGAAGTAAGCTAAAAACCCCAATGCATACCACCCATTTCACCCACACCTCAAAATTCACTGTACCACATCAAAAGAAGGACCAATAAGTCACTATTAGGAATTCAAGTCTTTGCTTGCGTTTGGGAATTCAGGGCCGCTGCATGTGTTTTGTTGATTGGGTATCTTCACTATAGTCCACCATTCAGGGTGCCTACGGGAGCCTGTGCCCCACTCTGCTGCTGATCCCCAAGGGCACGGCTGGCTGGCCACACCCCAGGGGAGGGCAGTCTGATGAGGGGGGAAGGGTGGCTTCCCGACCAGCCCTTAAAAGCAGGCACCCAGGTCCCCATAGCCAAATCCAATAGGGACAGGTTCCAATTACCAAGTCAAAAGGTCCCCATTCTACTTTTGCACCCCCAAAAACCAGAAGCCGCCAGCCAAATAGAGGTCCCCATTTTTAGTTCTGAAACAAAGCTGTCCTCCAGTGTCGGAAGCCAGGTTTCCCGTTCGCTTGGGATAGTGAAGACTCCATATTCTCCACAGCGTGCACAACATCTGACAGGTTGTGAAGTGGCATATGGCGGCGAGTCAGTCGGGAGGGGAGGTTTGCCAGAACAATCAACTGTCCCAGCTCATCACAATCAGTAGGTGAATTTGGACGAGTTCCTAACCCTAACCCTAGATTCTCCATGCAGCAATGTTTTTTTCGTTTCCCTCAAAGTTTTAAAAAATATCCAAAGCCTGTTCGCTGGGTCATGCCCCTTCAGAATAATGACAGAAGTGTGCCACCAGTTAGAAGAAACTAGCCACAGTTAAGAACTGCAGGTCCAAATACCCTGATAAAAAGCTGTGGTGTGAGGAAGAGGGGATGCCTGTAAGAAGGGGGTCATCAAAGTCAGAATTTGCTCACCCCGTATCAGGGCTAGCAATCAGTCAACACACAAGGCCTTACTACACCATCTGTAGAAAGCAGCAAGCCCAACCTCAAGCATCACATAACAACATGAGCAGGGGTACATGGGGCCACGGAACAGCTTTCTGACTACCTCTGTTTCATGAAAAATGAGACAACAAATCATGTGAGATCTAGGAAGGCGCCAACATGACCCACAGAAAGAAGCCCAAACTAGCCCAAAAAGAAGGCTCCAGAAAAAGGGTATAGCCAAGACACCTGGCGCCATGAGTGCCACATTGTGCGCCGTATGCCAGGGACTAGAGGGGTACACATGTGACCTCAGGGCACGTTGCAGCCACTAACAGCGCTCAAATAGCGACACGCCTCCTCATTACACATTGTCCACGTGTAGGTCAAAAGACACCACCTGCACCGATAGCTCCACCATGCACACACTAGGAGAGAAGTGCTGCAGATGCTCATAGAACCCTAGCTAAAATTGATATTATTCTAATGTTCACAAGATCACCCCGTAAAAATCCATCACCAGTCTAAACACCCAGTTAGGTACAGAGAGGAGGGAGGCCTAACAACTCATTAAAAGCTGATGTGTTCCGTAACAATACCCACTCTTTGACGTAAACCATCAAAAATAGATACCCCGACTGGGGCCACCGTCCAGTGCCTCACTAAAATTGTGTGAATGGAGTGTGAAGAACACACCCCTAAAGAAAAGCACTGGAGCATCAAAGAAAAATAATTGACGACAGCACATGCAATAATACACTGTTTTCTGAACAAACCACTGAACGTAGCTCTTATACAACAGGTCGGCAATCGAATGTCCAAGTGCACCACCTTTTCAGCGGCCACATCAGCACCCCGACAGGATCTACAGTGTGCGAATTGAGAACTATGAACTATACCGTGAACTTCTTTGTCTCGAACTTTTTAAACTAAAGAAACTCCCAATTACCAGAGAACCACAGACACCTCCCCTGGATTCATCCCTCGACATGCAATGTTCAATAAGTTATATATTGTTGCACTTCTATGTACCCTCTGTTTACTATGGGTGTTGCAGCATCCATTAATCATCAAAGACCTGCCTAGTCAAATGGAGTCCATCCAGGAACAATTACAGTGCATGTGTAGGGACCTCTTCCATATTTACAATTACACCGAACCCAACACTAGCATCCCACATGCACTACACAGTGCCCTCTTACCCAACACATGGTATCAGCACACGAACATCTTGGGCTCCAAGACATTAGCCAGGTCATGGTAAGTCTGTTTGCTGATACGGCATGCAGCAGACTCAGATAGGCTTTACTTGTCCCAAGAGGTAGCCCCCGAAAAAGCAAAATGCCTTCTCCACCTAAATCTATGTAGGATTAGGGCTAAAATACAACCCAACATGGTAGAACCCCATGGAGTAGTAGTGAATCTGACTTGATACAAACCAATCCAATGACATTACACCTTTTTACCGAACCTAGCGACATTCAAACAGAGCTAGATAGGATGCGGAAGACTGGCACCATAAGGGAGGAGACTGTTTGTCCCCGAGATTCCCAGAGAAGAGATTCTTGGAGGTAGCAAAACCAACAAGCCAGTGCATGAACACGTCCACCCGTGCTTCCATCTGTGGTCCCAGGGTGGCCCTTAGGGTATCGGGGGTAGTCTTTTTTAATAACAAATGAACCCCAGGCATGGAATTCCAGTGTAGGGCCATCCATCTCGATGATATGAAGGGAAATGAGTATTGTAGGGGAGGGTTTATCAACAGGTTAGATACCACATGTCAGGAAATCTGTGATACCGAGGTGGGTGGATATACATGGCTAGAAGGGAAGGGGCAACCCCTAATTGTACGAAAACTTACAATGTATTCCTTGTGTTTCAGAGATAAAGGAACAATTCCACTGGGCACGAATGAAATCTGTGGCACAATCCTGCACATTCCGGACATGCTCACGCTGATGGCTACCTTCTGGCTGTGCGGTGAGTTTGCCTACACTCAGCTCATCCGCAGGTGGTGTGGCCTCTGCTCCTTCATCACCATACCCACCCCAACCCTGGTAATTCACAGAGAAGAACAGTCACATTTGTATCAACACCTGCTAAAGAAAAAAACGACTGCTGCATTAGGCTCGTGAAAAAAGAGCTGCTGATTATTTTGGCTGGGCTCAGTACAAGGACATTCCAGAAGAATTCAGACTGTTCTCTGATGCACAAGTATCAGCGGGAGGGTCCATACCCTTCTTCATCTTACAGATGAAAGTGGATGCCTGCTGGTTGCAGAAAACCAGCTGGGAAATGCTCAAGATGATGAACAGCACTGAGCTTGGCCTCAATTCGATCAAGGAAGAACTGAGAGCCATCCACCCCATGGTGATGCAACATTAATATGGGTTAGACTTAATGACAGCAATCGAAGGAGAAGTGTGTGCCAATATCGATGCATCCTGCTGCACATTTATCCCAGGAAATGACATGGACAATGGTACTCTAACTCTTGCCATCCAAGCACTGCATCGCTTACAAAGAGACATGCATGAGGAGGGAGGTGCCCCTGAGCAGGAGTGGTACTCGAACTTGTTCTCTTGGCTCTCCGGGTGGCTGGCCGGACTGTGCATGTCATTGCTGCCCGTTTTCTTATTGCTACTGTTTTTATGTGGTTTCCTGCAATGGAAGGTTTCCTGCTTTATAAATGTAGTTTGCAAATTGGGTGGAATACAAGTAACTAGGAAAGTAGTAATAATCAAAACTGAAGAACACCAAATTCCCAATAATGTGACTGTCATTAAGTATGGGTTGGGTAATGTAGTTGAGAATTCTTACTAGAGGGGGTATTGTTAATATTGAAAAGTTTGATGTCAATGTTAGTAATGATACATTCATATGTAAGAACGAAATTGCATCTCTATTATCAAATTCACCCATATGAACTCTCTGTCAACCCAACTCAGAAATACGTGGTCAGGCAGGCTCTGAGACCATGGCCTGAGGTTACTGATTGACAGGTTACAGGTGCGGTGGCACATAGCCGGCAAACAAACGCGTGAACAGGAAACTCAGATCAATCCACAAATAGGCTCAGGAACACCACGATGGTTCAGGGAGATTGGCCCCAATAAAGCACACATTGCTGGATGGGTGTGCGCATTCCCAAAATACCATAGAATCAGCTGCCACACAAAGTTAGGAACACACAGCCAATCAGGACACAGCACACACAGTACATGCAGTGATCACGCACCCCTCATGCCGGACACCTGGACATGATACCCATTGGCCCCCATTATGTCCACGCAAGATCGAGGCGTACCTTAATTTGTTATCAGAGGCCTTATTTATGACTCCAAAGACAAGGCCCGCATTCTTTACCAAAAAAGGATTGACTGGAATATTTTATGATACCCAAAGAAATGTATAAAACCTTACTCAGATCGATTGTACTTTAAGATAGTCTTCAGACCTGCTTCTGTAACTGTACTTGCGGCCAAAGCGTTTAATAAAACCATATGTTCCTGTTTTGCCAAATACCTCTTTATCAAATACATCAGAGTTTTTTTCAAGATAAAGTCAAATTCAAGCAAAAATGTCAGAAAGAGATACCCATTTAGTCGCTGAATTGCACAGTGAGAATCTTAAAAAGCCGGGGCTCAATACTAGCTTCCTGCTGGGCCATATTGTGTGATCTTAGGCAAATACTTTTTCACTGAGCCTCCTTTTTATTCATTACCACACGAGAGAGCTTTGAAATGTGCTCTGTACAAAAAAGGATCATTTTGATAAAATGCACATCCTGAGGTAACACATTGCTAGACGCTCTCATTTTTATTAATGACCTCATTAGCACATATCAGAGAGCCTAGAAATATGTGCGCTCTGGATGTGCGCTGTATTACAATGTAGTGAACTGATATGTCATGTGAGTAAAATGATTTAAGTGGAGTGCAAGTTTACGGTTTGTGAACACCATGTACGTTTGCCAAATTGCCAAGCCATTTGCGCATGTAAGCCAGACTCAGTGAATTGCGGGATGTTTATCAGTTTAGAATTTAGCGAGGTGCCTTAACAGGCAATAAAAAAAACAAAGTTCACAAGCATGTCTTTTTACAATGAAATGCATCACCCACAGCGAAGGGATACCAGGCAAGTACGGGTTTGTTTGGGGCACTTTCTCCTAATATTTGCATAACAGTGGCATCCTATTGAAGTGTCCAAATGAAACATGTAAGATGCAGTGCTCCTTCTGTTGGGAAAGTTAGCTCAGAATCGTGGCAAAAACTGCTATGTTATGTTTTGAATGCACTCAGGAATTCATACATAATTGGAAGATTTCTTTGCTTGGCAGAATGGTGAGAAAGTCTCACTAAAATATGTTTTTTTGCAATTCGGTGCAATATTTTACTTTTCTCTGTTGAAATGGGAAGGAGGCTAAACAAAACAAATCACAGGATAATTTTGGTACAGCGCAGATCCTGAGCCAACATATTGCCATGTGCTCTCATATGTGTTACTGAACTCATTGACACATATGAAAGCTCCTAGAAATCCGGGAGCTCTGAATATGCGCTGTAGTAAAAAAAAAAAAGATCATTTATGTACAGCAAACATCCTGAGCAAACATATTGGCAGGCGCTCTCAATGTGTTAATAACCTCATTAGCACATATAAGAGGGCCTTGAATACATGCACTCAGGGTGTGCGCTGTAGAAAAATGTAGTTTTTTTTGTACATTGTACCTCCTACCATGTTATGGAATCAGTGAAAGCCACAAAGACTCCAGCTATGCAAAGAAAGACAGAACATATCTACAGGAGTTAACTAATCAGACCCCCCCCTGCAGTCATGCGACCTGCGGCTGATGACTCCCTGCTGTTCAGGTCAGACCCCCAGCTCCTCGAGCAATTAGCAGCAGGGACAAACAAACAAAACAGTGTGTGGAGAGACTGCATGCAGCCTTATCTGCTGCTGCACCTCTGGGAAGTACCAAACGCTTTAGTTTTTTTCACGGCACCAGTGAGTTCAATTGCGGCCATCAAGCACCTTGGCTAATTTTGCAGTAAAATCGTGATGGCCGAAATCGCGAAAGGCTGGGGGGCTGGTAAATGAGTGGCGGACAGCAACATTATTTCGCTAGAACATTCACAAGAACAATGTATAGAAATGTCTGGATGATTTTATATGCAATTAAAACATAGTCCCTAAAGGACATCACTTTAACACCAATGTGCAGTTACCAACTTTCACTCCAGAGGATGTTTACACAACATGAAATCTCAGATTCAACCTCTTCAGGCAATAAGGAATGCAGCCATAGACTTTGCCTCTAAAGGGTGTGGCACTCCAGCTGTACAGCAAAAGCTCCAGCCTGGGAAGTGCTTGACAATCCGCAAAAATCCTTGAGGGGTTATCAGTTTAAAGTCCCATCCAACTTAGGGTGGAGACCTTGACAATCCTTTTGGGGGAGGCTGCACTGCTCCTGCATCTCCCCCCACACTTTAGCTGTATTTTGGTGGTGACCCCACCTTCCTGGGGCCACCAGAAGTTGAACATGAGTGTTTTTTGCACCTAAAATGCAGCCAGGCTCCCTGGGCTTTATGGTTAGCTCCTCACGACCTTTATGAATTTTATAGCAGCGGCTCTCGCACTGCGCCAGGAAGAGTCATTTTGGAATCTTCCTTCGTTCCGTCTTTTTTTTTTAGCATCCCCGTGCCGCGCTTTCTTTTGTCAGGGTGCCCAGTGTAACCCAGGCACCCCGCATGCATGGTGTTTTTTTTTCTTTGGAGTGGCAGTCCGGGGAGCCCAGCCCTGGTTGCCCCCGCTGGCTCCCCAAGTGGCCAGCACTCTGATGTGCTACTGCAGGAGCCGGCAGCAGCATTCTGGTCTGCCCACTCCTGCGGGGAGACATGCACTGTGTGGCTGGCCTTCCTGCTCCCACCAGACAAGGGTGCCGGGAGTGGGGAAAGCAGGCCACAACGGGGGTGCGGCGGCACTCCCCTCTCCTTTGGCACTTTGCCCAGGGATGGGGTCCTGGGCCCCTTCCCACACTCATGGGGGAGCACAACAGCACTCCCTCGTCCTTTTCATTTCTCGAATCCCAGGAATGGGGTCCTGGGCCCTCTCCTCTCCTCAAACGGGAGCTTGACGGTGCTCCCTCACAACAATGACCTTCATGGGGCCCATGGATGGGGTTCCCTGGCATTTTTTTTATTTTTTCTCATGGGGGCAGCCTCCGGGCTCTGGTCCACTCCGGGGCTGAACTAGAAATGGCGGTTGAGCCCCATGCACTTCGTCACCGGATAAGGTGTCAAAAGTTACCAAACTGCTATAACTGGGGCCAAATTTGATGATTTTGGCCTTTTTTTGCTCCTGGTGGTGAGCTCTAGCTACTTGGAGCACCTTCTTCAGGCGTCCTGGCCCCAAAGGTGATGAACGTTGCAGGGAGCTAGTTTCACTGGTTCTACTCCTTGGCGCAGAAGCCCAGTCTTTCCCCCAATTGGTCCTCAGGGGGTGTTAGGGGACCAGCATCCCTGGTCCTGCGGGAGTGCCCTACTGGTCCTGGGGACAATCAGAGGCAGAGTCCTTAGTCCAGATGGCAGTCAGGGGGTTCTTCCTTCCAATTGTCCATGGTGCCATCCTCCAGTCCCAGTGTCTTTATTTGTAAAATACTTTCCCTAACTTCAATCGCAATTGCAGAGGCAAAGTGGTTATGCTCTGTGGGACTTTCCACCATATCACCTACAGTAACCGCCCTGTCTTTGCAACGGTATGAAAAATATTCAACACTCCTCCAATGACTCCTGGGCTCAGTTAATCTTTCCTTACAATAAATATAGCCACCATATTTTAACAGCTGACTACCACATTTCAAATTATTGTAACTTGATAGTCTTGTGTTCTCCATTTTTAAATGATCCGCATATGAAACAGAAAAAAATAGTATTTGAGTATGGTATTATAATGTTGAGTATTATTTTCTTCTTTACCAATTAGTCCTGCTGTAAGGTTAACTGATAAAGTCTGTTAATAGTTCATTTGCATTGTTGAAATTGAGGAAGTTAAATACATGTTAGTTTCCTGTTTAAAAAATAAGAATGTGGTTATAATTGTACATTTATAATTTATGTAAAAAAATGTACCTGTTGATTTTTTTCTTGTTCTGCTGCTGTCAGGGTTGTTTAGATTGTATTCTTGGATTGTTAGTGGTTTTGAGGTCTGTTTTGGTCTTTGCATCTTTGCACTGTGTCTAAGGTTAGAAAAAAATTGACATTTGTTTTCTGCTTTTTCTACAATTCTGAAATGTATATGTTTACTTCAAACTTTAACATTGTTTACCTTTCTTTTGGTGCTTTTCAAGTGGTATGGATCAATGATTTTAGGGCCATTTTTGGTTTGCAGAAACTTTCTTCTCTTTTGAAATGTTATTGTTTAGTTTTATGTTCTAAAAAGAAAAAAGACCTTAAATATTCACCCCTGCTGCTGTCCAGCATCTTTCCTGAGGTAACACTTGGCAGAGTTAAAATATTAAATCTGCCCCGTCACTGTCCAGCACCTTCCCTGAGGTAACACTTGGTGGAGATAGAATACTAAATTGGCCCCATAGCCACTATCCAGCACCTTCCCTGAGGTAATACTTGGAGTTTGAATAGTAAATCTTCCCCATAGCCACTGCCCAGCACCTTCCTTGAGATAACACTTGGCAGAGTTAGAATGGTAAATTTGCCCCTCAGCCATTGTCCAGCACCTTCTCTGATGTAACACTTGGCAGAGTTAGAATAGTAAATCTGCCCCCAGCCACTGTCCAGCGCCTTCCCTGAGGTAACACTTGGCAGAGTTAGAATAGTAAATCTGCATTCCAGCAACTGACCAGCACCTTCCCTGAGGTACCACTTGGTGGAGTTAGAAATGTAAATTTGCCCACCAGCCACTGTCCAGTAACTTCCTTGAGATAACACTTGGCAGAGTTAGAATAGTAGAATTGCCCCCCCAGCCCCTATCCAGCGCTTTCCCTGAGGTAACACTTGGCGGAGTCAGAATAGCAAACCTCCCCCCAGCCACAGATCAGGACCTTCTCTGACTATACTGCAATTCATTATTTATTTTTTTAAATGAACTTTTTTCACTGTTGGGGAAATATCATAATTAAATTTATAAGGAAAAAACAAAATATTCTTTTATTTTAACTTACATTATTGTGTACATTAAAGGTTCGCAAACGGTGTATGGTTTTGAGAATCCACTGAATTAATGTCTATAAACGTAAAAAAAAAAATATTAATTTCTATTCATATAATAACGCATAAGATCTATTTACGAAAAAGCTGTTTACCTTTCTTTTGGTGCTTTTTGTTTAGTATGTATTGAGGATTTTAGGGCTATTTTTGGTTTGTAGAAACTGTCGTCTCTTTTGAAGTTTTATTGATTAGTGCTATGCTCTAAAAAGAAAAAAGACCTTAAACATGCACCCTTGTCGCTGTCCAGCACCTTCCCTGAGGTAACACTTGGCAGAGTTAAAAAAGTGAATCTGCCCCCACCCTGTCACTGTCCAGCATCTTCCCTGAGGTAACACTTGGTGGAGTTAGAATAGTAAATCAGCCCCTAGTCACTATTCAGCACCTTCCCTGAGGTAATACTTGTCAGGGTTTGAAAAGTAAATCTGTCCCATAGCACCTTCCCTGAGATAACATGTGGCGGAATTAGCATAGTGAATCTGCACCCCAGCCACTGTCCAGCTCCTTCCCTGAGGTAACTCTTGGCAGAGTTAGAATAGTAAATCTACCCCCAGCCACTGTCCAGCGCCTATCCTGAGGTAATACTTGCCATAGTTAGAATAGTAAATCTGCATTCCAGCAACTGGCCAGCACCTTCCCTGAGGTACCACTTGGCAGAGTTAGAATTGTAAATTTGCCCCTCAGCTACTGTCCAGCACCTTCCCTGAGGTAACACTTGGCAGAGTTAGAGTAGTAAATTTGCTACCCAGCCACTGTCCACCAACTTCCCTGAGGTAACACTTGGCAGAGTTAGAATAGTAAATCTGCCCCCAGACACTGTCCAGCACTATCCCCGAGGTAATATTTGGCGGAGTTAGAATAGTAAATTCTGCCCCCCAGCCACTGACCAGAAACTTTTCTGACTTTACTGCAATTCATTATTTAAAAAAAAAAAAAATTACTTTGTTGCTGTTGAGGAAATATCATAATTACATTTCCAAGGGAAAAAGCTAAATATTCTTGTATTTAAAATTACATTATTGTGTACCTTGAAAAGGTATACAAACGGTGCGTGGTTTTGAAAATCCACTGAATTAATGTCTATAAGTATAACAAAATAATAATAATTTCTGTTCATATAATAACCTTTGAGTTCTATTCACAAAAAAATTGTGTAAGCTTTATTTACTTTCATAGATAGATGTCACTGTTTCACAGTATCAGGTGAATGTGGTCTCGCCAAAAGGCAGTGCACCACTGAATACAACATGGTGGACACCTCTTTTTATATACTTTTTTAGGAATAAACCATAATTTACATAAACTAAGTGATGTGAACTACGGTTTTTTTTGTATAGAAAATCGTGACTAAAGCTATAATTATTTTTCGGCTAAAATGTAATGTGTATTTGACCATCCTCACCGAGTTTGTCCACCATCTTGGATGGGGAGAGGATGCTTGGTTATTTCAGAAATGAAAGACTTTAACATCTGCATAGTGTTTTAGTATTGTAGAGAATGTTTGCGTTCTGTTATAATGTGATGGTTTGTTATATATTTGTTTTTTGAATCATTTATGTAGTGCTGCAATTTTTTATGTTGTGGTGCATTGATATATAATGATGTTGAAAAAATGTGCATAGTGGGGCATTGTTTTGCGTTGTGTTGCATGGTTGTATGATCTTGCAAATATTTGCGCAGGGTTGCGATGCATTCCGTTTACTTGCGATGTGTTGCATTGTGTTGCCTTCTTTTGCTCACAGATGCGCTTCGCAAAAGTATGTTTTACATTTAAAAAATCAAAAAATATGATATGAAAATCAATAATTTGTCTATGTAAATATAGTTTTTTTCCATATTCATGTCCATTTTGTTCTATTAAAAGAAATTGCAAGGTAAAGGTTTCTGTGGGTAATGTCTGCATGGTAAAGGTATGCTTGGTAATGGTTGCTTTAATGTAATCCAAAGTACCTTCATAGTAAAGGCATGCATGCATGGTAAAGACGTGTGGTAAAAGTATATTCATGGTAAAGTCCTACAACCTCCCAGAAGGCCTTTGAGTCTTTTGTGTATGCCGCATAATCAGATTATCCCAGATCAGGTGGTAATCTCTATACATCTGTTTTTAATTGCGAATTTAGATGGCCTGTGTAAAGCTGCCACTTATATGGGGTCTCTAGGGTTGGCACCAACAGCGTTATGCAGCTGCCTATTGGCTAAGAAGCAAGCTTTATTGAATCATCTAGGTGTGGGACATTGGTTCCTAACAGGTTCTAGGAAGGCATATTTGATACGACTACACAGATCTTCAAAGGAGCGAACAACTAACTCTCTCCCTCCCTCCTCCTTCAAACAACTTAAGAGAACCTCCCTGTTTCCTTAATAATGAATTCTAAAAATTAAGAGGGATTTTGCAAACTCCAAATGAGCATAAACATGTTGGAGGAGAGTTTCGAAGAGGGGGCCATGATCTCAGAACTCTGCACCTTGGTTATCGTTAGGGACAGAGCTGTTTCTAGAGCGTTACGCTCACCAAAATTGGATGCTAAAATAGCTACATGGTCTAGAAGATTGGCCAGGCTTCTGGAAATAAAAATGTAGTCAATTACTGAGGCACAACCTCTGCCTTGGAAGGTTGGTAAAGTATTACCACTACTTCCCATAAATTCCAAGATGTTAGAATTTAGGTAACTCAGTATTCAGTGAGTTTGAAAAATCATTATTATAAAAAAATGATCAAATAAACACAGAAGCTAAAGTTCCCCTTAATAGTCACAGCTTAAAAATCATGGCTGGCTGTTTCCATGACCTGGGCTCTAACTTTCGGGAACAAATTGATCCATATAAACAAACCCCTTGAAGCGCCACCATGCTTGGATGGTAAGGCCAGGATGCTGAAACATTCATAGTCATCGTAGTCCATCAATTGGGAGTCCCAGGTCTCGTGAAAGAATAATATATCATAATCCCTGATAAAAAAGTTTCCAGTCTGGCTGGCTCAATTTGGAGCGATGATGCACTATATTCCAACTAAGGATTCTGAGATAGGGATGGTGTGAGATAGATTTAATTTTCAGTACCAAGCATTGAGGAGAGTCAAAAGATTGCTCCTGGGCTGCACCCTGATACACAGCCAGTGTGTGCCGGAGTCAATCAGTAGAAGCAAGATCAAACAAAATTGTGAATCTATTTCTATCCACCAGAACCAATGGATGCCCTTGCTTTGGATGCATCATAGGGCCTTGTATAAGAACCCAAGGGGCAGAGAAACAACCTCAGTATGATGGGGCTAAAAGCTACACTAGTAGGATAACACATTCCTTGTATACATCAGGTTTTGAAAGTTAATCACAATGCAGCACCCAGCAATATTTTCCCTCGAGGGCACCAGCCAACCACCCTTTGGACCATTAAAATCTTACTGCAGTTAGCCGTTCTGCAACCTCTGTTCTCACACAGCCAATCGATAACTTTATTCCAGAGTTGGCTATAGGGTTCGATTTGATTATGCCTCAGTGGAGGATCTCCAGCCAGCACCCCAATTTAGAAACTAGAAGATGGTGGCAGATTAGTAACCGTTGGGTTCAAAGTCTCGGGAAGAGGTGGGCGAGTGAGCTATATTTTTTACGTTTAGCTATAGGTTCAGAGAGCCACAGGATGGCCACAGTGCGTGATGGCACATTAGAGCTATGAAGCACCAGATAGGCCATCGCAGTTATCAGCAGATGGCCGTTCTCCACCTGATTATTTGATACATCACAGAATGCAGGCCTTTGCTCAATCAAGATTCTATGTTAGGTTAAATCAATTTTGTTTGATATGACTCCAACCGCCCTTTCCAGCATGCTATCAATTGATGTTACTCTTCGAGGCATATTAGATGACCTGGTCACTTGCCACTTTTCCATGGTGGGGCTGGACTCACTCTCCAAAACAGCTTTGAACACTGGTCCTCCTGGAATAAATGAAAAAGAGGGGGTGCCTGGCCCAGCCTAGTCCGGGCTCAAACTGCACAGATGAGCCTGCTCTTGGCCGGATATTCATCTGGGCCATGCCCGGTCGCATCCTGCGAGCATCCCGCATCACGTGAGAAGACAAAGCACTATATGCACTGGGGCTGCAATGCTCCTCCTCCTGCTCCTCCTCCTGCCCCGACCACTAGCCGAAGAGACTTATGGGCCTTATAGACCTTGGCTCCAAACATTGACGTCCTGCACCATGGGAGAAGACAAAGCGCTATAAGTGCTTGGGCTGTGATGCTCCTCCTCCTGCCCCCCCTTTAATTGTGCACGGGGTTGGCTGCAGGTCCTGAGTCAAACATTAACAGGCAAGCAACCCCATGCCACACATGGCCTCCTGGCATGAGCAGAGTGCATTTGATCACACAGGTCCTGGCCACACTCGGGTGGACTGACTGACTACATCAAAGAGTCCCAACAACTAAATATAAAAAGTGAGCCTATTGGTGTTCTCAAGACATGAACATATCAATATATATAAGCAGATCTATCACTTTTCTAAAAAATCACCAATATTGTTGATGTAATATATATTTTAGAAATTCCAATAATGCAATGCCTATTAAGAGTGATTATTATAAAAACGTTTAATAAAGCTTTCATCAAAAAACATGTCTGTGAGTCTTTCTTTTAATATAGTTTTTAATATAGCATTTTGTGGGCTAACAAATGTTAGAAGAAAGATTTAGGCATCTTGTTTCTTTAAAAAAAAATAAAACTAACACGTCTGAGTGTTTCTTTTAATATTCCTCAGCCCACATAGAGCTCCAGCTAGAAGTGCTTTAAGAAATAATGGTAAGTTCTCCTCAGGTCATGGATTTGATGACCCAGGAGACTTATTTTTTGTTTAATGTCGCTGGGGGGCTACTACACTCCTTGCAGCCCCCCACAACATTAAAAGAAAGGCTTGGTGATGCCCCCTGCATCTTGTAGGGCTCAACCAAGCTAAAATAAAAAATGTAAAAATGCTCCTTCATGGAGCAGTGAATAATAAATAAGCGGCTACTGCAGCTCATTTGTTATTTATATTTTCCATTATAAATTATTTTTGTTGGTGTCCCATTGCACAGCCAGGACCCCCACATAGTTTATTTTAGTTGAGAGCTGGGGGTAGTCCCAGGGACCCTGTGGCCCCAGACGGCTTCTTAGCCAACACACTTGGTGTGTGCCGACGGAGTCAACATGTTTTTCATTAAGTGGGTGCCCCAGTGCCCACCTGGGGCCCTCACAACTCCTTTTTATATGGTGGCCACAGGGGGAGTCCCAAAACCCCTGTGGCTCTAGCCGGCTCCCTTTGCTGGAGCCGGCCATTTTTTTTATACACTCACCTGGGGCATCCACTAAGTAGGGGGTTGTTGGAGGCTGTGGGTGGAGATCCAAGGCCCCCACAATCGCAGCTGGCTGCCCAGCCAGCACCATACAGTGTGCTTGCGGGAACCAACACCTTTCCTTTGCTCCTGCCTGGGCAGGAGCAGCATTTTTTTTACTTCTCACACAGGGTGGGCTCAAAGTTGAGTTTCCTGTCGGCACTCTCCGAGGCAGGGGACCAGAGTGTCCAGAGTGTGGTCTCCCTGGGACACTGTGATGTATTATGTCCCGGGAATGGGGTACCTGGGCCAAATACATGCAGGGGGAATGGGGTGCACTGTCTCCCTCCCCTTTTTGAAGAAATGTGGCCCTGGGATGGGGTCCCCAGGGCCCAACAGAAGCTTAGGGAAGAGTGCCCAATAGTGGCCTCATGCCCCCTTCCATTTAATTTGCATTTGGCCACTGGGGCTGGAGTGCCGGAAGTGCAAGAGTGGCGCAGGGAGGGGTCCCCACTCTTTCCCCCTCCCCAAATAGTTTAAAATATTAACCCCCTTGCCCTGGTCATAATAATAATGAAAATTAAAACAGCAAACAACACCAACTGGTTTTTTTTCTCTGTTCCCCTTGGGAGTCCCGCGTCATTGCAGCAAAGTTATTAAAAAATTCTTTAATTTTGGCCCCAGTGAGGTTATCATTTATATATACATATAGAATTATAGTTAGGTCTGCCTTTCCATTGGAAGTGCATTTTTTAGTATGTTTATAACTTTGGCAATGTTTCACGAATCTTCACAAAACTTTCCCAAAATGTTTTGGAGCCACACCCCCCCTCCCCAAGCCTTTTAAGGCCCCTGGGACCCCGTCCTCTGGGGCAGAGATTAATGTTGAAGTTGTGGCGGGACAGTGTCCCTTTGGCCAAGCCTTAACAGGTCCTGGAGACCCCAACCCCCTGGGCCAAGATCGCCATGAAAGGGGAGAGGGGCATGCAGCCCCCCTCCCAGAGCCTTAAAAGGACTTATGGGCCCCATCCCAGAGCCTGGCTCTTATACTGTATCCCAGGGAGCCCAACCCCAGGACACAGTAGTGCGGGAAGGGAAAGTAAGTTATCTCTCACCCAGCAGAAGCATTTTCCTAGCTCCCCCAAGTGGGAGCTGACTTACTTTCCCTGCCCATGCTCCTGCAGACAGGGAACCTCAGATTGCTCCTGCCTAGCGGGAGCAAACAAAAAGAGCTGCTCTCACTGGGCTGGAGCAATGCCAGCCCATAATGCACCCACAATGGGTACATGCAGGGAGTCCGCAGGGGTTACGGAGGCCCTGGTACTCCCACTGTTGCCCCCTAAGTAGTGTTTGGTGGCTGCACCTGGTGGCCACCAGAACACTCACCTAACAGTAGATAAGGCCCGGGGGATGGGGCACCTGGAGCCACTACAGGCTTGGGGAGGGGGGCCATGAACCCTCTCCTCTTTTAAAAAAAATAAAGCATTGGGTGATAGAGTCCACAGGACCATAGGGAAATAGGAAAAGGGGCTGTATGCCCCCTCCCTTTATAATAAAAGAAAGCCCAAGGGAATGGAGTCCCCAGGGCCCATAGTGGCTCGTGGGAGGGCATGCGGGACCCTCCCTTTAAAATAAATGTTTTGGATCCAGAGGATGAGGCCCCTGGGTTCCCTTGTGGTTCGAGGAGTGGGGCAGCGCACCCCCTCCACTTCACAAATATATTTTGCCAGATGTGATGGAGTCCGTAGGGCCACAACTGGCTCGGGAGGTGGGCCATGTGCCCATCATCCCCTTAATTAAAAAATCAGCCCTGGGGATTGGGTCCCCAGGGCCATTAGTGCTCAGGTTAGGGGCAGCACTCCCCTCCCCTCAATAAAAACAGGCCCGTAGAAGGAGCCCCCAGGGCCCAAAGTGGCTTGGTGTATGGGTCCTTGTGCTCCTCTCACCTTAAAAAAAACAGCCACTTGTGATGGGGTCCCAGGGGTCCCAAGTGGATCGAGGACTCCCTGAAAAAATGGCCCTGGTGGATTGCATCCCCAGAGCCTGAAGTGGCTTGGGGTGGAGGGCTTCACCAATAAACCAGACCCTGCGTCCAACTCTTTGGCATGGCGTTGGATGGCTGCCCACAGGGGTTGGATGATCTGAAACCGATTCTACATCACAAACGATCTTTGGATAGGCTGCCTGTGGCAGGTTGGGCCTGCGCCCAACCCTCGCCATGCACAGCCAAAGACCTTGTGCAGTGGGGGGTTGGCTTTACGTACGGTAATAGAATATTACTTTACATGAAAAAAATCACAGAAATTCACTGAATAAATGGTTAACGTGACGTTATAGTTAGGTGAAAATTTCAGTGACTACGTAACGTTTAAACAAAAAAAGAATGAAATTCACCATTTATAGCTATCTGAAGCAAATATAACTCATGCCCTAAGGTAACTATAACTTGCTCACTTGTCATGCACAGCTAATTATCCCACATATTACATCACTCATGACATTTTCTATAACATCATTGATAACATCACTGCCACATTTGAAATGACATAATTGATTACAAAACTGTGCATGGTGGGAGTTAAGATAGTTAGAACCTGTGCATTCCCAAAAACCCCGGGGTGGGTCAGGGCCCGGGGGGGGCAGTGCACATATTACTTAAGGTGAAAGGGGAGTGTAGCTCCCATCCCCGAGCCTAATAAGGCCCTGAGGACCCCATTACCTGCAGCTGAAATGCTTTAAAAAGGTAAAAGGGTTCATGCGGCCGCTCCCCAAGCCAACAAAGGCCCCAGGGACCCCATCTCCTGGAACTGAGCAATTATATGAATGGAGGGATGCATGCTGCCCCCTCTTTGAGCCTGATTAGGCCCCAAGGGAACCCATCCCCTAAGGCCAAAAAATAACAAAAGGGTTGGGGGCTTGCATGGCCCCCCTCCCTGAGCCTTAAAGTGGCCCAGGGGCTCCATCCCCCAGGGCTATCACTTTACTGAAAAGAAATGGGAGCCACAAGGCCCCCTTCCTAAGTATTTCTAATGGTCCGGGGGACCCCATCCACCTGGGGCCGGCTCAGTGACTGTGTCCTGGTCCCAGGTCCCAAAGTCCACACCTACACTGCATCGCCAAAGGCTGTGCGCAGCGAGGGTTGGCTGTCTGCAGGAGGGTTGTCCGCAGGCCAAGCCCTGTGGTCAAACCTCCCACTGCACATGGCTACATGGTGGAAGGCTGTGCATGGTGTGGGGTTGGCTGCCTGTGGGGGGATTGGCTGCAGGCCTGGCCCTCTGGCCAGCCCCACTGCTCTGCACGACCGAAGGCCCTAAGCAGAGTGGGGTTGGCTGCCTTTGGGGGTCGTGCACTGCAAGGGGGTGGATTTTAGTAAAAAAACAATGGTTAAAGTAACATTATAGTTAGGTGAAATGTTCAGTAACAACGTAACATTTTAAACTCTAAAAACCACAGAAATTCACCATTTATAGTTATAGTGAGCTCAAATAACTATAATGTGTGCCCATGGTAACTATAACTTCTGCCCTTGCCATGCAGTGCTAGTCACCCCACATATTACATCACTGTGCATGGTGGTGACACAAGTTATAGTTACCTTAGGGCACGAGTTATAGTTACATAAGATAACCATAATCAGTGAATTTATTTGATTTTCAAAACATTACATTGTTACTGATCATTTCACCTAATTATAATGTTACATTAACCTTTGCTTTTTTCAGTGAAAAAAAATATATATATATATTTATATGCAACAATGTATTCAAGAAACAAACAAATGGATAAGGACGAACTCCTTTGCAAATTGTGCAACAAATGTTTATTTAAAGCATTTAGAGTGACAGCCTGTATATATATATATATATATATATATATATATATATATATATATATATCCAGCAAAAAATTCTCCAAATGAAGGAGCCCCCATCACTGCAGGGCAGCTTCGCGGCAATGGGCATGGAGAGTCCCGTCATGTAACACCATTACACAAGAAAAAGCGAAGCCCAACTGAGAATCACACAGGCTTTTATTGTGCATCAGGCAGGCAGGCAGTACATCAGCCCTGACGCGTTTCGGCCGTTGGGTGTGGCCTTGATCACAGGTGAGGCAAATCACAATGGGCACAAATTGTATTTCATTGGTCCAAGTGGTCATGTGACACGATGTTGAACTACTGCTCTCAAGATGCACCTGGAAAGTCCTTGCGCGCTGTGGTAGATCTACAATTTAGCTCAATAGCTTATTTGACCACCAACTCGCAATATATACATATATCTTGATGTTAAGGACTGTGATGATGTTGCAATACTGCTCCATGGCGTCTTATCCCACAGTCCTGTCCAGGAGCATGTTTATTCCGGCTGTCACATTTACTTGATGTAGCGATTGCCCCCAAAGTGTTACTTGCCTCTCAGTGAGCTGCCAAAAGAATATATTGCTGTCCTTGAACCTTCGCCTCCAGTGAGTTCAAGTTGGCAAGAGGAGACGTCCCTCCTCCTGTACTCCCTTTCACATCGTGATGCAAAATACCACGGACAATCCTTTTTGTTCCAACACGGCGTGCGGGACATGCTCCCTAATTATATCCAGCAAAAAATTTCTCCAAATGAAGGGAGCCCCCATCCCTGCAGGGCGGCTTCACGGCAACGGGCATGGAGAGTCCCGTCATGTAACACCATTACACAAGAAAAAGCGAAGCCCAACTGAGAATATATATATTTCACTGGCGGTCACCAGTAGATAGTTATAGTTATGACCTAGTTTCCATAGGAATAGCATTTTTTCATTTGCCAATAACTTTGCCGTCGTTTGATGAATCCTCACGAAAGATTTAAATCTAGTATTCCACTCACTTTAGCTGCTGTCTTGAAAGTGCATGGTGATACGTTAAGTGAGGGCCAAGGAAACTGGGGGGCCCAAAATTAATTTTCCCCATGTTAGTTCCCAACGGGATTTTAGACATGACTAAAGCCCAAACTGCTTAACGGAATTACACCAAACTTGGCAGAAAGCTAGCTCTTGGTCCAGAAAGTGACCTTTTTGTAAATTGATGTAAATCCATTCAGTACTTTTGGAAAATTAAGGAAAATCAAAATTTGTATATATAGGGAGTCGGATCCTCCGAGGATCCAACATTTCCTTGTGCTGCAAACTGATTGGCTGCCAACACTTCAAACCAGGAAGCATTGGCAGCCATCTTGGGACTGGCTTGAGCTGAGTCCCACAAAAAACATTTAAAAAATGAGAAGGGGCAAGGTAGGAATACCCTGACCCCCTAGACCTCTTGAGGGGTCCTAGAGGTTACCCGCCAGGGCAAAAAACATTTTTTAAAAATGTCACCAAAAAAATAAAGAAGTGCACGCTCCCGTGCTTCTTTTCTAATAGGCCCCCAGGTGGGCCATGTCCCGGGGGCATTACCACATATAAATATGTTGGAGGTACTGGCATGGCACTCCCCATGCTCCGGGGACCACCACCTCCCCGGGGCACTATTGCAATATATATATGGGAGGGCCAGAGGGGCATGCACGCGCTCCAGGGACTGCCACCTCCCCGGGGCAAGTCACATTAAATTAAATCACTCAAACAACCACCCACTCACCCATACAGCCACTTGTACACCCAGTCACTCACTCGTACAGCCATTCAGATACCCACTCACTCACCCATACAGTAACTCACATAGCCGCTCACTCACCCATGGTGCAGAGACAGAATATCGACGGAAAAATTTGAATTGCAAGAACATCGAGTCAAGAATATCGATGGTGGAAAATATTGAGGTAAGTTTTTTCATTTTTAAAAATATTGATTTTATTGTTATATAGAAATATCGACTTTGTAAATATCGATGGCAAAAATATCGATGTAAATAATATCGATTTTCAGTTTTTTTTTTCTAATGTTCTATTTTTTTGTTTTGTAATTTGGTATTAGTAATTTTATAATGTAATTTTTTATGTTTAAATAGTTGTATTTTTGGGGTTTTAAAATAATTTTTAGGAGCGGGATGTTGGGTTTATAGGGGATAAGGGTGGGGAGTAATTTAAAAATATTGTGGGAAAATATATATATTTTTTAATTTTTATTAAATTTTAGGACTGGGATATTGGGTTTATAGGGGATATGGGTGGGAAGTAATTTGAGAATGTTGGTTAAAAAAATAAATTCAAATTAATAAATTAAAAAATATATAATTATTAATATACATTTATAAATTAAAAATTTTCAATTTTGTAAAAATGCAAAAAAAATTGGTTTGCGAAAGTTTTGATGTAAATTGTGTGAAAAAATGTTATTTTTAAAAATTTGAACAATTTATTTGAAATTTGTATTAATAGTTATTTATTTACAATTAGAACTACAATTTTGTTTTCAAATATTTTTTAGTGTAAAATGAGTTTACAAAGGGTTTAATATTGGATTATAAAATAAGTTGGTTTATTTGTAATTTATAATGTAGTTTTAAATATTTATTTTGGTTGTGACGTGTTTTTTCAGATGTAACTTTAAAAAAAATATTTTAACATTTATTTTCATAAAGTTACATTCTTAATTATTTTTTTATAAAATTTAGTGAATAATTAAAAAAATATTCATATTTAAAACTTTTGTAATAATTTTTAATTAGTAAAAAATATAAAAAAATAATTTAAAAATAGTATTACATTTTATTTTTTTTAAAACTAAGGGGATCATTACGATCGCGGTGAATCTGCCACCGGCAGCTTGCCGGTGGTGGATTCACCGCCAAATTGCGGCCATTTACTGCCTGCCAAATTATGATGGCAGGCGGTTTTCTGGTGGACGGAAATTCCGTCCGCCACGGGTCCGCCACAGGCAATCGTTCAGATTGCCTGGCGGACCCGCAAAGCATACCTAGAATGGTGGCGGTGCCTAACAGACACCGTCCACCATATTAGGATGCTTCATCTCCGCAAGCCTAGAATGGCGGTTCACCCGCCATTCAAAGGCTGGTGAAGATTGACTTTGGGGGCCCGTTGCGGGCCCCCCTTCAGCAGGGGCACTTCCCTACAGCACTTGGGGATCACCTATGGTGCCCCCTACATTTCCCTGCACTATGTGGCAGGCACTGCATGGTGCCTGCCACGTAGTGCAGGGAAATGCAAACCCTGCATTTTTACCATTTCGGCGGGTGCTGCAGCCTGCAGCACCCACCGCAATGGTAAAAATGCCCAATGCGACCGCCACCGTGGCGGTCGCATTGTGATTCCATGGGCGGGACTGCCGCCATTTAGGCGGACGGTCCCAATTCCCGCTATGATGGGGGAAGGACTCGGGTCCGTCTGCCAACGTAATGAGCCCCTAAATTTTTGTTAATACATTTTTGGTAGTTAGAAAAATGAAAATGGGGGGTGGGGTTTATTCAGTACTTTCCTTGAGTTTAGTTGGATTTGTAGTTGGAATAGTAAATTATTACGGTTTACTATCCAGCACTTTCCCCGAGTTTATTTGGATTTGGAGTTGGACTAGTACATTATTTTGATTTATTATTCAGCACTTTCCTTGAGTTTAGTTGGATTTGTAGTTGGAATAGTAAATTCTTATGGTTTACTATCCAGCACTTTCCCTAAGTTTATTTGGATTTTGAGTTGGAATAGTAAATTATTTTGATTTATTATTCAGCACTTTGCCTGAGTTTAGTTGTATTTGGAGTTGGAATAGTAAATTATGATGGTTTACTATCCAGCACTTTCCCTGAGATTAGTTGTATTTGGAGTTGGAATAGTAAATTATTTTGATTTATTATCCACCACTTTCTCTGAGTTTACTTAGATTTGGAGTTGGAATAGTAAATTTTTATGGTTTATTATACAGCAGTTTTGCGGAGTATAGTTATTTTTGTAGTTGGGAAAGTATTTTTTGGGGAGGTATTATTCAGCTTTTTCTCATAGTTTAGTTTAGTTGGAATTTAGTAATAGTAATTATTTATTATTTATTATGTATAATTTTTGTACAGTTTATATGTATATTGAAATATGTAAATAGATGTATGTTAGTTTTAATTGGCAACCTTTTTTATGCAAACATGTATATTTGTATTCACAATTACATTCTTTTCATATGCTTTTGTTATAAAATTTATTATAATATTAAGAACAGAAATCATAAATTCTGATGTTATTCATATTTTATTATAAAGTATAATATATTTGTAACATTCATTTTTCATGTATAAATGTTAAATGAATTATATATTTATACATATAAATTTATTTTTTACAGTTTTGAAAAATAGTATATTTTTTGGTAGCATAGTCATGTAATAGTAAAGTAAAATATTTTTAGTTCTTTAAGTATAAACAGTTTTATTTGTATTTATTATTTTTAGTACAAAAAAGAAAACATTTGCATACATTTTCTTTTTACATTTTTCTATTACATTTTATATAATTTTATGATTTTTGAAAAATTTAATAATATAAGTTTTTGACAAGGTTAGATTTTCGATTTTTTATTATTTAGTATATGTAATATTTTTAATAAAATAATATTTAATATGTTAAATAATTTACAATATTTTTAACAGAAATATTCTAACCAAATATATATTTTTTATCACATTTTTATATTTGTTGTACATTGACAATGTATCAAATAAACATATAGGGGTCAATTCCGATCTCAGCCGGAGGCGCACCTAACACTATTCGTCCGGAAAAAAACCCGAGCCGAACGCGTGTTTCCCGACCGATTCGAACATTCGTACGAACGAGCAAGTACGATGCGCATAACTGCCCAGATCCCGACCCAGCCGTACTTACCCAATCCAGCTCCTGTTCCCCGCCCGAGCCGGATCCGTAAACGCAGAATCGAGTTGCACGGAAGCAAAAATACAGCACCTTCCGGCCGGACCAGTACGATGCGCCTTCCGTACGCGCCGAACCCGTCGCTACGTCCGGCACGTCAGAGCATCCGGGAGAGCCGCACATAAGCTCCGATTCCCGCCACAAGACGATCCACGGCTACGAGACGAACACGCCAGCCACGAGTACGAGTCGAAGCAACGAGAAAGCCCAACGAGACGAACCTACCATGAATACCATCGCGCAGGTCCTACCAATACTCTACATCTATTACCGGAACAGGTACGGACGCGTACGGCGCAGAAGGTAAGTTAAACACCCACTACACAAACAAACGACACGTACCCGACATATAACACACACACATAGGGATGCAGAAATGACTTACACTAGCAACAGCAGAACCATAGGGGCGGGATGTCAATCACCAATGCCATACACACGCCCCTACTCATGGGGGGCTGGATGCCTGTCACTACTACCATCCCCACTCATAGGGGGATGGATGCCTACCACTACCACCACCCCTACTCAGGGGGTGCCAGATGCCTGTCACTACTACCATCCCCACTCATAGGGGGATGGATGCCTACCACCAACACCACCCCTACTCAGGAGGGGGCTGGATGCCTACCACTACCACCACCCCTACTCAGGGGGTGCTAGATGCCTGTCACTACTACCATCCCCACTCATGGGGTGCTGTATGCCTACCACTACCACCACCCCTACTCAGGGGGTGCCAGATGCCTGTCACTACTACCCTCCCCACTCATAGGGGGATGGATGCCTACCACCAACACCACCCATATTCAGGGGGGCTGGATGCCTACCACTACCACCCCGACTACTCAGGGGGGGGCTGGATGCCTGTCACTACTACCATCCCCACTCATGGGGTGCTGGATGCCTACCACTACCACCACCCCTATTCAGGGGGTGCCAGATGCCTGTCACTACTACCATCCCCACTCATAGGGGGATGGATGCCTACCACCACCCCTCCTCAGGGGGGGCTGGATGCCTGTCACTACTACCATCCCCACTCATGGGGGGCTGGATGCCTACCACTACCACCACCCCTACTCAGGGGGGGCTGGATGCCTGTCACTACTACCATCCCCACTCATGGGGTGCTGGATGCCTACCACTATCACCACCCCTACTCAGGGGGGGCTGGATGCCTGTCACTACTATCATCCCCACTCATGGGGTGCTGGAAGCCTACCACTACCACCACCCCTACTCAGGGGGGGCTGGATGCCTGTCACTACTACCATCCCCACTCATGGGGTGCAGGATGCCTACCACTACCACCACCCCTACTCAGGGGGTGCCAGATGCCTGTCACTACTACCATCCCCACTCATAGGGGGATGGATGCCTACCACCAACACCACCCCTACTCAAAGGATGGGTAATGCATGACACAACCAGCATACTCCAACATAAGGAATGTAAGAAAAACACATCCCCCCAACACCATGACAAGCGTGTGTAGACTGTGTCAAATGCCTACAACACTGAACATGAAATTGAACATACAATGTGACCCCCTATCCCCTTTCGTATCGCTTTGTTCGCCCTAAGTTGGCAGGGTATGCCCAGACGTGGGTCCCTTGCTCACTTTGCCACTGGATTCAAGCTAGCCTGGCTGATGATGGCTGATTAGCCAGAAACCGGTCCCAGGATGCTTGTTTCCGGTCCAGGGAAGACATGGCTTGGCAGTTCGGGCTGGACTGTTCCCATGAGGCACAGGGTCAGACTGATTTGCATATGGCCATGTCTGAACTGGGGTGGTGGAGTGAGCTAAAGAATGATGATGGATTAAACCCAGATCAGTTGACTGGGGGTGAGTGTTTGATTTGCTCAAACGCTCCGTCCATCATCCCCTTTGGTATCGCTTTGTTCGCCCTAAGTTGGCAGGGTATGCCCAGTTGTGGGTCCCTTGCTCACTTTGCCACTGGATTCAAGCTAGCCTGGCTGATGATGGCTGATTAGCCAGAAACCAGTCCCAGGATGCTTGTTTCCGGTCCAGGGAAGACATGGCTTGGCAGTTCGGGCTGGACTGTTCCCATGAGGCACAGGGTCAGACTGATTTGCATATGGCCATGTCTAAACTAGGGTGGTGGAGTGAGCTAAAGAATGATGATGGATTAAACCCAGATCAGTTGACTGGGGATGAGTGTTTGATTTGCTCAAACGCTCCGTCCATCATCCCCTTTGGTATCGCTTTGTTCGCCCTAAGTTGGCAGGGTATGCCCAGACGTGGGTCCCTTGCTCACTTTGCCACTGGATTCAAGCTAGCCTGGCTGATGATGGCTGATTAGCCAGAAACCGGTCCCAGGATGCTTGTTTCCGGTCCAGGGAAGACATGGCTTGGCAGTTCGGGCTGGACTGTTCCCATGAGGCACAGGGTCAGACTGATTTGCATATGGCCATGTCTGAACTGGGGTGGTGGAGTGAGCTAAAGAATGATGATGGATTAAACCCAGATCAGTTGACTGGGGGTGAGTGTTTGATTTGCTCAAACGCTCCGTCCATCATCCCCTTTGGTATCGCTTTGTTCGCCCTAAGTTGGCAGGGTATGCCCAGACGTGGGTCCCTTGCTCACTTTGCCACTGGATTCAAGCTAGCCTGGCTGATGATGGCTGATTAGCCAGAAACCGGTCCCAGGATGCTTGTTTCCGGTCCAGGGAAGACATGGCTTGGCAGTTCGGGCTGGACTGTTCCCATGAGGCACAGGGTCAGACTGATTTGCATATGGCCATGTCTGAACTGGGGTGGTGGAGTGAGCTAAAGAATGATGATGGATTAAACCCAGATCAGTTGACTGGGGGTGAGTGTTTGATTTGCTCAAACGCTCCGTCCATCATCCCCTTTGGTATCCCCCCCCTATCACATGTGTCACACATAAATGAGTGTGGCCTCCACAATGCAAGCAGACCATGACCACTGTGGCAATGGGGTCTAACACCCCATCATCACAGTGACCAAAAGGTAAGTGTGGGGTCCATAGCTGAAGCACATTTTGAACATTGTGGCAATGGGGTGTAACCCCCCATCATCACAGTGACCAAAAGGTAAGTGTGGGGTCCATAGCTGGGGCACATTTTGAACATTGTGGCAATGGGGTGTAACCCCCCATCATCACAGTGACCAAAAGGTAAGTGTGGGGTCCATAGCTGGGGCACATTTTGAACATTGTGGAAATGGGGTCTAAACCCCCATCATCACAGTGACCAAAAGGTAAGTGTGGGGTCCATAGCTGAAGCACATTTTGAACATTGTGACAATGGGGTCTAACCCCCCCATCATCACAGTGACCAAAAGGTAAGTGTGGGGTCCATAGCTGGGGCACATTTTGAACATTGTGGAAATGGGGTCTAACCCCCATCATCACAGTGACCAAAATGTAAGTGTTGTCATGGAAAAAGCTGCAAATGCCAAACAGCATGGATGATTCCTGGTCACAGAACAACAAACACATCAGTGGCATAGTAGTGCTTGTGTCCCATAGCAACATAGATTGGGTGAGGCAAACAGTGCAGTGCAAATAAGACATACCTTTGGCCATGTGCAGACAAACATCACCCATGGGGGCTGACATTGTCAACATTCATCAATAACACAATGACAGAAGTGACCATCATAATGCAGACCCACATATCTGCACCAATGGGCACACACATGTAGATATCCTGTGGAGACTGTAGATGTGAGGTGAACAAATACCATACCATGGCAGCAATGGGACATACAAACCATGATCACTGTGCTGACTGATGACCTAGGAGTCCCAGGGACAGCAGGGGAAACCCACCAAACAACATACAGCCAATGGCACACTAAAGATATGCCAATGCAGTGGTGCAGATGCACAAATACAAACAGGCAGCCCCACACTGCATATCAAACACAACAGATGATGGGGGTGTGTGCCAGTGTCCCCAGGCAACCGCACAACACATGAGGAGGCCTGAATCCCAATTACACAGATGTGCATACAGTGCCACACAAAAGTAACTCATGGATCGGATTCCCCTATGTGGGCAATCAGGCATTGTTAGATGAGAGGGAGCCCAAATTACACATGTCACACAAGCTTGTAGGAACAGCAACTAACACAGCAAGACACAGACCCACCACAGCTCTACCCCCAGGGTCCCCACATTGTGGTGACACTGGCCTGCATGATAATCCCACTGTGATGACAAAGCTAGATGTCGTTCACACTGTGAACCACAGTCATGTGTCCTGAGCAACAAACTACCATCACACCTACACAAGCACAAATCAATCAGCTCGGCCTGTCAGCCAAGGCCAATATGGAGGCAGGGGTCTAGCCATGCAACAACTCTCATCTGCACACACTGAACACCACACACCTTGATCTCCACCAATGTGCAGCAGTGAAGCTCACATGCACTGGTGACATTGCACATGCACCCATGACAATCCCAGGGGTGGTGGTGGGAACTAAGGTGCAGAAACCCATCACACATGGCCAGTCAACAAGACTCGTGAATGTCTGACACACTGCACAGTACGCCGTACATGGGCATGACGTCAAATCCACACCAACCAATGGGATCCCGGCCACAGTCACACACCAATGAAGAAGCCAAGGTCACCCACAAAGAACACACATAGACAACTTCCAACATTGCAGCTCTGACCCTGAGGAGTGGCAGCAGTCACACACACAACGTGTCACAATCACTGAAAGCTAACACAAACTGTAAATTACATGACTGGTGTAACCAACAAGTGCCAAGGGGAATCCTGACTGTGTCTCATCTGCGTTGCCCACAAACTCAGCCCTGACAGCAAACACACCTATGGGTGACACCCTGATGACCAGTAATGTGCCATGCACCCACATCCCAGAGAAGCCAGGGAGAAGACTTTGGGGGAACATAGGTCAACTCAGCAAGCATCACAAACAGGAACATCACTAGGGATCCCAGCCTGCCTAGCAAAATGGTAGTGAACACACACAGACATGCTCACACAACACACACCTTGGGCTCAGGCAATGTCACGGAATTACACACTGCCATGAGGGGACTCCACTCCTGTGTAAGGAAAGCTGTGCCATACGTTGTCTCAGTAGGGCTCTATCATGTCAGCAGAACACTTGGTCACTCAGTCAACAATTAGCACAAAATGAAGGCTCTCGTCATATCAGCCTGGTCATGGGAGTGTCACCGAAATCATCTGCACAGATCCAACTAACATATGTATAGCAAGTTGCACTGATAATACAGATGAGTCCTTCTCCATTGATGCCCAAACTTGCATGTCCAGTGGAGATGGTCACACGGTCAGGGAAATAGACAAATTGAACAATGGCAAGCACAACAGATGTGCAGGGGTGTAAGCCACAGATGTGATATTGCAAATAAAAGTAGGAAATCCCATTGCCAATTTTTGAAAACATGACACCCTCATATTGCTGCAAAGGATGACATGGATACACACCAGGATAGGACACATTCCCCCTGGACCACATGGGGTCCTGCACAGTAACACTTCATTTTCCTGATATCAAAAATCACCATCATTGCACAAGGGCATGGTTAGCACCATCAAGATCATGTACATCAGAAGCAAAACCACTAGAGAACAGAAAGTAGCTTTATTCAGCATATGTGTGTTAAAAAGTGAAAGTCCAGAAAAAACACAAAGGCCAATGGCCAGTCCATTATCAAAGTCCAAACAGGGTGACAGTGGCAGATGTCACCCTTTGCATGCCTGCACTGCTACACACCAGGGACATTCCCTCGGAGGGGCATACAGGGGGCAGGCCAGGCACCGCAGGGACAGGATCAGGGCTCACCAGAAGGAGGCAGGGAAGGGGTGGTGGGTGCTGGAGAGTCACTGACAACTGCAGTGGAGGTGTCTGACATGGTGTGTGCCGGCACAACTGGGGGGCATGAGTCAGATGGTGTGGGTGCCGGCACGACTGCAGTGGGCTGTGCAGATGGAGTGGACAGGTTCCCCACTGCAGTGCCCAAGTCAGATGGGGTGGTAGTGGACTCCACTGCAGTGCCTATCTCCAGGTAAGGTGGGCAGGACAGAGGGGGAGGACACGGTCTCCACACCAGTGGCACAAACATGCACAGCGGGGGGTGTGGGGCTGGAAGAGCAAGTGGTAGGGGGAGAAGGCCGGATCAATTTGGGGATGGTGTATCTGTGGGTGGGGGAACCTGGGGCAGGGTGTGGTGGGGGAACCTGTGGAGTGGGGGCCTGAGGGATGGAGGAAGGAGACTTGGTGGTTGAGCTGCAGGGCGGCGGCGGGGTCTTCCTCTTCCGGGTCCGGGGGACTTGCGGATGGGGGCCTCAGTCTGTCTGTGCCTGGGGGAGGGTGTCCGGGGGTGAGGGGCACTCCCTCTGTGTGGGTGGACTTCCTCTTCCCCCTGTATGCTGGATCAGCTGGATCGGAGGGGAAGAGGCCGAGGTCACAGAGGAAGAGCTGCTTTGTAGGTGGGGTTGCAGGTGAGGCAAGGGAAGGAGCCTTGGAGGGAGAGGTATCGGAGGACTGCGGAGTGACTGTGGATGCCTGTGTGTGTGTCTGTTCCCCATCCCCTGTGGGTGTGGTATCAGTCCCCTGAGGATGCCTGCATGCACGTTTTGTTTTTGTATTGGGTGCGTCTGTGCTGCTCGTGTCTGTGTGTTTGGGTGATTGTGCAGGTGTGCATGTGCTTGGGACAGGTAGGGTGCCAGGAAGTGTGGATGGGGCAGAGGTAGGAGGGGTGAGGGACTGTTGGAGGAGGGACACTGCTGCCGTTAAGGAGGAGTCCATGGACCTATTGCTCCTCTGTAGGGCAGACATGCCCGATGAGATGCCCTCCATAAACGACACCAGCTGTGTCAACAGAGTGGTGTGGGCATGGAGGACACTCAGCATTGCTGTCTGTCCTACATGGAGCTGGCGAAGTAGGTACACAGACTCCTCACTCAGGGCAGCAGGGGACACAGGGGCAGGGGGTGCGGTGCCTGGCACGAAGGAGACACGCTCCTGAACTCGGGAGCCTCCACGGACCTCTGGAATGGGAGCCGATGGGAGGGCGGTGGTGGTGGTGGTGGTGGTGGCGGGGACAGCAATACTAGCTGGGGTGTGGTGGCTGCTGACACCCGCCTCCACAAGGGAGTCATCCTCCGAGCTGCTGTGGTCCTCAGCTGAGGTGGATGGTGCTGAGGACTCCTCGGTGTGGCTCCCCTCGCCCTCCGTGCCACTGGGTCCCTTCGACCACTCATCGACTGCTGACCCAGTCTGGCTCTGCGGCTCCTCCTGGTCCGTGGAGCTGTCCCCTCCTGTGGCCGTGGATGTATCTGCAAACAATTAGGGAAACAGACAAACATCAGTCACCTGCACTGACCGCACACACCACAGTAAGTACAGCACATTACAGAGCAAGCCCTGGCATCCTTAGTTGAACATTGCCAAAAGTGCTCAAACAGAGTAGGAGAAGCCAATTGTCAGTCTGATGGTCAACCATGGCACTCACATCCCTCCTGGCCTTGCACCCATCTGTCTGGTGCCTGTCGGATGGCAATACCCCAGTGTGGACACATGCAGCACCTACACAGTAGTTGGACAGTGCAGAGAACACGGTGAAGTATGTGAACATGCACACATCACATCTCTTGCCACTGAGTCAGTACAGGTGTCCGGATAAAGGGATGGCCAGAGTCTATTTTGAAATGCATGTGATGCATACCAGCACCAGACACCATGATGCACCCATGTCCTGATAGTCAATGCCACAATGGGGTGCATGTAGCACATGTCACTCACCTGCAGGATCACTCTTAGGGAGTTTAATGCCATGGCACAGGCATGCCTGCAAAGTCATACATCACTGTCTCCAGTCACATGGGCAGGGCAGCCAGCCAACAACAGTCTGCACTGTGTCACAATCCTAGTTCATGGGGAGTGCAAGTTCTGTAGCTGACAAGTGCACATGTCCATCCCCCACAAACCACATCATCTGAACTCTTATTTGTCCACGTCATACCAATTGGACATATGGGAGACATGAAACACAACCCTCTGAACCTGAGCACCTCACAATCTGCTGTGAATGGGAAACAGCTGCCTGAACTTCACCATCGCATACCTCAGTCTGCACAATCAAGTGATCAAACACCTATATGTCACACAAGTATCGTCTCCTATGGTCACATCTCAGGTGGCATGCTGAGCCCTAACCGATAAACACCCCAGTAGTCCTGACAACGAAGCCACAGCACAATGACACAGAGGCAGACACCTGAGGGAACATTTCACTGAGCACAACCTGTCAGCTGATACACGGGAGTGGGAGTACAGAGTGTATTGTATGGCCTGGAGTAGGCATGACTGTCCTGCTCCACGTGAAAGAGGGATGAGCCCTGGACAGTAGGCAGGTGGCTAAGTATGTGTGACACACTTGATATACATACTCCTGAGGCCCAAACATTGTTCCCACCCGCAGCATGGGTGTGTGCCAAATACCCCAGGCACATGTGGTGAGTCAGATCAGCAATTGGACCACATATCAAAGTTACACGCAGATTACATGTCAGAACTCAGGCATTGTGTAAGCAATGGACCCACCCATGAAGCCCACAACAAAGTTACGGGAACAAATGCTGTCCCCCACCTTGAGCTAAGCAAAATGTAAGGACACAGTACCCAAGTGACACAATTTCCTGACTGTAAGGGCCACACCTGGGTATCAGATGAGGAGTGGGCATGTCACAATTGAGGGACATGGGTCCTGGACCACAAGACTGATGTACTGTGGAAGTTTAACCAGGCCAGAGGAGGGCACATAGCATGTCAGACAAAGTTCACAGTGCAGTCATGGACTCACCCCCTCCTTGCTGCTGTCTGGCCTTCAGCTGCCCATCCAGGTCAGGGAAGACCACCGCCAGGATCCTGAGCATGTGGGGGTCAGGGTCCGGTGTCCGCCCCTCCTGCGAGGAGGCGACAGCTTCAGCTGGACCCTTGCGATCCTCTGGGTCCAGCCCCGAAGGTCCTGCCACCTCTTCTGGCAGTTGCGGATCCGGCGCTTGTAGACCCCCACAGATCTTACTGCCCGGGCGATGGTCAGCCAGATTTCCTGCTTCTAGTGGGCATCAACCTGTGAGGATGACAAAGTGTAAAGGCCATGACTACACATGCAACATATCCGTGCATCACACATTTGGATATACATGTCTCAATCACAGGGGCACATGATGTACACAGGCAGTGCAACAATGGCTATGGACAGTTTGCCAGCAGTTACTACATGGTATCATTGCCTGGGAAGTAAAACCTTGTTGGAATGCACTGTTACTGCACTATACCTGTTCAGTGCATGTAACTACACACTATGGGGGTGACAACTACTCAGTGAGCATGCTAGCCAGTGGCGTGCACACTGTAAGTCTTGCTAGTCAGACAACATGCACATTTAGTAAGGCAGTGGACAGCACACTCACCTGCTCCCCTGGTTTCCCATACAGCTTGCTGTACTGTGGAAGGAGGCTGTCCAGCAGGGCCTGGTTCTCCTCAGGGCTGAAGGCTGGGGCTCTCTCCACAGTACGTGCCATTGCAGGATCCAGAGGGTGCATATACAGCAGCAGTGGTGGTGGCAGATGTCGTCCTGGAGCATGTAGTGCAGGCAAGTGAGCTCTCAAGGGAACAGCCAGCATTATATGTGTGCTGCTGAGGCAGATACTGTCCCATGTGTCCAGAGTGATAGGTCCAAGTCGTTTGCATCTTCTGAATCTGGCCAATCCATGGAATTGCACCACTTACACACACCCACAGCATCCTTCAAAAGTTCAACTTCATGAGACCCATGAATTTGCAACATTGTTGTTGGTGGCCAACTGAATTCACAGCATCAGACTCGTTAAAGGTTCGAAAACGCGTCCGTTGCCATGCCAGGCCATAGCCAATGCGTGCGCACCGATCGGTCCATTGCTGTACAACGCGTATTTCGAAAAACAACGCGTACCCGTTCACATCATATGCAATGGCCAATGCGTGCGCACCGATCGGTCCATTGCTGTACATTGCGTACCCGCTCACATCATATGCAATGGCCAATGCGTGCACACCGATTGGACCATTGCTGTACAACGCGTATTTCGAAAAACAATGCGTACCCGCTCACATCATATGCAATGGCCAATGCGTGCGCACCGATCGGTCCATTGCTGTACAACGCGTATTTCGAAAAACAACGCTGCACCCGTTCACATCATATGCAATGGCCAATGCGTGCGCACCGATCGGTCCATTGCTGTACATTGCGTACCCGCTCACATCATATGCAATGGCCAATGCGTGCACACCGATCGGACCATTGCTGTACAACGCGTATTTCGAAAAACAATGCGTACCCGCTCACATCATATGCAATGGCCAATGCGTGCGCACCGATCGGTCCATTGCTGTACAACACGTACCCGCTCACATCATATGCAATGGCCAATGCGTGCACACCGATCGGACCATTGCTGTACAACGCGTATTTCGGTCCACATCATATGCTATGGCCAATGTGTGCGCACCGATCGGTCCATTGCTGTTCAACGCGTACCCGCTCACATCATATGCAATGGCCAATGCATGCACACCGATCGGACCATTGCTGTACAACGCGTACCCGCTCACATCATATGCAATGGCCAATGCGTGCACACCGATCGGACCATTGCTGTACAACGCGTATTTCGGTCCACATCATATGCTATGGCTAATGCGTGCGCACCGATCGGTCCATTGCTGTACAACGCGTACCCGCTCACATCATATGCAATGGCCAATGCGTGCACACCAATTGGACCATTGCTGTACAACGCGTACCCGCTCACATCATATGCAATGGCCAATGCGTGCACACCGATCGGACCATTGCTGTACAACACATATTTCGGTCCACATCATATGCTATGGCCAATGCGTGCGCACCGATCGGTCCATTGCTGTACAACACGTACCCGCTCACATCATATGCAATGGCCAATGCGTGCACACCGATCGGACCATTGCTGTACAACGCGTACCCGCTCACATCATATGCAATGGCCAATGCGTGCACACAGATCGGACCATTGCTGTACAACACATATTTCGGTCCACATCATATGCTATGGCCAATGCGTGCGCACCGATCGGTCCATTGCTGTACAACACGTACCCGCTCACATCATATGCAATGGCCAATGCGTGCACACCGATCGGACCATTGCTGTACAACGCGTACCCGCTCACATCATATGCAATGGCCAATGCGTGCACACCGATCGGACCATTGCTGTACAACGCGTATTTCGGTCCACATCATATGCTATGGCCAATGCGTGCGCACCGATCGGTCCATTGCTGTACAACGCGTACCCGCTCACATCATATGCAATGGCCAATGCGTGCGCACCGATCGGTCCATTGCTGTACAACGCGTACCCGCTCACTTCATATGCAATGGCCAATGCGTGCGCACCGATCGGTCCTTTGCTGTACAACGCGTCCCTGTACAAGTCACTCGCATATGTCACCATGCCTGTCACAGGTGAACGTATGCCAGCCACATTTACTTTCCAGGGACTCAGGGGCACACCTACAACACCACAGCCTGTCCACACTGTATCCTAAGGCATGTAAGGCTGCATTACCTTTTCTGTGTATGGGGGTCAACATGTGGTTTTTGGGTGGCACTTGGGGGCAGCCACTCCCAGGCTGTGCACGTGTTCATGGGGACAGAATCCTTGGTGTGTTGTGCACATGACCACTGTGATGTGCAACTGTTCATTTCAGAGCATGTGGCATGGTCACATTTCCAGGTTGTGTATGTGTATGTCATGTCACATACCCCCTGAGTCCCATGTGGGACGGTATGTACGTCACAGGGTGACCCATTGCCACAATAGTGACGGCCCTCCACAGTCTGTGTGCATGTTGTGTTTACAATGTCTCTGATTTCCATGTGCACAATGGGAGACAGTCTCCACATCCACGTTGTTTGTGCATGGACTTTGATGTTGTGCGTGTGTGTGTGTCACAGACGTCCATGTCTGTCCTGCAGAGGCAACAGGGACCACTACCTGTGGGGGTCATGGTTGTTTTGCTGTGGTGTATTCATGATACGCCATGTCATGCCAGTGTCCATGTGGCAATACAGGGTCCCTGGGAATCTACCTATCAATGAGCTGTGATGCCTGGGGCACACCTGTCCTCACATGTCACTGTGGTGTGTGTTTGGAACGTGACAGCAGTACATGGGTACTGTGACACAGCCTAATGATATCCCATAGCACAACCTGGAACTTGTTGACAACACATGTTGAACTGTGATGTTAGATGTTGGCCATGTAGGTGCCATACATGTCCTTACAGAACGGCACACACATCAGGTACTTGTGTCTCGTAATGATGTATCATGTGATATTGAGTATGGTCTATGCCACATATGTGGGGTGACTGACAATCTTTCTTTCTTCACCTATACACTGCAGGGCACCAGCTGTCCATAGACCATTACCTGACCTTGCAACCATGGTTGAACGGGACTGCATCCGACGGTACCGCTTCAACAGGCCGCTGATTGAGGAATTGACGGTGCGGTTGGCCCCACATTTGCAACCTGGCCGGACATACCCTACAGCGCTGACCCCCAAGGTGAAGGTGATGGCAGCCCTACACTTCTTTGCCACCGGTACCTTTCAACACACTGTGGCGTCTGCTGGTGGGATGTCACAGACTATGTTCAGCCGTGTGCTACGCGATATTTTGGAGGCAATGTTGAGATGCCTGAACCAGTACATCTATTTCCCTAAACGTCAACAACTCACTGACGTCAAGAGTGACTTCTATGCCCTGGGGAGGATGCCGCATGTCATTGGCTCCATTGATGGGACACATGTGGCTTTGGTACCACCACAGGCACATGAGCAGGCATACAAGAACAGAAAACATTACCATTCGGTCAATGCTCTGGTGGTATGTCTTGCAGATATGAGTATCTCACACGTGTGTGCCCGTTTCCCCGGTTCTGCACACGATGCCTACGTGATGAGGAGTAGTCGCATCCCGAGGATGATGTCACAGATGCAGAACCAGCGTGCCTGGCTTGTCGGTGTGTACTGACTTTGTACCATTGTGTGTGTTCTGCAATGTAGTATTCCACCCTCTTTTCCAACTCAGCTAATGTGCAATTGTCTGTATGTAGGTGACTCGGGATACCCCAACATGCCGTGGTTGCTGACGCCCCTCAGGAACCCTGTGACACCAGCCCAGATGCGCTACAATGAGGCACATGGTTGGACCAGGAGAGTGATCGAGCGGACATTTGGTCTCCTGAAGAGCCGCTTTCGCTGCCTGGACAAGACAGGAGGGGTCCTCCCATATGCCCCAGCAAAGGTGTTCAAGATTGTCATCGTCTGCTGCATGCTACACAACCTGGCAGTGCGGAAGGAGTTGCCTCTCATCCTGGATGACGATGACCAACATCCGCCACCTGTGGAGGATCCTGGCCTGGGCCACGATGCCAGTGATGGTGATGATGATGAGGGTGATGTCCACACACAGCTCATCACCAACTTCTTCAGCTGAATGTGAGTATCCAGAGATGTCTTGTCAATGATGTGAGTTTGCGTGATATGTGTTGGTGGTGCTCTGGTGCTGTTTGAGTGTGGCCATGTGCTACTTGACTGGAAGCGTACAGCGATGTGTCCTTACAGGTAGTCTGTACTCCCCAACAGTGTTGACATGCTAACTTGGTTTTGTGTAGGTATCTTGTGACATGTATTGGGCATGAGTATTGCAGTTCTGTCCTGTTCTTCAGTGCTTTTGACTGTGTGTCATTTCTGTCCTTCACAGGGTACTTTCAGAGTTGTTTGGTCAACTGTGATCCCCCGACACCGTGATTCAACTTCCAGGGTGGAAGCTGTCGTTTCCCTACAGGTGATGTGCCACACACCCCTGGACTTTCTTTCTTCTACACTTGTTGACTGTGTGGCCACTGCCACGTGGGATTACCTTGCATCTGTAGTGGTAACAACATGTTGCAAATGTGTAATAAACCTGTGCTTCACTTTGGGATGTGCGTTGTCTGTGGTCACACATCTGACTGACATTTGCTTACTGCACCTGTGGGCTAGTTAACACAGACTGTGAATAGGTGTGGTGTCTGTGCATTCCACTGTATTTCCTGGCAACATCAGTGTAGGCGATGAGTCAGATGGCCCTGGTGTGTATGTGCTGTGTAGCCCTAGTGGTGTGTCTCCCTCATATGTGTCACGTCGCCATGACTCACATGACGGTGTTGAACTTGCTGTAGCAGTTAGCGTGCACAGTGTCATTTAGCAGATCATCATATCCATGACAGTAACCACGTTGGAATCACAACAGAGGCAAGTATGTTGTATTAGTGAGTTTATTTACATACATGTGTGAGTCTAGTGCACAGGATGGTGGGTGCTGTACATTGGGATTGTAATCCAAAGTTCCCAGATGAGTTGGAAGTCTTGGTAGCAGAAATGTCCTGAGTAAAGTCAACAGTCATCTGATACATTGGGCCAACTTAAACTCCCCATGTCATGTGGGAGAGTTGGGTTGCATTCGACAGGGTGAACAGTTTGCACACAAAGGAGAATTTCCAGAACAGGTGTTGGGTTCCTGGGGGATGTACATGGCCATCGGCCTCTCAGTTGTCCTTCCTCGGACGACCCCTCTTCTTTGGGGGGGACCCTCACGTGCAGGCTGCTGCGGTGCAGGGGACTCTCCGCCAGAGTCCTCCTCCCTCCCTGTGGCAGTTGCAGTTGTTGCAGCACCAGATGTTGTGGGCACACAGGGAGGTGTGGCCATGTTGGTGCTATTCTGGCGGAGGCATGTCAATATGTCCCTATGCACCGCTGTCAGTTCTTGAAATGTGTCCCACTTGGACTCCATGCGAGACATGTGTGTCTCCACACGGGACATGTGGGAGTCCAAGCGGGCATGATGAGCAGCCTGCTGCTGTTGAATGTCCTTGAGGATCCCCACTACCTGGCTGACCTCTCTGGTGCTATTCTGGTACGCATCAGCAATGCGTACCAGTTGTGGGTCATCATGCAGTCCAGACCCCTCTGCAAACAGCGACCTATGTCTACCACCCCTCCCACCACCCCTGGCGACACGTGCGGGACCTGCGGTGGCACGCACAGGTGACCCTAGGCCCCCTTGGGGGTTGTTACTGGGGTTGTTGTCCGTTGCTCCACGTTGGGCCGGGGTCCCTGTGCTGTTGTCATCGGTGGTCCTTGGTCTGTCCGTGTCGGCGGGGGTGGTCTGTGTGTTGGCAGTTGTTGGAGGGGTGGGTGCAGGGGGTGCAGGGGGTGCAGATGTTGGTCCTGCTGGTGCTGCATGATGACTCACACCGGAGGGGCCAGGTAGATCTTCGCCATCCAAGGAGGGCAGAGGCTGTTCCACACCAGTGAGCTCAGTGTCCCCCGGAGCCTGGGACAGGGACTCCTCATCGTCTGCTGCTGTGTCCCCATCATCACCTGTTTTTGGGAGAGACACACAATGTATGTTATGTTTCTACAGGCATCAATGGTTCACACACCTGACAGTTGTGACTGTACCTCTGGATGCGGGCCTGTACATTGCATTGTCCTAAGTTGTCACAGTCAGAGGTTGATATTGGTGTAGCACATTGTCCTACAAACTTGAAGCATTTCAATGTGAATGTTGAGGTGTGTACATGGACAGCATTGGTTGTATTTGGTGGACATCCGGCCCTCCTTCTCCCCCCAGCCCAGTTATCCCACCATGAAGCATGCCACCCTTGCAGTGCATTCAGGTTGACTCTCAGGATGTCAGTCAATGGTGTCCTGCTGTTGGTTGGTGCACAGTTCCCAGCAGGGCCTTGTGCTCCCCACAACAGAGCACCATTGTCAGACATCTTTGAAGTGGCTTTTCACTCCCTGTGAGGTGTGCATGCTTCAGTGTGAGCTTGCTGGGCCATGTGGGTGGGGGATGTTGAGCTGTGACTACCACTCCCATCATGCTATTGCCTACACCCCCTTCCCAGCATGCCCATACTTCCTTCCTTTTGAGTGGACTTCACTGTGTGTGAGTGTGACAGCAGTGGCAAGATGGCTGACAGTGTGGTCCTGTTGTTTGTTGGTGCCCAGTTCCCAGCAGGGCCTTGTGCTCCACACAGCAGTACCCAGTTTCAGCCATCTTGTCAGTTCTTTTCCACTCCCTGTGAGGTGTGCATGCTTCAGTGTGAGCTTTCTGGGCCATGTGGGTGGGGGATGTTGAGCTGTGACTACCACTCCCATCATGCTATTGCCTACACCCCCCTTCCCAGCATGCCCATACTTCCTTCCTTTTGACTCTGCTTCCCTGTGGGGTAGTGTGCCTGTGCTGAAAGGATGGCTGACAGTGTTGTCCTGGCATTTGTTTGGCTACAAGTCCCATGAGTGTCCCTGTGCTTCACACAGCATAACCCAGGGTGGTGGTTCTTTGTGGGATATTTAATTAGAGTGTGAGGCATTGCATTCTCCCAGGTGAGTTGTGTGGAGTTTGTGTTAAGGGGGTGTGTGAGAAAAGCTGCTTGTAAATATGGTCAGAGCTGTCAGTCCTCCTTCCCACCCAGCCAGATATCCCACCATGGAACGTGCTTCTATTTCAGGGAGTGCAAGTAGTCTTTCAGGATGTCAGTCAGTGGTGTCCTGCTGTTGGTTGTTGCACAGTTCCCAGCAGGGCCTTGTGCTCCCCACAGCAGTACCCAGTGTCAGCCATCTTGTCAGTTGTTTTCCACTCCCTGTGATGTGAGCATGGTTCAGGGTGGTGTTGATGGGCCAATTGTGAGGGTGACCAATATCTGTGACTACCACTCCCATCATGCTATTGCCTACACCCCCCTTCCCAGCATGCCCATACTTCCTTCCTTTTGAGTGGACTTCACTGTGTGTGAGTGTGACAGCAGTGGCAAGATGGCTGACAGTGGGGTCCTGTTGTTTGTTGGTGCCCAGTTCCCAGCAGGGCCTTGTGCTCCACACAGCAGTACCCAGTTTCAGCCATCTTGTCAGTTCTTTTCCACTCCCTGTGAGGTGTGCATGCTTCAGTGTGAGCTTGCTGGGCCATGTGGATGGGGGATGTTGAGCTGTGACTACCACTCCCATCATGCTATTGCCTACACCCCCCTTCCCAGCATGCCCATACTTCCTTCCTTTTGACTCTGCTTCCCTGTGGGCTAGTGTGCCTGTGCTGAAAGGATGGCTGACAGTGTTGTCCTGGCATTTGTTTGGCTACAAGTCCCATGAGTGTCCCTGTGCTTCACACAGCATAACCCAGGGTGGTGGTTCTTTGTGGGATATTTAATTAGAGTGTGAGGCATTGCATTCTCCCAGGTGAGTTGTGTGGAGTTTGTGTTAAGGGGTGTGTGAGAAAAGCTGCTTGTAAATATGGTCAGAGCTGTCAGTCCTCCTTCCCACCCAGCCAGATATCCCACCATGGAACGTGCTTCTATTGCAGGGAGTGCAAGTTGGCTTTCAGGATGTCAGTCAGTGGTGTCCTGCTGTTGGTTGTTGCACAGTTGCCAGCAGGGCCTTGTGCTCCCCACATCAGTACCCAGTGTCAGCCATCTTGTCAGTTGTTTTCCACTCCCTGTGATGTGAGCATGGTTCAGAGTGGTGTTGATGGGCCAATTGTGAGGGTGACCAATATCTGTGACTACCACTCCCATCATGCTATTGCCTACACCCCCCTTCCCAGCATGCCCATACTTCCTTTTTTTTTAGTGGACTTCACTGTGTGTGAGTGTGACAGCAATGGCAAGATGGCTGACAGTGTGGTCCTGTTGTTTGTTGGTGCACAGTTCCCAGCAGGGCCTTGTGCTCCCCACAGCAGTACCCAGTGTCAGCCACCTTGTCTTTTCTTTTCCACTCCCTGTGATGTGAGCATGTTTCAGAGTGGTGTTGATGGGCCAATTGTGAGGGTGAGCAATATCTGTGACTACAACTCCCATCATGCTATTGGCTACACTGACTTCACCAGCATACACAGAATTCCTTCCTTTCAGTGAGCTTCCCTGTGAGGTGGTGTTCTAGTGGTGGCTACATATCTGACTGTGTTTGTTGGTTAGATTTGTGCCACTGCCTAGCTCTATTTGTTGTTGGGTTTGTACATGTCATGACACAGTTACATATCACTATGAAATGCCATGTATTGTGTTTATCTGACTGACATACACATCTTGGGATGATTATCTTTTGGTTGCTGTGGATTTGCTAAGGGTGCATGGTTTGACTATCCCCTTGACAGTGATGTGTGTGTATTGTCACACAATATTGTGTATATTTGTTGTGTACTCACCAGGCTCTGGGATGTTTGATAGTCCATATACGCTCACTGGTGGTAGGATGGCCCGCACCTTCTCCTCCCAGGGCCTGAGGTATACTGGTTTGGCAGGAGGGCCACTGCCGGTGCGATGACTCATGGCGTAATCCTTCTTTAGTAGGTCCTTGACCCTCCTGCGCACATCATACCACCTGTTCTGGATGTCTTCCTTAGTGCGCAAACATGGTGATTGTGTGTTCACCCTGTCGACGATCCTCTCCCACATCTTGGTTTTCTGCGACATGGGGGTCTGTTGGACCAATGTACCAAACAACTGTGGCTCTACCCTGAGGATCTCATCTACCAGGACTTCCAATTCACTGTCTAGGAACTTTGGATTCTTCTTTGGGGGCATGGTGATGGGTGGTGGTGGTGATTGATGTATGTGTGGGTGTGCAAGTGAGGGTGTGTGAGTGTAGGTTTTGCTGGGTGTATGTGAGGGTGCTATTGGTTGAGGTGCTGATGGTGTGTGGCTTGTGTGATGGATGAGCAGTGAGTGTGTCTGTGGTTGCTGTCTGATGGTGTTCTGTGCTGGCAGGTCAGTTGAATTTGCAAAGGATCATGGTAGGGATTTGTGGCCTTTATATGGGTGGAGTTGTGGGTGTGTCTTTGTTCCATGTTTTCCCCCCAGTATTTATTGGCTTTGTAATTGCTTGTTTGGCCCTTTTTTTGTATTTTTTGCTTTGTACTTTTTGTGCATGTAGGAGACGTTCTTCTGACCGAGTAGGACGCTGCAGTTGTCTCGTGCGAGCTTCTCCGAGTCGTTCACGCTGTGTTTCTGCTAGGTTTCATGTGCGGCGTACGCGTCGGTTGCGGAGTATTGGGTTGCCTCGGCTGGGTTTTGTATGCGTGTCGGTCGTACGGCTTGGTCTCCGCGCGACTCGGTCTGGTTTTCCACGCATTGCATCGTACTGCGCGGGTCGGAGTTCGCGGGTACGTTTCGTTCGGGTTCATTCCTGGTGCGTGTCGGTCGGTTCGATTCACGTTGTTTCCCGGCCGGATAGCTGGTTTCGGTGCGGTTCGGTCGTTCGGCTTGTGTTCCGTACGAGTCGGTCGTGATTCACATGCATTTCATCGTACTACGCAGGTCGGGCAGCACCGGTACGTGTCGGTCGGACAATATTCCCGTACCGAGTCGGTCGGTACGTTTTCCGACCCGAATCGGAATCGGCCCCATATTTTAATATACATTAAATATTTTCTTTTTGCTTTTTTGGATAATATAACAGTTAGTGTATATTTTACAATTTTTTCACATATTTTTTAAAGATTGGGGAAAAACATTGCAGAAAATTAAGTTATACATATAATTTTTAACATTTTTTTTAAATATTTTCCATTGTTGTCTATGGGGAGTTAGTCTTTTTTTTATTTTAAATACGCTGCCATTTTTTTCCTTTTTACTCACTTTTCTATCGGTTTCCTTTTTAGGTCATTTTGGAAGATGAAGCCTCGTGGTTGGGAGCTGCGTTTTGTCCGTTCAGGTAAGTTTAATTTTATATACTTTTAAGTTAGTTTTAGGGTAGGGGTAAGGTAGTAGTAGTGTAAAGAGATCTGTTAGGGTGTTATTTGATCATTTTTGGAGTATTTAGGTGTTGTTTTGGTAGTTTAGTGTTTAATGGGTTTGCCATAGGGGCCGATTCCGATCTCGGTCGGAGGCGCACCCAATACCATTCGGTCGGGAAAAAAGCCATGCGAAAGCCTGTTTCCCGACCGATCCGTACAGCACACCGAACGAGCAAGTACGATGCGCACAACAGCAAAGAATCCGGCCGAGCTGTACTCACCCAAACCAGGTCCTGTTCTCCAACCGAGGCGAATCCGGAAACGCCGAATCGAGTCGCACGGAAGGAAAAATGCAGCCCCGTCCGGCCGGACAAGTACGATGCGCTTTCCGTACGCGCCGAACCCGTCGCTACGCACGGCACGTCAAAGCATCCGGGAGAGGCGCACATAAGCTCCGATTCGCGCCACAACACGATCCACGGCTCCGAGACGAACACGGCAGCTACGAGGACGACGCGAAGCGACGAGGACGAGGCGAAGCGACGAGGCGAAGCGACGAGGACGAGGACGACGCGAAGCAACGAGAAGGACGAACGACACGAACCAACCATGAATCCCTTCGTCCCGATCATACCAATATTCTACATATACTACCAGAACAGGCACGGACGCGTACGGCGCAGAAGGTAAGCCAGACACCAACCACAAAACACATACCACACGTACACGACACATCACACACACACACAGGGATGCAGAATATACTTACACCAGCAACAGCAGCACCATAGGGGCGGGATGCCCATCACCAATGCCACATATGCACACAGGGGCCTGAATGCGCACCACCACCCCTACCCAGGGGGGCAGGATGCCTACCACCACTACCACCCTTACCCAGGGGGGCTGGATGCCTACCACTACTACCACCCTCAGCCAGGGGGGCAGGATGCCTACCACTACTACCACCCTCACCCAGGGTGGGCTGGATGCCTACCACTAGTACCACCCTCACCCAGGGGGGCAGGATGCCTACCACTACTACCACCCTCACCCAGGGTGGGCTGGATGCCTACCACTAGTACCACCCTCACCCAGGGGGGCAGGATGCCTACCACTACTACCACCCTTAGCCAGGGGGCAGGATGCCCACCACTACTACCACCCTCACCCAGGGGGGCAGGATGCCTACCACCACTACCACCCTCAGCCAGGGGGCAGGATGCCTACCACTACTACCACCCTTAGCCAGGGGGGCAGGATGCCTACCACTACTACCACCCTTAGCCAGGGGGCAGGATGCCTACCACTACTACCACCCTCACCCAGGGTGGGCAGGATGCCTACCACTACTACCACCCTTAGCCAGGGGGGCAGGATGCCTACCACTACTACCACCCTCACCCAGGGTGGGCTGGATGCCTACCACTAGTACCACCCTCACCCAGGGGGGCAGGATGCCTACCACTACTACCACCCTTAGCCAGGGGGGCAGGATGCCCACCACTACTACCACCCTCACCCAGGGGGGCAGGATGCCTACCACCACTACCACCCTCAGCCAGGGGGGCAGGATGCCTACCACTACTACCACCCTCACCCAGGGGGGCAGGATGCCTACCACTACTACCACCCTCACCCAGGTGGGGCAGGATGCCTACCACTACTACCACCCTTAGCCAGGGGGGCAGGATGCCTACCACTACTACCACCCTCACCCAGGGGGGCAGGATGCCTACCACCACTACCACCCTCAGCCAGGGGGGCAGGATGCCTACCACTACTACCACCCTCACCCAGGGTGGGCAGGATGCCTACCACTACTACCACCCTTAGCCAGGGGGACAGGATGCCCACCACTACTACCACCCTCACCCAGGGGGCTGGATGCCTACCACTACTACCACCCTTAGCCAGGGGGGCAGGATGCCTACCACTACTACCACCCTTAGCCAGGGGGGGCAGGATGCCTACCACTACTACCACCCTTAGCCAGGGGGGGCAGGATGCCTACCACTACTACCACCCTCACCCAGGGGGGGCAGGATGCCTACCACTACTACCACCCTCAGCCAGGGGGGGCAGGATGCCTACCACTACTACCACCCTTAGCCAGGGGGGGCAGGATGCCTACCACTACTACCACCCTCACCCAGGGTGGGCAGGATGCCTACCACTACTACCACCCTTAGCCAGGGGGGGCAGGATGCCTACCACTACTACCACCCTCACCCAGGGTGGGCTGGATGCCTACCACTAGTACCATCCTCACCCAGGGGGGGCAGGATGCCCACCACTACTACCACCCTTAGCCAGGGGGGGCAGGATGCCCACCACTACTACCACCCTCATCCAGGGGGGGCAGGATGCCTACCACTACTACCACCCTCACCCAGGGGGGGCAGGATGCCTACCAATACTACCACCCTTAGCCAGGGGGGGCAGGATGCCTACCACTACTACCACCCTCACCCAGGGGGGGCAGGATGCCTACCACTACTACCACCCTCACCCAGAGGGGGCAGGATGCCTACCACCACTACCACCCCCACCCATAGGATGGACAATGCATGACACAACCAGCACACCACAACCTAGGGAATGCAAGAAGAAGACATCCCCCAACACCATGACAAGCGTGTGTAGACTGTGTCAAATGCCTACAACACCGAACATGACTTCGAACATACAATGTGACCCCCTAGCACATGTGCCACACAAATATGTGTGTGGCACACACAACGCAAGCAGGCCATGACCATTGTGGCAATGGGGTCCAAACCCCCATCATCACAGTGACCAAAAGGCAAGTGTGGGGTCCATAGCTGCAGCACATTTTGAACATTGTGGCAATGGGGTCCAAACACCCATCATCACAGTGACCAAAAGGCAAGTGTGGGGTCCATAGCTGCAGCACATTTTGAACATTGTGGCAATGGGGTCCAAACACCCATCATCACAGTGACCAAAAGGTAAGTGTGGGGTCCAAAGCTGCAGCACATTTTGAACATTGTGGCAATGGGGTCCAAACCCCCATCATCACAGTGACCAAAAGGCAAGTGTGGGGTCCATAGCTGCAGCACATTTTGAACATTGTGGCAATGGGGTCCAAACACCCATCATCACAGTGACCAAAAGGTAAGTGTGGGGTCCATAGCTGCAGCACATTTTGAACATTGTGGCAATGGGGTCCAAACACCCATCATCACAGTGACCAAAAGGTAAGTGTGGGGTCCATAGCTGCAGCACATTTTGAACATTGTGGCAATGGGGTCCAAACCCCCATCATCACAGTGACCAAAAGGTAAGTGTTGACAAAGTAAGAGGTGCAACTGCCAAACTGCATGGATGATTCCTGGTCACAGAACAACAAACACATCAGTGGCAAAGTAGTGTATGTGTCCCATTGCAACATAAATTGGGGGAGCCAAATCCTGCAGTGCAAATAAGACATAACTTTGGCCATGTGCAGACAAACAACACCCATGGGGGCTGACACCGTCAACAATCATCAATGACACAATGACAGAAGTGACCATCCGAATGCAGACCCACATATTTGCACCAATGGGCACACACATGCAGATACCCTGTGGAGACTGCAGATGTGAGGCGAACAGATACCATGCCATGGCAGCAATGGGACACACAATGAACAATTAGCACCAAATGAGGGCTCCCGTCCCATCAGCCTGGTCATGGAAGTGCCAACGGAATCATCAGCACAGATCCAACACACTTGTATAGCAATGTTGCACTGACAACACAGATGAGTCCTTCCCCATTGATGCCCAAACCTGCATGTTCACTGGAGATGGCCACACGGTCAGGGAAGTAGACGAATAGAACAATGGCAGGCACAACAGATGTGCAGGGGTGGAAGCCACAGATGTGAAGTTGCCAATCTAAGTAGGAAATCTCATTGCCAAATACTGAACACATGACACCCTCAGATGCTGCTATGGATGACATGGATACACCACAGGATAGGACACATTCCCCCTGGACCACATGGGTTCCTGCACAGTAACACTTCATTATCATGAGACCAAATATCACCATCACTGCAGCAAGGGCATTGTTAGCATCATCAACATCATGTACATCAGAAGCAAAAGCACTAGAGAACAGAAAGTTGCTTTATTCAGCATATGTGGCATTAAAAGTAGAAGTCCGGTAGAACATAAACAAAGGCCAATGGCCAGTCCATCAACAAAGTCACAAGTGGGTGACAGTGGCAGATGCCACCCTACACATGCCTGCACAAAACCAGGGACAATCCACTAGGAGGGGCAACCGGGGGGTAGGCCAGGCACCGCAGGGACAGGATCAGGGCTCACCAGGAGGAAGCAGGGAAGGGGTGGTGGGTGCTGAAGAGCCACTGACAACTGCAGTGGAGGTGTCTGACATGGTGTGTGCCGGCACAACTGGGGGGCATGGCTCAGATGTTGTGGGTGCCGGCACGACTGCAGTGGACCCTGCAGATGGAGTGGACAGGTCCGCCACTGCAGTGCCCAAGTCAGACAGGGTGGTAGTGGACTCCACTGCAGTGCCTACCACCAGGGGAGTAGAATGGGGAACAGGCAAGGTGGGCTGGACAGAGGGGGAGGACACCCTCACCACATCAGTGGCACAGACAAGCGCAGCGGGGGGTGTGGTGCCGGGAGAGCAAGTGGCAGGGGGAGAAGGCCGGAGCCTCTTGGGGATGGTATATCTGTGGGTGGGGGAACCTGGGGCAGGGTGTGGTGGGGGCACCTGTGGAGTGGGGGCCTGAGGGATGGAGGAAGGAGACCTGGTGCTTGAGCTGCAGGGCGGCGGCGGGGTCTTGCTCTTAGCACTCCGGGGGGACTTGCGGGTGGGGGCCTCAGTCTGTCTGCGCCTGGGGGCGGGTGACCGGGGGCGAGGGGCACTCTGCTCCATGTGGGGGGCTTCCTCTTCCCCTGGATGCTGGGGCAGCTGGATCGGAGGGGAAGAGGCCGAGGTCACTGAGGAAGAGGCGCTGGGTCTTTGGGGTTGCAGGTGAGGCAAGGGAGGGTGCTTTGGAGGGAGAGGCAACTGAGGACTGTGCAGTGCCCGTGGATGCGTGTGTGTGTACCAGGGCCCCATCCCCTGTGAGTCTGGTTTCAGTCCCCTGACTGTGCGTGCGTGTGCGTTTAGTTTGTGGCGTGTGTGTCTGTGTGCTGGATGTGTGTGTGCTGGTGTGTGCCTGTGCCGGTGTGTGTGTGCTTGGGACGGGCAAGGTGCTGGGGAGTGTGGATGGAGCAGAGGCAGGAGGGGTGAGGGACTGTCTGAGGAGGGACACTGCTGCCGTCAGGGAGGAGTCCATGGACCTGTTGCCCCTCTGTAGGTCAGACATGCCTGATGAGATGCACTCCATGAACGACACCAGCTGAGTCAACAGTGCGGTGTGCGCATGGAGGACACTCAGCATGGCTGTCTGCCCTACATGGAGCTGGCGAAGGAGGTACACAGACTCCTCACTCAGGGCAGCAGGGGACACAGGGGCAGGGGTGCGGCGCCTGGGCCAAAGGAGACACGCTCCCGAACATGGGAGCCTCCACGGACCTTGGGAATGGGAGCCGATGGGACGGCGGTGGTGGTGCTGGTGGTGGCGGGGACAGCAACACTAGCTGGGGTGTGGTGGCTGCTGACACCCGCCTCCACAAGGGAGTCATCCTCCGAGTTGCTCTGGTCCTCAGCTGAGGTGGATGGTGCTGAGGACTCCTCGGTGTGGCTCCCCTCGCCCTCCGTGCCACTGGGTCCCTCCGACCACTCCTCGGCTGCTGACCCAGTCTGGCTCTCTGGCTCCTCCTGGTCCGTGGAGCTGTCCCCTTCCGTGGCCGTGGATGTATCTGCAAACAATGGGGAAACAGACAGACATCAGTCACCTGCACCAAACGCACACACCACTGTGAGCACAGCACATCACAGAGCAAGCCCTGGCATCATTAGTTGTACATTGCTAAAAGTGCCCTAACTGAACAGGAGAAGCCAATTGTCAGTCTGATGCCAAGCATGGCACTCACATCCCACATGGCCTTGCACCCATCTGTCTGGTGTCTGTTGGATTGCAACACCCCAGTGTGGACACATGCACCAAGTACACAGTAGTTGGACAGTGCAGAGGACACGGTGTGGACACATCACAGCTCTTGCCACTGAGTCAGTACAGGTTTCGGATGAAAGGGATGCCCAGAGTCAAATAGGAAATGCATGTGATGCATACCAGCGACAGACACCATGATGCACCCATGTCCTGATAGCCAGCGCCACTATGGTGTGCATGTAGCACATGTCACTCCCCTGCAGGACCACAAATAAGTTGACACATGCCATGGCAGAGGCATGACTGCTAAGTCATACATCACTGTCTCAGTGATGTATGACTTGGCAGCCAGACAACAACACTATGCACTGTGTCACAATAGTAGGTCATGGGGAATGCAAGTCCTGGAGCTGCACAAGTGCACATGTACATCCCCCACACAACACATCATCTCAACCCTCATCTGTCCAGGTCACACCTATTGGACATATGGGAGACCTGTGACACTACCCTCTGAACCTGAGCCCCTCACAATTTGCTGTGAATGGGGAACAGCTGCCTGAACTTCACATTCGCATACCCCAGTCTGCACGGGCAGCTGATCAAACACCTATGTGACACACAAGTATCGTCTCCTATGGTCACATCTCCAGGGGCATGCTGAGCCCCTACCAAGAAACACCCCAGCAGTCCTGGCAACTAATCCACAGCACACTGATACAGAGGCAGACACCTGAGGTGTCAAATCACTGTGCACAATGTGTCAGCTGATACACGGGAGTGGGAGTACAGAGTGCATTGCATGGCCTGGAGTAGGCATGACTGTCCTGCTCCACATGAATGAGGGATGTGCCCTGGACAGTGGATAGCTGGCTATGTATGTGTGACACATGTAATCTGCACACTCCTGGGGCCCAAACATTGTTCCCACCCGCTGCATGGGCGTGTGCCACATACCCCAGGCACATGTGGTGGCTCAGCTCAGCAAGTGGACCGCATATCAAAGCAACACGCAGATCACATGTCCAAACCCAGGCGTTGTGTGAACAATGGACCCACCCATGATGCCCACAACAGAGTTAGGGAAACATATGCTGTCCCCCACCTTTAGTGAAGCAAACTGGAAGGACACAGTCCCAAGTGACACAATTCCCTGAATGTAAGGGCCACACCTGGGTATCAGATGAGCAGTGGGCAGTGCACAATAGAGGGACATGGCTCCTGGACAACATGACTGCTGCACTGTGGCAGTTGAACCAGGCCAGAGGAGGGCACAAAGCATGTAATACAGAGTTCACAGTGCAGTCTTTGACTCACCCCCTCCTTGCTGCTGTCTGGCCTTCAGCTGCCCATCCAGGTCTGGAAACACCACCGCCAGGATCTGGAGCATGTGGGGGTCAGGGTCCGTGTTCCGCCCCTCCTGTGAGGAGGCGACAGCTTCAGCTGGACCCGTGCAATCCTCCGGGTCCAGCCCCGAAGGTCCTGCCACCTCTTCTGGCAGTTGCGGATCCGGCGCTTGTAGACCCCCACGGACCGGACAGCCCGGACGATGTCCTTCCAGATTTCCTGCTTCCGATGGGCATTAACCTGTCAGGATGACAAAGTGAAAAGGCCATTACCACACATGCAACATATCCGTGCATGACACAGTTGCATATACATGTCTCAATCACAGGGGCACATGATGTACACAGGCAGTGCAAAGCTGACCATGGACAGTTTGCCAGACGTCACTACATGGTATCATTGCATGGGAAGTAAAACCATGTTCAAATGCACTGTCACTGCACCATACCTGTCCAGTGCAAGTCACTACACACTATGGGGGTGACAACTACTCAGTGAGCCTGCTAGCCAGTGGCGTGCAGACTCTCAGCCTTGCTAGTCACACAAAATGCACATTCAGAAAGGCAGTGCACAGAACACTCACCTGCTCCCATGGTGTCCCATACAGCTTGCTGTACTGTGGAAGTAGGCTGTCCAGCAGGGCCTGGTTCTCTTCAAGGCTGAAGGCTGGGGCTCTCTCCACAGTACGTGCCATTGCAGGGTCCAGAGGGGCAGAGACAGCAGCAGTGCAGTGGCAGATGTCGTCCTGGAGCATGTAGTGCAGGCAAGTGAGCTCTCAGGGGAACAGCCAGCAATATATATGTGCTGGAGAGGCAGATACTGTCCCTTGTGTCCAAAGTGATAGGTCCAAGTCGTTTGCATCTTCTGAATCTGGCCAATCCATGGAATAGCAGCACCAAAACACGCCCACAGCATCCTTCAAATCCTCAACTTCATGGCATACATGATTTTGCAACATTGTTGTGGGTGACCAACTGAATTTCCAGCAACCGACTCGTTCGAAATTCGAAAACGCGTCCGTTGCCAGGCAAGCCCATTGTCAATGGGTGCACACCGATCGGTCCATTGCGGTACAACGCGCACAGGGGGACGACGCGTACCCGCACACATTGAATGCAATGGGCCGGCCGGAGGCACCGATCGGTCCATTGCGGTACAACGCGCACAGGGGTACAACGCGTACCCGCACACATTGAATGCAATGGGCCGGCCGGAGGCACCGATCGGTCCATTGCAGTTCAACGCGCACAGGGGTACAACGCGTACCCGCACACATTGAATGCAATGGGCCGGCCGGAGGCACCGATCGGTCCATTGCGGTACAACGCGCACAGGGGTACAACGCGTACCCGCACACATTGAATGCAATGGGCCGGCCGGAGGCACCGATCGGTCCATTGCGGTTCAACGCGCACAGGGGTACAACGCGCACCCGCACACATTGAATGCAATGGGCCGGCCGGAGGCACCGATCGGTCCATTGCAGTTCAACGCGCACAGGGGTACAACGCGTACCCGCACACATTGAATGCAATGGGCCGGCTGGAGGCACCGATCGGTCCATTGCGGTACAACGCGCACAGGGGTACAACGCGTACCCGCACACATTGAATGCAATGGGCCGGCCGGAGGCACCGATCGGTCCATTGCAGTTCAACGCGCACAGGGGTACAACGCGTACCCGCACACATTGAATGCAATGGGCCGGCCGGAGGCACCGATCGGTCCATTGCAGTTCAACGCGCACAGGGGTACAACGCGTACCCGCACACATTGAATGCAATGGGCCGGCCGGAGGCACCGATCGGTCCATTGCAGTTCAACAGCGCACAGGGGTACAACGCGTGCCCGCACACATTGAATGCAATGGGCCGGCCGGAGGCACCGATCGGTCCATTGCGGTACAACGCGCACAGGGGTACAACGCGTACCCGCACACATTGAATGCAATGGGCCGGCCGGAGGCACCGATCGGTCCATTGCGGTACAACGCGCACAGGGGTACAACGCGTACCCGCACACATTGAATGCAATGGGCCGGCCGGAGGCACCGATCGGTCCATTGCGGTACAACGCATCACTGTACATGTGACTGGCATATGTCAGCATGCCTGTCTCAGATGGACATATGCCAGCCACAGATAGCTCCCAGGGAGTGAGGGGCACACCTACATCATGACAGCCTGTCTAAACTTTATCATAAGGCATGTAAGGATGCATTTCCTATTGTGTGTATGTTGGTGTACATGTTGTCCTGTGGGTGTCACCTGTGGGCAGCCACCCCCAGGCTGTGCACGTGTTCATGGGGACAGGATCCTGGGTGTTACGTGTACGTGACCACTGTGATGTGCAACTGTTCATATCTGTGCATGTGCCATGGTCACATTTCACAGTGGTGTATGTGTATGTCATGTCACATACCCCGTGAGTCCCATGTGGGACGGTATGTTTGAGCCAGGGTGTCCCAGTGGCACAATAGTGATGGTCCTCCACAGTCTTTGTGCATGTAGTGTTTACAATGTCTCTGATTTCATGTGCACAATGGGAGACAGTCTCCACATCCACGTTGTGTGTGCATGGACTCTGATGTTGTGCGTGTGTGTCACAGACGTCCATGTCTGTCCTGCCGTGGCAAGTGGGGCCACTACCTGTGGGGGTCATGGTTGTTTTGCTGTGGTGTATACATGATACTCCATGTAATGCCAGTGTCCATGTGGCATTACAGGGTCCCTGGGAATGTACCTGTCGTTGAGCTGTGGCACCTGGGGCACATCTGTCCTCACATGTCACTGTGGGGGTTATTGTGACACGGCAGCAGGAGATGGGAACTGTGACACGGCCTCATGATATCCAATGGGCCAACCTGGGACAAATTGATGCCACCTGTTGGACCGTGTTGACAGATGTTGGCCATGTATGTACCATACATGTCCTTCCGGTACTGCACACTTCATGTAGTTGTGCCTCATAATGATGTATGTTGGGATCTTGAGTGTGTTCAATGCCGCATATGTGGGGTGACTGACAATCTTGCTTACTTCTCCTCTGCACTGCAGGGCTCCTGCTGTCCATCGGCCATTCCCAGACCTGGCAACGATGGTGGAACGGGACAGCATCCGACGGTACCGCTTCACCAGGCAGCTGATTGAGGATTTGGCAGTGCAGTTGTCCCCACATTTGCAGCCTGGCCGGCCGTATCCTACAGCGCTGACCCCCAAGGTGAAGGTGATGGCAGCCCTACACTTCTTTGCCACTGGTACCTTCCAACATACTGTGGCGACTGCTGGTGGGATGTCACAGACCATGTTCAGCCGTGTGCTCCGCGATGTTTTGGCGGCAATGTTGCTCTTCCTGAACCGGTACATCTATTTCCCTAGACTGCGACGACTCACTGACGTGAAGAGTGACTTTTATGCCCTGGGGAGGATGCCGCATGTAATTGGCTCCATTGATGGGACACATGTGGCTTTGGTACCACCACAGGCCCAGGAGCAGGCCTACAGGAACCGCAAGCACTACCACTCGGTCAATGCACTGGTGGTGTGTCTTGCAGACATGACCATCACACACGTGTGTGCCCGTTTCCCTGGTTCAGCACACGATGCCTTTGTGATGAGGAGTAGTCGCATCCCCAGGATGATGGCACAGATGCAGAACCAGCGTGCCTGGCTTGTCGGTGTGTACTGACTTTGTGCCATTGTGTGTGATCTGATCTGTAGTATTCCGCCCACTTTTCCAAGTCAGCTAATGTGCACTTGTCTGTCCGTAGGTGACTCGGGATACCCCAACATGCCGTGGTTGCTGACACCCCTCAGGAACCCTGTGACACCTGCCCAGATGCGCTACAATGAGGCACATGGTCGGACCAGGAGAGTGATTGAGCGGACCTTTGGTCTCCTGAAGAGCCGCTTCCGCTGCCTGGACAAGACCGGAGGGTCCCTCCCATATGCCCCTGCGAAAGTGTGCAAGATTATCATCGTCTGCTGCATGCTCCACAACCTGGCAGTGCGGAAGGAGTTGCCTCTCATCCAGGATGACAATGACCAACATCCGCCACCTGTGGAGGATCCTGGCCTGGACCACGATGCCAGTGACGATGATGATGATGATGGTGATGTCCGCACACAGCTCATCACCAATTTCTTTAGCTGAATGTGAGTATCCTGAGGTGTCATGTCAATGATGTGAGTTGGCATGATGTGTGGGTGGTGCTCTGGTGCTGTTGGAGTGTGTCCATGGGCTACTTGACTGGATGTGTGTTGCGATGTGTGGTGACAGGTGGGCTATACTCCCCAACAGTGTTGACATGCTAACTTGGTTCTGGGTGGGTATCTTGTAACATGTATTGTGCATGAGTTTTGCTGTTCTGTCCTGTACTCCATTGCTTTTGACTGTGTGTCATTTCTGTCCTTCACAGGGTACTTTCAGATTCGTTTGGTCAACTGTGTCCACCGACGACGTGATTGCACATCCAGGCTGGTAGCTGTTGTGTCCCTACAGGTGATGTGCGCCACACCCATGGACTTCCTTCCGTCTACAGTTGTTGACTGTGTGCCCGCTGCCAGGTGGGGTTACCTTGCATCTGTAGTGGTTACGGCATGTTGCAACTGTGTAATAAACCTGTGCTTCACTTTGTGATGTGCGTTGTCTGTGGTCACACATTTGACTGCCATTTGCTTACTGCACCTGTGGGCTACTTGACTACAACTGGGAATGGGTGTGGTGTCTGTGCATTGCACCGTCTTCCCTGGCAACATCAGTGTAGGCAAAGAGTCAGATGGCCTAGGTGTGTATGTGTTGTGTAGCCCTGGTGGTGTGTCTCCCTCATGTGTGTCACGTTGCCTGTACTCACATGCCTGTGTTGTCCTTGCTGTTGCAGTTCGCATACACAGTGTAATTTTGCAGTTCATCATCCCCATAACAGCACCCACGTTGGAATCACGACAGAGGCAAGTATGGTGTATTAGTGTGTTTATTGTGATACATTTGTGTTAATAGTGCATAGGATGGGTTGTGCTGTACATAAATCTTGCAATCCCAAGTTCCTAGGTGAATTGAAAGTCCGGGTAGACAGGATCCCCAGTATCGGGGCCACAGTTGTCTGACACATTGGTCCAACTTGTACTCCCCATGCAATGTGTGGGAGTAGTGTTGCCGTCAACAGGGTGAACAGTCTGTGCACAAAGGCAAACATCCAGAACAGGTTCAGGCTTCCTGGGAGTTGCGCTTGGCCATCGGCCTCTCACTTTTCCCTCCTCGGACGACCCCTCTTCTTGGGGGGGCCCTCAAGTACAGGCTGCTGCGGTGCAGGGGACTCTCCGCCAGAGTCCTCCTCCCTCCCTGTGGCAGTTGCAGTTTGTTCGGCACCAGATGTTGTTGGCACACAGGGAGGTGTGGACTGGTTGCTGTTCATCTGGCGGAGGCATTGTAAAATGTCCCTGTGCACCGCCGTCATCTCATGCAGTGCATCCCACTTGGACTCCACGCGGACATGTGTGAGTCCACACGGGACATGTGTGACTCCACGTGGGACATGTGGGAGTCCAAGCGGGCATGATGGGCAGCCTGCTGCTGTTTAATGTCTCTGAGGAGCCCCACTACCTGGCTGAGCTCTCCGGTGCTGGACTGGTACGCATCAGCTATGCGTACCAGTTGTGGGTCATCATGCACACCAGCAACGTCTGCAAGCAGCGACCTCTGTCTCCCACCCCTCCCACCACCCCTGCTGACATGTGCAGTGTGTGCAGTGGCACGCACAGATAACCCTGGTCCACCTTGGGGGTTGGTGGTGGTGGTGGTGTCCATGGCCCCAGGTTGGTCCAGGGTCACTGTGCTGGTGTTGCTCCTTGTTCTGTCCATGTCGGCAGGGATGGTATTCGTGGTGACAGTCATTGGAGGGGTGGGTGCAGGGGTGCAGCTGGTGGTCCTGCTGGTGCTGCAGCTGGTGGTCCTGCTGGTGCTGCATGTTGACTTGCACCGAATGTGCCAGGTTGTTCTTCATTGTCCGAGGAGGACAGAGGCTGTACGACGCCAGTGAGCTCGGCATCCTCTTGAGCCTGGGACTGGGACTCCTCAGCGTCTGCTGCTGTGTCCCCATCATCACCTGTTTTTGGGAGACACAAACAATGTATGTCATGTTTCTGCAGGCATCAATGGTTGACACACATGACAGTTGTGACTGTGCCTCTGGGTGCGGGCCTGTACATTGCATTGTCCTAAGTCGTCACAGTCAGGGGTTGATATTGGTGTGGCACATTGTCCTGCATTATTTGGGCATTTCTATGTATTTTCTGGGGTGTGAACATGGTCTGCATTGGTTGTGTTTGGTTGACAGCCGGCCCTCCTTCCCACCCACCCAGCCAGTCAGTTATCCCACCATGGAACGTGCTTGCGTTGCAGGGAGTGTAAGTTGTCTCTCAGGATGTCAGTCAGTGGTGTCCTGCTGTTTGTTGGTGCACATTTGCCAGCAGGGCCTTGTGCTCCCCACAGCAGTAGCCAGTGTCAGCCATCTTGTGAGTCCTTCTCCACTCCCTGTGATGTGAGCATGGTTCAGGGTGGTGTTGATGGGACAGTTGTGGGGGTGAGCTATGTCTGTGACTACGACTCCCATCATGCCATTGCCTCCACCCCACTTCCCAGCATTCCCATACTTACTTGCTTTTGTGTGGAGTTCAGTGTGTGTGGGTGTGAGAGCAATGGCAAGATGGCTGACAGTGGTGTCCTGCTGTTGGTTGGTGTGCAGTACCCAGCATGCCCTTTTGCTCCCCACGACACAGCAACAGTGTCAGACATCTTTGATGGGCCTTTCCACTCTCTGTGGGATGTGCATGGGTGAGTGTGAGCTTGCTGGGCCATGTGGTGGGGGATGTAGAGCTGTGACTACGACTCCCATCATGCTATTGCCTCCTCCCCCTTCCCAGCATGCCCATGCTTCCTTCCTTTTGACTCTGCTTCCCTGTGGGGTGGGCTGGCTGTGCTGACAGGATGGCTGGGAGTGTTGTCCTGGCAGTTGTTTGGCTAGAAGTCCCAAGAGTGTCCCTGTGCTTCACACAACATAACCCAGGGTGGTGGTTCTTTGTGGGATCTTGTGTTAGGATGGGGGCATTGCATTCTACCAGGTGGGTTCTGTGGAGTTTGTGTTGGGGGGTGTGTGAGGGGAGGTGCTTGTGACTATGGTCAGTGCTGCAAGTCCCCCTTCCCACCCAGCCAGCCAGATATCCCACCATGGAACGTGCTTGCATTGCAGGGAGTGTAAGTTGTCTCTCAGGATGTCAGTCAGTGGTGTCCTGCTGTTTGTTGGTGCACAGTTGCCAGCAGGGCCTTGTGCTCCCCACAGCAGTAGCCAGTGTCAGCCATCTTGTGAGTCCTTCTCCACTTTCTGTGATGTGAGCATGGTTCAGGGTGGTGTTGATGGGCCAGTTGTGGGGGTGACCAATATCAGTGACTACGACTCCCATCATGCTATTGCCTCCTCCCCCTTCCCAGCATGCCCATGCTTCCTTCCTTTTGACTCTGCTTCCCTGTGGGGTGGGCTGGCTGTGCTGACAGGATGGCTGGGAGTGTTGTCCTGGCAGTTGTTTGGCTAGAAGTCCCAAGAGTGTCCCTGTGCTTCACACAACATAACCCAGGGTGGTGGTTCTTTGTGGGATCTTGTGTTAGGATGGGGTGCATTGCATTCTACCAGGTGGGTTCTGTGGAGTTTGTGTTGGGGGGTGTGTGAGGGGAGGTGCTTGTGACTATGGTCAGTGCTGTCAGTCCTCCTTCCCACCCAGCCAGCCAGATATCCCACCATGGAACGTGCTTGCATTGCAGGGAGTGTAAGTTGTCTCTCAGGATGTCAGTCAGTGGTGTCCTGCTGTTTGTTGGTGCACAGTTGCCAGCAGGGCCTTGTGCTCCCCACAGCAGTAGCCAGTGTCAGCCATCTTGTGAGTCCTTCTCCACTCCCTGTGATGTGCGCATGGTTCATGGTGGTGTTGATGGGACAGTTGTGGGGGGGGCAATATGTGTGACTGCGACTCCCATGATGCTATTGGCTACACTGACTTGACCAGCATACACAGAATTCCTTCCTTTGTGTGGTCTTCACTGTGTGTTGGTGTTGTTGTGGTGGCTACATGTGTGGATGTGTTTGTTAGTTCTATTTGTGCCACTGCCTAGCTGTAGTTGTGGTTGTGTTTGTACATGTGTTGGCACAGTTGGATGTGACTTTTTTGATGGCATGTGTTGTGTTTATCTGACTGACATACACATTTTGGGATGATTCTGTTCTGGTTGCTGTGTAATTGCTATGAGTGCATGGTTTGACTCTCCCCTTGACAGTGATGTGTGTGTTTTGTGGCAGTATATTGTGTACATTTGTTGTGTACTCACCAGGCTCTGGGATGTCCTCTAGTCCATATACGCTCACTGGCGGAAGGATGGCCCGCACCTTCTCCTCCCAGGGCCTGAGGTATATTGGCTTGGCAGGAGGGCCACTGCCGGTGTGTTGGCTGTTGATGTAGTCTTTCTTCAGCATGTCCCGTACCCTCCTGCGCACGTCATACCACCTGTTCTGGATGTCGGTCTTTGTGCGCCGACATGGTGATTGGGCGTTCACCCTGTTGATGATCCTCTCCCACATTTTGGTTTTCTGCGAAATGGGGGTCTGTTGGACCAGTGTGCCAAACAGCTGTGGCTCCACCCTGAGGATCTCGTCTACCATGACTTCCAATTCACTATCTAGGAACTTGGGATTCTTCTTGGGGGGCATGGTGATGGGTGGTGATGGTGGGTGATGTGTGTGTTGGTGTGCAGGTGAGGGTGTGTGAGTGTGTGTTTTGCTGGGTGTATGTGAGGTAGGTATTTGTTGGTGTGCTGATGGTGTGTGGCTTGTGTGAGGGATGAGCTGTGGGTGTGTGGTTGCTTTCTCTTGGGTGCTGGCAGTGGAATGGCATTTGCAAAGGCTCATGGTAGTGATTTGTGTCCTTTATATAGGTGGAGTTGTGGGTGTGTCTTTGTTCTCTGTCCCCACCCCCCCAGTATTTATTGGCTTGGTAATTGCTTGTTTGGCCTTTTTTGGGTGATTTTTCCTTTGTGCTGTTTGTGTATGTTGGAAACGTTCTTGTGACCGAGTCGGACCCTGCATTGGTCTCGTACGGTGTTCTCCGTTTCGTTCACGCTGTGTTTGTGCAGTTTTCTATGCTGCGTACGCATTGGTCGCGGTGTATTGTGTTGCTTCGGCTCGGTTTTGTATGCGTGTCGGTCGTACGGCTTGTCCTCCGTCCGACTCGGTCGTGGTTTTCGCGCCTTGCATCGTACTTTGCGGTTTGGAGTTCGCGTGTACGTTTCGGTCGGATTTGTTCCGGGTGCGTGTCGGTCGGTTGGATTCGCGTGTTTTTCCGGCCGGATTGCTGTTTTCCGTGCGGCTCGGTCGGTCGACTTTGTTTCGGTACGTGTCGGTCAGATTTTTCGCGCCTTGCATCGTACTTGGCGTGTCGTGCGCCACGGGTACGTGTCGGTCGGTATTTTTTCCGGATCCGAGTCGGTCGGTGCTTTTTCCGGCTCGAATCGGAATCGACCCCATAGTGTTGGATATAATTAGAATGTTATGTAGTGTTAGTTATGTGTTTACTAAATGTATCATTGCGTATTTAATGTTGATATTAATGCTTGTGGGTTTGTATTTGTGTAGTGGGTGGGTGTTGTTTTCTATTTTATTTACAGGTTTTGTCTTTGGTGAATGAATGGAGTTGCCGACGCGTTTTTTTCTTTTTTTTTTAAATAAATGAAAAAAAAAATGTTGTTTGATAAGTTACTTTACATTTCCTTTTTTTCCCGGTTTGTTGGAGCGTTTTTTTCTAAACTATTTTGGGGTTTTTGAGGGTTTTGTCATTAAGAGATTTGCATCATTGGACTTTTTTATACAGTTGTATTTTTGCATTTTCTTGGGGGCTTTGTTATCCAATGGATTTGGATTTAATTTGTTTGCTCTGGATTTTATCGTTTTTGACGATATTCTCCTCCTACATAACTGTAAGTATTTTTTTATTACTCTGGGTGGGAAATGTATCTGTTTTTATTGGTTCTTTTTTTTTAAATAACTATAGTATGTCATATAATTTGTGATCTATTGTAAATTTTATGACATAATTATATTTATTTATTAAAAAAAGGAAGAAATCTGTTGTTTATATGTGTTATAGTTGTAAGATTTTTATGATGTTTAGTATTTTGTTTATTTTAAAATATTGATTTAGCAATCATGTCTAGGTATTCTAGACCTTGGGTGTTTGGATATAATCTAGTCTTATGTTGCAGGTATTCGTGCATAGTTTTAGTTTGTTTACTTAGTTTTGGGCCGATTTTACTTAGGGATTGCTCTACTCCGAGTTCTTGGTAGCTCTGTTCCTTTTTAATTGATTCAATTAGTTTGTGAAGCGTTGGTTGTCCCCTTCCTATTGTGGCTTGGAAGGCATTATGCCATCCTTCCACCGCGTTGTTTGTTTTGGCTTTTTGAGCTACAGTACTAGCCTACACGTTCCACCAGGGCTCTGAAATTTTGGTTGTCTACGGTGCCCTGACCTATGTAACCTTCCCACCCAGGTGTCTTCAAAGTAGTCTAGGAAGGGAGTTAATGTACTTTCATTAGCTTGATAGAAAGGACTTTCTATAAGTAGGTTATAGTGATCGACTACTTCAGTTGTTGGGACATAGGCCAGGGCTATTAACTTTTTCATTTGATAGGCATAGTTGCTATTTGTGGAATAATCTATGCTCAGAGTAGATTTTTGTAGGTGCCTCCATATACTCTGATTAAAGTGGTAATAGCAACCTTGTATTGCAGTGTGTGGGTATAATTTTAAGATAGAGTGAATCACTGCCTGCTCAAAGTCAATGATTATTTTTGGGGACAGTAATTTTCTGTGAATTGTTTTACTATTTTTAGGAGCTCTATATAAGTGGTGTTCTGTTTATTAGGCAGTAATGCATATATGAAGGGGATATTTGTATCCTCATATTCGCCGTGGATGGTATACAGCTGGTAGAATGGTTTTGGGCAAACTTTAAATGTGCCATCCATCATCCATGTTTTGCAGTTCTTAAGTTTTTGTAAATTTGTTTTTGTTGCAAAGAGGATAATTCTTTTTTCATGGTTTTCATTGTCATAAAGAGGAATTTTCCTCTTTGTGGGTGATGGTATATTCCAGTAGTAGTATTTGTATTTCTCCAAAAGTTTGGGGGTTAGATGGAGTTTGAGCTGTAGCTCTTTTAGTTCTTGCTATTAGTCTTTTTAAAGTGGGGATGGACGGTAGTTGTCCTGTGACATGTTCTGGAACTCGAGTCAAAACGTTCTTAAGTATTTTGGTGCTTGTTTATTGGGAACTTGTGCTTGCTTCCCTTATTGTCTCTAGGGCATCTCTTACTTCAACTTCAGTTACTTTGGGGGGATGGTTGTGTTCACTAACACTGACTACATTGGTTTCTACTGTAGTGGCTCTCCCATAACAAGCATTGGAGTAATTTTGCTACAATTCCAATGGGTTTTATTTTCAACAACTTTTTCTTGTGTGTAAGTGTAGCCCATGTAGCAAAGCAGTAGTTTCCCCTTTTGTGATGTAATGTATTTTGCTCCTTCTGCCATTTTTTTGTGTATCTGTGAAGATATATATATATATGTTTAATAATTATGCAATTTTGAATGGTAAACATGTTAGTATAATTATATTATAGAAAATATACTTGCATTAGTGTTGCTTTACTTTTCTTGATGGTATGTTTTGATGGTCGTTGTATATTCACTGTTATATTTTCTGTTGGTATGAAAGCAAAATGTTTATGTTATTAAAATGCTACATATATTTTTTATTTCATTGTATCGTTTTGTATTTAGTAGTAAAACAATTAATACTTACTAATTGTAGTTGATGAATTTAATTTCGTTGATGTTGTTTGTTGGTGCAGTTTGTAGAAGCTGTGAAGAGAAAAGTATTTATTAGTTATAATTGCTTTTTTATTTATTTATCGTTTTTAGTTTGTTATATTTGTTAGTTAATTTAGATACTTACTTAGGGGGTCATTAGGATGGTGGGCGGATCGCCACCGCCGAGCCGGCGGTGGCGATCCGCCCGCCATCCCAACCTGAATTATCCCCGCCATATTATTATGGCGGGGGGTATCGCGGCGGACGGAAAGTCCGTCCGCCGCTTTTCCACCGGTCGGCAATTGTTCCGATTGCCGGCCGGGCGGAATTGGGCCTTAATATGGTGGTGGTGCCTAGCAGGCACCGCCATCCATATTAGGATGTGTGTTTCAAAAGGCCTTTCCATGGCGGCAATGCCGCCATGGAAAGGCTGGCGGAGATGTGCTTTGGGGGCCCGTTGCGGGCCCCCAGGGGGGGGTGGGGTGTGGGGGGTGCACCGCGTACAAGGTGGCAGGCACCGCGCGGTGCCTGCCACGTTGTGCATGGGAATGCACAACATGCTCATTTGGCATTGCGGCGGGTGCTGCTTACAGCAGCACCCGCCGCAATGTCAAATATGCGGATTGCGACCGCCAGGGTGGCGGTTGCATCCTAATCAGCGGTGCGGGACCGCCGCACGTCTGGCGGCCGGTCCCAGCACCGCGAGGATGGCGGGCGGACTAAAGTCTGCCTGCCATCCTAAAGTCCGCCTGCCATCCTAATAGGCCACTTAGTTTGATATTTTTCTTTAATGTAGATTTTGTAGTTTTCTTTGTAGTTGTTTCTTGTCACAGTTTTTGGTGCAGTTTTAGTGAAGTGTAAGCTGTGACGTAAAAGAGAAAAGGTTATAATTTTATTAGATTACTTTCATAGTTTACGACCTGTAGCGGGTTAGGAAGGGACGGGAGACGTGGTTGTGGTAAAGAGGGTTTTATTGCAGACAGCAAGCGTCGTCTGTGTGTGGCCAGTCTATAATAGGGTAGTGGAGAAAGGGATGATTTGTCCTTGGTGTCCCGGGTCTTGCTCGAGCCCCGCCTGGTCTTGGTCCACTCCAGCTCGAGTCCGTCCGGTCGTGGAGATATATATGTAAACAAAGAAAGACAGGGTCTCTGTATGAGTGGGTTGTTCTCAAACACGGGTGTGATAGGGAAGGAAGGTGAGGGAATAACACTCAGTGCTCAACACATCTACTTTTAAGTGAGGAGAAGTGCTCAGGAACGGGGTCACCGGGAAAACGGGAGTTATTGCCGCTATTGATGGGGTCTCTCCTTTCTACCCACCCAGCCCGTGAAACGCTCTCGTACCTGAGAGAGCCACGCTCCTCCTGGAGCGCGGCTGGGCGACTCGTGAAACCGTTGGCCTCCTGGCACTCCGTCGTCTTCTCTCCGCACCGCCTCGGTCCTTTCTCTCCTTTCCGTCCCACTCGCAGTTTCCTCGCCTCCGTCTTTCTCCTTGACTCCTCCGGTGATGCCACACACCGGCTTCCGCGTTCTCTCTTCCTTAATAGGCCAGTCCTCCTCCTCGTCGTCACTGGGGGCGTGTCCTATGGCCCAGTCTCCCACCTTAAAGGAACGGCAGCCCTTTTCCTCCTGTTTGTCCTCTTCCCGTACGTCTGTACGTAACCACTCGTCCTGCCGCTGTGAAGGGAGAGGGAAAACGAAGGTAGTCGTGTTTTCTTGCTGTGCAGGTGGGTCTGTTCTTTCAATGGCCGGACACCCCCGGTTACACACCACCCCCCTTGGATTCTCCCGATCGGGGAGAGGATATCTGGAAAGGTAATCCGCACTCTTATTGTCTGCCCCTTTCCGGTGTTTCACCGTAAATGAAAAAGGTTGAAGGGAGAGGAACCAACGCAAAACCCTAGGATTAAGCGAGATGTTACGGCTCATCCACTGGAGGGGAGCGTGATCCGTGTAAAGGGTGAAAGGGTGGCCCTCAAGGTAGTACCTTAGTTTATCAACAGCCCATTTGATAGCCAGGCATTCCTTCTCTATAGTGGGGTATTTGAGCTCTCTTGGGAAGAGTTTACGGCTGATATAGAGGATGGGATGCTCACTACCCTCCGGTGATAACTGAGAAAGGACAGCCCCTATGCCATAATCCGATGCGTCAGTGTGAAGAATGAAAGGTCGGGAAAAGTCAGGGGATGATAAGACCGGATTGGTGGTGATGGCCTGTTTCAAGGTGTTGAATGCCTTCCACATTTCTGGTGTGGGATGTAGGAGTATTCGGGCCTTTACGTCTTGTCGTAGTGTGTCTGTCAGAGGGGCAGCTACGTTTGAGAACTGAGGGATGAACCGACGGTAGTACCCGATCAACCCAAGAAAGGCTCTCATGTCTCTCTTCGTGTTAGGGAAGGGGGTTTCCGCTATTGCTCTGATCTTTTCGATTTGTGGTTCGATCATTCCATGCCCCAAGACATAACCTAAATATTTCACTTTCTGATAGCCCACCCGGGACTTACGAGAATTGATATGTAGACCCGCCTGTCGTAGGGCTTGTAGTATGGTCCGTAGATGATCAAGGTGGGACTCCCATGAGGGACTGAAGATCACTATATCATCCAAGTAAGCGGAGGTGAACGCTTGGTATTCCCGGAGCACTGTGTTCATGAGGCGTTGAAAGGTTGCAGGTGCCCCATGTAGGCCGAAGGGAAGAACCGTAAACTCGTACAGCCCGTCTGGGGTGGAAAATGCTGTTTTCTTCCGGTCTTCTTCCCTCAAGGGCACCTGCCAGTAGCCTTTGGTGAGGTCCAAGGTAGTGATATAGCGGGCCTCACCCAGTTTTTCGATCAGTTCGTCTATCCGTGGGATGGGGTAGGCGTCAAATGAAGAGATGCTATTGAGGGCTCTGAAGTCCATACAAAGCGGGTGCTCCCATCCGGCTTAGGCACCATCACAATGGGAGAAGACCATTCACTCTTCGAGGGTCTTATGACACCGAGTTGGAGCATTTCTTGTACTTCTTTTTGTATTGCTGCCCTCTTCGCCGCGGGTATCCTGTATGGTCGCTGTTTGATGGTTTTTCCGGGGGTGGTCTCAATACGGTGCTCAGCTAGGATCGTTTTTCCCGGTTTATCAGAGAACAGGGAGGAAAACGGTGACAGGACCCGTTGGAGTTCTTCTTTTTCTGGGTCCCTTAGTTCTTCGTTGACCACTAAGACTTCCAGAGTATTGTGAGAGGGAGCCTGTGTCGGCAAAGTAAGGTGAGCCGCCTTTGGTATAGGTCCCAACCACTTCTTTAAAAGATTTATGTTGTACGTCTGGTTTCTCCGATTGGTGACCTGTACTCGGTAGCTGGTTTTCCCGATAGTCTCGGTGATACGGAATGGACCTGTCCATTCTGCCTGGAATTTTTTTGTGGATGAGGGTAACAGTACCAGTACCCAGTCGCCGACCTCCAACTTCCTCCACCTCTTCCCTCTATCGTAAAACTTTTTCTGCTTCTCTTGTTTCCTTTCGAGATTGGAATACGCCAGATCTCTCAGCTTTCCTATTCTGGACTTCAGGGCCTGGGTATATTCCAACATACCACGGGTTTCATTGGCCTCTTCCTTCTCCCATGCTTCCTTGGTCATCTCTAGCAGTGATCTGGGTTGTCGTCCATACAACATCTCAAATGACGAACAACCGAGACTGCTCTGTTTCTGTCCACGGATGACGTACAATGCCAGGGGCATCAATTGGTCCCACTCTCTGCCATTCACGGTAAGCATCTTTTTAAGCGTTGCTTTGAGTGTTCCGTTATACCTCTCCACGAGGCCATCGGTTTGAGGATGGTAGACAGACGTTCTAATGTGTCTCAGATCCAGCAGCCCACAGACCTCCTTCATCATCCTGGATACGAATGGGGTTCCTTGGTCCGTCAGGATCTCCTTAGGGAACCCCACTCGTGAGAACAATTCCAAAAGCTTCTCCGATATAAGGCGGGTGGTTGGGGCTCTCAGGGGAAAAGCCTCAGGATATCGGGTGGCGTAGTCCACTATCACAAGTGCATACTGATTTCCTCTCCCTGTCTTTGGTAGAGGTCCTATGAGGTCCATTCCAATCCTTTCAAATGGGGTACCTATGACAGGAAGAGGTTGTAAAGGCACCGCTGGCGGACGATGGGTGTTCCTTTTTTGACATATCTCGCATGTCTGACAGTGGCTTTTTATGTCCTTATATATCCCAGGCCAGAAGAAGTGCTGCAGTACGTTTTGTGTGGTCTTTTCGCTTCCCGTGTGTCCAGCGGTCAAATGGGAGTGCGAGAAGAACATGACCTGTTCTCTAAAAGACAAAGGCACTAACAGCTGCTGGGGTTCTCCTCTAGAAGCCTGTCGGTATAACAGGCCTTCTTGTATACTGAATCGGGGATACGGGGGAGAGGGGTTGCACTGCATTCGGTGGGCTTGTTCCCAGGCATTGAACAGGGTGGCGTCGTTGGCCTGTGCGAATTTAAAGCTCCTGTCTATCGTCCAAGGGTCGGGGCTTATCAGGGCAGGTACGGGAGTGTCTGTTGTTTGTCCTGAATGGTCTGTTAGGATCTGCTTCTGTACCGTCTGTAGGAACATTTCTGAAAACTCGGGGTTGTCTGTTCCTATAATGAGGTCTTCGGGTAGGCTCTCTAATACACCCACCCGGATAACGTAGGTCTTGCCACCGGTGTGTTCAAGGGTTACCTCAGCTACGGGATATGGCCTGACGTCTCCATGAACACACCTGATGTGAACCAGGGTGTCGGGGTTCACCTGTTTAGGTAGCACTAACCTACCCTGTATTACAGACTGCCTACAACCGGAATCTAATAGGGCCTTTACCACTTTCCCATTTACCCGTACACTTACATGGAACGCGCTCCCCATCTCCGAGGTGTAGAGAATGGACCTAGGGATGTATCCCACCTCCATTGGTTCGTCGGCTGGTCTACGGTGAGGGCACACCCGGGCGATATGGCCCCAGTCTCCGCACTCAAAACACTGGGGTCCCCTGAATGATGGTACCTCTGGTTTAGGTACTCGGGGTTTTGTAGCTTCTGGGGCAGCCCGGGGTCTTCTATCAAATCTCATAGGGAGGGGGCGGTTCGGTTTATCATGTTCCCCCCCTTGTTTAGGCTGGGCGCGGGAGTACGTGGTGGCCATCTCCACGGCTTGCTCGACAGTCAGATGAGTGTGCTGACGCAACCATTTCTGGGTGTTATAAGGGAGGGCGTCCAAATACTGTTCGAGATATATTTTATCCATTATCTCCTCTTTTGTACTCATGGAGGGAGTCAGCCATTTGTCCGCAGCCGTTCTTAGGCGAAAGAACAATGTCTTGGGGTTTTCCCCTGGGCCGCCCCTTTCCTTCCGGAAGCGTACCCGGTATGCCTCCGAGTCTAGTCCCAGGTGGTCCAGAATAATGGATTTAATGTCAGCATAGGGGGTGTTACCTGCTGCGTTGGCCACCTGGTAGGCAGCCTGTGCTTCCCCGGTCAGGAGGGGGGCCAAGAAGAACGGCCATTTCTCCAGGGGCCAGCCACATGCCTTTGCGGCACGCTCGAAATTGAGCAGGAAGGCGTCGGGGTCCTCGCCAGTGATATACTTCTGCAGAGAGACCCCGGAGGGTCTTGGGGTGACGCTTCCGTGATCTGCGGGGTGATAGGAGGGCTGTCCTGTAACCATTTTCTGTAGGCCCTCTACCTGTGCGGTTATGGTGTCTCTGAAGGTGTCTCTGTCCGCCTGGGTGGACGACATCTGCCGTTCCACGGCCCATTCCCGCTTCTCCTGGCCCTTCACTAGATGCTGTATCAGCGTGTCCATCGTATTGGTACCGACGGTGTCGTCTATGCCCGCATTCTCCACCACTTGTAGCGGGTTAGGAAGGGACGGGAGACGTGGTTGTGGTAAAGAGGGTTTTATTGCAGACAGCAAGCGTCGTCTGTGTGTGGCCAGTCTATAATAGGGTAGTGGAGAAAGGGATGATTTGTCCTTGGTGTCCCGGGTCTTGCTCGAGCCCCGCCTGGTCTTGGTCCACTCCAGCTCGAGTCCGTCCGGTCGTGGAGATATATATGTAAACAAAGAAAGACAGGGTCTCTGTATGAGTGGGTTGTTCTCAAACACGGGTGTGATAGGGAAGGAAGGTGAGGGAATTACGCTCAGTGCTCAACACATCTACTTTTAAGTGAGGAGAAGTGCTCAGGAACGGGGTCACTGGGAAAACGGGAGTTATTGCCGCTATTGATGGGGTCTCTCCTTTCTACCCACCCAGCCCGTGAAACGCTCTCGTACCTGAGAGAGCCACGCTCCTCCTGGAGCGCGGCTGGGCGACTCGTGAAACCGTTGGCCTCCTGGCACTCCGTCGTCTTCTCTCCGCACCGCCTCGGTCCTTTCTCTCCTTTCCGTCCCACTCGCAGTTTCCTCGCCTCCGTCTTTCTCCTTGACTCCTCCGGTGATGCCACACACCGGCTTCCGCGTTCTCTCTTCCTTAATAGGCCAGTCCTCCTCCTCGTCGTCACTGGGGGCGTGTCCTATGGCCCAGTCTCCCACCTTAAAGGAACGGCAGCCCTTTTCCTCCTGTTTGTCCTCTTCCCGTACGTCTGTACGTAACCACTCGTCCTGCCGCTGTGAAGGGAGAGGGAAAACGAAGGTAGTCGTGTTTTCTTGCTGTGCAGGTGGGTCTGTTCTTTCAATGGCCGGACACCCCCGGTTACACGACCACATGTATGAAGTTAAAGAATTGTGAATCCTTAATAGCGATTTTTAAGGAATCGCTATTTAAGAGGTGCAATTATTAATGAATGTAGGAATTGCTAAATAAATTGCTATTTATACACAACCTGTGATAGGGAGTAGAATCTTTTGTCAGTAATTCCTATTGGCCTAGAGGGCCATAGGAATGAATTGGAAACTATTTGCAGTTTGATAGTATCTATTTTGCTATTGCTTTTTGAGTTGATGTATCCTTAAAGTACTTTTACCGGTCTGAGAATCGGCTCATTTGTGACCGGTAATAAGCTTGATGCATGTGCTCATTAGTCTTTATTTTAAAAGTTTTTGCAATACAAATTATATACTTACTATTTATCGTTGATAAAGTGTCTTTTGTTGATGTTGTTGTTTTGTTGAATTTTGTGGAAGCTGTAAAAAGAAAAGTATTTCTTAGCTATGTTTTGTATTTTTATTACGTTTAAAAAGTCTAAATAAATTACTTTCTTTTTAGGTTAAGTTATATACTTACTTTGTTATAATTTTAATGATGTTGATTTAAATATTGTGGGCACGAAAATCTTTGCCCTGTATTTTCTAGGTGGATTTTTAATGAAGTTTAATCTGTGATATTTAAAGAAAAACATGTAATGGTTTTAGTTAATTAAATTTAAAAAGGCCATGCATTTATATTTTGTTATAAAGGTTTGTTCTTACCTGTATTGTTGGATTTTCGATGTAGTTGTTTTAGTAGTTCTTCTTTCTTCTGTGTTCTCTCTCTTGCAAAGTATTGCTCTTCCTCCTTGTTTGGCAGATATACGGTAACATTGGTGTTCATTAATTCATTGTTTTTATAGTCTTTATTTATTTAGTTAGTGTTTTCTATTGGTTTGTGTTCCTTTAGTTTAAAATTATTGGTGGAGACAGATTTTTTAATTTTTTTTAGCAGTTACTTTTTAATTAGTCTAATATATATAATGTTTATTTAATGTTTGTATTTATTTTATTTATTGCTGTTATTTAAATATATTTGTAAATAAATGTAATTTTAATTATTTATATTTGAAATATATTAATATTAGTTTATTTTCGGTCGGTTTGATATTTATTTAATTTTGTATTTTTAATTTATTTATTTATTTGTGTTTGTATTATTATTGTATTTGTTTTAAATAATTTAATTTTTTTAATATTGTTATACTATATTTTAAATAGTAGGTAAATGTAATTTAATTAATTAATTGTAAATAGTATATTTTTAAGTTTAAATGTTATTAGTTCATATGTATTTTATCGATATTTGTGTAGTCGATATTATTAATATCGATATTTTTGGTGTTTCATTTTATTTCAATGTTATTGATATTTTTGTAAGCTATATTTTTGTTGTCGATATTTTTTTTATACGATAGATTTTATCGATGTTTGTGTAATTTCTTATTTAAGAATAGGGTGTCGATATTTTTGTATACAATATTTTTCCCGCGATATTTCTGTAGGTCGAGGTTTTAGGAGTCGATATTGTATCAGTGATCCCTCACCATACAGCCACTGACACACCCACTCACTCACCAACATAGTTACTCACATACCCACTCACTCACTAACACAGCTACTAAGATACCTACTTATACACCCATACAGCCACTCACACACCCATAAAACCGCTCACACACTCACTCACACACCCATACAACCACTCAGATACCTACTCACACACACATTCACTTGCCCATACAGTCACCCATGCATGCACTCACACACCCATAGAGTTACTCACACACCCAGTCACACACTGATACAGACATTCAAGCACCCACTCAGATTACACATGTTAGAGATAGTATCAGTCAGTAGGTCAACTAGTATACTAATCTAACTTTTGTAGTAGGTTAGTATATATGTTTAACACCCATAAACTCATAAAAACACTTACACTCACTTGAGGATGTCATCAGTGATGTCATCAGTGATGTCATCAGTGATGTCATCAGTGATGTCATCAGTAATGTCACTGACCATGTCATGAGTGATGTAATATGTGAGGTCATTAGCAGTGCATTGCAGGGGTGTAAGTTATAGTTAGCTCAGGTACCTGCTGAATTTCACTGGTTTTGTACGAGTGAAATCTGAGCCTCACTATAACATCCCTGTAACCTTTGGTTTTTCAGTGAAATTCTATGGTTTTTACAATTCTATTTCCTAACGGTAACATTGCTGTAATGTGTGTGTATATATATATATATATATATATATCTGCACCACTCCGCTCGAATCACGATGCCTCTCGAAGAACAGGAGCACGGACCACAAGAGTTTGCTGGAACTTCATCTCTTTATTGACAGCTCAAAACAGCACTGACAGCCATATATATATATATATATATATATATATTACCTACTGGCGGTCGCCAGTAGGTAGTTATAGTTAGGACCTTGTTTCTATTCAAAAAGCGTTTTTTCTTTTGCTAATATCTTTGGCGCCGGTTGACGCCGGTTGGCGCCAGTTGACGAATCTTCACGAAATTTTCAAAACTAATGGTTCACTCAAGTCAGCTCCTGTCCTTAAAGTTTCGGGGTGATTCGTCAAGCGGGGGCCGAGAAAAAAGGGGGGTCCCAAAACACATTTTCCCCATGTTAATTTCCATAGGAACTTTAGACACGTCTACAGCCCGAACTGCTGAACGGAATTACACCAAATTTGGCAAAAAGGTAGCTCTTGGTTCAGAAAGCACTCTCTTTTTAATTGGTGTAAATCCGTTCAGTAGTTGCTGAGAAATTCAAAAAATAAAAATATCGATATCTGAGCACCGAGGAGGATTTGCGAACCCTCCTGAGCACAAGCTCAATTCTGATTGGCTGCCAACACTCCAAACCAGAATGTGTTGGCAACCATCTTATGACTCGGTACCGAGTCACAAGAAAAAGGTAAAAAAAAAGGTAAAAAACAAGAAAAGGGGGCAGGGCAGAAACACCCTGACCCCCTAGGCCTGCTCGGGGGGTCCCACAAGGACCCCCAGGCCCAAAAAAAGCATTTTTTATGTCATCAGTGATGTCATTTGAGATGTCATCAGTGATGTCATCAGTGATGTCACTGGCCATGTCATGAATGATGTAATATGTGACGTCATTAGCAGTGCATTGAGGGGGCGCGAGTTATAGTTAGCTGAACTAACTATAATGGCCGAATTTCTCTGGTTTTGTACGAGTGAAATGTCCAACTAACTATAACGTCCCTGAAACCTGTGGTTTTTTCTGTGAATATATATATAAATTCACTGAAAAAACCATAGGTTTTAGGGACAGTTATAGTTAGTTGGACATTGCACTCGTACAAAACCCGTGAAATTCCCCTGTTATAGTTAGTTCAGCTAACTATAACTCGCGCCCCGCAATGCACTGCTGATGACGTCACATATTACATCACTCATGACATGGTCAGTGACATCACTGATGACATCACTGATGACATCTCAAATGACATCACTGATGACATCACTGATGACATCATCCAGTGACTGTGTGTTTCTGTAAAGTTTAAATATGTTTAATATATATAGGGAAAGGCGTATTGAAGAATGAGTGGGTGTATAAGTGTCTGAATGGATGATTTAGTACGTGAGTGACTGACTCTACAAGTGAGTGATTAAACGTATCTTACTGAATGCATGGGTTAGTGACTAAACTATGTGAATGTCTGTATCCGTCTGTTTGTTGGTGTGTAAGTGGATGCATGGATTTGCGAATAGTTACATGAGTGTCTATATGGGTTATTAATTGGTTCTCTGAGTATCTGTATGGCTGCCTGAGTGTTTGTGTGGGTGGGGTGTGTGTGACTCTATACATAGATGTGTGAGTGGGTGATTCACTGGGTGCATGATTTCAAGAGTGCATCTGTGATGGACTGCTTGGGTGGGTGAAGTTGTGTATGGGTGTGTTAGTGAGTGAATGTATATCTCAGTGGTACATGTGCAAGTAACTACATATGTAAAAGGCAGTATATATGTGTGTTAGAGTATTTAAATGGCTATAAGTGAGAGTGTGTTATTGTGAGAGTGGCTGTATGGATGCGTGTGTGCTTGTATCAGTTATTGTATAAGAGCGTAAGAATGTGCTAGTATTTGTATGAGTAAGTGAGCTGGTGTGTGTATAACTGTATAGTTGAGTAAATGGGTGTGTGATTAATTTTTTGCATGACTGACTAGGTGTGTGAGTACCTCTATGGATGAGTGGTGGTGTGTGAGTGTTTATATAGGTGTATGAGTGCATATGATAGTCCTGTACTGAGTGACTGTAAGTATGAGTGACTGTACAGGTGAGTGAGTGGATGTGTGTGTAGACCTAAGAATCAGTGAGTGGGTATGTAGGTTTTGGTGTTGGAGTGTCTATGGTTTTGAGAATGGCAGTCTGTAATTTAGAGTGGGTGTATCAAAAGTTATATTAGGGTGTGAGAAGATGCATGAAATTATCACATGGATGATGTCATCAGTGATGTCATTTGAGATGTCATCAGTGATGTCATCAGTGATGTCACTGACCATGTCATGAGTGATGTAATATGTGACGTCATCAGCAGTGCATTGCGGGGCGCGAGTTATAGTTAGCTGAACTAACTATAACAGGGGAATTTCACGGGTTTTGTACGAGTGCAATGTCCAACTAACTATAACTGTCCCTAAAACCTATGGTTTTTTCAGTGAATTTCAAAGGTTTTTTAAATGCTAATTTCTAACTATAACGTGTCTGAAACCTATGGTTTTTTCAGTGAATTTCAAAGGTTTTTTAAATGCTAATTTCTAACTATAACGTGCCTGAAACCTATGGTTTTTTCAGTGAATTTCAAAGGTTTTTTAAATGCTAATTTCTAACTATAACGTGCCTGAAACCTATGATTTTTTAAGTGAATTTCAAAGGTTTTTTAAATGCTAGTTTCTAACTATGCCAACAGAGGTAGGACATGTGAAGAACGAAGAAAAAACGCACAGAAAGAAGCAAAAGATGTGCAGAAAGAACCAACAGAGGAGCAGAAAGAGGCCTTGTTGCAAAATCATCCTGTGCCCACAACTTTTTCAGACGGGTACTGGTGGTAACTGACTCTGACTAACCAGAGCCAGTGCGCAAACGCGCCCCATGGCGCATTTTAAGTTGCGGGATTAAGTCCCCTTGAATCCTGAGGGTCCCTGGGGCCCAACTAGCCCCCCAGGTACCTACAGTTAGGACCACAGAGCTGAGTTGCAGAGAGGCGTTCCGAGGCCACGCACCTTTTTTCACCTCTCTGCAACGCAACTCTGTTGTGCTTACTGAAGGTACCTGGTGGGCTAGTTGGCCCCCAGGATTCAAAGGGAATTAACTCCCCAACTTAAAACGCACCACAGGGCGTGTTTGCGCACATGTCACCTGAGGCCCCGCCCCCTCCCTTCACCACTGTGCAAACGCGCCCCGTGGCGCGTTTTAAGTTGGGGGATTAGGTCACCTTGAATCCTGAGAGTCCCTGGGGCCCAACCAGCCCACCAGGTACTTCCAGTAAGCACCACAGGCCTGCGTTGCAACACCTGTAACAAATTGTGCAGTTGTGTTCAGGTAGTGAAGAGGGGGTCATGCTGGGGGTAGATTTAGGGTTTAGGGTAGTGCAGTGGTGTTTGTGTAGTGTAGGGGGTCATACTGGGGGTAGATTTAGGGTTTAGGGTAGTGCAGTGGTGTTTGGGTAGTGTAGGGAGTCGTCCTGGGGGGAGTGTTTTAGGGTTTAGGGTAGTACAGTGGTGTTTGGGTAGACCTAAGAATCAGTGAGTGGGTATGTAGTTTTTGGTGTTGGAGTGTCTATGGTTTTGAGAATGGCAGTCTGTAATTTAGAGTGGGTGTATCAAAAGTTATATTAGGGTGTGAGAAGATGCTGGGGTTAGTGTTTTAGTGTTTTAGGGTTTAGGGTAGTGCAGTGGTGTTTGGGTAGTGTAGGGGGTCGTGCTGGGGGGAGTGTTTTAGGGTTTAGGGCAGTGCAGTGGTGTTCGGGTAGTGTAGGTGGTCGTGCTGGGGGGAGTGTTTTAGGGTTTAGGGCAGTGCAGTCGTGTTCGGGTAGTGTAGGGGGTCATGCTGGGGTTAGTGTTCTAGGATTTAGGGCAGTGCAGTGGTGTTCGGGCAGTGTAGGGGGTCGTGCTGGGGGTGGTGTTTTAGGGTTTAGGGCAGTGCAGTGGTGTTCGGGCAGTGTAGGGGGTCGTGCTGGGGGTGGTGTTTCAGGGTTTAGGGCAGTGCAGTGGTGTTCGGGCAGTGTAGGGGGTCGTGCAGGGGGTGGTGTTTCAGGGTTTAGGGCAGTGCAGTGGTGTTCGGGCAGTGTAGGGGGTCGTGCAGGGGTGGTGTTTCAGGGTTTAGGGCAGTGGTGTTCGGGCAGTGTACGGGGTTGTGCTGGGGCTGGTGTTTCAGGGTTTAGGGCAGTGCAGTGGTGTGCGGGCAGTGTACAGGGTTGTGCTGGGGCTGGTGTTTCAGGGTTTAGGGCAGTGCAGTGATGTTCGGGCAGTGTAGGGGGTCGTGCTGGGGTGGTGTTTCAGGGTTTAGGGCAGTGCAGTGGTGTTCAGGCAGTGTAGGGGGTCGTGCTGGGGCTGGTGTTTCAGGGTTTAGGGCAGTGCAGTGGTGTTCGGGCAGTGTAGGGGGTCTTGCTGGGGGTGGTGTTTCAGGGTTTAGGGCAGTGCAGTGGTGTTCGGGCAGTATAGGGGGTCTTGCTGGGGGTGGTGTTTCAGGGTTTAGGGCAGTGGTGTTCGGGCAGTGTAGGGGGTCTTGCTGGGGGTGATGTTTCAGGGTTTAGGGCAGTGCAGTGGTGTTCGGGCAGTGTAGGGGGTCTTGCTGGGGGTAGTGTTTCAGGGTTTAGGGCAGTGCAGTGGTGTTCGTGCAGTGTAGGGGGTCGTGCTGGGGGTGGTGTTTCAGGGTTTAGGGCAGTGCAGTAGTGTTCGGGCAGTGTAGGGGGTCGTGCAGGGGGTGGTGTTTCAGGGTTTAGGGCAGTGCAGTGGTGTTCTGGCAGTGAAGGGGTCATGCTGGGGGTGGGGTTTCAGGGTTTAGGGCAGTACAGTGGTGTTCGGGCAGTGTAGGGGGTCTTGCTGGGGGTGGTGTTTCAGGGTTTAGGGCAGTGGTGTTCGGGCAGTGTAGGGGGTCTTGCTGGGGGTGATGTTTCAGGGTTTAGGGCAGTGCAGTGGTGTTCGGGCAGTGTAGGGGGTCTTGCTGGGGGTAGTGTTTCAGGGTTTAGGGCAGTGCAGTGGTGTTCGTGCAGTATAGGGGGTCGTGCTGGGGATGGTGTTTCTGGGTTTAGGGCAGTGCAGTAGTGTTCGAGCAGTGTAGGGGGTTGTGCAGGGGGTGGTGTTTCAGGGTTTAGGGCAGTGCAGTGGTGTTTGGGCAGTGTAGGGGTTGCGCTGTGGGTGGTGTTTCAGGGTTTAGGGCAGTGCAGTGGTGTTCGGGCAGTGTAGGTGGTCATGCACGGGGTGGTGTTTCAGGGTTTAGGGCAGTGCAGTGGTGTTCGGGCAGTGTAGGGTGTTGTGCTAGGGCTGGTGTTTCAGGGTTCAGGGCAGTGCAGTGGTGTTCAGGCAGTGTAGGGGGTCATGCTGAGGCTGGTGTTTCACAGTTTAGGGCAGTGCAGTGGTGTTCGAGCAGTGTAGGGGGTCGTGCTGGGGCTGGTGTTTCAGGGTTTAGGGCAGTGCAGTGGTGTTCGGGCAGTGTAGGCGGTCGTGCTGGGGCTGGTGTTTCAGGGTTTAGGGCAGTGCAGTGGTTTTCAGGCAGTGTAGGGGGTCGTGCTGGGGCTGGTGTTTCAGGGTTTAGGGCAGTGCAGTGATGCTCGGGCAGTGTAGGGGGTTGTGCTGGGGGTGATGTTTCAGGGTTTAGGGTAGTGCAGTGGTGTTCGGGCAGTGTAGGGGATCGTGCAGGGGCTGGTGTTTCAAGGTTTAGGGCAGTGCAGTGGTGTTCGGGCAGTGTAGGGGGTCGTGCTGGGGCTGGTGTTTCAGGGTTTTGGGCAGAGCAGTGGTGTTCGGGCAGTGTAGGGGGTCATGCTGAGGGTAGTGTTTCAGGGTTTAGGGCAGTGCAGTGGTGTTCGAGCAGTGTAGGGGGTCGTGCTGGGGGTGGTGTTTCAGGGTTTAGGTCAGTGGTTTTCGGGCAGTGTAGGGGGTCTTGCTGGGGGTGATGTTTCAGGGTTTAGGGCAGTGCAGTGGTGTTCGGGCAGTGTAGGGGGTCTTGCTGGGGGTTGTGTTTCAGGGTTTAGGGCAGTGCAGTGGTGTTCGGGCAGTGTAGGGGGTCATGCTGGGGGTGGTGTTTCAGGGTTTAGGGCAGTGTAGTGGTGTTCAGGCAGTGTAGGGGGTCGTGAAGGGGGTGGTGTTTCAGGGTTTAGGGCAGTGCAGTGGTGTTCGGGCAGTGTAGGGGGTCGTGCTAGGGGTGGTGTTTCAGGGTTTAGGGCAGTGCAGTGGTGTTAGGGCAGTGTAGGGGGTCTTGCAGGGGCTGGTGTTTCAGGGTTTAGGGCAGTGCAGTGGTGTTCGGGCAGTGTAGGGGGTCGTGCTGGGGGTAGTGTTTTAGGGTTTAGGGTAGTGCAGTGGTGCTTGTGTAGTGTAGGGGGTCGTGCTGGGGGTAGTGTTTTAGGGTTTAGGGTAGTGCAGTGGTGTTTGTGTAGTGTAGGGGGTCATGTTTTAGGGTAGTGCAGTGGTGTTTGGGTAGTGTAGGGGGTCATGCTGGGGGTAGTGTTTTAGGATTTAGGTTAGTGCAGTGGTGTTTGGGTAGTGTAGGGGGTCGTGCTGGGGGTAGTGTTTTAGGGTTTAGGGTAGTGCAGTGTTGTTTGTGTAGTGTAGGGGTCGTGCTGGGGGTAGTGTTTTAGGGTAAAGGGTTGTGCAGTGGTGTTTGTGTAGTGTAGGGGGTCGTGCTGGGGGTTGTGTTTTAGGGTTTAGGGTAGTGCAGTGGTGTTTGTGTAGTGTAGGGGGTCATGTTTTAGGGTAGTGCAGTGGTGTTTGGGTAGTGTAGGGGGTCGTGCTGGTGGTAGTGTTTTAGGATTTAGGTTAGTGCAGTGGTCTTTGGGTAGTGTAGGGGGTCGTGCTGGGGGTAGTGTTTAGGGGTTTAGGATAGTGCAGTGGTGCTTGGGTAGTGTAGGGGGTCGTGCTGGGGGTAGTGTTTTAGGGTTTAAGGTAGTGCAGTGGTGTTTTTGTAGTGTAGGGGGGGTCATGTTTTAAGATGCAATGCTCCAATACCTGACCAGTCTGCACTACATAAAACTGCAAAAAAACTAAAAATAAAAAGTGTTTTGCACACTTTTGTCATTGGGCTATATGTGGGCTACATCTGGGTAATATTTGTGCTACATTTGGGCTCTTTTTTCACTGGTGGCCATCTTGGAAGACTTCTTTGTTATGAAGTTTCCTAATTTCTTCATTTACTGCAGTCTCCTCAGTAGGAAATGCTTTCAGTTTTTTACTTTGATTCCATCAAGAAGGCATTCAGATGTGTCTCACATCTGCCATAAATTCAGAATGTTAGCACTCAAGTTGCTCATTAGATCACTGGAGTAAAGCTACTGCTCACCAGGGAGTTAACTGGTAGTCTGCTGCTGGTATTGAAAGTGATTGTTTCAGTCTGCATGTCAGAATTTTCTAATGAAATAGAAGAGGATTTGAGATCTCACTTAAAACATGCCCTAATTTTTCTTTCTGCAGCACTAACCATAATTTCTATTTAAAAAAGAACCCCTCATTTTGTTCCTTTTTAAATTAAATGTTTTAAGTGTTACCGGTTTATTCCAATCAAGATGGCTTCAGGTGTGCCATACTTTTGTCATAAGTAAGGCTGTTAGCGCTCTAGTTGTTCTTTAGAACACTCTGGGAAGCTGCAGTAGAACACAAAGGCATCAACTGGCAGGCTGCTCCTGTTGAAATATAACAGGAAGATATTTGAGATCACACTTGAAACATGTCCTAATTTTTCTTTCTACAGCACTAACCATAATTTCTATGACAAAATGAACCCCATCATTTTGTTCCTTTTTAAATTAAATTGTTTAAGTGTTACCAGTTTATTCCAATCAAGATGGCTTCAGGTGTGCCATACTTTTGTCATAAGTAAGGCTGTTAGCACTCTAGTTGTTCTTTAGAACACTCTGGGAAGCTGCAGTAGAACACAAAGGCATCAACTGACAGGCTGCTCCTGTTGAAATATAACAGGAAGATATTTGAGATCACAATTGAAATATGTCCTAATTTTTCTTTCTACAGCACTAACCATAATTTCTATGACAAAATGAACCCCATCATTTTGTTCCTTTTTAAATTAAATGTTTTAAGTGTTACCAGTTTATTCCAATCAAGATGGCTTCAGGTGTGCCATACTTTTGTCATAAGTAAGGCTGTTAGCACTATAGTTGTTCTTTAGAACACTCTGGGAAGCTGCAATAGAACACAAAGGCATCAACTGGCAGGCTGCTCCTGTTGAAATATAACAGGAAGATATTTGAGATCACACTTGAAACATGTCCTAATTTTTCTTTCTACAGCACTAACCATAATTTCTATGACAAAATGAACCCCATCATTTTGTTCCTTTTTAAATTAAATTGTTTAAGTGTTACCAGTTTATTCCAATCAAGATGGCTTCAGGTGTGCCATACTTTTGTCATAAGTAAGGCTGTTAGCACTCTAGTTGTTCTTTAGAACACTCTGGGAAGCTGCAGTAGAACACAAAGGAATCAACTGACAGTCTCTGCCCTTGTTGGATGTACATGTTTTACTGAGAATGTCAGACTTCATTCTCACATGAGTGAGAAAGATAATGTGAATTTACAGAAAATATGCTCTCATTTTAGCTTCTGGAGCACCTTCCAAACCTCCATGGAACAAGCATGAGAAAATAGTGTTCTCTCAAACATGATTCATGATATCCCAGCAGAAGGTTTTTCACATGGTAAAATCACCTTAGAATACACCACAATTCCTAAAATTAGTATGGTACCATCAACAAATAAATTCTAATGTAACTAAAGCCTGTTATCACCCTTTATAGTTCTCCTTTTGGTGACCCTCAAAATCTTCTATTCACTACAATGCATTTCAATGAGGTACTATCATTTATATTGGTCCCAAGATGGCTGCCAGAAATTCCAGGATGAAGTGCTGACAGCCAATCAGATCTCACGATGACATGTGTGGTTAGGCTCCGCCCAGATATATATGTGACTTTACTTTTGATTTTCTCAGGAACTACTGAACGGATTTACACCATTTAAGCAAAAGGCATGACACTGAACCAAGGGCTACCTCTTTGCCAAATTTGGTGTAATTCCGTTCAGCAGTTCGGGCTGTAGCTGCGACTAAAGGTTCCTATGGAAAAATGAATGGGGAAAACACGTTTTGGGACCCCCTTTTTCCCGGCCCCCGCTTGACGTATCACCCCGAGACTTTCAGGATAGGAGCGGACCGGAGCGCCCCAACAAGTTGGAAACTTTCGCGAAGATTCGTCAACCGGCGCCAACGTTATTTCAAATAGAATGTCGCGGATTTCCTATGGATAATAGGTTTTAACTATAACTATCTACTGGCGACCGCCAGTAGATAATATAAATATATATATATATTAACCAGTGGTAGTCTTCTTTCAGGAATGCTCATACAAGGTAATAAAATGAGTAAAAGTTGAAAAAGCTGTATCAGCACTCTCTCTTACTCAGAAGAAATTTCTCTCCCCACCGCCCAGCAACTATCTTCTTATTATTATGCAGGGCCATGTAGTCTTTATCTGAGAGACTTTTCCTGGAGAGGCAACAATTCTTCAAATATTGGAATGGAGCTTCTATGACTTATGGCAAGTTTATCATTAGACCCAGCGGCCCCAATAATTATTTCCAGGAAGCACAGACACATTAATTAGCAAGAGAGTCTTAAAATATCACGGATATGATGCACACAGCAATTGCAAATTCACTAACAGTTACAAAGCCATCAGTGACCATACAGAGTACATTCACAATACACAAAGGCAACACAAACAACAGAGAAAGAGGACCTACCACACAAGGCTAGTGAGTGATTTTGCTGTGACTTTTTTTTTTAAACACGCAAAGTTAAAGCAACTGCAAAACCACATTGGGAATCGTTCTCCAATTGCAGGAAAACTACAACGTTTCTAAAAAGTCCTGTACACTGAAAAAAGGGGGAAACTTGTACCAGGAAACAGCAGGGTCAGAATTCTACAAACTACATAAGCCAGCCCACAATGCATCGCAATCTCCAAAATGAAAGCAACCTATATGGTAGTAATACACCGGTCATTACTAGCTAAAGGGAATGAATAAAGGAGAATAAGGTAGAGGATATATAAGTTAAGGGTCACCTTACTGCACCAGAAAGACGAACTAAAGTCTTATTAGAACGTTGGAGTGCTCCAGGCTTCCACTGGCCGGTAGAAGCCCGAAGAGCAACATTCCAATGTTGTTTTCCTCTTACAATTGCTGCTGTGAACAAAGGCCTCTCGTAGCACGAGGGGATTTATACCCCCTCAGGCTCCAAGAGGCCTTTGTTTTTTACTAATTAGAACATTCTGCCCTCTACGGGCGGAATGTTCTAATAGCCTTAGAGCCCTGGGCTCTACCGGCCATTAAATGCCTGATCCCTTGTTAAAGGCCCTCACCTTCAGCTCGGGCCTTTAATGGCCAGTAGAGCCCGATAGGTCGGGCTCTAAGGCTATACTAGAACTCATTGAGAAGGTATATCCGGTGCCGCAGTTTAACACCCAGGACACACAATACCACCACATGTTCAAGTAATATCTTCACTGCATCCACTTGCGTCAGACTTTCACTAGTGTGAAGTGATTGTCAGTTGCATCTTCTGGAGTGTAGACCCATTTTCCATCCGATTTTAAGGGTAATGTTCTCATACATTAAAAGCCATGTCTATCTCTCTGGCACACCAAATGCATTACTGGATGAGAAGGAAAAATCCTAAATCATGGTTCTGTAACTGAAGCCAAAGATGGCACCTATGTGGTTAAAAAGTCCAGCATTCACCCTCACATCAGATGTGAAAGAATAGGAAGGGCCAATTCTTCAATATCTAGGTTCTCTGTGATGCAATTTAAATCACCATAAACATATTTGCAAGAAGACTCACAGTGCACATCACTTACATTTTGAGGCACCGCACAACTCACTAGCAACTTCAGAATGCAAAACTGGAGACGGATAATTCCTTGGTAAACCTAAAAGAGGGCATGAGTGGGAATGTCAACACATCACCACATATGTTAACATGTCGTTTACTAGATCACAGTGGACAGCACCTATGCATACTACATCACAGGTGAATACAACTAAGGCATAGGTAGGTAGATACTTACACCTTACAAATGTACAAGCATTGCAAGGCAGTGCAGCTATAACAGTCCTCATAGAAGAACAAGAAAATTGTAGAGCTTACTTTTGGACTTCTGAGAGGAAAATTCAGCAAATCAGGCGTGGCATCAACATACCACCAGGTGACATGCTACACAACATGGCAATGCATGAGGGCATTGAGCGTGAGAGGAAAAAGGAGGGAAAGATGGAAGTGGCACATGTGCATGATAAGCAAAACTACATCCGAAGCAAGCAAACACCAGTAGAATGTCAGAGACCACTGGTGATGTGTGGAAGAAATGTTTTAACTTTATTTATTTCTTTTAACATTTACAAAGACAGAAACAAAGGAAAATCTGTTAGATGGGACTTGTGTACCAGAAGGTGTGAACAGAAATAACAAAAACATCATCAAATTACAGCACTGAGAAACAACGAGTTAACCAAAATCAGCTGCCTGAAAATGTATGTTAAAGGTCATCATTGGATTTCATATTCTTACATTAGGCCTATGTTACTGCGGTTCTCCTATATAAGCTGTAGCCTTCTGTTCCTGATAGATGCTTAGATGTGGGGGCTTTCGAGTCAGCCATTGGCGCTTCTCATCGTCTGGCCCTCTGATTTCTTTGAACATGACGTATATCTAAAGAGTTTATTTGATATACAGCCTACCCTTACAAGATGTTTTTGTACTATGTGGCTAACATAGCGAAGAAGATATAGTGTGGGCTGCTTTAGAGGCCTAGTCCTGACGTACTCCGACCGTTTGCTTGTTATGGATTACTTATCAGGGTCAAGACTGATTTGCATATGTCTGGGTCCAAACTGGGGTGGTGTGGTGAGCAAAAGAATGATGGATTAAACCCAGATCCTTGTGACTGGGGGTGAATGTTTGCATTGTCCAGCATTCCGTCCATCAATTGTTTCTTTTGCATTTGTCGCCCTAAGTGGGAAAGGTATGCCCAGACATGGGTCCCATGCTACTACACCACTGGATTGAAGCTAGCCTGGCTGATGAAGTGTGATGCTCTGAAACCGGTCCCAGGATGCTTGTTTCCGGTCCAGGGAGGACCTGGCTTGGCAGTTCGGGCTGGACTGTTCCCACAAGGAACAGGTTGAAGACTGATTTGCATATGGCTGGGTCCAAACTGGGGTGGTGTGGTGAGCAAAAGAATGATGGATTAAACCCAGATCCTTGTGACTGGGGGTGAATGTTTGCTTTGTCCAGCATTCCGTCCATCAATTGTTTCTTTTGCATTTGTCACCCTAAGTGGGAAGGGTATGCCCAGACGTGGGTCCTGTGCTCCCTTCACCACTGGATTGAAGCTAGCCTGGCTGATAAAGGGTGATGCTCTGAAACCGGTCCCAGGATGCTTGTTTCCGGTCCAGGGAGGACCTGGCTTGGCAGTTCGGGCTGGACTGTTCCCACAAGGAACAGGTTGAAGACTGATTTGCATATGGCTGGGTCCAAACTGGGGTGGTGTGGTGAGCAAAAGAATGATGGATTAAACCCAGATCCTTGTGACTGGGGGTGAATGTTTGCATTGTCCAGCATTCCGTCCATCAATTGTTTCTTTTGCATTTGTCGCCCTAAGTGGGAAGGGTATGCCCAGAGTGGGTCCCGTGCTCACTACACCACTGGATTGAAGCTAGCCTGGCTGATGAAGGGTGATGCTCTGAAACTGGTCCCAGGATGTTTGTTTCCGGTCCAGGGAGGACCTGGCTTGGCAGTTCAGGCTGGACTGTTCCCACAAGGAACAGGGTCAAGACTGATTTGCATATGGCTGGGTCCAAACTGGGGTGGTGTGGTGAGCAAAAGAATGATGGATTAAACCCAGATCCTTGTGACTGGGGGTGAATGTTTGCATTGTCCAGCATTCCGTCCATCAATTGTTTCTTTTGCATTTGTCGCCCTAAGTGGGAAGGGTATGCCCAGACGTGGGTCCTGTGCTCACTACACCACTGGATTGAAGCTAGCCTGGCTGATGAAGGGTGATACTCTGAAACCGGTCCCAGGATGCTTGTTTCCGGTCCAGGGAGGACCTGGCTTGGCAGTTCGGGCTGGACTGTTCCCACAAGGAACAGGATCAAGACTGATTTGCATATGGCTGGGTCCAAACTGGGGTGGTGTGGTGAGCAAAAGAATGATGGATTAAACCCAGATTCTTGTGACTGGGGGTGAATGTTTGCATTGTCCAGCATTCCGTCCATCAATTGTTTCTTTTACTTAAACAAACTTGAAGAAACTTATTGTGCCTTTTTTGTTCACTCTGCTAGGCCTAAAAGCGTTTGGTCAGACTTTACTGCTTACCTACTTAAGTGCGATCAGGATCTTGCACCTGCTGATACTTGATTATATTTGTAAGCGTTCATCCTCCTTTTCACAGTTTTTACATTATGTTCGAAATCTTACATGTTAATCCCTTCTCAGGATATGTTTTATATCAACTCTCATATAATGGTTTATTCTGTTTGCATCTTATTTTTGTTTTATATAAACTTTAAATAAAGGTCTAAGGAAATGGCTGTTACAACATCATCTGCTTTGGCCCCTCATTGTTGAGCGACTGGGGATGGGTTTACTGACCACACAAGTGGATTCACTGCAGATAGGATTGATTGTGAGGGTTGACTGTGCCTTGTTGACTCTTACAAGGTACTCATGAAGGCACAAACTTCAACGGTTTAGGAGAATGTTGACAAGGGGCTACTGTTACACAACCCTCTTATCCCTCTCAGACTTGATAAAGAATTCATCACTGCCCCCTGCTGGTGCACAAGCTAACGACCTCCCAAAATTCAAACTCAAAAACAACGCAACTTGGTCCCACTTCAACACTTACAGTGAAGATTCCATATTAGAGACGCTAACCGCTCTGAAACCCTCCAATCATTTCACAGACCCGCTCCCGGCTAATTACTTAAAAGACTTCATTCCTCTGTTACTACCTCTCTGGACCAAGATCATAAATACGTCCCTCCTTCAAGGATCCATTCCAGACATCCTGAAAACAGGTCAGGTGTCGCCTATCCTAAAGAAAACAACAGCTGACCCCTCGGACCCAAATAACTATCGTCCAATTTCTAACATACCTATGCTAGCAAAACTCCTGGAAAAATGCGTTAACATGCAGCTGAACAGCCACATTGATCAATTCAACCTGCTTAACCAATTTCAATCAGGCTTCCGAGCAGGTCACAGTACCGAATCAGCCATGACACATGTAATTGACGACGCTCTAAAAATCCTGGACCAAAACGAAGCTTGTTTACTTATCCTACTCGACCTGTCATCAGCATTTGACACCGTCAAACACGGCAACCTGCTTGAACTCATGAAACACAGAATGGGAATGTCTGGAACTGTATTTAACTGGTTCGCCTCCTTCCTCCAAAATAGATCCCAAAGATTCAAGGTCAACCAATCCCTGTCCAACCCCATGCCTGTCACATTAGGAGTTCCACAAGGCTCCTCCCTCTCACCCACCCTTTTCAACCTTTTTATGGAACCTCTTACCAATCTTCTCAGCCTCGCCAAGATTCACTTCCATATGTATGCAGACGACACCCAAATCTACATCAAGATCCACTCACTTGATGACATCAAATCGCTCAACACCACACTACAAAAAACCCAAACATGGCTGGCCGAAAACCATTTGAAACTAAACTCCTCAAAACGGAATTCCTCTTAATCGCTCCCCTAACAAAACTCCCACCATCCTGGATTGGCTGAAGCACTTAACAGCTCTCAAAGGACAACCTCTCATCGTCGACTCAGCGAAATCGCTAGGTGTAACGCTTGACAGCAACCTAAAGATGCAGAAGCATATCAGCGCCTCCACAAAAAGAGCTAACTTCCACTTGAAGACCCTGCGAAAACTGAAACCCTTTCTGCCAGCCTACGATTTCAAACAAGCAGTTCAAGCCCTAGTAATCCCTAGAGTGGAATATGGGGCGGTAACCTTATGCGGCCTACCAAGGTCATCGACAGCCCCACTAAGAGCCACTATCAACTCAGCTGCGAGACTCATTACGGGCTCAAAGAGAAACTCTCACATATCCCCCGACCTGAGAGCCCTCAACTGGCTACCGTTTGAAGCTAGAATTCATCTGAAAATCGCTTGTATGACGCACAAGGCCCTACACCACAACTCCCCGCACTACCTAGCTCAGAAATTGGTGCTCTCTGCGGGCAGCAGAGCCTCCAGGAGTGCCAAGACTCTTCTTCTAAAACCACAACGATTCGCCAAGAAAAAAACCTATAACAGATTCTTCTCTGGTATGGCTCCTAGGATCTGGAACGCTTTGCCCATTGAAACAAGAATGAACCCATCCACTGCCTCCTTCAAAAAAGAAGTGAAAGCGATCCTCATGGCTAAATTCACGTGAACCCTCTGTCCTTTTACTGTATATTATTATTAGTTCTGTGTTTATGCTCCATAGTTGTCCTTTTGTTTTTTACGCTAGCGTATTGATACGTGTATAAGCTGCTTATAGCTGTTTCACCCATATCTTTGTGTGCTATATTGTGTTTTCTACATATGATTTGTAAAGCGCTCTGATACTCGCAAGGGTCTTGTTCGCGCTATATAAAACCTTCAAAATAAAATAAACCCTCCTTTGTGAAGTGTGTGGCCGAAGGGCATCTCAGAATTTTGAGACATAGCTGGCTCTATGCCCCTAAAATAACAAATAATTCCTTACACTTGGGCTTTAAGGTTGGTAGATTGAAGGTAGGTGTAAGATCATAGTCAGCCATATTTATCTTACAGCACAAACCTGCTGGTTATGGATCTGCAAGAATTTCTTTTCAAAGCCATAAACTTGTGTTTGGATGAGGGGTTCTTTGCGCAGCCTTGCATCTTGACTGGTGTGTATTGATGTGTGACAATGTGCAAGAGTTCTGCTCAAGCTGGGGGAAATTGCTGTTTGTTAGACCGGTCAGCATGAGGGTGGTCTTCCCCCAAGCTTTTTACCTTTACCTCCCACTTTTTGCTAAAAATCGTTTTTGTTGGCTCTAGGACTCTGCGCATTTTACCACTGCTAACCAGTGATAAGGTGCTTGTGCTCTCCCCTTTAAACATGCAAAAACAACAGTTGATGGACAGAATGCAGAACAATGTCATACATTCACCCCAGTACAGAGATCTGGGCCTAAATCCATCGTTTTTTTGCTCACCATGCCATTCCAGTTTGAACCTAGCCATATGCAAATCAGTCTTGACCCTGTGCCTCATGGGAACAGGCCAGCCCGAACTGCCAAGCCAGGTCCTCCCTGGACTGGAAACAAGCATCCTAGGACCGGTTTCGGGGTTTCAACCCTCTTCAGCCAGGATAGCTTGATTCCAGAGGCATGGAGAGCACGGGACCCACGTCTGGGCATACCCGTCCCACTCGGGGTAACAAATGTAAAAACAACAGTTGATGGACAGAATGCAGAACAATGTCATACATTCACCCCAGTACAGAGATCTGGGCCTAAATCCATCGTTTTTTTGCTCACCATGCCATTCCAGTTTGAACCCAGCCATATGCAAATCAGTCTTGACCCTGTGCCTCATGGGAACAGTCCAGCCCGAACTGCCAAGCCAGGTCCTCCCTGGACTGGAAGCAAGCATCCTAGGACCATTTTCGGGTTTCACCCTCTTCAGCCAGGATAGCTTGATTCCAGAGGCATGGAGAGCACGGGACCCACGTCTGGGCATACCCGTCCCACTCGGGGTGACAAATGCAAAAACAACAGATGATGGAAAGAATGCAGAACAATGTCATACATTCACCCCAGTACAGAGATCTGGGCCTAAATCCATCGTTTTTTTGCTCACCATGCCATTCCAGTTTGAACCCAGCCATATGCAAATCAGTCTTGACCCTGTGCCTCATGGGAACAGTCCAGCCCGAACTGCCAAGCCAGGTCCTCCCTGGACTGGAAACAAGCATCCTAGGACCGGTTTCGGGGTTTCACCCCTCTTCAGCCAGGATAGCTTGATTCCAGAGGCATGGAGAGCACGGGACCCACGTCTGGGCATACCCGTCCCACTTGGGGTGACAAATGCAAAAACAACAGTTGATGGACAGAATGCAGAACAATGTCATACATTCACCCCAGTACAGAGATCTGGGCCTAAATCCATCGTTTTTTTGCTCACCATGCCATTCCAGTTTGAACCCAGCCATATGCAAATCAGTCTTGGCCCTGTGCCTCATGGGAACAGTCCAGCCCGAATTGCCAAGCCAGGTCCTCCCTGGACCGGAAACAAGCATCCTAGGACCGGCTTCGGGTTTCACCCTCATCAGCCAGGATAGCTTGAATCCAGTGGCACAGTGAGCCCGGGACCCACGTCTGGGCATACCCGGCGCACTTAGGGCGAGAAAGCAAAAGACACACAATTGATGGACCAGATCTCTGTACTGGGGTGAATGTATGACATTGTTCTGCATTCTGTCCATCAATTGTTCTATTTGCATTTGTCACCCCGAGTGGGACGGGTATGCCCAGACGTGGGTCCCGTGCTCTCCATGCCACTGGAGTCGAGCTATCCTGGCTGATGAGGATTGAAAGCCCGAAACCGGTCCTAGGATGCTTGTTTCCAGTCCAGGGAGGACCTGGCCTGGCAGTTCGGGCTGGACGGTTCCCATTGGGCGCAGGGTTAAGACTGATTTCTGTATGGCTGGGTCCAAACTGGAATGGCATGGTGAGCAAAAAAACGATGGATTTAGGTCCAGATCTCTGTACTGGGTTGAATGTATGACATTGTTCTGCATTCTGTCCATCAATTGTTCTTTTTACGTTTATAAAGTTGGCATATGCCAGCCTAACTATTTGGTGCCTGCAGCCTGTCCTAGGTCATATGACTGGGTGTAGTTGGCAGTTGGACTTTGTTTATTCCTCCCAGACAGCCACAAACTGTGCTTGGCCTTCAACAAAGGACTTGTCACCCCTGCATTGCTCATGCACCCAGCTTGGAGCCAGAGCAGGAGAAGCAGGAGACTTCAAGTACTTTACAGGGAATTCTCAAGAAACTTCTCTTACTTCAAAGAAGGCACCAGGTATAAAATGAGGACCCTCAGACCTACCCTTCAGTTCATTTTCTGGACCTGCAGAAGGACTGCCTGCTGCAATGACCAACTGTGTACACCACAAGACTGATTTGCTGCATCTGGAAGGGATGTTTTGATGTCTGGAGCCTGCATTGAACCCTCAAAGGTCTGTCCTGCTGCTCGAGCTTTCTTGAACCTAGGACCAACAGAGTGATTCCACGGGCTAGTTGGCTGACCTCCTGATCAGAAACACATGTGCAAAAAAGACTCCAATCTTCTTGAACCCGCACTTTGAATCAGCCTGAGTGAGTCCAAACCCCCAAAGTGGTGTTCCTCCGGTCTTGGACCATTGATGGTGGTTTTAAAGGTGCCCAGATAGCCAAAATTCAAAACATGGGACTTAGAAATTCTTGCCTAAAAACTGCTCTGAGAACCAAGAGGAGACCGGGACCAACCTGCTCATCTATCCGCCCAAGGTGAATCGCCGGTTGGCCTGACTTCGCAGTAGATCCCGCTACGTTCTTCTCCACAGCAGCAAATCCTATTCACCAAATGGGTATCGGCCTTGTGAAACTCTCTTCCGCTACAGCCTCCAGCTTCAGACTTCTGGAGATTTTCAACTTCTAAAAAAGAGATTAAGTTTGAACATAGAAATCTTCACCACGACTTTGTCCAGCGGCTTCCGGACGACGAAGCCTCCTCCTCAGGCACTGGCTGCAGTCGTGCCCTGCTGAACTTCTACCTTTTTAGAGACTTTTTCTTCAAACTGCTTCTAAGTAAGCCTGGGCGTAGTTCGCGAAGTAGCGCTACGCGAAGCTACGCAAAGTGCAGTTCGCACTACGCGAGCTACGCGTAGCACTACGCGAACTGCGTAGTGCACTGTTCGCAATGATTGCACAGTGCCGGATGCTTGTCCGCACTGTGCAATCATTGAAAACGGCATCTTGCACAGTGCGAGCTGTCTTTACTGCCGCTCGAGTAGATTTTTACTCGAGCGCCAGCTTTCTCAACGCGGACTGGTAGTTTCTCATCGCGAGCGGTCGCGAGCATACGCGATCACTCGCAATGAGAAACCTGACCTCCCGCGTTGAGAATCTCACCGGAGGTTTATTTTCCACGCTCGCGATCGGCAACTTGATGTTGCTGATCGCGAACGAGGAAAAAGTCTCGCCGGGATGTCATTTTGCTTGCTCGCGGTCGCCAACTTGACATTGAGGACCGCGAGCAAGCAAAAAATGACCGCTGCACTACGCTACGCTACGCGTGTTTGCAATGTGCTACGTGCAATTCGCGTTGTGCGAAGTAGCGCAAACTTCGCAAACTACGCGAGCGTAGCGTAGTTCTTTGCCCAGGGTTACTTCTAAGTCTAAAGGTAAGCGGCAACCGACCCCAATCCACTTCTTGTATCTGACTCATGCTCCGTCATGGTTTGCCATACTTTTCTACTTTGACGCGGTCTCCCCTGACTAGAAGTCAGCGGTTGGCACTTTGATCTTTTAGGCGCTAGTTTTCACCTTAAACCTTAGAAATCCATAACTCCAGGTCTGCTGATTGGATTTTTGTCATTTTGGTGTCAAATAATTCATTAAAATTTGCTCTATTTTTCTAAATTGGTGTGAAACTTTTCTTGTCTTGTCTTTTCACTTTATTATTGTTTGTGTTCTGCATATATACTTTGCACACTGCCTCTAAATTTTGCCTGACTGCTTTTGTGTAAATCTACTAAGGGTTAAGCAAAGCCAAGGGGCTCACACCCCACTCAACCAACAACCCAATTTCTCACACTATTCTTCTTAGGTACCATGCAAGTTGCCATTGATTGGGCCAGCAACTTGTTGTGTAATATCCTATAGTAGCAGAGTGACTTTTTCCATGGCCTTGTCATCCTAGCTCACCCATGCAACAATTTCTTTAAACAGACATGAATGGAAGTGCCAGATGCACTGTACATGACACAACAATTAAAGAATTCCATGTATGTGCAAATGCAAGTAGTGGGTCGCCATGATAAGGGCATGAAAAAAACGATGATGAAGTCAGTGTTGCATTATCTTGCAGTTGAGTAGGGCTGCAGGTACGAAAATGTGTTGCTCTGTTGCAACCTAGCGTGGGCATTTCATGATAAACACGGGCACCGTGTGTCTGGTTTAACTGATATATATTCTTCCGGTGTGGAGTAGGATTGTGTTTGGATATATATATATCTGTCACATTCTAAGGCATTGGTATTGCCAACAATACCTTGTTAAAAATCATGCATTGGGAAGTTAGCAATTCTACCAAGCAGAGTGTGGCGCACAAGAAATATTTCTCAGGGATATTAGCATTTGAAAACTTTCAGTTTTCAGAAGCTTAGCATTAAATTTACGTTGTACTTAAAACCAATTCTAAAATTTCATGTCCAACATTGTTCATGGTGAAGAAAAGCGAGTAAAAGGATGTCAAGTAAAACTGTATTGTACTATAAATTAAAGCTGCTGCTTGGAAAAACAGACCACAAAGTAAAAATATAAAATGTAAAAGTGCCATCACGTGTCACAAATGGAGTACAATGTTTCATGTCAGAGTGAAGAGTCATAAGTCCCTGGCGCAGAAACCTTGTGCCATCTTCTCATCAAATCACAATTTCAGTTTAACCCGGTAGGTTTCTCTTCACAGGAAAATGCTGCCATCAGCTCGGTGAAGTGAAGAGAACTCGTTTGATATTATTTGCTCCCTGGCAGAGTACCCAATTCTGCTAGATTTGGGCATTTGTCCAAAGTAAATCACATTTTAATATGAGTGACTAAACTCCCCAGTTCCAGGCCATGAAACAACTAATAGTTTCTGGCAGCTGATTTATAGTAATCGGGTGGGGGGATTTCTGAAATTATTCAATGTCAACTGGAATGTTTATTTAGCTCTCTATTGAAGAGTCAAGCACAGTAAATGAATAATATCAGAAAGGTTACAATCAACCAACAGATGCTTTTGTTGTGAAAACATACGCAGCCAAGGGTGAAAAGGTGCGTGGGGGCAGCCTGCACTCTTAAGGCTTGATAGCCGGAACTACATGGCCATTGCGCTGTAGTAGGGAAATCTCAAAAGTGGTAGCGTGCAATAGTGAGAGGACGAGCCCGTCTTAGCCCGACTCAATCTTTATCCATTCTCTAGCCAACCACAGAAAAAATGAGACCGCTTCCTACGACTACAAGATGTACAACTGCTAGTTCAATCTTTTCCATCATTAAGTCCATTGCCCAAGGGAAGCAACTTCTCCACGATCGGAACCAATGTACAGGACATTTCTAAGGGGCAGCCAGAATCTCGAAACAAAATTTCGAACTCAATAGTACCAGGCAAAGAAAATTTACAAATGGAGTCAGGGAGAAATAAGTACCGCCTGCAGAAGAAGTTGTAGATAACCTCCAATCACAAGTGACCCTGAGCGAAATTTTGCAGGAAATAAGGCAATTAAGGTATGCAAAGGAAAAAGCCCACAAAGAAGTCAAGGGCCAACTAGAAAAGATCAATGAAACCATCTCGCAGCTAAATCAGAAACTAGCCCTTGCAGAGCAGCGAATCTCTGATCTCGAGGACGCCCAGAAACAACTTGAACATCGTCAATCTAATCATAATAGAGAGCTCAAGGAAATCCAGATCAAGCTCGAAGAGTTTGAGAACAGGTCAAGGAGGTCAAATTTGCGTTTTGTGGGTATTCCAGAAGGGCAATAAACTGGGCAAGATCCCATTAAATTTATTTCAGATTTCATCCAAAAGTATGCAATCCCAGTTGAACAGTCCAGCAGCGACTTTCACTCGATCATGAGAGCTCATCGTGTCCCATTCCATCAGCAGCCTGCCAAATATCCACGCACGTTCCTTGTCAATTTTGGAGACTATCGTATAAAGGAGTCAATTCTTGCTGCCGCCATTAAAATGAAGGGATTTCAAACAGTGGACAAATTTCGGTTTAACATCTATTCCGACATGTCAGCTGCAGCCGCAAGACGACGACGTGAATTCAGAACAATGCTGAATGAATTAAAGAATCAAGGATACCAAGCATCTATAGTCCAACAGTCTAAATTAAAAATGCTTGTCAAAGGACAGTTTCAAATTCTACATTCAGTGGAACAGGCGAAAGAGATCCTCCAACAAAAAAACTGAGATAGTAATTGGGGGGGGGGCTCGGGCTGGGATGAGGTTTAAGGGACTGTAAAACTGGAGGTTTTTTTTTGGGCGGATCAAGTTATGGCGGTCACCGTGGATGTGATGACCTAAGTGCCAAACCTAGGCACAACAGCTTTAACTTCACAGGGAAGGGAGCGAGACAGGCTCTCTCCTCCCTAATTGGGGGTTTTGGGGGGTGCATTCTGGGTCTTCAGGGGGCACAACCAGGGTGATGGGGGGAGCACTTTTTAGGTGGTAAAATGAGCAGATGTAAGGATAACAGAAAACTATTATTGGATTTTATGGAACAAAACATAAGTGCCAGTAGAAGGGTGATGAAGCAAAGTGCAAGGAAAAATGACTTTCTTTTTAAATGTCTTTATCTTTAGAAAGTACTATTCGGATTTTGTCATGCAATATTAATGGGATAGCCAATAAGCGAAAATATGCTAGCGTGATGAGCTGGCTAGCTCCCTTTACACCGGCTGTTATTTATTTTCAAGAGACCCATTTAAAGAGTAATACGCCAAGATTGCGAATCCCACGTTAGTACTCACATGCATTTTTTGCATCAGCAAGTTCTGCAGTTAGGGGTGTCGCCATATATTTGAGTAATAAAGTTGACTGGGAGGTGAGAGAAGTCATTCGAGATATCCATGGGAGGTGGTTATGGCTCGAAGTATTAATGAATGGGCAAAATATAAATCATATAAACTACTATGATCCTACTAGCGACAAAACAGATGCCCTTGTTAGGATTTTTGATCTTGCTCTCAGAGCTGTTGGTCCTTTGATTTGCGGGGGAGACTTTAATTTTATACAACATCTTGTTAAAGACACCTCCAACAAAAACAAAAAGCAACTCAAGCCCAAAACCAAAAAGATATTAGAAGTATTAAAGTCCAGCTTCCAGCTGATTGACCCTTGGAGAGAGGATTACCCAGAAGGTAGACGGTTTACATGTTTTCCGTTCAGATTTAAAACTGCGTCACAAATTGATTTTTTTCTGATATCTAAATTATTAAACAGGGGCCAAACAGAGATCCTCTCCAATGCCTTTTCATATCATTCCCTTGTTTCTTTAGAGGTTTAAATCTGGCCAAAAGATAGGGATGGATCTAGATGGCAATTTGATAGATCCTTGCTGTCAGATCCCGAATGGGTGGAGGAGACAAAGCAGTTTATTTTAGAGTTTTTTACCCTCAATTCCAATACAGCTCAGCTATTCTCTATTTGGGAGGTATTTAAAGCGACCTTAAGGGGAAGGATCATAGCATTTAATGAAAGAAAAAATATGGAACGTATGGAGCAGATAGCAAACCTACAGGCCACTCTAGAAAATGCAATTAGAATCAGGGAACAAAACAATGGGCATGAGATAGAGCCAGGATCAATTGCCACTGCAAACCAAAATATTAGGGACTTCTTTACGCTTGAAGAAATCAAAAAATCGAGCATTTACCAACAAAAAATATATGAGGAGAATCAACACATCAGCAAGTTTCTTGCCTGGTCAACTAGACTAAAGAAAGAGATGGAATTTGTCATTTCTTTAGAACATCCAATCACAGGCCAGACAGACACTGACCAGGAAGAAATTCAAAAACCTTTTTTTCAACATTATTCTGAAATTTACCAGACTTAATATATGTTATCTGAGAGCCTTATCAGTCAGTACTACACTTCATTGACTTTGCCTTCTTCTATCTGAATTGAATTATCAGGCGATGTTGAAGCCAATAACTCTCTTGGAGATTCAACAAGCTTTAAATGTAATACCCAACGCAAAAGCTTGCGGTAATGGTGGGCGACCTACAGAATTTTTCAAAACATTTTCAAATGAACTTCTTCCATTTTTAGTTGATCCCCTCAACCTTTTCAGAAGCAATTATAGTTTAATTTCTTAAAAAAGGATAAGAACCCAAAATCTCTGCAATCTTACAGGCATATTACCCTGCTCAATACAGACCACAAATAACTAATAAAGCTTTGGGTGATCCGTGTCACTCCAGCAGCACAACAATTAATACATCCAGATCAGACTGGGTTTGTTGCAGGGCGTTTTAATGTCTTCCAATACCCAGTTTCTGATTCAGGCAATAGATAATTTTTCAGTAAACCAGGTAAAAGCCCTAGTGATGATGATCGATGCCGAGAAGGCATTCAATCTGGTAAATTGGGACGCCCTATTTTTCTGTTTAGGAACATTTGGTTTCCCCCCCCCCAGGTGATTTCAATGCTAACGAACTTATATAACGGCGCCCAAGCAAAGCTGGTGGTTAATTCCAAGGTAGCAGGTCTAATTAAGATCAAAAGAGGCACACGTCAGGGGTGCCCCCTTTCCCCTCTTTCCCCGCTTTTATTTACTTTTTTCATAGAACCACTTGCAATACAAATTCGTAGGAGGGCAAATTTAAAATCACCATTGATGGGGATGGCAAAAGTAAAATTATTTGCGGATGATATGATTCTTTATCTTAACCTCGAAAATGATAATATAGGGGGCGTGGCTACATCACGGAGCGTGATGACCGCGTTGTAAGGGAGCTCCGCTAGAACCTCGATTTTCCTTATAAATCCGCCACATTTATCCGGTTCCTATGTGCTGGGGGGGCATCAGAAGTCTGCATCAGGCCAACGGTGGCGTGATCCGGTGTCGGAGACCCCCTGAAACGCGGCACGGACTGTATCGCCGCTGGGCCTAGAGAGCGTCTGGAACCGGGACCTATCGTGACGCAGGGGGCGGCGCCCTGATGGCCACATCTGAAGCACGCAAGGCCATGGCTGGCGGCCTGTGCTGACGGACTGGCTCGGAGTCCACAACGCGAAGCCGTGGGAGACCGGCTCGGCTGGCGCCTCGACGAGTGGGACACGGAGCTACCGCCCGCTGTGAGGATCATCGGCGGTTTGACCCGGACTTAACACTCGGCTCTCAGTAAGAAGGTGAGAGCGGCTTCCCCTGGGAGCTCCAGGCCCTGATGTAAATAATCCGGAGGGGGCCTGCAGACTGTGCGGAGGAGCGGCGCCCTGGTTCTGTAGTGCTGCAGTGCCACATCCCTATCTGGGGCCCTCGGTGACGGTGGATGCGGCGGAGACCGGGGGGTTGTTGCCGCCCCGGCATCGCACTCACGCTGGGAGCGGCTGGGCCGGGCAGCCGCCGCCTGTAACGCCTTGAGGACGACTGGGAGCCGCCCCGGGACTGTCCTGGAAGCCCCCCGCCTGTCGCGGCAGTAGTTAAGGCCGTGGGGTGGTGACTTACCTGACCACCACGTCTGGGGCCTGGCTGTGCGGCACAGTGCGTGCAGACCAGGGCGGCGCTCTGGGATTGGAGCTTGGCCGCCTGCTGGGATACGGGGAACAGGCCAGCTGTTAAAACTTAGGCAGAGTGGAACTCCGCATTTTCCCACCTGGCGGTTCCCTCGCCCACTGCTATATGACTGTCCAATATTTGTGGGCCGCCATCCTGACTCCTATTCGGCCAGATATAGCCTGGCATCCTAGGCGGACGCCCCGCCCACCCGGTCGCGCTGCTTGGCAGCTGGTGGGATTGACAGACTAAGATTTGCTGAGACTCCGATTGTGAATTACGCCGTGACCCCGGCAGAGCTGGAGGGAGTGCCTGGGATTTGCCGGGTTGTACCCTATGGTCCCTAGGGCGGTGCTCTAATCCTGTGGCTCTGCTGTCAGTGACAGCTGACTTGGGGTGCGAATCAGCCAAAGACAATGAACTTCGGCCATGTCGGGCCCCAAGGGCTCAAAGGCGACCCAACAGACCCGATTGGACAAGTTTACCATGCCAAAGCCTGTGGTCACTGAATCCCACCCGAGGAGCGGTGTGGCGGCTGGGGCTGTATCTGAACACACCGAACTGACCCTACAGGATGTGCTGGAGGCTATATCGGGAGTGCGTACTTCTCTTAAACAGCGAATGGACACGATCTCCACTGATGTAACTCTTATCAGGGCGGACATGTCCAAGATTAGCGAAAAGGTAAAACAAATGGAGATTGTCACTTCCAGCCTCCAAGGTGACACTGTACAATTGCAGCAGGACGTCAAGGAACTCCAGGAGTTTCGGAAGTATGCAGAGGACAAACTCGACGACTACGAAGGTCGCTCCAGAAGGAACAATGTCCGCATAATTGGAGTACCCGAGAAGGCGGAGGGACCGGCGGCGGACCTCTTTGTAGAGGACCTCATTCTCAACCACTTGCAACCCAAGGGCCTTTCAAAGTTCTTTGTGGTGGAAAGGGCACATAGAGAGCCGGGAGGTCGGCCGCGACCGGGTGCGCTGCCACGACCCATCCTGGCCAGATTGCTTAACTTTAGAGACAGAGACGTCATACTCCAAACTGCCAGAGTGGCCCCGCCTCTCCGTTATCAGAATGCAGAAATCTCCCTCTTTCCTGACTTCACCCTGCGAGTGCAGAAACAACGAAGGTCATTCCGTGAGGTGACTAGGGAGCTACGCGACAGGGGGGTGAAATACGCTATGCTTTTCCCCGCCAAGCTGAGAGTGGAGGCGGAGGGTAAGGCGTGGTTTTTTGAACGTCCTGAGGAGGCGGTGGACTGGCTGCAAGGCTGGAGAGGTGCTAAGGAACATAACGCCAGATGAATGATGTCCAGGACTAGGTTTTTCACAAGTATACTTCCTGGGGGTCTATTGCTGGGCTTTTTCAATTTAACTGTACGTATATCATAGGTGGGAGGGATGTAGGGAGGTGTTCTTCCCGTGTGGGCACTCAACGGCAGCAAAGGTTAGCCGTTAGTGTCCTTTTTCTAAGGTGTCTCCCCTCACAGGGAGGGTACGAATACTTGATCATCGGGGATCGAGGGGGCAGAACCTTTACTCCCACAGTTTACTTCTCTTAGTTAATGCATGGGCGCCAGGCACTCTGCATAGTTTGTTTGCTGGGCAGTTCAAGGCCCAGAGTGCAGGGAAGCAGGGAGGGGGGTTTTTGGGTTGGGGGGTGTTATTGGTTGTTCAACGTTCAGAGATGAAGGCACTGACTCTTAATAGACAGGAAAGGGAACTACTAGTCCACAGGTATGCAACAGCCCACACACTGGGATAAGGGCCTCAGGCTTCTAAGCTGGAACGTTAACGGTCTGGGGGATAAAGTGAAGCGTTGTATTGTCTTACAACATGTTAAAAGGCATTCCCCGGATATAGTGTTCCTCCAAGAGACACATCTTGTGGGTAATTGCTGCCAGGCCATGAACAGGTGGGGGTACAAACTGATGGCTCACTCAGGGTTTACTTCGGGTTCCAGGGGGGTGGGAATCATGCTCAAAAAGTCCTTCCCACTTTCAATACAACACATATGGACGGACGACTTGGGCAGATATGCGGCTATCTCCGGGCAGTGGGAGGGCAAGACACTATCGCTGATGGCTATATATGTCCCACCAGGCCTACAGAGCCGGACCTACAAAGACTTGGGGGCAATAATTTTGTCAATTCCGGACGGTCATCTCATAGCGGGGGGGGACTTCAACTTGGTGATGTCAGGCACGACAGACTGCTATCCTCCGCGTGACATCGGTCCCTCGCAAAGATGGCTCCCAGATTTTATAGAAGCGATGGGCCTGTCGGATGTCTGGCGAACATTTCACCCCACCACTTGCCAATACACTTTCCACTCCGGAGCACACAACAGTCTCTCCTGTATCGACTACCTTCTTGTGCCGGCTTCCCAGATTTGCTGTGTCAGAGAGGTACGGCATTTAGCGAGGGGTATATCGGATCACTCCCCCATCTGGGTGGAAATCGTACTGAATGAAAAACGGGTGGGCAAGATCGCGCCCATTAACCCTTGGTATCTGCGAAATCCGGCGGTTAGAGGGGCTCTCCTACGGGTCACAGACCACTACTATTCGGAAAATACAGGGTCGGTCGCCTCGGCCCAGACTCTATGGGAGGCCTTTAAGATGGTACTAAGGGGTCAGGACCTCTCACTAATGGCAGGTGTTCGGAAAGAAAAAGTGAAAGATCTGGTCCAAGTGGAAACAGATATCCTCCGGCTGGAGGAAGAGTGGGACGAAGAGGCCACTGATACTAAGCAGCACAAACTCAAACTCAAGAGGGAGCAATACAGGGCCATAGCCACGGACATGGCCAAATCTCTAGGCAGAGAAAAGGACTGCAGGGTTTACGATTTAGGTGATAAAGCAGGCAAGCTTCTTGCCTTGGCTTGACAGAAGAGACCTGGCTAGCCGCCTGGTTCCAGAGCTCGTAGATGAACAGGGGGGAATCATAACAGATCCGCAGGTGATTGCAAATGAGTTCACCGACCATTACCACCGAGTGTATAGCTCAAGCATTGATTTGCCGGAAACGGACTCGGAGGCATTGCTCACGGACATACAGCTTCCTGCCCTGTCGGCCGAAGAATGGGAATCTTTAGACGGCGCTTTTACGAACGGCGAGATCGCACAGGCGATAAGAAACCTTCAATCCGGTAAGGCGCTAGGCCCAAATGGTTTACCGATCGAACTCTACAAGCTAAAGCCTGATTCTATTGCTCCACACCTGCGAGCAATGTTCGAGGAGAGTAGGGAGAGGGGGAGACTTCCTTATGATCAACGGGTAGACACCCTAGTGACCATTTACAAGGAAGGGAAACCAAGGGACAGGTGCTCATCGTATAGACCTATCTCTCTGCTAAATGCAGAACCCAAGATCTTGGCCAAACCATTGGCGACCCGACTAACCCCGGTTCTTAGTAAGTTAGTACACCATGATCAGTCGGGCTTTATGCCTCATCGAAACACAGCAGTAAACTTACGGTGGCTTCATGGAGTAATGGGCAGGCTCAACACGATCCAAGAAGCGGCGGTGGTGGTGTCCCTGGATGCCACAATGGCATTTGATACCATTGAATGGGCTTATCTCTTTGCGGTCCTGAAAAAGCTAGGTTTCGGTCCCGAATTCATTGGATGGGTGCGGCTATTGTATAGTAAGCCCTTGGCTCAAGTAGTGGTCAACAACAAAAATTCGGAAGTGTTTGAGCTGAGCCGTGGGACACGTCAGGGCTGTCCTTTGTCGCCACTACTATTTGCTCTTTCCCTCGAGCCGCTCGCGGCATGGATCCGGTGGGTTCCGACAATTCGGGGCCTCAAGTGGGCAGATACTTGGGAGGACCGTATCTCTTTATATGCAGATGACATACTCCTTTATCTTGCCTCCCCGAAAGCCTCGCTTCTCAACGCCCTTAACATTTTTACAAACTTCGGGAAGAACTCAGGGTACAGGATCAACTGGGCCAAATCGGTCATCTATGTTCTCAGCGGGGAGCCCCCAATCCCCCTAAAGAACTGTCCAATTCAGGTGGCCCGAGACGGCTTCCGATACCTGGGTGTCTTTATTTCGGCTGACCCAAAGACAAGGCATGCACGGAATCTGCTTCCCCCTCTCCAGCGCTTGAAACGGGACGTTTAACATTGGAGGGCGCTCCCGCTCTCCCTACTGGGATGAGCAGCGCTTTTTAAAATGATGGCTTTACCCCGATTTCTGTATGCCTTGCAGAACCACCCGGACCCAGTCCCAGCTTGTTATTTTAAAGAAATTGAAAGCCTCCAAAGGGAGCTGCTCTGGGAAGGCAGGCCACGCATAGCTCTACAAAAACTAGTACTATCATGGTATGATGGGGGGATCGCTCTCCCTGACATAAGAAAATATTACTGGGCGGCTCATTTAGCAGCAATTAACCATTACACGTATAGGTGCGGGGATGACCCTGGATATAGGGTGGACAAATGGCTACTCCCGGGGGGTAACTTTAATAGAGCCATCTACTCCTATGCTACAAAGATCCCACTCACAGGACCTACCCAACACACAGTACACGTCTGGAAAGCGGCAAACAGAAGTTTGGGGTGGGACCGGCGGCTCACACAAGCCACGCCATTGTGGGATGCCGAGCAATTGGGAACTCTGCGGATTTCAAAAGGGTTTGGAAACTGGGATTTGATCGGGATCTCTAGGATTGGGGACCTTTGGCAGAAGGGGGCAGTGCTGTCCTTTGCCGCCCTGCAGAAAGAGTATGAATTAGCTGATTCAGAATATTTCCGCTATTTGCAGGTGCGGCATGCACTAATGTCCAACTTGTCCAATGGGGAATCTCCTCCGGAATCATCGCCGTTGGAAGACAGATTGTTGGATGGCCACATGCCCACAAAAGCGATCTCCCTCACATACAAAAAGCTTATAAACAACACCTCTGATCCACTTGTCCAGACCAGGGGGCGGTGGGAGAGTGACGGGTTAGAACTTCATGATGAAGAATGGCAGGAGGCGTTGTCTTCCCCGAGGGAAGTGGCAATCTCTTCCAGACTCCGCCTGGTTCAATTGAAGATCCTGCACAGGGTTTATGTGTCGGGGCCAGGCTTGTTAGCATGGGGAAAGCGTTGGACGGGATGTGCAGGAGGCAATGCGGTCAAGAAGGTACTTTCCTACACATAATATGGGAATGTGTCACTATCCAGAATTACTGGAGGGGAATACACGAATGTATAAATGAGGTGCTTGGGGTGAGGCTCCAGCCTGAAGCCCAACGGTGTCTATTAAACGTCTGGGAACCTACTGATGTGAACAACAGGGGGAAAACTTGGGTCACACTGGGCCTGATGGTGGCTAAGAGGAATATTGCCCGATTGTGGGGATCTGGAGTGTCACCTACATTAGCTTCATGGAAGGCAGACATGGACTGGTGCATGCTTAGGGAAAAAACAGTGTATGTCGCACGAGGGTGCCCCAAAAAGTGGTCTGCAATTTGGGACAAATGGAATATATATAGGGGGAATATTTGTGTCCCGCCCGCCGTACCTTCTCTGGAAGAGCCTCTTACACCCTGAGTCCCTACCTCCCTGACCTGTCGTTCTGATTTGCCACAGCAGTATTGTCTATGTATGTATGAGATAATATCTGTCAAGTAACAAGAAAAGCCGTTCTCTTTATGTTCAATAAAAAGAATTATTAAAAAAAGAAAATGATAATATAGAATGTGCCTTTAAGATTATTGCAGATTTTACTAAGATAGGAGGGTATAAGATCAATCAGACTAAAACGAAACTTTTGCTATTTAACGTTGCATTGGATGCTCTCCCGCCATCATTACAGTTGCGCACTAAGGCAAGGCTCCCAATCAGATACCTTGGTATATTTGTTCCAAGTAACTTCTCTAGCTTTTTTCAGTTGAATTACACTAAAATGTTATATAAAATCAAGGGCTTGCTGGAAAAATGGGCTCTTCTCCCTTGACTATAATAGGCTGTATATCAATGCTCAAAATGTCGATTCTACCGTTATAAATGTTTTTATTTTCTAATGTTCCGATAAAAGCTCCTAACAGTTTTTTCAGGCACTAGATTCAGTGATGAGGAGCTTTATATGGAATAAAAAATCTGCGAGGCTTTGGCTATCAGTCTTACAACTTGATAAATCACAAGGTGGTTTGGCATTCCCCAATACTCGTATTTATTATCAGGCAGCACTACTCGATGCACTTTCATTCTATTTAAATCGGGCCAACCTGGTAGACAAGTACTTTTTAGCAAGAATGATACAAGAAGCAGATATGAGCTTACCAGTTTTTATAAAAGCAGCACAACTACCAAAACAAACTAGACACAAAGGGGCCTATTAGGATGGCGGGCGGACTTTAGTCCGCCCGCCATCCTCGTGGTGCTGGGACCGGCCGACAGACGTGCGGCGGTCCCGCACCGCTGATTAGGATGCGACCGCCACCCTAGCGTTCGCATTCCACATATTTGACATTGCGGTGGGTGCTGCTTACAGCAGCACCCACCGCAATGCCAAATGAGCATGTTGTGCATTCCCATACACAACGTGGCAGGCACCGCGCGGTGCCTGCCACCTTGTACATGGAACTACAGGGGGGTACCATGGGTACCCCCCAAGTGCACCCCCTACCCTCCCTAGGGACCCGCAACGGGCCCCCAAAGCACATCTCCGCCAGCCTTTCTATGGCGGCATCGCCTCCATGGAAAGGCCTTTTGTAACACACATCCTAATATGGATGGCGGTGCCTGCTAGGCACTGCCACCATATTAAGGCCCAATTCCGCCTGGCCGGCAATCGAAATGATTGCCGACCGGCAGAAAAGCGGCGGACGGACTTTCCGTCCGCCGCGATACCCCCCCATAATAATATGGCGGGGGTAATTCAGGTTGGGATGGCGGGCGGATCGCCATCCTAATGACCCCCAAAGTTCTTCGAGATATCGGTGGGCGTATGAAAGCACTGGGAAAAGTCTATGAAACTCCTTTTAATGTTTCCCTAGTCCAGCTTCAGGAGAGCAAAGATATGGGTCTGACCCTTGGAGAACAGGAAATTAGATATTGGAACTCTGTAGGTTTCAAAATATTCGCCGACTTTTTTAGACAAGCAAAAATTATTTCATGGAAGGAACTACAAGCACAGATCGGCCCACAATCTGTACAACATTTTTTAAGCTTTAATAAGATTACACATTTTCTCCAGGTTCAATGTAATGATGTAAATCCAGCGACTCAATCGATAAGCAGAGTACTTGTAATAAGCCAACTATTGGGAATTGGCAATTGGTACAGGTTTCTTCAGAATCTCGCCACCAAGCCAGATGTACCTGCTTTTCTATTGAGGCTATTTGAAAAAACTCAATATAGTGTCTCAGTAAGCGACTGGCAAGTAATTTCGGAGATAGGAAGTAAATCCCTTCGGGCGGCTAACTATAAAAGAATGAGATTCCTTTCAAGATGGCTATCGTATTATACACCCAAGCATCTCCATAAGATGTATCTCATGGTACCAAATAACTGCTTTGTTGCCATCAAGCAGGCCAAGGTGGTTGGCTTCATACGTTTTTACTTGTGAACACTTAACAAATTCATGGAGTCAAGTATTTACAGCTCTTAAGAATCCGATTCTGTCTGAAGCAACATTAGTTTTATTTGGTGCTTCTAAAGCCAGCCAATTCTTAACAAATGCCCAGCAATATTTTGTTTCAATAGCTCTATCCATCGCTCACTACCTTATTCTTCAGAATTGGAAATCTGGAAAGATCTTTTCATTAGCTAAATGGAGGAATAAAATGTCCTGCACTATGAATTTCGAAGAGGCCTATGCCAAACGCGGAGGGGCTTTGAATAAATTTAACAACATCTGGCAATACTGGCACTAAACGGGGAAGGGTGTGAGCAACTATTTTTGAGCTGCTAGTTGACCCAGATCAATTTATAACAGTTTGTGGGGGGGGGGGGACAGGAGATAACATTCCCCCACCCTTTCTATCGTCACAATGATGTTTCTTAAGCATGTTTGCACACTTCATGTAAAAGATTAAGCTCGTCGTCAATCATTATTTTTTTTTTATTTTTTTTTATTTTTTAGAAAAGGAAAAGTCATAAATTATGCTTTGGATAAAGGGTTACCGGTACTAGGAATAGACTATTAAATGAGTTCTTAATACCCGTCTATAGTAGACAAGCACTGCACTTTTTATTTGCCTCAGGCCCTCGCTATATTAGAAAGATGACTGTAACTCAAGCCCATCGAAATAAATTACTAAGCAAGGGGTAAAAGGCAAAGAGAGGTGGAGGGGGGGAGGCGGGGAGAAGGAAACAGAGGAGGAGGCGAGGGAGAGAGATGGGGGGGCTAGTATAAATCCAAAGCACTTTAGTATCGCTACGCTCAATACTGATTAAGAGTAATTTTACTATTCATAAGTTTCGAAAACCAAGGAAAACATAGAATAACTCATGCAATCCTCCAAACTCAATTCCACAAGGAAATATTATTTATTCACTTATTAATGTATTTATTCTCGCCTCTTCTTTCAATAGCACTTTAGCATATCTGCACTTTATAATATAAAATCTATTTTATAGTGTAAAAATCTTATTTTTTTTGTTCACAATGTAGTGTCAGATGTGAAGTCTTAGAAAAAGATATTAATTGGATTCTCTCCTCTCCCCTTTTTGTCTCTCCTCTTCACTATGTATGTTGATTTGCCAGTCTTCAAGTTAATGTAGAACACCTTGTTGGTTCTGATCATAATGTGGTGCTTTATTTTCTGTGATTTTCTCTGCTCAAATAAAAAAAATAGATGCATTTGCAGAGTGGTGGAGAAAGGGGGCATGACCTGCTATCAGCTCTCAGCAATCCTGCTGTATGGGACTTACTGGAGGTAATAGGAGGGGGTAGTTGTAGTTGTCAGAGGCCATGGCCCCTTTCTCCACCACTCTGCAAACATGCCTCCTGGTGCACTACTAGTTGGGGGATAAAGTCCCCTTGGCTCCAGAGGGACCTTGGGGGCCAAGAAGCCCTCCTGGTACCTCCTGTAAGTCCTACACAGCAGAATTCCTGAGACCTGGTCGGAGGCCCAGCCCCCTTTCCCCACCACTCTGCAAACGTGACTGCTAGTTTGAAAACCTTAGAAATTCACTGAAAAAACCAAAGGTTACAGAGACGTTACAGTTAGCAAATAGAATTTAAAAAACCTTAGAAATTCACTAAAAATATCAATGGTTACAGGGCCGTTATAGTTAGGCTGAATTTCACTCGTAAAAAACCATAGAAATTCAGCCGTTATAGTTACCTGAGTTAACTATAACTTGCGCCCCTGCAATGCACTGCTTATGACCTCACATATTACATCACTCATGATATGGCCTGTGACATCACTGATGACATCTCAAATGACATCAGTGATGACATCATCCACATCATCTCTGACGCACCCACTCACACCACTATTGAATCTTTTATACTCCCACTGCCACTCCCACACAAACATTCACAAAACCATTGACAGAGCCATACCAGCACTTACACAGCACTCACTAATTCATAGACCTACACACACATCTACTTGCTCACCCATACTGCCACTCATGCACCCGCTCAGTCACCAATACAGCCATTGACATATCCACTCATATACCCATACAGGCACTCACACACTGAGTGAGTCACCCTTGGAACTACTCACACACCTACACACTCACCCATACATTCAATCATACAGGTACGTACTAACCCAAACAGTTACATACACATCCACTTACTTGCTCATACAAATAATAACACATACTCATTCACCTATACAGTCACTGACAGACGCATGCACTGATCCATATAGCCACTCTCATATTCACTCACTGATGCATACAGTCAATCAATCAATCAACCAATCAATCAGGGGTTTGTAAAGCGCACTACTCACCCGTTAGGGTCTCAAGGTGCTGTGGGGGAGGAATGTGCAGCTCCATTGGGGTCATCTGAAGAGCCAGCTCTTGAGGTCCTTCCTGAACTGGAGCAGTGTGGGGCTCTGCCAGAGGTGGAGGGGAGGTCGTTCCAAGTCTTGGCTGCGAGATAGAAGAAAGACTTTCCACCCGCTCTGTTCCTGTAGATGCGAGGGACGGTGGCCAGGGAGAGGTCAGCTGAACGGAGGTTTCTCTTGGGGGCATGGAAGTAGAGATGGTTGTTGAGGTATTGTGGTCCGATGTTGTGAAGGGCCTTGTATGCGTGCGTGAGCAGTTTGAAAGTTATTCTTCTTTCGCGGAGGTGTTGGGTGATGTGGATGTGGTTGTGCCAGGGGATGTCGAGGATTAGTCTGGCTGTGGTGTTCTGGACGGTCTGGAGCTTGCAGAGGAGTTTTTTGTTCATTCCGGTGTAAAGGGCATTGCCGTAGTCCAGTCTGCTGGTGATGAGGGTGTGTGTGACTGTTTTTCTGGATTCGGAGGGAATCCATCTGAATGTCTTACAGAGTATGCAGAGGGTGTTGAAGCAGGCCGAGGATACGGCGTTGATCTGGCAGTTCATAGTGAGCGATGAGTCCAATATGATGCCGAAGTTACGTGCATGGTCTGTCGGGGTGGGTGGGTTTCCGAGGGCGGGGGGCGCCAGGTGTCATCCCAAACCAAGGGGGTGAGCCGAGGATGAGGACTTCTGTTTTCTTGGAATTGAGTTTCAGGGAGCTGTCCTTCATCCAGGTGGTGACAGTTTTCATCCCTTCTTGGAAGTTGTGCCTGATGATGTTGGATTCCTTGGTGAGGGAGAGGATTAGCTGGGTGTCATCGGCGTAGGAGACGATGTTGAGCTCGTGGTTTCTGAAGATGGTTGCAAGGGGGGCCATGTAGATGTTGAAGAGGGTGGGGCTGAGGGATGATCCATGGGGTACTCCACATCTGGTCTCTGTCGGTTCTGAGAGGTAGGGCGGGAGTTGGACTCTCTGTGTTCTGCCTGTGAGAAATGAGCGTATCCAGTCTAGGGCCTTTTCTCGGATGCCGGCGTAGTGGAGTCTGGTAGATAGTGTGCGGTGGGAGACTGTGTCGAAGGCTGCCAATGGGTCCAGGAGGATGAGGGCTGCCGTTTGGCCCTGGTCGAGGAGGGCGCAGATGTCATCAGTGGCGGTGAGGAGGGCGGTCTTGGTGCTGTGGTTGCTGTGGAATCTGGATTGAAAGATGTCTAGAATGTTGTTGGCTTTTGTGAAGTTTGCTAGTTGGGAGTTGAGGGCCTTTTTGATGACCTTGGCTGCGAATGGAAGCAGCAAGATGGGCCTGAAGTTCTTGAGGTCTGTTGGGTCTGCAGGAGGGAGTTGACTATAGCGTGCTTCCAGTTGTTGGGAAATGTGGCGGTCTCGAGGGAGCAGTTGATCCTTCGTCATAGCTCGGGTGTGATGGCTGTGGCAGCCCTGGAAGATGTGGTGGGGACAGGGGTCTGAGGAAGCTTCGGAGTGGATGCTCTTCATGGTCTTGAAGGTGTCTTCTGTTATGAGTGGGGCCCATGTGAGTAGGGTTTGTTGCGTGGCGTCGCTGGGTTTGGGAGTTGAGGCAGTGCAGAGGTCTTGGTCATCGAAGTTGTCATAAAGCGTCTTGATCTTGAGGTGAAAAAGGAGCTGAGTCTGTTGCAGAGGTCTTGGGAGGGTGGGACGTCTGTCATTTCGCTGTCGGGTTTGGCAAATTCCTGTATGATGGAGAAGAGTTCCTTGGAGTTGTGGGCGTTAGAGAGGATTCTGTCTTGAAGGAACTTCTTTTTTGTGGATTTGATGAGTTGGTGGTGAGCTGTGGTGGCTGTTTTGTAGGTGGTGCGTGCTTCAGGGGTTTTGCTGTTTCTCCATGTCTTTTCAAGTCATCGGCAGGAGCACTTGGATTCTTGGGAGTGCTGTGGTGAACCAGCTTGCTTTCTTGTTGTGTCCTCCTGTAGACTTCTGGAGGGAGGCGAGTGTGTCGGTGCAGTTGGTGATCCATCGATGGAGGTTGCTTGCCGCGGTGTTGGCATCTGGCGTCGTTGGGGGTAGAGTGCTGATGAGGGCAGAGGTGAGGTGTTCTTTGGTGACTTTGTTCCAGCTTCTGCGTGAGAGGTGGCGTGTGTGCTTGTGTGCAATGGGTTTTCTAAAGGAGAAATGGATGCAGTAGTGGTCCGTCCAGAGCAGTTCCGTGGTGTGTCTGAAGAACATGCTGTTACCTCCTGAGTAGATGGGGTAGAGCGTGTGTCCTGCTGTGTGAGTGGGTGCGGAGACAAGTTGCTTCAGTCCTATGTTGGTGAGAATCTCTAGGAGGGCGGTGGTGTTGGGGTCGTTGTGGTTGTCCAGGTGGAAGTTTAGGTCTCTGAGTAGTATGTAGTCTGTGAAGGCGAGGGCGTGGGGTGTGATGAGATCGGCGATGATGTTGGTAAAAGGGGCGCGGGGGCCAGGTGGTCTGTAGACGAGGGATCCGCGGAGTGTCGTTTTGGGGTTGGTCTGGATCTGGAAGTGGAGATGTTCCATGGTGGGTGAGGCATCATCTGGGTCAGTGGTTGTCAAGTGGAGGGAGCTTTTATGGATGATGGGGATGCCTCCTCCTGGGCAGGTGGGGATGTCTTTTCTCAGGATCTTGTATTCGTCTGGGATGGTGGTTGTGATTTTGGGTGCAGAGTTGTCGAAGGTTCCGGTGTCTGTGAGGAAGGCGACGTCAGGTGCGAGTGTTGAGGAGGTCCCAGATTTCTATGGCGTGTCTGTGCAGCGAGTGCATGTTGAGGAGGATGCAGTTCAGTGGCTTGTGTGCGCTGGCATCCGTTGGGCTGCTGCCGGGGTCCAGAGGTGGGTGAAGCAGCGGTGGCAGTGTCGGCAGGAGATTGGGCCTTGGGTGTTGCTCTGCGTCGAGAGCTGGCAGGTGTTGCTGCATCCGGGGTTGAGAGCGTGTAGGGTGCTGGGGTCATAACGGCAGGGGGTCAGGGGACCAGGCTCTCTGGCGCTGGTCGCGGTCAGGTGGTGGACGGGCGCAGATGGACTTGCCTTTGGTGTGCCTTCAGCCCGCCAGCAGCGTGCCCGCTGTGCGTTGCCGCACAGTGGCCGCCATTAAGTAGGGGTCAGGGGGAGGGCAGTCAGCTGGGTGGCGGGATCGACACACTGGGAGGGAGGGGCTGTGGGGGCAGCAGCAGCAGGGAGTGCGGGAAGAAGGATCAGAAAAGAGCTGTCAAAAGAGAAAAAAGGAGAGCTGAAAGGGAAAAAGCTAAGACAGAATGAGCAAAACAGACAGAGCAAAACAGAAGGAGCAAAAAACAAAAAGAGCACAATAGAAAGAGCAAAAAGAGAGAAAAACAGGCACAGGGGACATAGAACAGAGCGGAGCAGCAAAGGAGCAGAGTGCTCTTCCACTAGACCACCAGGGATGAGGAGCAGGCAGGAGCCTGCGGGTGGAGGATGGCCTCGAACACCTACCTGGCACGGAAGCTCCAGGCTCAGAGGGCAGTCCCTCAATGGTGGAGCTGCGTGGGTAAGAGCAGTGATACTGACCAGGAAGGTCAGAGGTCCTGCATTTCTTGCTGCATAGCGGCTTCCATTAAGTAGGGGTCGGGGGATGGTGGTCAGCTGGGAGGTGGGAGTGGGAGCGACATGCTGGGGGGGAGGGGCCACTGGGGCAGCAGCGGCGGGGAGCGCGGGAAGAAGGATCAGAAAAGAAGGGGCAGAAGAGAAAACGGGAGAGCAGAAAGGGAAAAAGCAAAGACAGACAGAGCAAAACAGAAGGAGCAAAAAACAGAAAGAGCAAAACGGACAGAGCAAAACAGAAGGAGCAAAACAGAAGGAGCAAAAAGCAGAAAGAGCACAATAGAAAGAGCAAAAAGAGAAAAAAACGGGCACAGGGGACACCGAACAGAGCGGACCAGCAGAGGAGCAGAGTGCCCTTCCACTAGACCACCAGGGATGAGGCGCAGGCATGAGCCTGTGGGTGGAGGAGGGCCTCGAACACCTACCTGGCATGAAAGCTCCAGGCTCAGAGGGCAGTCCCTCAATGGTGGAGCTGCGCAGGGGAGAGCAGTGACACTAACCAGGAAGGTCAGAGGCCCTGCTCTTCTTGCCGCGCTGTGGCTGCCTTTAAATAGGGTTTGGGGGAGGGCGGTCAGCCTGGAGGCAAGAGCGGGAGCAACATGCTGGGGGGGGAGGGGCCACATAGGCAGCAGCGGCGGGGAGCCAGGAAGAAGGATCAGAAAAGAGGGGGCAAAAGAGAAAACAGGAGAGCAGAAAGGGAAAAAGCAAAGACAGAAAGAGCAAAACAGACAGAGCAAAACAGAAGGAGCAAAAAACAGAAAGAGCACAATAGAAAGAGCTAGAAGAGAGAAAACGGGCACAGGGGACACAGAACAGAGTGGACCAGCAGAGGATATATATACAGGTGACAAACTAAGTCATTTTAGTCTCTGTTCCTGTTGCTAATTCATGAGTCCTCTTGTTGCTACTATTCTTGCATGCCTTGCACTTTCCACAACAAAAGTTACCCTTTTGTCCTCCTAGCAACTTGTATTTGTCTATTCAGCGAAGTGGCTGTGGACTAGCATGTCTTTGAAAGATCTGGATTTTCTACATTAGATAGCTGGGTGTGGTGTTACCAATTTGCCTATCATGGTGTCAGCTTTGATGATGTGCCAATTTCATGATAGTATATGGATTACTGTTGAAGGTGGTAATTAAAATTGTATGGCAATTGTACTGTTGAAGGTGTCTTGTAAATAAAATAATTCTGGAACTCTTTTGGTTCCTACTGTACACCGTAGGCCTGTGACCTAAGCGTTGGAGAGATGAGCTGAAGGCAGGCTTTGAATGTGGAGTTCTGACTTACAAGCAGGGGAATAAAGATGTGAAAAACTACCCTCCGTATGTGGGATGGTTACTGGTGAATACCTGGGCTGGCAGGACACTACAACTGGCATTGAGATAGGGGATACGAAGCCCATGCACTGAAAGCACTCTTCCAGAGAGTTTGCTGTGGTCCAGCAAACTGCTGTGCATGCCACGTGTGCTGCAATCGAAGTGCAGAATCAACGCTGGCACTGGTGGAGTCTCAGCGCAAGCCAGCCTGTATAAAATGCTTAAAGATAAAGAAAGTGACATTGAAAGTCTACGTGTTGGTGGCCAGGAACTGAATGAAATGGCTACGAATAAAAGGTACTGCGCCATTAAGCAAATTAATGAAACACACTATACTGAGTAAGAACGCTAAAGGCGAATACATTCAGATTATGAAAGTAGAGCACAGCAATATTTCAGTACAAATCACATTGAAATTCATGTGCTACGAAGCAGAGATTAATCAGGTGTTTGTGAAGAAATATTGAAACACAAAGCCAACCAATGTTATTTGCTTTCATGGACTTCTAGTGTACAAAGATTTATCTACTTACCGTACCATTAACAAGTCATCGTTTCACAAAGTGCTGTGGAGCGGGCCCAAAAAGAGGGCTGGGGGTTGTACTTGTGGAACTGTTCCCCCAAAGAAGTCACTCTACCATCAAAGCTGACGCACAGGGGCCCTGAATGACTCCTTAGACAGCCATAAGATAAAGAACTCTGATGGAGAGCCAGGGCGAGATCCAAACTCCAAAAGTCGTTAAGGCTGACCCCGAAGCCAGCTCGTCACAAGGCACTAGAGAAAACCTGCATGATAAAGTTCCACAAAAAGTGCCTGAGAGACCACTACTGCCCATCAAAGTATATACAGATGCTGCATTCTTATAACCGCTATCTGCATTTGATACTGCCAAAAAACACAATATTGGCAATAGATGGACTGCATGGATAGAGACTTTTGAAGAATTCATTGATGCAATAGATGAAAAAGATGATAAAAAGATTATAAAGTATCTAAAGAGTATGGCTGGTGAAGGAGTGAAAGACGCCATGAAAAAGATACCACAAGAAGATGAAATGACGTATGATCAAATCTAAACAGCCTTGAATGTCAAATGTAGTCCAGTACCAAATGTGGATTATGAAAGATATATATTCAGTAAAATTAAGACGTTTAGTTGTGACGGAAATGAAATAACCAGGGTCTCTTCATTTCCGTACCTAGGCGTCTTATTTGACGAGAGATGTTCCTGGGCCCCGCAGAGGAGGGCAAAGAGAATCGCCATGGCACGTTCCTCAGGTGCGGTACTCGATTTTGCCCGAAGGTTGGGTGCCAAACCAATGAAGGCTATGATACAGATATGCAAATCCAAGTGTATTGCCATTGCAAATTATGGATCCGATATTTGGGGGGTATAGAAATTGCATAGAACTTCAAATAGTGGAAAACAAATTTTTAAGAAGTCTGCTCTCAGTCCCCCAGTCCACACCTTCGTATATAATCCATGAAGAATTGGGTGTTGGTTATGTGTCTGACTTAATTAAAATGGCCCCTTTTCTTAAATGGATTTCGACCTGGTGTAACCCGGAATTAGTGCTGAACCAAGAGATCATCCGTGATTGCATCGCACTGGACAGGGCTAGCAGTATTCCATGGTTTAGTCATGTGAGAAGCATAGCAAGGGTGCTAGGTCGCCCAGAGGTCTTTGACAACCCTGAAATAATATGTAAAAAAGATCTGGGGTGGGCAAAGACTTCGCTTTTGCGTTTAGCATCTGCAGAAAGAGAGGCAATAGAGCTATCAAAACCAACAGTTCGTGCCCATCAGATCTTAAAAACCTCTTATCTGATGGAGCCTTATTTGGACATAGTCACTAAGCCTCGACATCGCTTTCTCCTGACGAGGTTGAGGTTTAACCATTTACACTTTTTATTGGCCGAACCCTTGGGCTGGAGCAAGCCAGAGGATCTGGGACCCTGTTCTTGTGATAGTTTTTTGAGGCAAGATACTCTGCATTTTGTAATGTTTTGTGACCACTATCTGCAGATTCGGAAGCGTTTTATTTTCCCAATTTTAAAAGACAAAGGCTTTGTGCAGGTTAGACCAGCCTTAACATATCTACAGATGCTGAATAGCCCTTGGGAAAATTTTAATATTGCTAGTTTTTAGTTGCAGCAGTTAGAGCAAGGAGAAAAAGAAACTAAATCCTAATTGCTCATTTCTCTGTATAATTGATTCTCCCTTTTATATTATGTATTTTACATTTTATTGCTGAATTTTTAGAGCTGTATTTTATTAATGATGGATTTTGAGTGTTATATGTTTTGTACGTGTTGGGTATTTTAACATGCTTTCATGATTTTGATTAATCGAATAAAGTGACTTTGACTGACTGACTATTCAGTAAAGAACGCCAGAGACCATGTGAAACCATTGATGAGTTTTTTGAGAGACTGGACATTCTGGTGAAGCATTGTAAATTCAATGAGTTTAATGATGAGGAAGCTACCCGTCTCAGAGTAATCGATGGATGTCTGTCAGATTCATTTTGATGATGAATGCTGAAAGAAACACTGAGCTTAGAACAAGTCCTCAAAGCTGCCTGCGCTGAAGAGCGTGCTGATCGCCAATTGACTGACATGGAGGTCGGAGGTGCCCAAAGTGCACCTGTCATGAGCATGAAAAGTAAGGCAATGGCTCCACAGAAAAAGAAAACGTGTTACAGATGTGGAATAATGTTTCCAAACGAAGGTAAATGTCCTGCCATTGGACATATATCCATCGACTGTGGTAAAGCGAACCATTTCATGACGACTTGCAAAGCGAAGAGAAAAGTAAGTGCGTCACAGAATGAAGACAAAATGGCCGACCGAACTCTAGCTCAGCAACGTTCGATGCGCTCCCACAAGGCCAAGTGGTCACACCAACTGAGGCAAATCGACACCAAACAAGGTCGATCGTCATCTGAATCATGGACAAAGAGTTCCTCAGTATCAGTTTCCAGTGAAAGTGACAATGACAATTGTGCAATGTTGATGTTTACTTTAAAAAAGGCATGCGCATGTGGGACTAGTTGAATGTGAGGAAAAATCCGAAGTGAAGAAAAATCGACATGAAAAAGCACCACAAACATTCAAACATTGTTCGAAGATCACTCTAAAGATAAACGGGTGTTCGATACCATTCATAATTGATAGGGGCGCGTCAATAATTATCATGCCTGAGAAGAAGTATTAGGAATTATCTCCGTTACCACAACTTAGGAAGTCAAAGACTAAAGTATACACATGGGCTGCCTCAACACCCTTAAAGAGTCAAGGTTCATTTTCAGCCACAATGAAACTTAAGAAAACTGTGGTACAAATGCCTATTCATGTACTTCAAGGAACAGCTTCAAGTGCCTGTTTACGGAGTTTCAACACTGCTGCTGATATGGGACTAATATCAGTGAACTAAAATACGAATGATCATCATGAAATTGTAAGTCAAGTTCCTTCATTAGTTCATGGGTTAGGAAAACTCAAAACAATGAAAGTAAAGTTACACATAAATGAGGATGTTTGTCCTGTTGCTCAAAGACATAGAGGAGTTGCATTTCACATGCAAGAAGCTGTTGAAAAGAAACTTAATTTGTTATTTAAACATGACATAATTGAATGCTCCACTGGTCCAACTCCATGGGTTTCTCCCATTGTAATAGTGCCTAAAAGAGTCAGTGAAGGAGCTGTACGCATATGCGTTGACATGCGACAGGCTAACAAGGCAATTGAGCGAGAGAGACATCCTAGTCCACACATTCCTGATACGATAAGTCAATTGAGTGGTGTGAAGTTCTTCTCTCTGTTCAAATAATATAAAGGATATCACAAATTGAAGCTTGAAGAAAATTCCGACAAGTATTTTGGTTCCTCTCTGAGCTTGACAACTGACATATCTCTAAAACCAGCCAGGGCTATTGGCTTTGTCAATAGTTGTTAGTAGTTTAAGATAAAGGAGTAAAAAGAATGATTTTGTTGTAAATAATTGTATTAAAAATGTTTCACTTATGAAACTGTGAGGCTCTGAAAATTAAACAGCTGAGGCCTGTAGAAATGATAGTGGTCTTCTGGGTGTCTCAATCACTCCTGTTTAGTTCAACCTATGTCAGTCATGTGTGACCTTTGCATACTTTTTCTCTCCACATCTGCATATCTTACACCTCACCACTTTCCTCTTCATTTGCTCTTTTCACTCACTCATTAATGCACTTCCTCGCAACTCCTTCACTCCACTGCCCAAAACACAACACAGACCCACTCACCTATAAGCACTGAAGTTTTCTTTCACTGTTGCTGTCAATATTTTGGCAACTGTGTCCCTCCTTCACACAGAATCTCAGTTGAAACTGGAATACATGACTATTTGTTTGTGCACTCTGCAAATAAGCCAAAGATTGGATGGCCATGTATTGTGTACACTTTTTTAACCCACTGACAAGCACTAGGAGGAATTTTCACTGCCTTCATCTTCATCTCTAAAGCGCTTGATTGTGGCTCGTTATTAACACCTGGAGGTGAATAGTTCAAGGTATGCACTCACTATACAAGCGTAAAATATTACATGGGAAAAAAATACAGAAACACATACTGGAAGTAGCTAACAATCTTACAGAATGCAAGATTAAGGAAAATGTGAAATATACACGAGAACTAAACCACTGACATCATTGCTTACATTAAACGCACCATGATGTGGCCAGGCTAGGCAGGATGGCGACGCTTTAGCAGCAGGCACTTCATGAGCGTCACAAGGTGCAGACGATCAGTCACAGTTCTCCCCTCCCAACATGGGACAGTATGTCTGGCTGTCCAGCGGTGCTGGAGCATTCATTAGTGCAAGTGAGCTTGAGTGGAAGTATTACTCCCCGCCCAGCCTGACATTTGACAGATATGATGTGTTGTTTATTAAAAACACCAATCGGGCCAGTGAAATCAGAATGCTGGGTGTGCTGGGAGAGTAAAGTTTCATCACATGGCTCTCCCCGGTTGCAGTAAACAACACCAAGCGGCCCCCGGCGCTGCCCGTTCTGACCACTATATGCCATCACTCAGCCAGGCGAGGGCTTATCTAGGCAGCCAGCAGATTGTTTACACAAAACATGTGATGAGAGCTTCAAAGAGTCCCCTAAAGAGAAGGGAATGAACCTGGTGGGAGCTGCAGGACCCTCGACGAACTGTATACAAACTGAAAGTAAAGCCAGTGTGCTAACAGTCTATGGAATTCACCTTTAATTTGTCATATTTACGTGATGACTTTGGTACATGACTTACTGGCATCCTTTTGTGACAACAGGGTGATATAAACCTGCAGCCTGGGAGCTCTGGCTTCAGAAGCATGTGAGGTTTTAAAGCTTCTCACAGTTACTAGGTATTAGCCCTAGCTGATATAATATATGGAAATCAATAAATCGCCTAATTTGTGGAGCGGCTTGAATAAATTGTCTTGAGGGTTATAAAACGGACACACAGACGGATCCGCTTTATTTAATGCTTCTTAGATGCAATAACAAGGAAGATAACCACAAAATATTATGTGTAATAAACAGCACAAATGCTTACTGTCAAGAGGTATATCACAGATTTACTTTTAGTCCTGACGGCCGCTGCAACAGTGACAGTCAGTTACTCATGACTCCATGACGACCCGGCCACTGCATTGGCTCTCCCTTGGCTGGGCAGCAGCTCGGAAATTAATTATTTGCCGACGGCCAGCGTTATACATATTAGCCCCCAGAGCGCCGGCAGCCTGGCTGGTGCGAGCAGCAGCACTGCGTTAGACAGAGGCGGCAGAGCCATGATTGCGGCCAGCCTTGTGGCAACAGGATGTCACGTCAGGTCCCACCATGGCGCCACGGCCACATTGTGTCACAAAACCTGACTGGGCCCCAGCTGTCTTGGTAGAAGCTATTGGGCACCACCCAGCCGTGACGTCAGGCTGGCTGACACTGACTCAGAGCCGCACAGCGCTGCAGGAATGAAGATAGTAATAGTAATACATTAAATCACTCAGAGCCCCCCCCCCCCCAAGACCTTTGCTCACTCAGCTGGGAGCGCCCCAAGCCAAGCGTGCGCATTCAGGCCACAGGCAACGCGCTGCCAGCTGTCACCGACACACAGCTTGCAGCGCTTGCCACTGCTGACATTATGCGTGACAATGCATTTCAGTGTTGTAATACGGAGCACCAGACTGAAATGCGTTAGTCTAACGCCTGATGCGTGGTACTTGGCAGGACAGTCAGAGACCTTGTTGTTAAAGTCATCCAATCTGTTTGCAGCTGTATGGGATTTCTCCATGGCAAACGTGGATACTGTTGCATGCTTCAGTGCACCGTTAAAAATGTCAGCAGTGTCAACACCTGCAAATATCATTTCTCTAACCCCCACAAAAGTGATCCAGTGTGCAGTGATGAACATGTAATCAGTGGCTTGGCAACTGGTCCACTTGTCTGTCGTCAGGTGGATAGTGTGAACAGCACTCTGCTGCAAAGCTTGTCCAACCAATTCCAGCACATTGTGATGTAGCGCTGGAACAGCAACTCTGGCAAAATAGGTCCGGCTGGGAACCTTCCATTTCTGGCAGATGGTTGCCACAAATTCTAGAAAACCCACTCCTTCCACAAAAGAACAAGGAAGGAGGCCCAGTACTAACATTTTAGCCAGCTTCCCATTGTACAAACGTGCCGTTGGGTGGTTGCTTTCGTACTGCCCCTCCTGCCTCAAAAAGAATAGTAGCCCGAATATTTTTCCTTTCTGGTACCACTGATGCAGGCGATTTCTTGAGAGCTGAAGGTGGTAGGCTCAATGAGCATCTCAGCGGGGCAGTCACTGTATGCTCTTGCCTTGGTGTCTCGACCTCACTCTGAGTCTTGTGCCATTGCGATGTTGCTCATGTGAGCGATACAACTGCACTGCTGGGGGCTGGGCTGATTTGTGTAATGAAAGTGTCAACATTTTCTTCACCTTCCACCATGACCAGATCAGATTCCCTGATCTCACCACCTTCACCAATACCACTTGCAGTTCTTTGGCTAAGGAGAGCCTCCCAGCAGATTGTGAGTTGTTTTTGCAAATGGGTTGTTTGACCTCTGGTACCATAGTGTGTACCAAGCTTACTCCAACTAGCACTTGCTTTGCAAATGGAGCATACAGCAATGTTTGGCTCTTATCGCTAACCATAAAGAAGTTCCAAACTTGGTAGGTCAAATTTCTGACACTGGTGCCACTGCCAACATCTGAAAAAGTGGTGATAGGTGCGTGTTTTGACATTTGTCTCTCTGCAGTGCCTGCTTCTACTGAGGTGGTTGTGGATGTAGGTGGAGCTGGGGCCTCGCAAATATGGAAGCTGGTGGTGGTATCTGTGCCACATCCCTCAGAGCAGGTTGAGATGGGGTAATGTCAGTATCTACTGGGGCTGGGCTAACATCCATGATGACTATGTGGTAGTCATCGTCCTCTTCTTCATCCATACCTCTCAGGCTTTCGGGAACCTTCCTTTTCACTAGCCTCTCCTGGCCTGTCTCAGACTGAGGCGGCATCCAAGCGCAGTCTTGATCATCAGAAGGGGGGGCTTAGAGAAGAAGATGGTAAAGTACCCTTTATTTTTCTTGCAGGAGAGCTGGGAGACAATGGATCTTCTGAAAGAGGGGCTTCTTCTACTTCCTCAGCATGAAGCTCAATATCCTGAAGTGCTCTTACTTTGGGAGGAACTACTATCACTGGCTGCGGCTGTTGTTGTCCACTTAGCTGAGTTTCTGACAATGATTGAGTACTACTTTGTGAAAGAGATAACTCCAATTCAATGTCACTGCTCATTGGCATTACCATGATAAGAGTGGCTGACTCTGTGCCAGACATTGGCTTGGGCCTAGGTATGGGTGGGGCCGCTGATCGGGAGTGCTGCTTCCAGCATTCTCCCCGGAGGCTGGTGTGGCAGGCACACGTTTTTGCCTGAAAATGTTCTGGGGTGACTTACCCGTAGTGGTAAGCTCCTTCTTATCACTGGCCACTTTCTTAGTACCACCTTTCTTTGGGGCCATCTTGAAGCTGACAGTTGCACTTAGCTTCACAAGCTAAAGAGATGCCTGTGTTGTGTGGTCATGCGTCACGTCGTGCACAGGCCTTTTTAAAAGAAATGTAATAAAAAAATTAACATGAAAAATTGGAGAAAAAAAATTACATCAAATTAAACAAGTTTGGGAAAAAATGTAAATACATTTTTTATTGCTGATGTACTAGGGGACTACCATGAGAAACCCATTGGGATTCGGGAGGCAAGGTGCAGGTGTAAAATGCAAAAAAAAAGTATATAATAATATAAAACACTGTTCATACAGTACATTTAGTATTATCATTGAGCTACTATGCCTCAAACATATTAATTTATTAAACTGATATCAGGGAAAAGTTAAAAAAATGAGCACAAACAAAAGGCTTAAGGCTCGACATACAAATTAAAAATTAAAATGGCTTTGAAAACGTATGGTTGCCCCAAATGGCCACATGGTGAAACTACAAGAGAGGAGGCATGGCTATACAAAATGGCCACCAGCCACATGGTCAGAAAAAAACAACAACCAGCAAGGAGGCATGGCCACAACAAAAAACACATACCGGCCTTTGGCAAAAACACATTGGCTTGCTACACAAAATGGCTGCCAGGCACATGGTCAAACAACAAGCAGGAGGCATGGCCACAACAAAGATCACATGCAAGCCTATGTCAAAAGCACACTGGCTGGCTACACAAAATGGCCACCAACCACATGGTCAAACAACAAGCAGAAGGCATGGATAACAAAGAACACATGCAGGCCTATGGACACTGATTATACAAAATGGCCCCTGGCCACATGGCATGAGAAACAAAAACAAATTGTGGCCTATAGCAAACACACTCACACACTGTCCAGACAACGGATGCATGGTAACACAGGAGAAAACAGCATTAATTCAGCAATGCCAAAAATTAAAGTTAACTGGGCTAAAAAGAATTACTGCACACATCCTCCAAAGGCATCAAATATATTACCCCACCTATACACTGTTTGCAGAAAAAAAACGTGCAATACCAAGAAAAAAACACATTTTTTAATCTAATCCAATGACATCCTTGGCCTAAATGATGTTTCAACTCAACAGATACCACAGTAACAGTTATTTCATGGACCAATGACTAGTACAAGACCTACTGGCTGGAAGGCCCATTGGCAGACTGGGCCACATAGTGAATTAAATGAAAATTGCAAATTTATTTTTTTTTAAATTGAGAAAATGTACTGAACTGTGCAACATTTTTCTTTTATAAAAGAAGAAAAGTACAAATCAATTCTGGTGCATGCCCTCTATCAAACAAACAACACCCCTGTTCACATACCTCGATATATAATGTTCCATCACCCAGCAATTACCAATAAGCCAGGACAACCTGCTCATGGATTATTGATTTGGGTTAAAATTACGCTCCAATGTACTATTCGAGAGCTTCATTCCAATAGTCCTGACATCTTAGCGATCCAAATTACAGGTGTGAATGGCACAGGGGTAGATATCTTCAATGTCTATGCCTGAGGAACTAGAGCTGGAAGCAGATTGTCCACTCTTCAAGCGTTGAAAGATCTCAATGATAGGGGCACTCAGTCCCCATTAATCATAGCTGCCGACTTTAATGTCACCTTTGAACCTTTAGAGAGGGAGGACATATGTGATAGTAGGGAGGAAGATGAGTTGTGGCTCGTTCCCCCCCCTTGTCCTACCCCCTAACAAAAAATGGTCCCAAGCGGCACTGCAGCTCAATGCCCTAACTCTTGAGTTTGGCCTGAGGGCTACTAATGGCTGCACTGAATCAGATAAAATGGGGGCCAACACCTATAAAAGAACCACCAATATAAGCTGCATTGATTACTTCCTGCTGGATTTGAGACTGTGGCTTGGAGTGGACGACATGAGGGTGGGGTCTACCACCGATAGCGATCACAGCCTCCTCGAGGTCTACTTGACATCGCCCTGGGCCAAACATCCGAGCCGTGCAAACTACATTCTTACGACTAGGGAGGTATGCCCAACTAACGATAATAGACTACTCAAATGGGCATGCGTAGCTATGGATATAGGGAAACTTGAAGCAATTAAACTCAATCTGCTGGATAGTACTAGAGAGATGCTCAGATTAGCCGAACAACAGGGAGGTCTGGATGAGATTGCTCCCTGTCACAGTCATCTTTTTAACAAGTTGGCTTCCCATTTTAGAGTACTGCTGCACCCACAGGGCACTACCAAGAAGACTAGGTCGCAGTTTGCTTGGTTTAACCAGGAGTGTAGGAGCCTTAGATCACAATTGGCCCTAGCCATTAGAGCAAATAATGTGGTTGAACTGAGAGAAATAAGGAGGTCATACAAGTTAGCCCAGGTTAGAGCGAAAAGGGAATGGGAGGTGAATCGGTGGTTATTAATTAGAGAGGCCTGTTTTAGGAATGACTCACAGCGATTCTGGCTTTAAGTTACTAGGGGAGACGCAGATAGGCCCCAGCCACCCACCAACCACATTGCTATTGCAACCTGGTATGACCATTTCTCCTCATTATATTCTGGACCTTGTGAGCCAGATACTGATGTCTCCACCCCGGGCCATGCTTACCCTCAGGACAGCGAGTTTTTCTCCGAGGCCCAAATCAGGTCCAGCATTAATTCAAACGTTAAAGACCGAGGACCTGATGGCATTCCGGGTGATGTTTTTCTCAGTGATGTTGAGAACCGGACAACATATAGTTTGGCACTAGTTAACGGAATCGCTGCAGGTGCCCCAATACCACCTTCCTGGAAGGGAGCTGAGGTGATTCAGATCTATAAGAAGGGTAACCGTTCATCGCCCTCCAATCATAGGCCTATCAGCCTTATTGATAGCGCCAAAAAGGTGTTTGCCCGAGCACTTCTTATGAAGATCCAGACCTGGATACGCGATTTTACCATCTTGTCCCCTTTCCAAGCAGGGTTTAGACAGAAAACTAGCACTATCGACCAGGTCTTCCACTTCCTTCTATTGGCCTGGAAGACAGTGGTTATCGGACAGGGAAGCCTATATGTGGCTTTTATTGACTTAAGTTCTGCCTTTGACCTTATCCCTAGACACAAGCTTTGGTGCGTCTTAAAGGAGATGGGCCTCCCCCTTGAGGTCCTAATGTTAATTATTCGCCTTCATGAGGCCAATTATGCAAGAGTTCACTGGGGCAGCCAAGGCCAATTGACAAACCCAATCAAAGTCAGTAAGGGGGTCCGACAGGGCTCTGTATTGGCTCCCACTCAGTTTTCGCTCTTCATAAATGTAGTTGTCAAGTATCTCACTGATATTCCTTCTGATGCCCCAACTCTGGGGGGAGCAAAGGTGACAACCTTGTTGTTTGCTGATGACACGCTATTAGACTCTAAAACCCCCAGAGGACTGCAGCTGCTTTTAGACCACTATGAGGCTTTCTGTGCAATGAGAGGCCTAGAGGTTAATACCTCGAAGACCAAACTCCTAATGTTGAGCGCCCACAAATCATTCAAAGGCAAGTTAACACTGGGTGGGATTCCCTTGGAGAGAGTGAGGACCTTCGATTATCTAGGGATCACTCTCTCTGAGGACTTGTCCTGGAAGCCCCATGTATGGGAGCGGACTCTCCAGCACAGACAGATTACGGGGGTTTTGATTAAAGAGCATAGGACCTCGTAGAGCAAACCAGTAGCAGCCCCACTTCACATATATGACCATAAGGCAGCGGGTTCAGCATTATATGGTGCGGAACTCTGGGGTTTTGAAAAACTGGAGGGCCTTCTTACCACGGAGAACAAATTGTTGAGAGCCTTATGCTCACTTCCTCAGAGTACCCCTCTCTACCCACTAAGGCTAGACATGGGCATAACCTCTATTGTTGAGAAAGCCGAGTTACACCCCCTACTGTTTTGATTGCATTTAAAAGCAGCCCCAGAGCTGCTCCCATACACTGCTGCCCTTGTTGAAGTAAGCGCTCTTGACTGCTTTAGGAAAATTGGTTGGCTTTCCAAAGTGAAGTCCCTTCTCACTACTATAGGGCTGGAGGGATCGTGCGACGCAAAGGACCCAACATTACTGCCTAGCAAAGACCTGGTCAAGAAGCAATATTGGAATTGAGTTGCAAAGTCTTCTATTTCCCATTTGTCAAGGGGCCACCTCACAATGGATTTCATGGAATTTAAACTGTCAGGTGTTTATGAACAATATCTGGAGGCTTTTATGATCCTGCAAGATAAGAAGCTCTATATGCAATTCAGATTTGGCTCCCTCCCTGTGAACACTTTTATAGCCTCCTGGCGACAGTCTTCCACTACACTGCATTCTTGCCCAGGCTGCCCCTTTGTTGCTGAGTCAATTGGTCACATTTTCTTTGGTTTCCCATGTACCGTTCCCCGAGAGTCAAATGGCTTATTCCTGTCTGTAGGCGGCTTGGCACCCGTTGTCATCGTGAAGCGCTGCGCATTTTAAAATCGGACTCCAGCCACCTACTTGCCTGCGCAGTTGCCAAGTTCCATGGCAGAATATGGGCTATCAGAAGGTCTGTGATGAAAATGTAATTGTTTGTATCTCTTATTGAAGAATTACCTCTATCGATTTCCAGTTCTTCTCTAAATTGTTAATATGTATTTTAGCCCTGGTTATAGCGCAATTTTTAGTATATTGACAGCATGCCTGGCCATGCTGCCCATTTCCATCGTGGCTAAGGATCTTGTTGATTCATTTTTAGGCGCTTCATAAGTTAATTTTATCTTCTTATAACCGCTTTTTAGATTAATCAATTAAGCTGAAACTTTTTTAAATTGTTAACAAATTTTGGTATGCATTTGTATTTTTCTGTTCCTTTGTACTGTATGCATTTGCACTTTTATGGTTGTAATGACCGAAATAAAGTTTATGACTGATTGACATTACGAGAGAACCAACCGAAAAAGACCTCTGCTCCATTGCGGAGCTTATCTGTAACTCCGCATTCTCCACATAATGTGGAAATGCCAAATTAAGCAAACTCCACGATCGGAGTTTTACGCCCAGGCCTGGTGTCAAGCAAGAGGTGCTCTACATATTCATATGCTTCTATGGATAAAAAATGCACCTAAGTTTGGATATCACTCTGAGGCGTCTGTTCTAAATTTTATTGAACATTATGTCAATTATGCTATACCAAACAAAAAAACAAATCAGAAAGTGTCTGAACAAGTGTTACTTTACCAATCAAATAAGTGTGGGAAATACTGCTAAAGGAAATATTGTAACAAAACATTGCATTACTCCATATGTCACTTGGGATTTCTCAGACCATTTCTACATAGAGGAAGAGTCAACAATTTCATATCATCTGTAAGACATGCAGTTACAGGGAAATCAGCAAAGAACACTTACAATCTTAGAATATCACAAGGCATCAATGACTACAACTCTTTGATGTTACATATGTCAGACACTAACATGGATATACAATTGGATGCAGATAACTGTACAGCAATTTCATGTTATGTAACTTCCCACATTACTAACGCAGAAAAGACAGATATGAAGGAAGTATGGGAAAAGATATTTGCAAAGCAATCTTTAAATAAAAGATGATACCAATCTAGCCTTAAAAGGTTATCTCACAGAGGGGTCAGTAGCTATGAAGCATGTGACTATTTAAGTTCTTCAAGCTTATATGGCAAATTGCGGGCAATTGTCTGGCTTAGTTTTGGATTGTCATCTGCCTTTCAAAGAGTTCTGAAAAGCTTACCTGAAACTGAGTACCTTGCAAAATGTGATCCAACTAACAAAGACATTTTAAAAACAAATATGATGGACACATTTACCTAAACAAAAGTTCTTTGTTAGAAAACCTATCACTATTTAAAGTAGCTCAGTATTACTCACTTCAAAATAATGTACCAGAAGATATCAACGCTGGAAGATTTCAAGTTCAAGGGATCAATGGATGTTTAAAACATCATTGAAACCCTGCTCTTATTAATCACCGGAAACATAGTTGTGACACAGCAGAAAACAAAGAATTCTATTATTTGGCACTTCTACAACTATTTAAACCATGGCAGAAAGAAGAAGACCTCATAGTCTCCTCTGAATCCTAAGAGGGTGTCTTTATGTATATACAAATAACATAGCAGTACCTCAATTTCTCACATATTTAGAAATGCTCGAACAAGAAATTGCAGAGGACAATTTAATAAATGCAGAAATACAACGCAATGCTTCAACAACTAATAATACTTCAAATTCCAGAAGTACTGACCCACTTGGACAAGCAATAATTGATAATGAAGATATGGCTTCCATGGAAAAGTTCAAGATGCAATGGACCAAATGAAAAATGACGTTTACATTTTGAATTACTTGTTATCACAATTAAATTCGGAACGACTACAAATATACAAAGCGATAACGCATTCTGTAGATCATGGGCATCAACATGAAAATAAATTATTTGATTGTAGTACTTTTCATCCTACATTACTATATGCCAGTGGCCAAGCTGAAAGTCGGAAAAGCTTCCCTATTAATCTTTCCTATTAAAGTAATAAATGCATAAGTGCATAAAGCTACCAATTCTAATGTTTCTTGTGTGGTGACAGCTCCTACTAGATGATCAGCACATAATATTAAAGGAATGAATTTACACGGCCTACTATTACTGCCTGTGGAACATCATAATAAATTGGAATATTTAAAATTGACTACATATACATATCAAGAACTTGTGAACATTTTTAAGAAATTGAAACTTTTGATCATGGATGAAGTCAGCATGGTTTCTATTAGACCTGTCAGCCTTAGGGTGGTCTTCCTCCAAACGTTTTGCCTACTTACCTCCAAATTTTGCTGACATTCATTTGTTTTGGCCTTAGGACTCTGTGCACTTTACCACTGCTAACCAGTGCTAAAGTGCTTGTGCTCACTCCCCTAAACATGGTTTAATGTGCATGCAACTAATTGGCATAATTAGTTTACTTCTAAGTCCCTTGTAAAGTGCTAGAACAAATACCCAGGGCCTGCAAATTAAATGCTATCAGTGAGCCTACAGCACTTATTGTGCCCTTACTTAAGTAGCACCTTAGAACATGCTCCAGGCCTGCCATTTGCAGCCTGAATACAACTTTAAACTGCTGTGTGGACTAGGCATCAAAACCCCCTTGCCAAGCCTTAAACTCTCATTTTATTCCATAAAAGTCACCCCTAAGGTAGGCCCTTGGTAGACCATAGGGCAGGGTGCTGTGTAATTAAAAGGTTGACATTCTGTACAGTAATGGTGCATGATACTCAACTAGGAAATTATTTGCAATTGTTTTTCATCATGATAACATTGATATGATTCCCTACAGAGCATAACGTCTTCTTTCAACTTTTATTAAAAAAATGCATTTATGTCAGTTAATGCTCTCTGTGGGTATAACCACTGTGGTTGTAGGTACCTACAATCATATTATATAATCTATTGAGTTCAATCGAGGGTTTAATATAATTATTTTAGAAACGGAAATCTCTAATAAATGGAAAATAAATTCACCCTAGACCCATTTTCTCTTGAGTCCATAATTTAGAGAGGGAACTAGCTCCCAATTCTAGAGTTGCTGGGGTTGTTGGACATTATTGTTTTTTTCCCTGCCCTTTGGAACATCCATATAAAGCGGGGGTCCCCTTTATTACACTAAATAAAAGGTTGGACATGTACGTTTTACATGTCCTGGTAGTGAAAAACTCCTAAACTCGTATTTCACTACTGTGAGGCCTACCTCTCCCATAGTATTACATTGGGAATTCTTTATTGGATTTAATAAGCTGTAATTTCCAATTGGGAGCAGGTAACTATGACATGCTTGCTATCAATGAAATTATAATGACAAATCCTCTTTAATGTTAAAGTTGGATTTTTCATTACAATTTTGAAAATGTCACTTTTAGAAAGTTATTACAAAAGAATTATTTTAGAAATGTAAATCTCTAATAAATAAAAACATTTATTACACACAAAAGGGCAACCCAATATTCCCTTGTGGGCTGGGTATTAGAAGTCAGGTTTGTAAGGGTGCAAACAAGGGATTAGTTCATAAGACAATTTAACAGATCAATGTGTTAATCATTTGAGATGTCCAATTATGACATCACAACGTAATTGAAAGTTGTACACTTGCTTTTTTTAAGAAAATAAATATTAGGATGCAGGTGTAAGTATTTATGTCAAATTTATAGAGAAATTCAAAATCATAAGTACAGGGGTTCAAAAAGTCAATCTCCTCATACATTGACAGTGATCACTGCAGAAATTTTCTAAGTTAGCATCCCATTTGTCAATGTATGTTCAAGCCCACTTTCTAGATATACAACAAGAGACTGTCTCTCTCAGAAGAACTAGGCTCTGAACAGATACGTAACAATGACTAAAAAGAAGGTTGAGTTAATGCGTCAATGTTTCAGTCTTGGTTGTTGTGCATTTGTGAGACCATCTTCAGGACTTTATAATTTCATGAAGATGAAAGACCCCCTATTTGGTTAGCCAAATAGTGGCTGTGACTTGTAATGTGCACTGTTAAGGGATAAGGCAATGAAGTACCGAGAAATTTGAGTGGTCCCAATATAAAGATGTGTGGTTGGACTATTTGCTGGAGACTCTGCATGTATGTACGCCCCAGTGAGAAATCACTGTGCTTGTGCTGGCCAAAGTAGTCCTAGCTGAGTCGCGGCAAAGCCGTCTGTCTCACTTGGAGGAAACATCCTTCACCTGCAGTCTCAACAACGACCACCCTTTACAACGCAGTCACTACCCTAACTGCAATGTTAACACGCATTACTTTAACCCGCAAGTCATTACAATGACTTGCTGTAGGGTGTGTGTTGTTGGACCGTTGTTGGATTTTTAAGTCCAACACCTTCCTTACTGATGCGTAAACTGGAGGTGGAATAGTAATTTATACTATTCTAAAGTCCAGCACCCCCTAAAGCAACTCATTGTAACGACTTGCGTGGTAAAGTAACATGTGGTAACGTCACAGTCGGGGTAGCAACTGCATTATAAAAGCATGAAGGTTAAATGCATGTGGGATTCCATCATACAACATTCACTTGGCATTCAACATTAGTTTAACTTTCAATTAAGTTGGACATCTCAAATGATTAATCCATTCATGTGTTAAATTGTCTTCCGAACAAATCCCTTGTTGGCATCCTGACCTACCTGACTTTTAGAAAGTTGGCATTTTCCTGCCCTTAGCTGTTTATGCTTGCAGCCTGTCTTGGGTCACATGACTGGGTGTAGCTTACAGTTAGAATTTGTGAATTCCTCCCAGACAGTAACACAATAGGGGGATTAGGTGCGCCTCAGTGAGCCATCTGCTGGCAAGATGGGGGGCGGAGCTGAGCACAGTCCACTTGCAACTGAATAGCTTATGCTCTACCTTCACACAAAGGGCCTAACAACCTCACATTGTCACTGCAGACAGCTTGGAGCCAGGGCAGGGGAGTCAGGAAATTCCATGCACTTCAAAGATCCTTTGCAGATGTTTCTCCCACCTTCCAGAGGAAGGGCACCACGGTATAAATATAGAACCTTTAGACCCACTCTTCAGTGCACATCTGGACCTGTGGATACTCTGCCAGGAAGAAGGACTGCTTTGCTGTTGTAAGGACTGTTACTCTGCTGGACTGCAACTCTGAAGGACTGCTGCCCTGCTGGATTGCTGCCGTGTTACCCAGTTGCTCTGCTGCCTTCTATCTGGGTACAAGAACTGGATCTTTATTTGTCCCAGGACCTCCAGACTGACTCACAAGGGCTAATTTGCTGGTCTCCTGTTCAGAGCCACAGGGACACCAAACACTTCCTCCATCTTCAGTCCTGGACCCTTGGAAGTTGTGCTAGAGGTTCCCAGAGAGCCAAACTACAAACGTAGGGACTTAAAACTTTTGGGGCTAAAAATTGCCCGAGGAACCAGGAGGAGACCAGGACTAAGTGCCTCGCTTATCCGCCTGAGGTGCATCCCTGGTCAGATCGACTTTGTGGCTTCTCCCGCTTCATTCTTCTCTGCAGCAGCAGCAGTCTTTCGCCAAAGGGGTATCCAGCCTCGTGGAACTGTCTTTGGCGATAGGACTCTGCCTCGCCCCACTGGAGATTTTTGACTTCTATTTCAGAGACTTTGGGCCTGATTAAGAAGTCAGCAGAGGGAAACCCTTCCTCACAAATGTGACGGATATCCCGTCCCCGTATTACAATCACATTCTATCCTATGGGGAACATAATACGATGAACGGGATATCCGTCACGTTTGTGACGGAGTATTCCCTCTACCGACTTCTAAATAAGGCCCTAAGTCTGAACGTAGAAATCTTCACCATGACTTCAAACCAAGACTATCCAACGATGAAGCTCCCTCCTCGAAAACACCCTAAAGCCTTGCCCCGCTAAACTTTACCATCACAGACACTTTTTCTCAGAATTTCTTCTAAGTCCGAAGGTAACGGCTGACCGGGACCTATCCATTTTGTGTATCCGAACTGTGCTTCATCACGGTCAGCCATATTTTTTTACTTTGACCCAGTCTCTTGCGACTAAATGTCTGGGGTTGGCACTTTGCTCTTTTAGGTGCTCGTTTTCCCTAAAAACTTTAGAAATGTAGAACTCCGGTTCTACTGATTGGATTTTTGTTGTTTTGGTGTCAAATAATGTATTCAAATTTACTCTGTTTTACTAAGTTGGTTTGGGATTTTTCTTGTGTTGTGTTTTCACTTTATTAATGTTTCTGAGCTGCAAATAATTTACACATTGCCTCTAAGTTATGCCTGACTAGTTTTTGGGCCAAGCTACCCAGGGTTAAACACAGGTTAATTTAGTGACTTTTTGTGGTTCACCCAGCAAGGCATTGTGGATGTTGGTTGAGTAAGGCTCCCACCCCAATCAACCAACAACAAGCACTGACAAGCACTAGGAGGAAATTTCACTGCCTTCATCTTCATCTCTAAAGCGCTTGATTGTGGCTCGTTATTAACACCTGGAGGTGAATAGTTCGAGGTATGCACTCACTATACAAGCGTAAAATATTACATGGAAAAAAAATACAGAAACACATACTGAAAGTAGCTAACAATCTTACGGAATGCAAGATTAAGGAAAATGTGAAATATACACAAGAACTAAACCACTGACATCATTGATTACATTAAACGCACCATGATGCGGCCAGGCTAGGCAGGATGGCGATGCTTCAGCAGCAGGAGGCACTTCAAGAGCGTCACAAGGTGCAGACGATCAGTCACAGTTCTCCCCTCCCAACATGGAACAGTATGTCTGGCTGTCCAGCAGTGCTGGAGCTTTCATTAGTGCAAGTGAGCTTGAGTGGAAGAATTACTCCCCGCCCAGCCTGAAATTTGACAAATATGATATGCTGTTTATTAAAAACACCAATCGGGCCAGTGAAATTAGAGTGCTGGGTGGGCTGGGAGAGTATAGTTTCAACACATGGCTCTCCCCGGCTTAAGTAAACAACACCAAGCGGCCCCCGGCGCTGCCCGTTCTGACCACTATCTGCCATCACTCAGCCAGGCGAGCACTTGTCTGGGCTGTCAGCAGATTGTTTGCACAAAACACGTGATGAGAGCTTCAAAGAGTCTCCTAAAGAGAAGGGAATGAACCTGGTGGGAGCTGCAGGACCCTCGATGAACTGTATTCAAACTGAAAGTAAAGCCAGTGTCCTAACAGTCTATGGAATTCACCTTTAATTAGTCATATTTACGTGATGACGTTAATTGTTACATGACTTACTAGCATCCTTTTATGACAACAGAGTGATATAAACCTGCGTCCTGGGAGCTCCGGCTTCACAAGCATGTGAGGTTTTAAAGCTTCTCACAGTTACTAGGTATTAGCCCTAGCTGATATATATATATTTTTTTGTTTCACGGACTTTCAATTAGCGCAAACTTGACCCAAAGGTATCGGGTAACAGAGCGCTTTACACGAGCAACAGTTGCGTTTACATGAGGACACGTTCATTTTTGTTAGGCACGGGGAGATTAAGTGATTTGCCCAGAATCACAGGATGTTGGCCTCCTTGCCGAGACACAAACCTGGTTCCCCAGATTTGAGGTCGACCGCCGTAGCCGTTAGGCCAACTATCAATATATCGCCTAATCTGGGGAGCGGCTTGAATAAATTGTCATGAGGGTTATTAAACGGACACACAGACGGATCCACTTTATTTAATGCTTCTTAGATATAATGTGTAATAAACAGCACAAATGCTTACTGTCAAGAGGTATATCACAGATTTACTTTTAGTCCTGGCAGACGCTGCAACAGTGACAGTCAGTTACTCATGACTCCATGACGACCCGGCCACTGCAGTGGCTCTTCCTTGGCTGGGCAGCAGCACCGAAATTAATTATTTGCCGACGGCCAGCGTTATAGATATTAGCCACCACAGCGCCGGCAGCCTGGCTGGTGCGAGCAGCAGCACTGCGTTAGACAGAGGCCGCAGCGCCATGATTGCAGCCAGCCTTGTGGCAACAGGACGTCACGTCAGGCCTCCCCACGGTGCCACGGCCACATTGTGTCACACAACCTGACTGGGCCCCAGCTTGTAGGAAGGTGGAATCTGACTATATGGTTGCCCCCACTTTTTTTATGGTGTTTTGCTGGTTTATGACTTAGTTGGACTGGGATCCTGCTATTCAGGGCCCCAGTCTATCTGCTTTCTCTGTAAAAGGTTTCCATGTGCCTTAGGCACATCTCTGATTGGAATCTGAGTGCCCTTATAAGTCCCTAGTATATGGTATACTATGTACCAAGGGCATAGGTACCTCAGAGGCCTACCAGGGGCTGCAGCATGTATTGTGCCATCCCTGGAAGGCCATCCAAACTGACACCACAGGTCTGCTACTGCAGCCTGGGTAAGGTGGTGCATGCACTCCTTACTGTGATATAGGTTACCTATATCACTAAATACATACACACATATAAACCTATAAGTCACTCCTAAGGCAGGCCTTATCAATCCTGAAGGCAGAGTGCATGGTTCCTATGTGAGAGGGTGCCCCTGCATGAGCAGGGCCCTCGGCAGCGTTCGGAGACCCTTCTCTGATGCTGTTTGTAGTGCAGCCTGACCATATACTCTTAAGCGCATTATAACCTCGCGTTAAATGCTAACTTTGGAATGGCTGCACCTAAACATGTCGTGTTTGGTGTCAAACATCTTGGAATACTACCCCCCCCGCCAATTCTGGCGGCAGGGGTAGCATTCCACCCTTCTAGAGGGAAAGACATGTTAACTCTGGCTAGCCCGGTAACTTCTTTCTAAAGCCCTAGCATCACAAAATGGAAGCTGCTGCCACAGACACGAGTCTGGCCTCCTGCTGCTGGACGAAACTCCGGCAGGGGAGGCCTGGACAATAGGTTTCCTGTCCCAGGGAGGTGTGACCACCTCCCCAGACAGGATAATGTGTATTGGGGCTGGGCGGGAGCACTTTTGGGTGCTTTGAAGTCCTGCACTGGGGGCACACTTGGTGTCCCTATGCATACCCCAGTTCAAACCGGATCAGGGCTTGCAGCCCCTGCTTTGGCGCGAACTGGACAAAGGAAAGGGGTGTAGCCACCCCTCTGCCCTGACCCACCCATAGGTGGGGCCACAGAGTAGTCCAACCCCTAAACTTGGTATAAGTATAGGAACCCAGTCCTTAGGACTTTAGATTATCCCTGGACGAAACTCTGAAACAGAATCCTGGACCTTCGACGCTCTACTCAAGATTAGAGGATGGAAGAATCTCCCTTGGGGTCAAGGAGTGACTCCCCTGCTTGGCAGGCACCAAAGACGCATCTGTCCGGTCTGCATTTCTGAAGCTCCCGTCGGACGCCGAAGTCTTCGCATCACCAGAGGTGGATTCTCAGACTTCCCCGAGGCTACCCTGAGTCCCCAGCAAAGCTGAGGCCCGTAGCTATCGTGGGTGACGTGAGACCATGACCCCTGGACACCGAGCACATTTGCAAGTGCATCCTCTTCTGGGTCTCCCACGAAGTCGTGCTTTGGGCTCCGAGTAGCCCTAGCCTCCAGCACCAACTGCACCGAAGATCACTGGCCTCCACTCCACGAGTGTCCTGTGAGCCAGATCCACGTGCGACGTCTCGAGGCTCCTTCGCAGTCGCTAGCCCGTTGGCTAGTAGCCTTTAACGAAGGCCAATCTTTTTCTTCTTGGGCATCCTGGTTGCTCCAGGCCTGCCCTCACTTACCCTCGCTGGGTGAGTTCCCCAGACCTTGCTGGTCTGCACCATCGACGATCTTCATCTTCATCAAGACTTGCCGTTGCCAAGGCTTGTTGGGTCCAATCCGGTCGCCGACACCTCAGCACTCGACAGACATCGTGTACCAGCCCGAATCCTGCTCCTGGTCACTGACAACGCCTTCTGGACCTCGTGGCTGAAGAGTCAAGATGACCGTCAACGCACCTGAAGCACTCGACATCGGTGGGCATCTGTCCATCGCCTTCCTGGTCACTGGCTAGTGACCCAGACTCTGTCCCCTCTGCTTTCAGGTTCTTCAGATCTCCGATCCACTCTTGGATCCACCCGGACACTTTCCACTTGGTCGCCAGCAGCACTTTGCAGCAGATCGCCATTCAAATCGACGACGAAACCCGACCCCGAAAGGCACCTATGCACCCGGCTTCCCTGGGTGAGGTAACACGAGTACTCCGGTGCTCCCGTGGGTAGAGACTCTTCAAAGTACTAGTTCTCAAAGGGTTTGCTCCAAGTCCTCCTTTAAGTGTCCCTTTTCTTTAATTTCCTGATCGCGACTTTCTCCATAGAAGTCAACGGCGTATCGCGGTTGTGTATTTACACTGCACGCTGTCCCCGTGGGTCCCCTGTGTCACTACCTTGGGTGGTTCCTTGTGGTCCAAGCACTTCTAGAGGCTCTAGGCCTAGTGTCTAGTTCAGTCGTGGTTCTTATACCACTTTATTGGTATATGGTTTGGTACGCCCCTAGGGCCCAAACGTGTATTTGTGCTATTACTGTGTTTAAATAACTTCTAACTTATGTATCTTCGAACTCTAGCCTCATAAAGAGACTAGAGGGGTGTGTTTAGCAATAAATACATATATTTTGAATATATACCTGGTGTGGTGCTCTTTCATTTGGTCACTCAAGAGATTATAGACTGGTAAAACAAGCTGCTTTACATTCCTTCAAGACTTAGCCTGAAGGCTGCGCTCCATAGCTACCACTAGGATAGCTTTCAATAAGGTTGTCTTTAACCTATCTCCAATAAGGGGTTGTTTGGACTGGTGCAAGGTGCCCACTATAATTAGTGGACAGCATATGCCAGGCCAACTTCTCACATTGGTGGCAGCGGTGGGATTCCAGCTTGCTATTGTTTTACCAGATAATCTCAATTGAATTGATCAACTGAAAACCACTAAAGGTACCTAAGGTACATATAATTTAAGCTTAGAATACAGTAAGTTCTACTGAACTTAGAGTTGTGTGTTAAGGGATAGCACACCCTTTCTACAACTCAAGAGAGTTTAGTAGGCCACACTAGAGTAGGTAGTGCATACAACACACCACACTAGTAATGTCTTTAAAGGTAGGATCTAGAGAATCCTTACCAGAAGCCACTGGGCTTCTTCCCTCCAAGTATGATACACTCCCATTCTTGGAATTGAGAGCATTATGTAACTTGAGGAAATTAAGGACAGGCCAAAGTCCCACCACCCAACACCTTAAAGAGTTGTTGGTGGCTTATGACCTTAGTAAGCCCTTGGGGACTGAAGGGGTAGGAGCTGAGGGTGGGGCAGAAGAAGAGGAAGGGGCCAGGGGTAACAATACCCCCAGCCCCCCCTCTGAAACTGGCCAGGAGGGTGACAATGACCCTGACCTGGATAACCCAATCCCTCCTGTGGAAGATGAAGAGGATGATCAGAATGATAACCTCTTTGTGCCCCCAGGAAGGATTATGAGTGTGCCCAGAAAGTCTAGATCTCCTTCTCAGGAGTCTAACCACTCTGGCACCTCAATAGGGAGCTCTGTCTCATCTCATAGGAGGGAATCCTCTCATGAGAGGAGAAAGAGGCTGATTCAGTATGAGGAAGCTCAGCTTGAACTCAGAAGGAAGCAAGTAGCCTTAGACAGGGAGTCCCTAGATCTCTTTAGAGAGAGAAAAAGTTGGGACTAGAGTCCCATGGTGGCAGCAATATCCCTACAGATAGGGAAAGGTCTTATGACCATAGAAACCTAAACAAGATTGTCCCTCCCTACCAGAGTGGGGATGACATCCACAAATGGATAACTGCACTGGAGAGGGCCTGTAAAGTTCAGAAGGTCCCCCAGAAGCAGTGGGCAGCAATCTTGTGGCTCTCCTTTGCAGACAAAGGTAGAGACAAGCTCCTCACTGTAAGAGAAGAGGATGCTGACAATTACACAGTCTTGAAGAGTGCTCTGATAGATGGATTTGGCCTAACCACTGAACAGTATAGGTTGAAGTTCAGAGACACCCAAAAGCTCAGACTCAAGACTGGGTTGATTTTGTAGACTGTGCTACTAAGGCTCTGGAAGGTTGGATACATGGCAACAAAGTGCATGACTTTTTAGGATTGTACAATTTGATTATGAGGGAGCAGATCCTTAATAATTGTCAAAACCAGCTTTTGCACCAGTATCTGGTGGACTCTGATCTGACCTCTCCCCAAGAATTGGGAAAGAAGGCAGACAAATGGGTCAGAACCAGAGTAAAGACTAAAAATCAGGGTGGTGACCAGAAGAAAGATTCTACTAAGTCCCAAGAGAAAGGTGGGGATAAATCTAAGGATAAGTCCACTACAGGGCCCCAAAATTCCTCTTCTGGGGGTGGGTCCCAAACTCCTTCCTCTCCTGAAAAGAAACCATATTGCCATGTTCTGTAAAAGCCTGGGCACTGGAAATCTGATCCCAGTTGCCCCAGGATTGGCAATAAAGAAAATGTTCCCCCAGCAACTACTACCCCCTCCTGGTACTACCAGTAGTAATCCTCCAGTTGGGAGTAGTGCACCCAAAAAGTTAGGTGCTTTTGCAACAGGAACAGAGGTGGGCCCTGGTTCAGACAGGGACCCCTCAACAGACTCCTCTGACGGTGGTGTAGGATTTGCCACCTTTACCATGGGTCCCACAGCAATGGGCAGGTACAGACTGGAGCCAATGATTAATGGTCAGAAAGCTGTGGCATTTAGGGACACAGGGGCTAGTGTCACCATGGTGGCAGGGAAACTAGTCCCCCCCTCAACAGCTTTTACCTGAGTTTAAATACCAGGTGATCAACATTGATGGTGTCAGAACAGATCACCCCATGGCCATAGTCAATCTCAGCTGGGAGGGGGTCACAGGCCCAAAGAGAGTGGCAGTGTCCCCCACCTTACCTGTAGATTGCCTGATGGGCAATGATCTGGAAATTTCAGCCTGGGCTGAAGTTGAACACCAAACCCACCTTAGGATGTTGGGCGTCCCTGTAAAGGTTAGTGGGGCTGTAATGGCCACAGCCCCAGCCCAAGAATTTGGAGAGATGGAGCCTGAAAGAATGGCCCACTCTCCCCCAAAAGAGAGCACAAGGGTTGAAGAAAAGTCTTCTTCCCTCCAGACAGTAGGTAAGGGTCAGCCTCCTCAGGGAACTGACCCTACCCCTAGTGAAGGAACTGCCCCAGAGGTAGTCAGGCCTGGCCTGGCCACACCCCTGATGGCAGAGGACCCTTCCAAGGTGGTACCCAGTCTGGAGCAGGTAACCTGCCCTCTCTACCCTGCCTCAGCCAGCCCAGGGCTGCAGAGGTCAGGGAGGTCAGTGGACCCCCAGGGCCCCCTGTCCAGAGGAACCCCCCATCAGCAGATTAGGGGCACCCAGTCTAGTAGCCCTAGCCAGGTGAAAACTCCTCTACACACTGAGGGATCCCTCATGCCTTTATGTAGGGACCTCCCCAGAAGGACTCTGGTAGGCAAGGGCAAACCTGGGACCTGAAGGTTCCAAACCTGCCATGTCCCTCCAGTAGTCCATCCAAAGGGACCCAACCCCCAGCTGTAGGCAGCCAAAGGTTGACCCTTAGAGCAAAGTGCAACTCAGTCATGGAAAGACAGGCATACATGGTGACCAGTGATCTGAGGAAGCTGAGGCCAACATTCCTAGGGCCTCACTTCCCTACCCAGACACCTCACCAGCATTGTACTTTACCTAAGCACACCACAGGTAGTGATTCCCCATGGTGGAGACCCTCTCATACCCTTAGGGTGAGGGATTGCTTAGTGGACCATAGGACAGGGGGCAACCATGCTAGTGCAGGTGCTTCCTTATATGACCACTTAGTCAATGAAGGCTCAACTGGCCAAGGTTAGCCTTATCTCCTTTCGTTTGGGGGGTTATGTAGGAAGGTGGAATCTGACTATATGGTTGCCCCCACTTTTTTATGGTGTTTTGCTGGTTTATGACTTAGTTGGACTGGGATCCTGCTATTCAGGGCCCCAGTCTATCTGCTTTCTCTGTAAAAGGTTTCCATGTGCCTTAGGCACATCTCTGATTGGAATATGGAGTGCCCTTATAAGTCCCTAGTATATGGTATACTATGTACCAAGGGCATAGGTACCTCAGAGGCCTACCAGGGGCTGCAGCATGTATTGTGCCACCCCTGGAAGGCCATCCAAACTGACACCACAGGTCTGCTACTGCAGCCTGGGTAAGGTGGTGCATGCACTCTTACTGTGATATAGGTTACCTATATCACTAAATACATACACACATATAAACCTATAAGTCACTCCTAAGGCAGGCCTTATCAATCCTGAAGGCACAGTGCATTGTTCCTATGTGAGAGGGTGCCCCTGCATGAGCAGGGCCCCTCAGCAGCATTCGGAGACCCTTCTCTGATGCTGTTTGTAGTGCAGCCTGACCATATACTCATAAGCGCATTATAACCTCGCGTTAAATGCTAACTTTGGAATGGCTGCCCCTAAACATGTCGTGTTTGGTGTCAAACATCTTGGAATACTACCCCCCCCCGCCAATTCTGGCGGCGGGGGTAGCATTCCACCCTTCTAGAGGGAAAGACATGTTAACTCTGGCTAGCCCGGTAACTTCTTTCTAAAGCCCTGGCATTACAAAATGGATGCTGCTGCCACAGACACGAGTCTGGCCTCCTGCTGCTGGACGAAACTCCGGCAGGGGAGGCCTGGACAATAGGTTTCCTGTCCCAGGGAGGTGTGACCACCTCCCCAGACAGGATAATGTGTATTGGGGCTGGGCGGGAGCACTTTCCGGTGCTTTGAAGTCCTGCACTGGGGGCACACTTGGTGTCCCTGTGCATACCCCAGTTCAAACCGGATCAGGGCTTGCAGCCCCTGCTTTGGCGCGAACTGGACAAAGGGAAAGGGGTGTAGCCACCCCTCTGCCCTGACCCACCCATAGGTGGGGCCACAGAGTAGTCCAACCCCTAAACTTGGTATAAGTATAGGAACCCAGTCCTTAGGACTTTAGATTATCCCTGAACGAAACTCTGAAACAGAATCCTGGACCTTCGACGCTCTACTCAAGATTAGAGGACGGAAGAATCTCCCTTGGGGTCAAGGAGTGACTCCCCTGCTTGGCAGGCACCAAAGACGCATCTGTCCGGTCTGCATTTCTGAAGCTCCTGTCGGACGCCGAAGTCTTCGCATCACCAGAGGTGGATTCTCAGACTTCCCGAGGCTACTCCTGAGTCCGCAGCAAAGCTGAGGCCCGTAGCTATCGTGGGTGACGTGAGACCGTGACCCCTGGACACCGAGCACATTTGCAAGTGCATCCTCTTCTGGGTCTCCCACGAAGTCGTGCTTTGGGCTCCGAGTAGCCCTAGCCTCCAGCACCAACTGCACCGAAGATCACTGGCCTCCACTCCACGAGTGTCCTGTGAGCCAGATCCACGTGCGACGTCTCGAGGCTCCTTCGCGGTCGCTAGCCCGTTGGCTAGTAGCCCTTAACGAAGGCCAATCTTTTTCTTCTTGGGCATCCTGGTTGCTCCAGGCCTGCCCTCACTTACCCTCGCTGGGTGAGTTCCCCAGACCTTGCTGGTCTGCACCATTGACGATCTTCATCTTCATCGAGACTTGCCGTTGCCAAGGCTAGTTGGGTCCAATCCGGTCGCCGACACCTCAGCACTCGACAGACATCGTGTACCAGCCCGAATACTGCTCCTGGTCGCCGACAACGCCTCCTGGACCTCGTGGCTGAAGAGTCAAGACGACCGTCAACGCACCTGAAGCACTCGACATCGGTGGGCATCTGTCCATCGCCTTCCTGGTCACTGGCTAGTGACCCAGACTCTGTCCCCTCTGCTTTCAGGTTCTTCAGATCTCCGATCCACTCTTGGATCCACCCGGACACTTTCCACTTGGTCGCCAGCAGCACTTTGCAGCAGATCGCCATTCAAATCGACGACGAAACCCGACCCCGAAAGGCACCTATGCACCCGGCTTCCTGGGTGAGGTAACACGAGTACTCCGGTGCTCCCGTGGGTAGAGACTCTTCAAAGTACTAGTTCTCAAAGGGTTTGCTCCAAGTCCTCCTTTAAGTGTCCCTTTTCTTTAATTTCCTGATCGCGACTTTCTCCATAGAAGTCAACGGCGTATCGCGGTTGTGTATTTACACTGCACGCGTCCCCCGTGGGTCCCCTGTGTCACTACCTTGGGTGGTTCCTTGTGGTCCAAGCACTTCTAGAGGCTCTAGGCCTAGTGTCTAGTTCAGTCGTGGTTCTTATACCACTTTATTGGTATATGGTTTGGTACGCCCCTAGGGCCCAAACGTGTATTTGTGCTATTACTGTGTTTAAATAACTTCTAACTTATGTATTTCGAACTCTAGCCTCATAAAGAGACTAGAGGGTGTGTTTAGCAATAAATACATATATTTTGAATATATACCTGGTGTGGTGCTCTTTCATTTGGTCACTCAAGAGATTATAGACTGGTAAAACAAGCTGCTTTACATTCCTCCAAGACTTAGCCTGAAGGCTGCTCTCCATAGCTACCACTAGGATAGCTTTCAATAAGGTTGTCTTTAACCTATCTCCAATAAGGGGTTGTTTGGACTGGTGCAAGGTGCCCACTATAATTAGTAGACAGCATATGCCAGGCCAACTTCTCACACAGCTGTCTTGGTAGTAGTTATTGGGAACCACCCGGCCTTGACGTCAGGCTGGCTGACACTGACTCAGAGCCGTACAGCGCCGCAGGAATGAAGATAGTAATAGTAATACATTGAAGCACTCAGATCCCCCACAGACCTTTGCTCAATCAGCTGGGAATGCCCCAAGCCCAGCGTGTGCATTCAGGCCACAGGCAGCGCACTGCCAGCTGCCACCGACACACAGTTTGCAGCGCTTGACACTGCTGACATACTATGCATTATGCGTGACAATGCATTTCAGTGTTGTGATGCGGAGCACCACACTGAAATGCGTTAGTCTAACGCCTGATGGGTGGTACTTGGCAGGACTGTCAGAGACCTTGCTGTTAAAGTCATCCAATATGTTTGCAGCTGTATGGGATTTCTCCATGGCAAACGTGGCTACTGTTGCATGCTTACGTGCACCATTAAAAATTTCAGCAATGTCAACACCTGCCAATATCATTTCTCTAACCCACACAAAAGAGATCCAGTGTGCAGTGATGCACATGTAATGAGTGGCTTGGCAACTGGTCCACTTGTCTGTCGTCATGTGGATAGTGTAAACAGCACTCTGCTGCAAAGCTTGTCCAACCAATTCCAGCACATTGTGATGTAGCGCTGGAACAGCAACTCTGGCAAAAAAGGTCCGGCTGGGAACCTTCCATTTCTGGCAGATGGCTGCCACAAATTCTAGAAAACCCACTCCTTCCACAAAAGAACAAGGGAGGAGGGCCAGTACTAACATTTGAGCCAGCTTCCCATTGTACAAACGTGCCGTTGGGTGGTTGCTTTCGTACTGCCCCTCCTGCCTAAAAATGAATAGTAGCCTGAATTTTTTTCCTTTCTGGTACCACTGATGCAGGCGATTTCTTGAGAGCTGAAGGTGGTAGGCTCAATGAGCATCTCAGCGGGGCAGTCACTGTATGCTCTTGCCTTGGTGTCTCGACCTGACTCTGATTCTTGTGCCATTGCGATGTTGCTGATGTGGGCGATACAACTGCACTGCTGGGGACTGGGCTGATTTGTGTAATGAAAATGTCAACATTTTCTTCACCTTCCACCGTGACCAGATCAGATTCCCTGATCTCACCACCTTCACCAACACCACTTGCAGTTCTTTGGCTAAGGAGAGCCTCCCAGCAGATTGTGTGGTGTTTTTGCAAATGGGTTGTTTGGCCTCTGGTACCATAGTTTGTACCAAGCTTACTCCGACTAGCACTTGCTTTGCAAATGGAGCATACGGCAATGTTCGGCTCTTATCGCTAACCATAAAGAAGTTCCAAACTGGGGAGGTCAAATTTCTGACACTGGTGCCACTGCCAACGTCTGAAGAAGTGGTGATAGGTGCGTGTTTTGACATTTGTCTCTCTGCAGTGCCTGCTTCTACTGAGGTGGTTGTGGATGTAGGTGGAGCCGGAGCCTCGCAAATATGGAAGCTGGTGGTGGTATCTGTGCCACATCCCTCAGAGCAGGTTGAGATGGGGTAATGTCAGTATCCACTGGGGCTGGGCTAACATCCATGATGACTATGTGGTAGTCATCCTCCTCTTCTTCATCCATACCTCTCAGGCTTACGGGAACCTTGCTTTTCACTAACCTCTCCTGGCATGTCTCAGACTAAGGCGGCATCCAAGCGCAGTCTTGATCATCAGAAGGGGGGCTTAGAGAAGAAGATAGTAAAGTACCCTTCATTTTTCCTGCAGGAGAGCTGGAAGACAATGGATCTTCTGAAAGAGGGGCTTCTTCTACTTCCTCAGCATGAAGCTCAATATCCTGAAGTGCTCTTACTTTGGGAGGAACTACTATTACTGGCTGCGGCTGTTGTTGTCCACTTAGCTGAGTTTCTGACAATGATTGAGTACTACTTTGCGAAAGAGATAACTCCAATTCAACGTCACTGCTCATTGGCATTGCCATGATAAGAGTGGCTGCCTCTATGCCAGACATGGGCTTGGGCCTAGGTTGGGGTGGGGCCACTGATCGGGAGTGCTGCTTCCAGCATTCTCCCCGGAGGCTGGTGTGGCAGGTACACGTTTTTGCCTGAAAATGTTCTGGGGTGACTTACCCGTAGCGGTAAGCTCCTTCTTATCACTGGCCACTTTCTTAGTACCACCTTTCTTTGGGGCCATCTTGAAGTTGTCAGTGGCACTTAGCTTCACAAGCTGAAGAGATGCCTGTGTTGTGTGGTCATGCGTCACGTCATGCACAGGCCTTTTTAAAAGAAATTTAATTACAAAAATTAACATGAAAAATTGGAGAAAAAAAATTACATCAAATTAAAAAAGTTTGGGAAAAAATGTAAATATATTTTTTATTACTGATGTACTAGGGGACTACCATGAGAAACCCATTGGGATTCGGGAGGCAAGGTGCAGGTGTAAAATGCAAAAAAAAGTATATAATAGTATAAAACACTGTTCATACAGTACATTTAGTAATAGCATTGAGCTACTATGCCTCAAACATATTAATTTATTAAACTGATATCAGGGAAAAGTTAAAAAAAATGAGCACAAACAAGAGGCTTAAGCCTCGACACACAAATTAAAATGGCTTTGAAAACTTATGGTTGCCCCAAATGGCCACATGGTGAAACAATAAGAGAGGAGGCAAGGCTACACAAAATGGCCACCAGCCACATGGTCAGACAAAAACAACAACCAGCAAGGAGGCATGGCCACAACAAAGAACACATACCGGCCTTTGGCAAAAGCACACTGGCTGGCTAAACAAAATGGCCACCAGCCGCATGGTCAAACAACAAGCAGGCGACATGGCCACAACAAAGATCACATACAAGCCTATGTCAAAAGCACACTGGCTGGCTACACAAAATGGCCACCAACCACATGGTCAAACAACACGCAGAAGGCATGGATAACAAAGAACACATGCAGGCCTATGGACACTGATTATACAAAATGGCCCCTGGCCACATGGCATGAGAAACAAAAACAAATGGCGGCCTATGGCAAACACACTTCACACACTGTCCAGACATCGGATGCATGGTAACACAGGAGAAAACAGCATTAATTCAGCAATGCCAAAAATGAAAGTTAACTGGGCTAAAAAGAATTACTGCACACATCCTCCAAAGGCATCAAATATATTACCACACCTATACACTGTTTGACGAAAAAAAATTGAAATACCCCAAAAAACACATTTTGTAATCTAATCCAATGACATCCTTGGCCTAAATGATGTTTCAATTCAACAGACACCACAGTAAAAGTTATTTCATGGACCAATGACTAGTACCAGGCCTACTGGCTGGAAGGCCCATTTGCGGACTGGGCCACATAGTGAATTAAATGAAAATTGCAAATTTATTAAAAAAACATTGAGAAAATGTACTGAACTGTGCAATATTTTTCCTTTATAAATGAAGACAAATTAAATACAAAAAAATAACTTGGCCCCTACTGAAACTGCAGGCCACAAACCACAATAAATTTTAAAAATTGAAGAAAAGTACAAATCAATTATGGCGCTTGCCCTCTATCAAACAAACAACACCCTTATACAATAGTTTTTTAACTTACTTGTGATATCACAAAAACAAAGTCCTCAAATCCAATGGTATATATGCAGCAAACAAACAGAGTGATCCTTCCAGCTCCAAATCCAAATGAGAAGTGACCAGAAGGTGGATAAAGCACTGAGAGGAGCCTGCTGGACATGAACAGGAAGTTGGAGTCTCTGGGGCACTTTCTTCCTGTTAAAAAAAAAAGTAAAATAAAAAAGGACTCTTCGCACACAAAACCAATGCGAACGGTCGATTTGAGATTTTTTTTATCTCTAAATTGTCTTTTTGAGGAGATTTAGCTGTTTCTCGAGGAGAGAATCTTCTGTAGGTTGCAGCCGCAGTCGATCGCTCTCAATGGCGTTCGCATACAACACAAAAGAAGCGCCGGAAGTCGCTGGTGCAGTCTAACGCCACGCTAGTGGGTGCAAAATCTCGTGGGAGTTTGCAGGTGGTTAGAAAATGTCATGGGCACTTGCAAGCCCCCAGTAAGTCTTCTCGGACTCCCCGCATGCATTAAATGACATCCCCCAGGCTCCCTTGCACCTACCTCATTTCCTGGCACCCGGAGGTGCACAAAACCAGCCGCGAGACCCCGCTGCGCGGGACGAGCTTAATCATTTTACCGCGAGCCGGGGGTACAGACTACATCCCCCAGGCTCCCTTGCACCTACCTCATTTCCTGGTGCCCGGAGGCGCACAAAACCATCCACAAGGCCCCGCTGCACTGGATGCACGCAGGCCACGCCCAGGCAAAGCCCGGGCCAAGGGTGGGCCCATCCTTGCCCATCATTGCCAGGAAGAGGCAAGGCAGGGCCACCTATCTTGGTTTCCTGGGAGCCATAGAAACACTTCGATTGATCATCAACAAGCGACGAATCAGTGAGTTATTGTGAGCCCTCTATCCTCTACTGCTGGACCATTGTTTGACTTTGCTCCTGTCCCGTGCATATCGGCTTCATTTCCTGGACCTTTTGGGCTTGAGTATCCCAGTTACGCAGTTACCCTTGAGCTCAGCCCCTACTGGTGTCCTTTTATTATGCATTTGTGACTCTGTGACTTGGTCATTATTGCTAGTCCTCTATTGGAGGTCAGGGCCGCATGAGTGGGAGAGAACTAGGTGCAGGAAAGAGCTCTGCTGGATCTGCTGTGGGGCTGTGTGCATTTGTATCACCCTCGCTTCAAACCCAATTCTTGTAATTTAGAACTCAAGTATTACCATGGGGAAAAGGAAATCCATTGACTGTGAGAGTGGGGGCATGAGTGGGGGGCCGGTCAAAGTCTAATAAATCCAAGCAGGCCCATAAGGCCGCAGGGAGTAATTGTGTTCTTGAACGCATCGACGACCTCTTAGTTGAATGCGAGGAAATTTTGGTCCCAGCGGTCCTTCCTGCCCCAAATGAACGATCTACCCCTCCTATCCCGTCCGTCCTCTCTATCAGTTCCAATTTAAATCCCCAAAAACCTATTCCACAAATGTTTAATAAACCTAATATGCACAGTACAAAAATTCCCTCCCCTAGTCACCCTTCAGTGCCTCAACTGTTGACCATCATTGATGAGGTGGAGCCAGGGATTTCTACATTGCCTACTACTGACACAGCCCAGGCCACCGCTGACACTGATCTTGTGTTATTCAACAGGTTTCTTCCACTCCAGCATACGACCTGCACCCTACAGGAAGGAGGGACTGGGAGGTCGTTCGGGTTGCTTGTTTCTACAGAGAAGGGGTTAGTGGCGGAGGTAGGGGCAAGAGCAACAGATATTGCCAAGGGTGAGGCCTCTCCAGACGACCCAGCCTTGAAGGACCAGGATACCTCCAGGATCACAACAGTTCTGAGGATTGTAGTCAACGCATTAAAAACAGCAGTCCTAGCCCTTACTGAACAGGTCAAACTCCTATTAGCTAGAGGAGATTCTGCAGTCCAACTTCCCAAGCAGACACCTAGACAGCTAACAAATTCGACCCGCCACAATAGTAGTCTACCCCCCTTAATGTCAGTACCCGTTCAGCACCCCTTAAACTCTGCTAGCAAGAACACCCCGGTACCATCAACTAGTTGCAGAGCTCCTGAGGGGATGCATACTGCCAGGTCGTATGCCATCACTGGTCGCTTTGTACAAATGGGACCATCTTCAACGTTTGGCTCTGTTCTCCGATCCCCACTGCTGACGGTTTTCTACCCAACTGTACAGGTCGGTACGAACTGACCCGATTGCCCCCCAAGTGCATATATATGACCAATGTGCCAAAGGTCCCTTCTCACTCAAAATATGGAGGGAAAGATTCCTTAATTAATAAAATCACACATTGGATCTGCCACGTGAGGGGGTGCCGATCAGTGATTAGGGAAGATATCTTGCATGCGGAAAGGTTCATTCGCCCTAACATCAAGTCAGATTGTGTAGAACTGTACCTGGCTGATGAGAATGTGGCCCACAACCTGATAGCACTCGAGGCTAGGACGAGCTCACCTACCCCCACTGGCATCCAACTTAAGTACAGACCTTTCACATCTCTACTGCTGCTATCTGCCCACCACTCTGATACCCTTCTGGGCCCTGACTCGTCCCTCGCTGTCAACGACTGACTCGTACATCAAGCCAACTTTGCAAGCACCAAAATACATCAGGCAAGGTTAAACAACACCCAGTATGTTATGAACATCACCTTCGAACCTTTAGAGAGGGAGGACATATGTGATAGTAGGGAGGAAGACGAGTTGTGGCTCGTTCCCCCCCCCCCTTGACCTACCCCCTATCAAAAAATGGTCCCAAGCGGCACTGCAGCTCAATGCCCTAACTCTTGAGTTTGGCCTGAGGGCTACTAATGGCCGCACTAAATCAGATAAAATGGGGGCCAACACCTATAAAAGAACCACCAACATAAGCCGCATTGATTACTTCCTGCTGGATTTGAGACTGTGCCTGGAGTGGACGGCATGAGGGTGGGGTCTTCCACCGATAGCGATCACAACCTCCACGAGCTCTACTTGACATCACACTGGGCCAAACATCCGAGCCCCGCAAACTCTATTCTTACGACTAGGGAGGTATGCCCAACTAACGATAATAGACGACTCAAATGGGCATGCGTAGCTCTGGATATAGGGAAACTTGAAGCAATTAAACACAATCTGTTGGATAGTACTAGAGAGATGCTCGGATAAGCTGAACAACATGGAGGTCTGGATGAGATTGCTGCCTTTCACAGTCATCTTTTTAACCAGTTGGCCTCCCATTTCAGAGTACTGCTGCACCCACAGGGCACTACCAAGAAGACTAGTTCGCAGTGTGCTTGGTTTAACCAGGAGTGTAGGAGCCTTAGATCACAATTGGCCCTCGCCATTAGAGCAAATAATGTGGTTGAACTGAGAGAAATAAAGGAGGTCATACAAGTTAGCCCAGGTTAGAGCGAAAAGGGAATGGGAGGTGAATCGGTGGTTATTAATTTGAGAGGCCTGTTTTAGGAATGACTCACGTCGATTCTGGCTCTTAGTTACTAGGGGAGATGCAGATAGGCCTCAGCCACCCACAAACAACATTGCTATTGCAACTTGGTATGACCATTTCTCCTCATTATATTCTGGACCTTGTGAGCCAGATACTGATGTCTCCACCCCGGGCCATGCTTACCCTCAGGACAGCGAGTTTTTCTCCAAAACCGGAATCAGGTCCAGCATTATTTCAATCGTTAAAGCCCCAGGACCTGATGGCATTCCAGGCAATGTTTTTCTCAGTGATGTTGAGACCCTGACAACATATACTTTGGTACTAGTTAACGGAATCGCTGCAGGTGCCCCAATACCACCTTCCTGGAAGGGAGCTGAGGTGATTCCGGTCTATAAGAAGGGTAACTGTTCATCGTCCTCCAATCATAGGCCTATCAGCCTTATTGATAGCGCCAAAAAGGTGTTTGCCCGAGCACTTCTTATGAAGCTCCAGACCTGGATACGCGATTTTACCATCTTGTCCCCTTTCTAAGCAGGGTTTAGACAGAAAACTAGCACTATCGACCAGGTCTTCCGCTTCCTTCTATTGGCCTGGAAGACAGTGGTTATCGAACAGGGAAGCCTATATGAGGCTTTTATTGACTTAAGGTCTGCCTTTGACCTTATCCCTAGACACAAGCTTTGGTGCGTCTTAAAGGAGATGGGCCTCCCCCTTGAGGTCCTAATGTTAATTATTCGCCTTCATGAGGCCAATTATGCAAGAGTTCGCTGGGGCAGCCAAGGCCAATTGACAGACCCGATCAAAGTAAGCAAGGGGGTCCGACAGGGCTGTGTATTGGCTCCCACTCTGTTTTCGCTCTTCATAAATGTAGTTGCCCAGTATCTCACTGATATTCCTTCTGATGCCCCAACTCTGGGGGGAGCAAAGGTGACAACCTTGTTGTTTGCTGACGACAGGCTATTAGACTCTAAAACCCCAAGAGGACTGCAGCTGCTTTTAGACCACTATGAGGCTTTCTGGGCAATGAGAGGCCTAGAGGTTAATACCTTGAAGACCAAACTCCTAATGTTGAACCCCCACAAATCATTCAAAGGCAAGTTAACACTGGGTGTGATTCCCTTGGAGAGAGTGAGTACCTTTGATTATCTAGGGATCACTCTCTCTGAGGACTTGTCCTGGAAGCCCCATGTATGGAAGCGGACTCTCCAGCACAGACAGATTATGGGGGTTTTGATTAAAGAGCATTGGACCTCACAGAGCAAACCAGTAGCAGCACCACTTCAAATATATGACCATAAGGCAGCGGGTTCAGCATTGTATGGTGCGGAACTCTGGGGTTTTGAAAAACTGGATGGCCTTCTTACCATTGAGAACAAAGTTTTGAGAGCCTTATGCTCACTTCCTCAGAGTACCCCTCTCCACCCACTAAGGCTGGACATGGGCAGAACCGCTATTGTTGAGAAAGCCGAGTTACACCCCCTACTGTTTTGGTTGCATTTAAAAACAGCCCCAGAACTGCTGCCCTTGTTGAAGTAAGTGCTCTTGACTGCTTTAGGAAAATTGAGTGGCTTTCCAAAGTGAAGTCCCTGCTCACCACTAAAGGGCTGAAGGGATCGTGGGACACAAAGGACCCAACATTACTGCCTAGAAAAGACCTGGTCAAGAAGCAATATTGGAATTGAGTTGCCCAGTCTTCTATTTCCCATTTGTCAAGGGGCCACCTCACAATGGATTTCAAGGAATTTAAACTGTCAGGTGTTTATGAACAATATCTGGAGGCTATTATGATCCTGCAAGATGGGAAGCTCTATATGCAATTCAGATTTGGCTCCCTCCCTGTGAACACTTTTATAGCCTCCTGGCGACAGTCTTCCACTAGACTGCATTCTTGCCCAGGCTGCCCCTTTGTTGCTGAGTCAATTGGTCACATTTTATTTGGCTTCCCATGTACCGTTCCCCGAGAGTCAAATGGCTTATTCCTGTCTGTAGGCGCTTGGCACCTGTTGTCATTGTGAAGCGCTGCGCATTTTAAAATCGGACTCCAGCCTCCTACTTGCCTGCGCAGTTGCCAAGTTCCTCAGCAGAATGTGGGCTATCAGAAGGTCCGTGATGAAAATGTAATTGCTTGTACCTCTTATTGAAGAATTACCTCTATCGATTTCCAGTTCTTCTCTAAATTGTTAATATGTATTTTAGCCCTGGTTATAGCGCCATATTTAGTATATTGACAGCATGGCTGACCATGCTGCCCATTTCCATTGTGGCTAAGGATCTTGTTGACTCATTTTTAGGCGCTTCATAAGTTAATTTTATCTTCTTATAACAGCTTTTTAGACTAATCAATTAAGCTAAAACTTTTTTAAATTATTAACAAATTTTGGTATGCATTTGTATCTTTCTGTTCCTTTGTACTGTATGCATTTGCACTTTTATGGTAGTAATGACCGAAATAAAGATTATGACTGACAGACATTACGAGAGAACCAACCGAAAAAACTCTCCTCCATTGCGGAGTTTATCTGTAACTCCGCGTTCTCCATGGAATGAGTAAATGCCGAATTAAACAAACTCCACGAGCGGAGTTTTACGCCCAGGCCTGGTGTCAAGCAAGAGGTGCACTACATATTCATATACTTCTATGGATACAAAATGCACCTAAGTTTTGATATCACTCTGAGGAGTCTGTTCTACATTTTATTGAACATTATGTCAATTATGATAAACCAAACAAAGAGACAAATCAGAAAGTGTTTGAAAAGTGTTACTTTACCAATCACATAAGTGTGGGAAATACTGCTAAAGGAAATATTGTAACAAAACATTGCATTACTCTATATGTCACTTGGGATTTCTCAGACAAGTTCTACATAGAGGAAGAGTCAACAATTTCATATCATCTGTGAGACATGCAGATACAGGGAAATCAGAAAAGAACACTTACAATCTTAGAAGATCACAAGGATCACAAGGCATCAATGACTACAACTCTTTGATTTTACATATGTCGGACACTAACATGGATATACAATTGGATGCAGATAACTGTACAGCAATTTCATGTTATGTAACTTCCCACATTACTAACGCAGAAAAGACAGATATGAAGGAAGTATGGGAAAAGATATTTGCAAAGCAATCTTTAAATAAAAGATGATACCAATCTAGCCTTAAAAGGTTATCTCACAGAGGGGTCAGTAGCTATGAAGCATGTGACTATTTAAGTTCTTCAAGCTTATATGGCAAATTGCGGACAATTGTCTGGCTTAGTTTTGGATTGTCATCTGCCTTTCAAAGAGTTCTGAAAAGCTTACCTGAAACTGAGTACCTTGCAAATTTTGATCCAACTAACTAAGACATTTTATAAACAAATATGTTGGACACATTTACCTAAAAAAAAGTTCTTTGTTAGAAAACCTATCACTATATGAAGTAGCTCAGTATTACTCACTTCAAAATAATGTACCAGAAGATATCAACGCTGGAAGATTTCAAGTTCAAGGGGTAAATGGATGTTTAAAACATCATTGAAACCCTACTCTTATTAATCACCGGAAACATAGTTGTGACACAGGAGAAAACAAAGAATTTTATTATTTGGCACTTCTACAACTATTTAAACCATGGCAGAAGGAAGAAGACCTCATAGTCTCCTTTGAATCCTAGGAGGATGTCTTTTAAGTATATACAAATAACATAGCAGTACCTCAATTTCACACATATTTAGAAATGCTCCAACAAGAAATTGCAGAGGACAATTAATAAATGCAGAAATACAATGCAATGCTCCAACAACTAATAATACTTCAAATTCCAGAAGTGCTGACCCACTTTGACAAGCAATAATTAATAATGAAGATATGGCTTCCATGGAAAAAGTTGAAGATGCAATGGAGCAAATGAAAATGACGTTCACATTTTGAATTACTTGTTATCACAATTAAATTCAGAACGAATACAAATATACAAAGAGATAACGCATTTTGTAGATCATGGGCTTCAACATGAAAATAAATTATTTGATTGTAGTACTTTTCATCCTACATTACTATATGCCAGTGGCCAAGCTGGAAGTCGGAAAAGCTTCCCTATTAAGCTTTCCTATTAAAGTAATAAATGCATAAGTGCATAAAGCTACCAATTCTAATGTTTCTTGTGTGGTGACAGCTCCTACTAGATGAGCAGCACATAATATTAAAGGAATGAATTTACTCGGTCTACTATTACTGCCTGTGGAACATCATAATAAATTGGAATATTTAAAATTGACTACATATACATATCAATAACTTGTGAAAATTTTAAAGAAATTGAAACTTTTGATCATGGATGAAGTCAGCATGGTTTCTATTAGACCTGTCAGCCTTAGGGTGGTCTTCCTCCAAACGTTTTGCCTACTTACGTCCAATTTTAGCTGGCATTCATTTGTTTTGGCCTTAGGACTCTGTGCACTTTAACACTGCTAACCAGTGCTAAAGTGCTTGTGTTCACTGCCCTAAACATGGTTTAATTTGCATGCGACTAATTGGCATAATTAGTTTACTTCTAAGTCCCTTGTAGAGTGCTAGAACAAATACCCAGGGTATGCAAATTAAATGCTATCAGTGAGCCTGCAGCACTTATTGTGCCCTTACTTAAGTAGCACCTTAAAACATGCTCCAGGCCTGCCATTTGCAGCCTGAATACAACTGCTTTGTGAACTAGTCATCAAAACCGCCTTGCCAAGCCTTAAACTCTCCTTTTATTACATAAAAGTCACCCCTAAGGTAGGCCCTAGGTAGACCATAGGGCAGGGTGCTGTGTAATTAAAAGGTTGACATTCTGTACAGTAATGGTGCATGATACTTAACTAGGAAATTATTTGCAATTGTTTTTTATCATGATAACATTGATATGATTCCCTACAGAGCATAAAGTCTTCTTTCAAATTTAAAAAAAAAAAAAATGCATTTATGTCAGTTAATGCTCTCTGTGGGTATAACCACTGTGGTTATAGGTACCTACAATCATATTATATAATCTATTGAGTTCAATTGTGGGCTTAACATAATTGTTTTAGAAACGGAAATCTCTAATAAATGGAAAATAAATTCACCTTAGACCCATTTTCTCTTGCGCCCATAATTTAGAATTTAGAGAGGGAACTAGTTCCCAATTCTAGAGTTGCCGGGGTTGTTGGATATTATTGTTTTTTTTTCCTGCCCTTTGGAACATCCATATAAAGCAGGGGTCCCCTTTATTACACTAATTAAAAGGTTGGACATGTTCGTTTTACATGTCCTGGTAGTGAAAAACTCCTAAACTCGTATTTGACTACTGTGAGGCCTCCCCTCCCATAGTATTACATTGGGAATTCTTTATTAGATTTAATAAGCTGCAATTTCCAATTGGGAGCAGGTAACTAATGCATTCTTGCTATCAATGAAATTGTAATGACAAACCCTCTTTAATGTTAAAGTTGGATTTTTCATTACAATTTTGAAAATGCCACTTTTAGAAAGTTATTACAAAAGAATTATTTTAGAAATGTAAATTTCTAATAAATAAAAACATTTATTATACACAAAAGGGCAACCCAATATTCCCTTGTGGGCTGGGGTATTAGAAGTCAGGTAGGTAAGGGTGCCAACAAGCCATTAGTTCATAAGACAATTTAACACTTGAATGTGTTAATCAATTGAGATGTCCAAGCATGACATCACAACGTAATTGAAAGTTGTACACTTGTTTTTTAAAGAAAATAAATATTAGGATGCAGGTGTAAGTATTTTTGTCAAATTTATAGAGAAATTCAAAATCATAAGTACAGGGGTTCAAAAAGTCAATCTCCTCATACATTGACAGTGATCCCTGCAGTACTTTTCTAAGTTAGCGTCCCATTTGTCAATGTATGTTCAAGCCCACTTTCTAGATATACAACAAGAGACTGCCTCTCACAGAAGAACTAGGCTCTGAACAGAAACGTAACAATGACTAAAGAGAAAGTTGGGTTAATGTCTCAATGTTTCAGTCTTGGTTGTTGTGCATCTGTGAGACCATCTTCAGGACTTTATAATTTCATGAAGATGAAAGACCCCCTATTTGGTTAGCCAAATAGTGACTGTGACTTGTAATGTGCACTGTTGAGGGATAAGGCAATGAAGTACTGAGAAATTTGAGTGGTCCCAATATAAAGATGTGTGGTTGGATTATTTGCTGGAGTCTCTGCATGTATATACACCCCAGTGAGAAATCACTGTGCTTGTGCTGGCCAAAGTAGTCCTAGCTGAGTCGTGGCAAAGCCGTCTGTCTCACTTGGAGGAAACATCCTTCACCCGAAGTCTCAACAATGACCACCCTTTACAACGCAGTCACTACCCTAACTGCAATGTTAACACGCAGTACTTTAACCCGCAAGTCATTACAATGACTTGCTGTAGGGTGTGTGTTGTTGGATGTTGTTGGATTTTTTAGTCCAACACCTTCCTTACTGATGCGTAAACTGGAGCTGGAATAGTAATTTATACTATTCTAAAGTCCAGCACCCCCTAAAGCAACTCATTGTAATGACTTGCGTGGTAAAGTAACATGTGGTAATGTCGTAGTCGGGGTAGCAACTGCACTGTAAAAGCATGAAGGGTAAATGCATGTGGGGTTCCATCATACAACATTCACTTGGCATTGAACATTAGTTTAACTTTCAATTAAGTTGGACATCTCAAATGGTTACTCCATTCTCTGCCAGGAAGAAGGACTGCTTTGCTGTTGTAAGGACTGCTACTCTGCTGTATTGCATCTCTGAAGGACTGCTGCCCTGCTGGATTGCTGCCCTGTTACCCAGTTGCTCCGCTGCCTTCTGTCTGGGTACAAGGACTGGATCTTTAGTTGTCCCAGGACCTCCAGACTGACTCACAAGGGCTAATTTGCAGGTCTCCTGTTCAGAGCCACAGGGACACCAAACGCTTCCTCCATCTTCAGTCCTGGACCCTTGGAAGTTGTGCTAGAGGTCCCCAGAGAGCCAAAATACAAATGTGGGGACTTAAAACTTTTGGGGCTAACAATTGCCCTGAGAACCAGGAGGAGACCAGGACTAAGTGCCTCGCTTATCCGCCTGAGGTGCATCCCTGGTCAGATCGACTTTGTGGCTTCTCCCGCTTCGTTCTTCTCCGCAGCAGCAGCAGTCTTTCGCCAAAGGGGTATCCAGCCTCGTGGAACTGTCTTTGGCTATAGCCCTCTGCCTCGTCCCGCTGGAGATTTTTGACTTCCATTTCAAAGACTTTGGGCCTGATTAAGAAGTCAGCAGAGGGGAACACTCCATCACAAACGTGACGGATATCCCGTCCCCCGTATTACAATCACATTCTATCCTATGAGGATCATAATACGACGGACGGGATATCCGTCACGTTTGTGACGGAGTATTCCCTCTACCGACTTCTAAATAAGGCCCTAAGTCTGAATGTAGAAATATTCATCGTGACTTCAAATCAAGACTATCCAACGATGAAGCTGCCTCCTCGAAAACACCCTGAAGCCTTGCCCCACTAAACGTTACTGATGGAGCAAGGACTCGGACCCGAGACTTGCTCGGAAGCAATCCTCTCGATTTAACTTACTAGCGAATTACTAACGACATGTCTCGTGATTAATAATATGCATTTTCACTACACGCGGGAAAAGAATGAAGCTTGCCTATGTGTTTACTAACTGCAAATAACACGGACGTAGGACTAGAACGCATTTAACACGGGATCTTTACTGCGCATGCGTCTACTGCATCTACGTAGCATGACGTACTGACGCTTGGAGGGAAATTCTGGCGCTTGCGCAAAGAGCTATAAAATGGCCGCTTGAAAGCTCACATGCATGGCACCTGCTTTGCTGAAATTAGAAAACGGGTTTAAAACTAACGCAAATGCAGAGGGAGAAATAACAAATAGTATGGGTTAGAGTAGAGGTTGGTGGTATACAGTGAAATCATTTATTTTTGAGAATAACACTTTTCCTTTCCGACTTTATTATTAGTGCGTATTTGGGCCTGTTAAAGTTGTCTGAGTCGAGCAGACCAATATGGCGCGACGCATGCGCCCTGATACGGAAGCTTGGAAGATGACTAAGGATTTGTCACGAGTCCAAGGTCGGCGGAGATGTGCCCTGGGAACATGAGGGTGAATGAAGGAACTTATTCAAGAAAACAGTTACAAATGTATTAATAAAGTTTAAAGATGTATGGGAAAGGAAGGGCGGAATAAAGTTTGAGGGGAGGAGTTTGGAAACAATGGTTAAAGAGAGTAAATGAAGTATAAGTATGGTGTGATGATCATCCCCCCCTCGCCTGTCCAATCAGAAGTTAGTATTCTGTGCAAAATGAAACATTAATGGGTGGTACTTGCCTATGGAAAGGTATAATTGAGGTAGTTTAGTTAGAAGAGAGAGAGTTCGGGGGTCGAGAGTCGAGTTAGGAGGTCGTGTGGAGTCGAGTTGAGCTTTGGGAAAGTTACGAAGAAGCTTTGATGCGCGTTGAAGAAGCCTGACATCGGGGTGTGCCGGGGTGGTGCTCTGAAAAGCTGATGAAGAAATCGAATGCAGAACCATCTACTTAATTTGGGTGGGTTAGAAAGAAGATCGCGGAAGAACCACAAGGAGGAAGAGAGTGTCAGAGAGGGGTGCGACGTAGTCGTCGGTAGCTAGAGAGGTGAAGTATCCTGTCCTGATTCCTGTCCTGAAGCCTTAGTCTCCTGATCTGTCCTGGGAGGCCCTTACCAGCCCTTTGGCCAGGGGGTTGGTCTTCACACCATACTTTGGTAATTATAAAATTCATCGTTTGATAAATGCTCTTCTGTCTCTATCCTCTTCTTTCTGAGCATAGTTATTGTGTGGATCTGAATTGATAAGTGTTATCTGAGATATTTTTGAATTGGCACTCCCGTGAATGAGGGTGTTTGTACTGAAACGCTTTGAGATGGTTCAAAACCCCAGATTTTAGATAAAGATTTAAAAACTTATTTAGTCTGTCATTATTTTATACTTATTAAGAAATGTATAATTAGTTATGTCAATTATCGCCATCAACTAGTTCCACCTAACTGGTCCATTGACCCGAGGAAAGAACTGTTTGATCAGCAGAAGGTTTAGTTAAAGAAGTAATAACTAGATCTTGAGGTATGAGTAACATTTAAAACTAAAGATTCCAGTGGTTTACTTAGCGCGCAGCGGAAGCGAGCTGTATGGGCCCAAGTGAGTATATGGTAGTAGAGTATCTGTTGTTAGTGAGCCGCTGGATCATTACCATCTCAGACACTTTTTCTCAGAATTTCTTCTAAGTCCGAAGGTAACCGCTGACCGGGAGCTATCCATTTTGTGTATCCGAACTGTGCTCCATCGCGGTCAGCCATATTTTTTTACTTTGACCCTGTCTCGTGCGACTAGAATTCTGGGTTGGCACTTTGCTCTTTTAGGTGCTTGTTTTCACTAAAAACTTTAGAAATGTATAACTCTGGTTCTACTGATTGGATTTTTGTTGTTTTGGTGTCAAATAATGTATTCAAATTTACTCTGTTTTACTAAGTTGGTTTGGGATTTTTCTTGTGTTGTGTTTTCACTTTATTAATGTTTCTGAGCTGCAAATAATTTACACATTGCCTCTAAGTTATGCCTGACTGGTTTTTGTGCCAAGCTACCCAGGGTTAAACACAGGTTAATTTAGTGACTTTTTGTGGTTCACCCAGCAGGGCATTGTGGATGTTGGTTGAGCAAGGCTCACACCCCAATCAACCACCAACTCAGTTTAATGCCAACTCTTCAAGTATGTGCTGAAATAAAAAATGCTATTCTAAATGTGGAAAACGAAGAAAGTGTACATCTCCCATGCAAGGATAAAGTTGAGACTAATTGAATCAACATAGGTATTAGCAAAACTTTAGCAAAAAAATTGAAAACATAGAAATATCAGTTTTGCGAATAGCTAAATTGGAGAAAGATTTATGTTTATGTAAAAACTCCTGCTGTATTTTACGTCACAATTTACATGTAGAACAAGGATTGGTAAACGGAGTGATGGGATTTGTTATGGACTTTATCATGTCTCCAAACTATGAAGAACTTGAATTTATCATGGTAAAATCTGCCCTTAGTGAAGCTCAGAAAAATTCTTGATGACGGATAAGGAACAAACTTGATTTTATTACCCATTTCTTCCTAATTCAAGCCTGCATGATCTGCCAAACTTTAACAGAGTTCCTCAAAAACAGGTGAAATACGTTTTGCTTGGAACCCAACAAATGCTTAAGATGACTCTAGGTAGACAGACAGAGTCAGGGGTAGAGGTAGGCAGAGAGGGAGCGAGGTTTAGATAGAGTAATAGAAATGCCCGAGATCAAATAGAGGGATGGTTCACTTTACCAGGGGGCCCTTTGGAAGGTGGGGGCCCTAGGCAATTGCCCACTTTGCCTATGCCTTAAAATGTCTTTGCATCCCCAAATTCCAGCAGGCTTCTCCATGTATTCCCAAGCAGTGAGCATGCAAAAGGGCATTAGTGCCTCAGCTATGTAGTCTGACAAAACTCTCACAATATTGCTATTGCTCCCATACTGCTGTGTTTTGTGAGAAATTGCTAAAACAATTGTTTATGTGGATGGGTCAAAGTCTTCTACCAGCATGTAAAAGAATAACCAGATAGAATAGCAATCTTTAATACTTATCAAAACCTCAGATCTCTAGGCAATACATTTCAAGAGGTGTGGGTGACCTTATCACCTACCCAGTAAAATTAATTGAAATTTATATGAAACAACAACACTCCAACAAAGAAATAAACTGACTATTTGGAGGAATCTAGGCCTTGTTTTTTTCAATAACTCTTTTTACTTGAATATAAGTCTAAGGGCCTGATTTAGATAGTGACGGACGGGTTACTCCGTCACAACAGTGATTGATATCCCATTTGCCAAAATCTAAATCCCACAGAATATTATGGATTTAGATTTGTTCGGATGGGATTTCTGTCACCGGTGCGACAGAGTAACTCATCCGTCGATATCTAAATCAGGTTCTTAGTTTTAGGATTTCTTAATTTTAAGATTTTGAATGCTTGCATGGTATCAAAATGATTGCATCTGTAAAGACCAAAAGAACGCTTTGCCAGGGTGCCTCAATATCTCCCACAGATTATATATTTATATTAAACCATCAGTTAATGTTTTTTTGCAGACTTTCAAGTAAAAACGTAGGAGGGCTGCAATCAATGGCCTTAATATGTTTCTCTCTGGGCTTATTGCCCTCCAATAGTCAACATTCTATTCTTGGGGACAGTCTTTCTCCAGAGTATCCATAAGAGGATTGATGATTTGTATACAGCAAAGCCCCTTAATTAGCAAACAGATCGAGCTCTTGATATGCATTTTTCATATTCCGATGAAATGATTGATTGGAATACTTACTTAATTTCTAGTATACTGCCCACCATAAATGTATCAATTTACAACGTCCATGGGGCATAAAGTTTGATTTGACTGGTGATGTTTTGGTTCGCGTTTAGAATTTCAGGGGGTCGCGTGGCACTGACATCATAATGCTAAACCTATGAAGAGGGAGATATGGTTGAGTTTGAGAGCATGCCATGTCACACTCTTAAAATGAAAGAAAGTGTGCTGTGCCATTACAAAATTGGCAAAAACTGTGTGAGATAACTGAATGCAGAAATACCCAAACCTTTTGGCGACTGATACACAGTCTCCAAAAATGAGTGGATGCTGCACTACGCAAATTTATATGGTTGTGTAAATGATTAATAACCTTCTCTGATATTTGTGGTTGATAATAACTTTATGGAAATGTAAAAAAAAATCTAAACTCACTTGAATTGAGTCCTGCTGCATGTCCTGCTAATCGTCCAGCAGCAATTCTGATAAATAATATTGATTGGTTGACTGTTCAACTTTTGTCTATTTTTGTTGAATTACATCATATGAGTAGATGTATATATTCCGGAAAGGGGCCGTAGTTAAACCAATATTGAAGAAAGGTGACCCAGCTAACCCATCAAGCTATCATCTTATCAGGCTGTTAGGTGTAGTTCTTAAAATGTATGCAAAGCTTTCTCTGTCTTATTTTCACTGACTAGGTTTATGAAAATAACTAATCCCAGTTGAACTAGGTGAATTTAGTGATGGCCTCTCAACATGAATTATTACTTCTCACGATGGTTGAATGATGATGAATATTTTTAAAGTGCTGGGTATAATTCTGCTAAGAGGTTTTTAGTAAACTACTATTGTTGGGATATCAAAAGCGGGACTACATGATAAAGGAACATGATAATAAAGTCTGGTAAAAAAATGTGGGATTTTTTCTAAAGCACTGGTGATGTTCAGTCAAGGAAAGAGCAGATGGAAAATAATTTCAAATTTTAGCCGCTAAAAATGAAAATGATCTACCACTGAGATCTGCTCTTTTGAAAGGTGGTAGATTAAGAAGGTTACTTCCTGTGGATTACTGCTGTAGAATAGGATTGTAATGCTTGTACTTGCCAGACAATGTCTTGGACACGGCAGGATGGCCTGGGGGAAGGTATGTGACCCAGCTTAACCCAAGAAGAGTAGTTAAGAAGGGTCTAGGAACTTTACAATCTAGAAAGGGACTGGGGGAGGCCTGTACTTTCCTAGTTTAGTTCTAAGGGAAGCCTGGAGAAGAGGGGTTCTTTTGATCCCATGTTACATTTTTGCCTGCCTGGCTTCAGAGGGAGCTGTCCCCAGAAACAGTTTGGAGTGGTTGAGTGGGAGGGGACTGCTTATTGCACTAGGCATATTCCTAGGTGTGCCGCATGCCACGTTAAGGGGAAGTGAACTGCAGGATAGTTTGCAGTAAGGATGTGCCGAAAAAGGGGTAAGGTTCACTTTTGGGAATAATTCCCCCATTGGCCAGGAAGCATCCTGTGTTTTCCCACACCCACTGGCTAGCGAATTACACAAAAAGTCACACCTCCATCCCAGTATTTAAGTATACAACTCTACCTGTGGAAGAACGTAAGGGGACTGGACCTGCTGTCTGTGATTTGTTTGGACACTTGAAGGGCTGGTCTTGCTCCTACGTGTTCCCAAGACTGAGAAATGGACTCCAATGGTCTGTTGGTTGACCATCTGTGTGGCACAGGGACACAAAAGGTGCAAGAGGCATTTTCCTGGAGTGACCAGTTGACCAGTGGCATGTGGGTCTGTGCAGGACTGTGCTGGTGGTCTGTGCTGGAGCGGATCCTAGACTCTATGTGCTGTGCCTGAGGTCCTCAGAGCATTAGACATGATCAAGAGGAGCTACTCTGAAAAAGTTGGAAATGTTGGAACTTGGAATATTTTTGACTTCCGGAGGACTGGAAGTAACCATCCAAGGCTATTTGCCCCAAGCGTAACCTCGATGGGCTAGAAATTTAGGTTGGTCCTTCTCTGAGTTTTTGCCACCTCAAAAAATCTTCAGTGGACCCTCTTAGCTAAGATATCTTGCACTAGTGCAATCTCCCCAGCTACAGCTAATAGGAAAGTGATGCTGGAGGTTTTAGTGCACGAAAAAAAGGTCCCTATGTAGAAAGCTTGACTGGGCAAGGGCATGAACATTTTCCAACCAATGAAAGGACTACATTGGACATGAAATTCGAACTCTCCCACTCTTAGCTTTTCCTCTCAAAACCAACTGCCTCAGCAGGAACCTTATACAATGGCTATCTGACTTTAAGAAGACTTAATCAGATTCAGCTTTTAAACTTGCTCCGCTGGAGGATTTCAACTTCTATAAAAAAAAGTCTAAGGGTCTGACTATGGTATTGGCGGATGGGATACTCTGTCACAAACGTGACAGATATCCCATTTGCCATATTACACGTTCCATATGTTATAATGGAATTTTAATTTGGCGGACGGGATATCCGCCACATTTGTGACGGAGTAACCCTGTCTGCCAAACTCGTAATTGGGCCCTAAGTCAAGAGGTATAAGCTTTGACCAGGATGACCCGCTTGGTGTATCCAATCTCCCCTCCATAACTGCTGGCATGAAATCACATTTATATTTTGGTCAATTGTGAACAGTGACTTCTGATTGGTGATATACTTTTTTTCTTGGCAATTTTTTGTTCAAAAAGTTAGAAATTCACATCGCTTTTTCTCCTTTTTGCATGGGTGTCATTTTTCTTGTCAAATGTTTCTACATTTTTAGGAAATTTGTTGTGGGAATTATATCGTATTTTGACCTTTTAATAGTTTTGGTCCTATTAAATACTTGACACCTTTTTCTAAGTTAAACCTGTCTGCTCAGTGCCATAGGTACCAATAATTGAAACCCAGGTTTTAATTATTGGGACTCTGTGTTTACCATGAAAGGATTTTGGATTTATTGCTTGGGAAAGACCCAACAAATAACTCATTTTCTTACATTATGAAATACAGATTTTCTGAAATTAAACTAAGGTCTCAGTTTTGCCCAATACCCTTCTAGGTGGTAAACCAGAATGGAGGAAGCCAGTGTTGTGGTGATATGGTGGGGATATAGGAGGGTAGAGCGAACAAAATGTCACATATATTTGGTGGGCATTCTGTTATTCTTCCTTGAGGAATAGCAAGAAGTATTAATTGTAACAGCTTCTCATTCCCTTGATTCACTCTTTCTTTGTAAAGTGTGTTGGATTAAGGTTGTTACTTGAGGTGGTTCTAGGCACTAGGCACCACTGAAAGTTGGAGAGACTCTGTACACACCCGGGGAGACACACTGGTGGCATTACTCTTTGTCCATTTGAGAGCCTAGTAAGGAGACAGTGGTGTGCTTAACACTGGTGACAAGGTATATGCACAGTCAATTGCACTATCTAATATAAGAAGCAACACCATGTGAGCTCTGTGCTGGGTTAAGCTGATGCTGTGTGTACACTATTGGGACCAGTAAAGGTGAAAAGCCACGCACTTTGAGCTGAGTACTGAGCAATGTAGCATTCAAGAAGCCAACACTGTGCGGATTATGAAACACACCAGCCTTGTAGCAGATCTGTATAAAGAAGTTGTATAGCTCTAGACTATCTGTCTCAACCTGATTTGGATATTGAGGCACTGTAGTTAAGGCTTAATGTAAAGTGGCAATGCCTGTTCGGCTACAAAATGTACGTAGGTGAACAAACTATAGGCTATCAATCACAAAGAGTATTCTTGGAGCACGTTAACATGTATTTTGCTTATGTGAGTACCAATGAAGAGTCTACAGGTGAAATGCTGTAATCTTCACCTCAATTAAAGGGGTGAGTAAATTTTGCTGTGCTGAGTAGCCTTCCCCCACCACCAATATCAGACAGGTTTAGTGTTCTTTTTGAGCCACTGGCAAGAATTCTGCAAAATGCAGGTTGGGCAATTATTTAGTTCACACTTGAAAATGAGGACAGCTAAGTGTTCATCATTTGGAAATCAATGAAGTACAATGAACAGATCTTGCCTATTGACAAGGATAAACTTTCCAGCAGCCCACAGTAACACTCCCCCCATAGCTTGTAGCAGGTTGCTAATTTAATCAATTTGCCTACTAATTTCCTGAAAATCTCACAAAGATTTTGAATTGAAGAAGCACCAGCGTTTTGTCCTCAGAATCTGTCACATTAAATTTAACATCTATTGCCTCACATTTCTCAGATTTTTTTCTACTCAATACATAATATTTTGCCTTATTAGTTAAAATATGTAGAGAGCCAGGGATTAATAGAGCAAACATGAGTAGTGAATTATATCCAGAAGAACACAAGTAGATCTCATGTATGAAAATGACAGCAAAATCACTAAAATATCCAATTTTAGTGAGTCACAAAAGCAGTCCTTTTGCGACGTACACAGAGAAGCATTTGTTGTGAAGCAGTGGTAATAATAATAATATAATAAAGCCATTTATACAGCGCACAGCTGCTTCAAGTAAGCATTATGGCGCTCAGCAGAATAAGCAACATTTGGCACTCACATTTGATACCATTAGAAAACTAATGAAAAAGAAAAGTCTTTAGTTGTTTTTCAAAAATAGATGCAGTATAAGCCCTCCGCAAGGCTAAAGGAAGGTAATTCCAGTGTTTAGAGGGGAGGTAAGCAAAGGATCTATCACCTCTTAAGGCCTTGCGTATTTTGGGAACCTGCAGCACCATAAGGCTGCTTGAACTAAGAGACCTGAATTGGTGATAAGGTTTAAGTCGTTTCCTTATATAGACAGGACCTTTCTAGAAACAGGCTCTGCAGGCAGACACTAGTAACCAGTGTAAACATTTCAGATGTTTGGTGAGAGATTGTCAAAAAGGAGTTCTCAAGATCACTCTAGCCACTGCATTCTGAACAATCTGAAGGCCACAGCCAGGACCTGTGATTTGCTTATAATTGCAAAAGAGCTTATGGAAAAACTGACTTATTGTTCACTACATATTGCTATTGTTGAGAATTTGTAATTACTACTGATTGTAACAGGCAGCTGATACACTTCTTCACAGAGGGAAAGCAGACTCTCACAGTGACAGTGATGCGCTATGGTAGCCTGATTCCACCCACAGCCTAATGTTCCTTCCAATGTTTTTTGATAGGTTTGCATATTCACCATCTGGGTACATATTACTCCAAAAGAAGTATATTCTCTCCAGCAGGGATTAGACAAAGGGCCTCATTTTTCCACCTTAGACTGTCTGTTGAATCTGTTTTGTCTACATAGTCACTCCTGGGGCCAGAGAGTATAGGAAAAGTGGGCAGTAATAAAACAAACCACAGATATTCAACAAAAGCACTCTGAAGTTCCAGCTTGATCTCCGACTACGGTTATAGATTTTCAGATTGGCCCCAACCAGAGAGCAGAAGTATGTCATATCTTAGTAGCTATGGCACAATTCTGCTCTCTCCCTTTCATGCAATGCAGTGCAGCAAGTTCCATTGATGGGTTGAGTTGGATGAAAGAATGGTAAATCTGGCCACTTGTGTGTTGTTCTGTTCTGTTATTCGAATTTGTAAAGCGTTGCTTAACACCCGTAGGGTATCAGGTGCTAGAGCAGGTGTGTAGGATGTCTGCTGTGTGTTATTCAAAAAGCAAAGCCTTCAGCTTCTTCCAGACTTGTGGAAGCATGGAGGAAGCTCTTATGTGTAGAGGGAGGCCATTCCTAGTTTTGAGCATGAGGCAGAAGAAGGCTAGGACTCCTGTTCTGCTTTTGCAGATGCGAGGGTTGTGTGCGAGAGAGAGTGAGGCAAAGTGTAGGTATCAGTTGGGATGGTGGAAGCTGAGGTGGCAGTTGAGGTAAGTGGGTCCTATGTTGTGCAGTGCCTTGTATGCATATGTGAGAAGTTTGGATTGGCATCATTTGTGTACTGGCAGTCAGTGGAGTTCGCCGAGGTGAGGCATGATGTGGGTGCACCGTGGGAGGTCCAAGATGAGTCTGGCTGAGGCGTTCTGGATGGTTTAGAGACAGTGGAGTAGGAGGTTGGGGAATCTGGCATAGAGTGCATTGCCTTAGTCAAGACTACTGGTGACTAGGGCTTGAGTGACAGTATGCCTAGGGTTCTTGAAGATCCATTTGAAAAAGTTTCTGAGGATGCGTAGAATGTGGAACCAGGAGGATCTAACTGCACTCACCTGTGAGGCCATGGTGAGTTTATCATCTAAGATGATTCCCAGCTTTCGTGTGTGGTTAGTGGGTGATGGTGTTGGGCCAAGCTCTGATGGCCACCAGGTGGATTCCCAGGGGGAGTTCTTGATCACGAAGATCAGCACTTCTGTCTTGTCCACATTGAGTTTTGAGCAGTTGGTTTTCATCCATTCTGCTGCAGCGATTATGCATTTGGTGAGGTTGAATCTGGTCGTGGTGGACTTGTCTGACATTGAGAGGATGAGTTGGGTGTCACTGGTTTATGAGCCGGAGATGGCGTGAGATCTGATGACACTGGTGAGTGGTGTAATGTACATGTTAAATAGGGTGGAGCTGAGGGATGATCCTTGAGGGACTCTGCAATGCTTGGGCTCTGATGTGTAGGAGGTAGACTGACTCGTTGTGTTCTCCATGTGAGGAAGGATCATATCCATTCGAGGGCTGGATCTTGGATGCTTTTTGTGTGTAGTCTTTTGATAAGGCTGGGGTTTGACACGGTGTCGAAAGCAGCTGACAGGTTCAGCAGTATGAGGGTGGTGGTTTCTTCTCTGTCTAGAAGGGTACAGATTTCATCTGTGGTGGGGATGAGTGCTGTCTTCGTACTGTGGTTGCTTTGGAAGCCAGATTGGGAGTAGTCAAGAAGGTTGTGGAGTTCCAGGTGGTTGGTGAGTTGCGGAAGAAATTCTGAAGTCTGTGTTTGACTTTCAAAAATACTTCTTTAACTAGGGCTCCTATAGTCCTAGTGTTGGTAACTATAAAACTCCATAAAGAGGAGAGTTTGTGTACGAGACTCCAACTGTACATAAAACAAGAACAGGGAAGATGTGATGATTCTTAAATAGAACTATTGACAGGTATTACTTTTGGTAATGGCACGTTTTGTAAGCTTAAACCATGTATTTTTCAAAATGCAGAAATCAAGTTGACATTTACGAACACTTAAACTTTAAAACCAGAGATGAATAAAGAAAAAAATAACACTTCAGGGCTGAAAACAGTTAAACTCGTGGTTAGTTACATAAAAATATCAAATGAATTAATGTAACTGTATTTTCACACTTAGAAATGTTCAACTGGTGCGATGGAGACGAAGTGACAAACAAGGCTAGCCAGGGACAAATATTAAAGCATTTTAAGGCAATAAAGTCCTGGCACTGGTTCCATGCAAGAATGAATATAATTTTCAGAATCCTGTTCCCTCAGCAATTCGACATCATGTAATTCTTAATAAGGGCACCTTGAGAACTAATCAAGGAACCTTTTAAATCTTCCAAGCACATACCCAGTACTAAAAATGTAATCATTACACTTTCAAATGATCACTTTCTACACCAGATATTTATACGTATAACAATGAATCACTGTGTTGGCATCAGACATCCCCAGTCGCACAACCATTTTAGGAGGGAAAGAACTCTCACAGAATTCAATAATGTGGATTTTCTTCAGGAGTTATTGGATAGTTGATTATTGCCCACATATTGCAGTCCTCACTGGAGCCAATACATGGCATATGAAATAGAGTGCAACACTATCTCGTATACACTGTGCTATGCAGTGTTAATCACCTTGGGGCAGCACCCTCCCTTATTATTTATTTATTTAATTTTGCTTTTAGTTAGTTTTTATTTTGAGGGAATTATTTCCTTTTCATCCCTGGCCGATTCCGTATAGCTTTTTTTCTATCAGCATGCTATATAATGGAAATCAATTCCGAAGCAAATAATTATTTGCTTATACAATGTCTTCTCAATGTATGACCAAGTGTACTTTTGAGGAGACTACATTAGTTATGCCCACAAATCTACGCTTTTACCGACTTTTGTATCAATTCAGGGAAGTGCCACTTGATTTTGCTAGTGTGTGTATGGGAACCAATCCTAAAGTATAAACAATACCAATAGTTTAAAAACACCCACTTTCTTCTTCGCCTACAGATCCTCCAGTGTCCACCTTCCACTCCAGCTACAGTGGAACAGATGACATTTTTTGGCAATCCCTGTGGTGGTTGACATTGCAAACCCAGTGCTGTGCTCCCTCCTGTGCTTCCTACTATGGGGAGGGATCATAGTGCTGATCAGTTACGAGGCTGTTCCCTCTTCTCTTGTGCTCACCCCTTTTTTCTTGCAAGCCCTACATGGTATGAACATCTGGAGGCACAGCAATCACCCTAACAAGATTTTGCTGTCACAGCCTCTGTTTTAGGTTGAAGAGGGAGCAAATACACCAAGTGATTAAAATGGCTGTGTGGTCCCTTATGATGTCCTCAGCTATGATCAACAGCTGCTTTCCAGTGACACGTTGATGTTGCCAGGCTGCCATTTTTGAAATTCTGGAGTGTCCTTTTGCAGGGTGATGGGTCGATTATGTCAATGCAGCAGGGATATTCCTTTGGGTTAATAAGGTGGGATTTGCTGCACCAGCCTCGTGCTTCAAATCACCATTACTTTGGTTGCTGATTTAAATGACTGCCACTTTCACTTAAGACACCCTGCAGCCCAGAAGGTGCGCCATGTTAGTCTGCAGTGACTTCACAGGATTAGTAGATTCTTGATTACTTGATCTGGGAATACTGGATCTTGTAATACTCTTCCTGCATACTAGTCATGCGTTTTACAACAAGCCAGGTAGAAACAGTATTATACCTGCCGTGCATTTTGCCAAGAAATGCCACACTGTTCATAGTAGGGGTTGAAGTCAGAAAGAGGCTCATAGAAGAAATACATATCACGACAGATGTGTGTTTTTAAGTTGGTGGACAATCAAGGATGTTAGTATTCTGCCCTACTCGTCTTGGCATTAGGATGTGTGATTTGCGCCTTGCCTTTGCATGTTTTTAATCCGATAGAAAGCAAAGAAAAAATGCCATTTAACAACCCTCTTGCACTGTGACACAGACTGAAAAAGCATTACTGAAACATTTGGGGAACAAGGAGCTAATAAAGGCCACTTGACAATAGTAAACAGGAGGGAGTTGCAGGAAGTGAACTGGCCATTGAGGATTCTCAGAGGTCGTCATCATGTCACTATTATTTCTATTCAGGCTGCTGCACTAGAGTAAACACTCGGTTACTTTACCTCTGGTGTTTTGCGTTCTGTCAAGTATATTGCATATCTGATCCACTATTTTCTTATTGCCTTAAATGGATTGATCTGCCAAGTTTGAGCCTTAAAGCTCCTCACTCGGCAGTTCTGCTAGGAACTCTTTCTTCCAGCAACATATTTTGGCCCGAAGCTCAACATCATTAGTGTGCAGGGCTTTAAGTGGACCGGGTACTGCCGGTGCTCAGCACCGGCAGTTCTAAAAAGCAGGTGCTCATACGGTCCCTATTGAGCTCTCCGTTTTTGCCCTCACCATCACTGTGCAAAACAAATCTTAACTCACCAGTAGTACTGCCCTTCACAGCCTTTGATGTAACTTCAAAGAGACTTGTTATAGTTCTCTCAAAGTCTCATCATGTCAGAGCTGAGGCATTTTCGATATTATATACAACGAAGCCATAGTTGTTGCTTATTTACCTTATGCAACTAATAACAATTGACAAAGCCTATAGTCCTGGCTTGTTGTAGGTGTAATGTTAGTTGTTGTATTATATGTCTGGATGCAATGACAGAAGCAGCAAAATACCAGTGGGACGGCACACTATGCTACGCACATATTTTTAGCTTAGGTGTTTTTAAGCCACGCTCTTAATTATATCGACCACGCCCCTTCGAGAGACACCCCAGTTTTGTCACCCCACTCAAAGCCCTGTTAGTGTGCGTGGCCATGGAGGGCACATACACAGCTTGTGTGGGAGTGGTAACTCAATTCATGCCTCAAGACTCAAATCCTGCATCAAACTCATCAATCCTTGGATGCACAGTAACTTCCTGAAGCTAAACCCCACAAACATTAAATTTATCCTGTTTGCCAACAGCACCAACCAGTCCCATATTCAAGCCTGGCTCTCCGACTTAAACCTACCAGGCTTCGGCCCCAGCTGTCAGACCTTGTAAAAACTTTAAGATTCACAGCCAACAAACAACATTCATTCAAGCAACTGATCACCAGAAAGACTAAGATAGATTGGTGCCAACTCTCCTTCTTGAGGAAAGTGAGGATGAAAGAAATGTGACCACATCTCCCCACATTAAGAGACCTATGCTGGCTCCCCTTTCCTAAACAACAGCTTCATAACCGACAAATTCTTCAACAACAAGACACACAGCTTATCTAGCAACCAAACTAGCCACATCTGGGGAACACCACCAGACCAGCAACCTGAATATCACCATATTGGAGACAAAAGATTGGGAGATGGAGAAAAAAACAGAAAGCTAGCTTTCTCCATTCATGCTCTCAGAATCTGGAACAGCACCCCTATCGATATTAGATCATCACTCAATCTCCTAGAAATTAAAAAAAAACAAGCTGAACACCTGATCCGATTCCCTTGACCTTCCTCGATGCATGAACCTTCCCAGTGGCTATGTCCCGTTCAGCACTCTATTGCTCTCGAGCTAGGTTTACAATCTACACATACCAGCAGATACATCACTTCCTATTCGGCCTTCAGCCCATCATTTAGCACATTTTATTGGTTGCCAGCTATGAGTGAGCATTCTGTCTTCTTGATAAGAGCTAACTTCAACTATTAAAGGGAACCAGAAGTTACAGGAAGACTTACTTTTTGAAATGTGTACATTTGGACTTGATGGCTTTTTCATATTGGTTGTTTTTTGTTTCTCTTTCATGAGCTCCATTATTTATGTGGACTGGTATATATATGCCCCTGGAGCAGCCTCCAAATTCAAAATATAGTAATAGAAAGTATTCTACATGAAATGAATCCACAGTGCAGAAGTACAATTAATATATTATAATAACTGTGAAACTAACTTAAAGCATACATTGTAACCCTTGGAATTATCTTTTTAATGCCCAGATTCCAGGGGTACAAACCAGCAAACCTATATAAAATAATACACAAATTATGAGATTGACTAATATTTCAAATGTATTTTATGTCTGATTTGCTTAAATGTCTTAGATGCTTTTTCTACTCTGACATGTGAATTGGTAAATAATTAGCTTTTCTACTCAAACAACACGTTTTTTGATTTAATTGTAGGCTATCAACTACAGCCTTTGTTTGTTAAAGAAAAGGAATATACCCACTATTATTCCAATTCATTACCACAGGTTAAATGTTGTGGAAGTAGAGGAGGAATGGTGGGAGGAGGGCTTGTATGTGTAATGAGTCTCACTGCTTTTAGTATGAGGCTGCAAATAATGTAGCTAACAGAGATGTTAACTTTCTTTCGATGTTTATTTCACCTAATACATATCGTAAAAGGGCTCTAGTAAATAGAGAAACCACAAATGGATTAATTTGTGATGATGGTTGAATATGGAAGACACAATTTTTGGGGGCTTGGACTTATTTTTCATCATTGGATTTTGTTTCCCGAGCAAGAGAGGGAAAGGCAGAAAAAGTAGCAGAACGAAGAACAGAAAGATAGGAAAATAGTTACAAAGAAAGAAAAGAACTCTCAAGAGTGGAGCCCCATCATCACATCTTAAAGGCCTTGATAGACAGTCCATTTAAGAAATGTCTAGACACCAATATCACATTGAAGCCAAAGGCTAAAGATGGCTTTAACAAAGCACTTACTCTCTATACTTCTTAACCTTTTTCTATGAAGAATTATTAACATGAGGTTTTCAAAACAACTAGGGCTGACTAGAGTTATACAGAAAATGTGTAAGACTCTAGTACCAGATATACTAAATGTGATTTTTACACTCAAAAACATTCTGAAGAAGGGTTTGTGATCGCACAAACGTGTTTCCAAATGTACTTAACTCATTTTAGGACAAAGTTTTAGTGACTTCTAAAATGGGTTTATAAATTGGTACCTAATCGCTAGTTGGAAGATGTGTGTTGTAGGGTGCCCTTCCAAAAAGCGATTTATATCTATATGTATCAATGGTTTAAGTCCATATTAGTAGTTTGTAAACTGTTGAAACGTCACAAACCTCCAATTTGGGGTGGTAACTCTTCACATAATAGAAATGCTGAAAAAACAATTTAGAGGGAGTAGGCAGTGGTCAAGACGACTAATGACAACACTCAACGAAACTTTAAAAAAATAAAAACTTTTTTATTTAAACGCATACCCGTTTTCTTAAGGGATAGCAAGCTGTTTTTTATTTAAGTAACTTAAAGGCAATCACAGACATGGTGGTCTAGTGACCATTGCAGGGCGCCAACCCTGTTAAAGTGACCAATCAGAGTGAATCTCAAGTTGCTACCTACCTCTTTAATTTTAAGGAAGTAGGTCAAATTGTCACCCACTCTGAATCGAAATACATTGATTGGTTCACAAAATTCCACACTGTTCTCAAATTTCGACCAGTGCAGTGATACTAATTTGATATAAGAATTTATGAAGGACTACATTTTCTGAACTGCTATTTCAGTTTTATTTGATTTTTATATTGCTGTCTTCTTTTAAAGTGTTACACTCATTTTCATTTTACTTTTTTTCATCTATTTTCGTACGATTAGTTTTGTAACTGTATAATTGGATGTATGTAAGTACACTTTTTTGTTGTTTTTTCTAACCTGGCCTGAGGGATTTAGATCACCTTTCTTGAGAATCAGAATATGTTACACATTTTTTTGTGACTGGGAGATTAAAAAGTTTGCCCAGAATCATGGGATATTGATAACCCAATGGCCTCTATGAAGGTAAATAATGTGCAGTCTCTGTCAGGGAACAAAGCTGCATGTCCTCCTTCCCACAGGCATTGACCTCGGAGCCTCTGGTGGGTTGGATCCACAAATAGAGGCTTCAGGTGCCAGGGAACTGGAGGAAAGAAGTCCAATGGACCCAGATGATGCATGGTTAATGTTAGGACAGGAATGTCCCACGTGTGGTATACAGGTTTGCAACCCTACCCAGAATGACCCAACTCCATGGGTCACTGGTATCCTGAATTTTTATTGGATCTGCCAACACGTCAATTTAGTGTATGTGCTGTGACCTAGGCCTGCCCATTAATGCCAGGGTCTAAAACCATTTCTGTGACCTAGAATGGCGTACCAAGCAACTGCCATGTCCTGGGTTGATCACAAAGTGGTGGTGGCAGCGTACCGAGTTTTGTGAAACATTAGTCCTCTTTTTTCTGTGTCACAGGGAAGTGTGGTCACTAAATCCACTCATGTAAAGATCCACTTTAGTGTGATCCCAAGACCCTTGCAGTGACAGAGTTTGTGTATATAAGGCAAATGTGTGGTACATACACGATATCTAGATTCTGTGTATGGTAAGAATGAGCACTGAGAGCAGTGAAATTAATTTTGGATACCCCTGATTTAGAATGGCAATAGATGGAGAGTGGATACAGTTTATTCAGACAGTGGAAGTGTTTTGACTTTATTCTGATGGCATTAGTGATCCAGACACTGGAGTGAGGGAATATGGAGACAAGGGTACCATTGGACCCTCAATGAGTTCCTTTTAGCAAGGGGCTGCTGATTAATTCTTCTTGAGCCGGACATTCAGTGGCTGGTAAGGGTATGGGATGGGTCAGCAGTTTTGTATTGTTAAAGGTGAGGAAGATTCTAGGCAGGGTCTGCCCTTTGGTCTTTCCTTGTCTCCTTCTTCAGGAAGGCTGATGACAGCCAGGTGCAGCGATCTCACATTTAATTGTGCACTTGTTTTGGATGCTCCTTCTTGGAGCCAGCCTCATCACTATCACTGTGAGAACCATCAACTTGCACAAAGGCTTTGCCTGGACTTCATGCAGAAAATGATATTTGGAAGGGAACCCCAGAAAACTGGTTCGAGAACCTCAGGCAGTAGATCGACATCACCTGTCTGGAAGATGAGAATAAAAGTTGGACCCACACTACCTCACTTTGTTCCAGTTCCAATTTCTTCTTCAACCAGGAAGGGGGTGCTCTGCAGTGTACTCAGAGCTGCTATGTGACCATGGCTGGTGTCTGCATGACAATCAATCTCCCAAAGGTGGAGAAGCCAAGGATCTGCCTAGCGCCTACAAGTGTGCCTGCCTACTCGGCAAGGGAAGAAAAAGGTCTGACCCTGCAAGAGGACAGACATTCCAGAAGTAGTTTAGCTGTGTTCTAGTTTACGGAACATTCAGAAGCAGCTGACTGACATTGGAAGTGAAACCGGAGCTGGCCTGTGTTGTGATGGGTCGCCTGGTTCCACAATGCTGTTCATGCAGGGGACTGCATAAAGAAATCCAGCTCAAAAGCAATATCATGCCATCTGGCAGCTCTTCAGTGTGGCCAAAGGACTGATGCAGCAGCTACCAGACGGTGTACCTGGTGAGGGAGCTTTCACTGCAGCCAAAGCCCAGTTTTCGGCCTGGAGGTCATAACTGCCATACACGAGCACCTGCCTGCAACTGGCCCAGGGGCTGCAACTGCCAAAGACAAGCACCTGCCTGAAACTGGCTCTAAGGGTGCTTCTGCCCAAGAGGATCACCTGCCAAGCAAGCCTGCTGTACTGCTTAACCCCATTGCTCCGAGTTCAAACCGAGATCACCACTGTGGTCCCACATTGCACAGAAGATGGAGGTCCAATGAGCTTACCCACCAGTGCAGCACAAGCCATGTTTTAGTGAGTAGGTAAAGCAGGCCCTAAATGTATAAGACTGAATTGATCTTGTTGAGGTAAATCTGTCATGACACCACTACCAGTTGTCAATGTGATTGCCTTTGGCAAGAACTATCTGAAATGATCTATGAATTGTCCTGTGGTTTATTGTTGGTGATCACGAGTAATCATTAATGAACTACCCCTTTGCTTAATATAAGGCTGTACTGTTCTATTTCACCACAGATATTGGATAAGTCACTGTAGACACTGGGAGAGTTTCCTAGAAGGAGAAGAGGTCACGTTGGGGATGTAACCCTTGAGTTAGAATTGTAGGTAAGATCCCAACCCTGTAACTTAATCTTATTAAACTGTGTTCTAGTTTGCTTCACTTTAATATTAAAGTAGTCTCTTTTCACTAAGATAAGCGCTGTGCTAGACAGTATATTATTGCGTCTGTTTTTTTTTTTAGTTCTGAGCTCTTTTCTCCCCACACTAGCACCCTGTGAAGCCCTTTAATACTCAATTGCGCTACCCTGAGAGTCAAGTTCAGATGGGGTGTACTTGTCCCAGTTTAAATAGTAGGACAGGCCCAAAGACCTCAACTGCAAACGACCACAAACACCATGGTTGTGGTCCTGTAGCCCCTTGTCAGCCCTGTGATCCCAAAAGGAGATGATTCTTGGCAGACGATACCTAGATGACTACACATTTTTTAGGAGTAGGTCTCACACTGAAATGATAGGGATATACTACTGACAGGGCAAATCTTCTCGTTTCGAAGTAGAAGAATTGCACATTGGCCTGTTTAGTGGATTATCACTTAGGTTGAACTTTCCTGGATTTATTTTATTTGGGGATATCAAATACTCCTATAGAATCTGTTTTTTGGACAAAATTTGAATCTTCTATTTTCATCCTTCAGGTCGACGTCCAGCATTGGAGATGCTGCCCCACTCCCAGCTGTGTTGGGAAATATTGTGGAGTTTGGGATCATGGAGACATCAGATCAGCATCAGGTTGATTTTGATCTGGCAGTTGGTGAAAGATATAGTACCTTTCATCATCCACATGACCAAGTTATGTTGCTTGGCTTGCCTCCTATGGAGGCCATGATCTCAACTGATGAACCTGTGAAGGGCAAAATGTTCTTGACATACTAATTTGCTGGGTGTACAGATCAATAACTAAGCCAGACAGCTTGAGACAATTAAGGGAGTCATGGGAGATAATTTGGGGGCACTCAAGGATGTGAAGTCAGAAGAGACATTGTTGCACCCAAGGGTGGTAATGCTTCAATCCAATTTTGAAGTGGTACAATTAAAAATCCTCCATCGTGCAAATAAGAAGACTACAGAACTGTATGGAAAAGTACTGGTGCCTGATGGTATCCTTGTCTGCTGCAAGAAGGACAAAGGCATATTCTATCACACTATCTGGCATTATGCCAATCTGCAGGGGAACATATTGTCTTGGGAGCTTGGGAACATAAGAGGAGATAAATCTGTTGCTTGGTGAGGTCCAGAGGCGTAACATGCCCCTGCAGTGCAGGGGGGCCCGAACCCATCAGGAGGCCACCAGCCATTCATGGGACCCCCTCATTCAGCCCAAGGTAAATGAATATCTCTGAAATATCAGAGACTAAGAGGCCCTCCTCACATTCTGCAGCAGGACCCAATCAGTCTGCGTTATGCCACTGGTGAGGTCTCCACATGACAAAACACCACTTGAGTTTTAATGAGGTGTTATTGAGTTAAAGTGGGATATAGTCTGAGAGGGTGTAGTGCCATGATCACCACATAGAATATGAAGCAGATGGGAATGGATTAGTATCGGACCTCAGAGAGAGCAGTTTATGAATCCCAGGTGTGCCCCCGGAAATCAAATAAGATATAGGGACAGACAATGACCTAGAGGGGAAGCTCTGCATTCATTCTACAGGCTGGGTCCTAGTATGAAGAGCTGTGGTGCTACTGGACCTGAAAAAAAAAGTAGAGACCTGCAGGCCACTTTTGGGATTCGGGCGGACCTTTGCTGCTGGGCAGTAGTAACTGATGTTTCAGGCGGTCCTGGGTGGCTGGGGCTGCAGCAAAGTCTCACAATTGCACCTCAAGTCTCCATGGCTATCTTGGTTCTGCAAACACTATTTAAACCCCGCCCTTGAGCAACTAAATGCTTCACATTGAGTTTTCCTGGCAGGGGGAGTTGCCCATCAGCTTCAACTCAGAGTTATCGGAGTGCACGCATGGAGCACAAGAGGTGGCAAATGTCCACAACTATCTAAGCTAAGTGGCAAACCTTGTATTCTAAAACTAGCGTGAGTGACGGCAGCCTGATTTTTGATCGGCAGACTATTCTTGTACAAGCAAGTGAATTGAGCGACATGAACATTCTCTACTTCCAGGATTATCGCACGTATATGTCAAATTTGCGGCATAGCCCACAACATTTAAAACACTTTGGCCAATTGGGCAATAACTTACTCGAAATATTGTGAGAATCTGGACTATATCTCATTTATATGTTATTTGCATGTTCAACTGTGTTGCAGTGAATCCCTTCACACACTATTAGCCTGCTATTTGTGCCATTTATAAGCATATGCTCACAGTCAGTGTGTGAACTCTCTTTGAGTGCTAATACTATTTGTGCCTTTTATTGGTATATGCAAAAGCCAACAATGGTTGAGAGTCTTTATGTCATGGGTCTTTTGTTCTTTTGAAGTAACAGGAGCATTTTGACAAGAGAATACCCTGACCCTCCCCAGGGACCAACGTACAGAAAACGCAGGTGAGGGCTATTGTATTTGTGTTACCCCGTATGTATGGATCGGAAACATACTGTCTGTGAGGGCTTTGCCTACATAAAAGCTTATTACTTTCATTTCTTTCCATGAACAGGCACAACCGGACATGAAAAGCTCTATATGTGTGCGTGAACACTAGAAGTGAGTATCAAACCTTCAAATGTTGAAGATTACTGTAGTACCTGTAGGCAAAAGATTCAAAGACAAGACTGGTGACCTCATTGTTTGCTTTCTCAGTAGGCACAAATGCGCACCTGTCTATCTTTCTTTATTTTAGCTTATTTTGTTAGTTTATTGTTTGTTCCCAAACCCCTTTCCCTTGGGAACATCAGTCAGATATCAGCAAAATTGAATCCATGTTGGTCGTCAGATGTTGTCGGGGGCTTGATGGGTCCATGCTGCCTCTGCAACTAAGCACAGAGAGAAGAACGCGTTCTACATAGGTCCGTCCTAAAACCTTGCATTAAAAAATGCATTGTCATATCTACAAAGCTTGTGGACCCTCACGGGTGAGTAGTTGCGCTTTACCAACCCTGATTGATTGATTGATTGCAATGCAAAGCAACTAGTGTTTCTGCTCCTGGCAATCAGCATCTAATGTTAAATGCCCCCACCCTCCAGTACCACTTTGTGTACTGATTCCAGCCCCGAGTTGGGCACTTAAATTGGAGGAGACGCTTTTTACACCTTTTGTGGTGTGGGGCAGATCAACGTATCTCCTGTTTTGCAGCCCTGTGGAACACTGGTTGTGGGCGAACATATGTTACTCTGTTTTCTGCTGTACTCTGCAGTCATCGTGAAATGGAGGACTGAATTTAAATAATGAACTGTTAAAACACATCCAGTGGTGTAGTTCAGAGGAGTGCGAAAACAATCAATTCACGGCAGTTGATCAATATCTAGCAACAGATATGAACATGGAGTAAAAGTTATATTGACAATGGCGGTATGAATTTTTAATTATATGGTGTCCACGCATTGGTCTGGAGGATGCGCTGATGTACCTAATATAAAATCCTTCTCAGCACTACTAATGAACAGATAATAAAGATGGAGGAAAGGCACACTAGATGGCAAAGAGCAGTGGAGGAAACATTCCTTGACAAACCTGATGTTGGAATGGAAAAGGATAAACAGGTTCAGTCTAAAAGAACTTGCACACAAATAATAAAGGATTTGGAAAAAGCAAAGGAAATCAAAAGCAAAACATTGGTGGGAAATGACATCATTCACAAAATATAAGGGGGTTCCTAGGGACCTATGCATTATGCTGACTTATGAAGATATGGACGAAAACGTAATCAAGGAATGGTGTTCAAACAAGGAGGAATGTTTTTATGAAATTAATGATTTCTTTCTAAAACATGCTAAATGTAAAATGGATGCACAGAATGAAAACAATGAGATGTTTATAAAGAAGCTGAAAGCAGATAAGGAGGATGAAGTTATAAAATAATCCCTAAGATGCAAAAAACACGAGAAATATGATTAAGAAATAAAGTGAACAGCCAGGAAATTCACACAGGATAGACTTGATAATCAGTATGACCCAAATTACGCCTTTGCCAAAAGATTTGATCACACGAGAATGTTGAAAAACCAATTGCTGCAATTTAAATTGAGACAGAAATCAGCTCTGAAGCAGGATCAAGTGAGGGTGAGGGTCCCTCTGAAAGGTTGGACCTTTTTAAGGGAAATGCACCTCTTCCAAGTGACAACACAGTTTGGTGGAATCGGCAAGGACAGGAAAGAGAAAAAGGAAATGGAGAATTAGGTGGCAAAAGAGGAAAAAGAAGAGGCAGGGGTCATGTAAAGGAATAGTGGACATGGGCCATGATGAAGATAAATAAAGGAAAAAAACATTGATCCTCAATATATCATCTAACAACCCAACACCAAATCAGGAAAGATTATTGAATTATGGATTTATCTTTTGCCCATTTACTACCTCTGAATTCACAAAACTGCGGATTGACATTTATAAATTCAGCAGAAAATTGAAATTAAAGAAACATTTCTCAATGGGATCAATCACAGAAGGGAAACAACAACGTGACCAGAATATCATGTCAAACTCTACTATCAAGGATATCCAAGATTTAGTGGAAATCAATGAATTAGAGAATGACAATAGTATCATAGAAACTATTTCCAATAATCAGGAAGTGATTTCTGGTCTACGACAGTGTCTAGTGAGTGCAGACCAAGAAGCAAATTTTGTCCACGACTACCACTTGGTAATAAAATCGATCTGTTCCATGAGATGGTAGTGGAAGATCTTAACCTATTAAGGAGAAAAAGTAAATGGAGATTTGGAGGCAACTTCAGACATAAGAATTGGAAGGATATTAATGCACTGACAAACAATGAGTCTCTAATTTTTAAGGTGTCTGACAAAGGGGGCAATCGTGATGAGGGAAAAGAAAATGTATCTATTGGAAGCCTATCACCATACTGAGCATAAACTAGTGCTAAAGGAAAATCCTTTGAAAAGAATGGAAATGGAGTACCATACACTATTGAATAAGTGGTTAGAATTTGGTTTGCTTGATTTAGGAGAATATCATTACTTGCAGATTGTTGACTCTAAGATAGCAACAATATATTTCCTTCCAAAAATACATAAGGGCCGCCCTAGATCACCGGGAAGACCAATTGTCAGCTCCATAGGAACTCTATTAGAGAATACATCAAGATTTCTTGATTTCTCCACCTATATATTGTTGGCTTATCTTTGTACATCAAGGATACCACTGACTTCTTGAGGAAGATTGAACAAATCCCATGGAAGACTAGTCAGATCATGGTAACACTTGTTGTAGTTCAATTATATACATCTATAAATCATGGTCATGGTATCACTGCCTGCAATTAATTTCTCCGGGTTAGACCATTGGAGTATTTAGAACATACCCGGATGATAGTGGAAAGGATACAAGATGTTGCACGGGGGACACCTACACCATGATTACGTTGGATGTATCTTACCTTTACACCTGCATAGAACAAAAGAAGGGGATTGAGGCCTGTGTATACTATTTCAGGAGTAGACTCATCAAATACTATGAACATACACGTATGTTGGAACGCATGATGACATTGTCTAGAAAATAACATCTTCCTATTTGAGGACACACTATACCGCCAATGCTCGGAGAACCACGATGGGCACCTGCTTCACCCACAGCTTTGCAAATTTATTCTTGGGCTGGTGGGAGGAGCAGGTGGTCTGGACGGAAGCAAATGAGAGTTATACACAACACATACCCATTTGGATATGATATAATGATGACCTGTTCCTGATTTGGGACGGGAACACCCTGCTTGCCACCGAACTTACTGAGTCACTTTACAGAATGATCTCAACCTGGCCTTTGCATATAAAATGAGTAACATCCACAGTGAGTCCCTAGACATTTCCATCCAAGTGAGAGATAACAGATTGGTCACTTCCTTACATAGAAAAGAAACAGCAGGAAATAGCGTATTACACATGAAAAGCCACCGTCCCAATTAATTGAAGTGGAGCATCCCCTATGGGCAGCTCCTGAGCCAGATGCAATTGCAGTGATAATGAGGATTTTGCGAAAGAGAAAGATAAAAAGGGGCTATCCCCACTCAAGATCCCCAAACAAGCCCAGAATAAAATCAAAGATGTCAGGCAGGAACAAGCTCTATTCAGAGAAAGAGCCTTGAAAAAGATCTAGGGACTACCAATACCATCACACCCAGGTTTTTTACCACTTACAATAAACGTTCCTACAAAGTTAGGGATCTCACGAAAGAGCATTGGAATTTGTTTAAAGCTGATCCGATCATAGAGAAAGATTCGGACAATCATCCAGCTATTACATATAGGAAGCCCAAGACACTAAGGGATATGGTTGTTCACAGCAATATTATGATGAAGAAATCTACCTGGCTTGCCCCCCATCCGGATATCACTAATGTGGCTCCTGTAAAGCTTGCAAGGGCAGTAACAATCAAAATACCTATACATTGCCTACAGGGAAACACCAGAAAATCACGTAGTTTATTACACGCACTTCTGATTTTGCAGTATATGTTCTAAAATTCCCATGTGATTTATATTGTGTGGGGAGTAACAAATTGCTGGTTAAAAAAAAATGAATCTTGGAGCACTTACGTGCTCTTAAGAACAATGATCCCAACTACGCTGTTGCGCAGCATTTTTGTCTGAAACACAACTGTGATAACAATTTACTGAAATATTTTGGTATTGACAGAATCGTCAAGAACATTAGAGGGGGCAATCAGGAGAAATCCTTGAGGATTTTGGAGTCACGCTATATCATTCAGCTTAACTCCAAGCTTCCCTAAGGACTAAACAATTATGAAGAACTGGCCATACACATTGGAACATAACCATGGCAAGTCTCACGCAGTACCCACCGTCCACCTATATATTCCTCCCTGATCACGTACAGTTTTGAGCCAACTGGTATGTGCCTTACTTGCCACCTGTTCTTTATTTCCTGCATTGGATTATGTGGATAATGCGTCAGAATTGCTCCTTTGTCCCAATGAGAAGGCATTATTCTATCACACAAACCTCTTACTCAGGTTTTTCTCTTTTTTCTCTTATACACTTATCACTACACACACACTGCACATAGTCACTGGATAACTGAAAATGGGAAGGAATGCCCTTGCTCTGACTTCTCCCCTTGTCAATATTCTGCCTGATATGGATTCATTTAATAATGGACGTATGGTCCAATGGGGAACAAGTTAAGATAGAAAGACAGAAGTGGCCTCTTCATAGAGTAGGGACAGATCCTATTCGTGAACCTATAGGACCTCTGATGTACGCATCATATATAGGGGTTCCCTCTGTCTCCTTAATTAGAAATACGTTGTGTGGTGCACTATCTTGTTGATTATATATGTACCCCTGACAGAAAGAATGTTCATGTGATTCCCTACTTTCTGCTTACATCGCTTTATGTATGTGTATATATATATATATACACTCCAGTTCCAACTCCCTCGATAGGGATCGGGCACCAACCACAAGAAAGAGGCTTGATACAATTTCTTCTTTTTAGCGCTTTAATGATCCGCTGTTACGCGTTTCGGCATTACTGCCTTGGTCACACCAAGGCAGTAATATATATATATATTTAAACACCTTCTGCCCTAGATCAATAGTGTCTTCCTAGATATGACCCGTTGATGACTATAGACTTGACTTCATAGTGTCATCACCTCATGGAAATGGCTTCATTTAAACCAGTCCATCCCTCTTACAATATAACAGATATATATGAGCTTATTGACATTCTATCTATGCCTTTGTTTTTAAAGCACAGTGTCTAGGGTGTTGGTTCATTTATGTATACACATTTACCCACATTTATTAATTTAATGATTTCTTACATGCTGTGTCCTACATGTATTCATTGAGAAAGATCATGTGCACATTGATCTAAATACTTTTGTATTATGGGACGATTTCACGGACGCCCTATTTCTAAGACTTCTGGTGTCCTTCATACAAGGATCTCCGCAGTCTCTCTGATTACGAATTTAAATTGTTGGCACTATGTTATAATTGACGGTTATATCATGAATGTCAGATCAGATTATTTTAGAAACTGTATTGAGTATGGAGTTCATGTTCAAAATATGATGCCATTTGACATTGACTAACATATCTTTTGATGAGTACACAGAAGTCCTATTTCTATATCTACAACTTCAGGCATCCTCCATACGAAAGTCCCTTTTAAATTCCAATCAAACTTAGAAAAATATGTTTGATAATTATTTTATATTACAAATACGATGTAATACCTGATAGACAAACATATTACAATGCTTGAGAAGATTATCTCTGATACAGAGTATGTTGCTTATGTCTGTGTACTACTTCAGTTATATCAAAGGCGTGTGAGAGTCATTTTGACCTTGACAAAGGCTACTGGGTAGCTGAAACACATCATTTTGTTTTTTATGCTAATAAACTGGTCCAAGAATTTGGTGTGCCGCTTCATCTTTCACCGGATGGGACTGATGAAAAAACCTTGGGTTCTAGACGGGGTGCAAGCCGTCGCTGGCACCCGCATCGACGTGCAGAAAGCAGCATTCTTGCAGCAAGCAGCAACTGATAGATTGTAAATATATTTTCTACTTGCGGTCACCAATAGGTAGTTATAGTTATGACCTAGTTTCCATAGGAAAAATGTTTTTTGTTTTGCTAATAACTTTGGTGCCATTTGATGAACTTTTCCGAAATTTTCAAAACTAGTGTGCCACTTACTTCAGCTGCTGTCTGGAAAGTTTTGGGGTGACTCATCAAGAAAAAGGGGGGTCCAAAAACACATTTTCCCCCATACAATTTCCCATAGGAATTTTAGACACGACTATAGCCCAAACCGCTGAAAGGAATAACACCAATCTTGGCAGAAAGCAAGTCCAGAAAAACTGCTTTTTGTAATTTGGTGCAAATCTGTTCAGTAGTTTTGGAGTTATTAATGAAAAAAGATTTATGTATATCTAGCGGCATTGATCCGCGGATCCATGCACGAACAGCAATGTCATGATTGACTGGCCGCAACCTGAGAGAAAATTTGTGCTGCCATTTTGCGAATCGGGACACGGTTCGCGGGGGGAATAAAACCTAAAAAAGATAGGAGCGGTCAGGGTAGAGGAACCTGACCCCATGGGACTGATGGAGGGGTCTGTGTGAGGGATACCTCATGGGCGGGAAATTGCCCAAAACATTTTTTGGGGACGTGCAAGGATCTGCAGATCCACCGCAGGGCTTAGCACAGTCCTCATGTGAATCTACTGCAAATCCAGACCCCAATAAAAAAAAACACAAACACGCACTCACAGACCCACTCACACACACTCACACCCCCACACAACTACTCGTACACCCACTAACACACCCATACACACACTCACCCATACAATCCCTCACACACCATCTCACATACCCATACAGTCACTGATAGGTCCACTCACAGACCCAGAGAACCACTCACATGCCCATTCACAGACCCACATAGGCACTCACACACATATACAGGCACTCACACATCCATATAGTCACTGATTCTTCTACTCAGAGACGCAGAGAACCACTTACATACCCACTCACAGATTCACACACCGCCCTGTGTGAATCTGTGACAGATCTGCAGATCCAGATTCGATTTAATTAAAATACACCCACTCAAACACTCGCACACAACCACCCACCGACCCACTCACACACCCATACAGTCATTGATACATCTACTCAGAGACCCAGAGAACCACTCACACACCCATACAGGCACTCACACACCCACTCATACACCCATAGATACTTGCACACCTCCAGTGTGATTCTGTGACGGATGCATGGATCCAGATCACAATTTTAAAAAAGACCCACACTTGCAGACCCACACACACACACTCACACCCCCACACAACCACTCACACCTATACACCCACTCACAAAGCCATGTATACATCTATAGACCCACTCAGAGTCATGCACACAGCCATACACCCACTTACACACCCACACATCCAGTCAGAGACTGAAAGAACCACACACATACACACACACACACCTACTCACACACACATACAGTGACTTACACACCCATTCACAGATCCAGAAAACCACTCACACACCCACACTGGCATTAGACAGCTACTGATACACCCACACTGTGAATCTTACACCCAGTTACACCCCTACACAGCCACTAACATACCCACTAACACACCCATGTAGCCCCTCCCACATCCACACAGAACCAAATTTGCACAAGGAGATGGATGCCAGTTGTGTTTACTCCTTGTTTACAGTTCGACCTGGTGGTACATTCCTGCTGAAATCTGCATACGGCATATTAACACAAAATGTAACCTATTTAGACAGCAGCCACATAAATAGTGAAGTTTCTCTGTTATTTACATGGATAGTGGCCAGGTTGTGCATACTGTCTGCTATTTAGCCAGTCACCAGGTGAATAATGAAGTTTATTTTCTGTTTGCAAGGTTACTAGCCAAACAGTCTATCATCTCTGCTATTTAGTTATTAGCTGGGTAAATAATCAAGTGTATTTGCTAGGCCACCAGCAAAATGTACAATATGCATGCTATTTAGTCAGCAACAGAGCAATAAGTGAAATGTCTTTGGTATTTGCAAAGCAAACCATACATTATTTCTGCTATTTAGCCACCAGCCGGGTAAACAGTAAAATGTCTTCACTATTTTCAAGGACACTTGACAAATAGTATATAATTTCTGCTATTTAACTAACAGCCATGTAAATAATGACTTCATTTGCTTTTTACGAGGCTGCTGGCCAAATTGTACATAATGTCTGCAGTTTTACCATCAGCTGGGTAACAAGTGAAGTTTCTTCGCTATTTATTTGACCACTGGCCAAACATTACTTAATTTCTGTTAGTTAGGTACAGACCAGATAAATAGTAAAGTTTCTCCGCTATTTGCATAGATGCCTGCCAAACAGAACATAAACTCTGCTATTTAGCCAGGGGCTAGGTAAATTGTGAAATGTATTTGTTATTTGCATGGCTTCCAGCCAAATAGTTGCAGAGTCTGTACAATTTTGCCAGCTGCTTGGAAAATAGTGATGTTTCTCTGCTTTTTACATGGCTCAAGGCCAAACAGTGCAGAATCTTTAACCCTTTCACTGCTAGGCCTTTCCCCTCCTTGTGCTAAGCCTTTTTTGGGCTATTTGGGGTAGTTTGTGCTTAGGCCCCGAAACTTTTTGTTCACATAAGGTATCCACGCAAAATTTGTGTCCTTTTCTTCCAACATCATGGGGATTTTAAAGGTACCCAGGGTTTGTGGATCCCCCTGGAGGGGACCAGAAATTAGCCCAAATACAGCAAAAGTTTTTTTTTTTTGCAAAAATGGGGGAAAAGTGCTGCAGGAGAAAGTGTCTGTTTGTTCCCAGCAAATGGTATCAACAAAGGGTTTGTGGTGCTAAAATCACCATCTTCCCAGCTTTCAGGGACAGGCAGACGTTTGTCAGAAAACCAAAATTTTCTACACAGTTTTGGCATTTTACTGGTACATAGCCTATTTTTGCTACTTTTTGTGCTTTCAACGTCCTTCCAGTTAGCGGTAAAAATGGGTGTGAAACCAATAATGGATCCTGGAAAGCTATACAATTCTAAAAAGTAGACAATATTCTGAATTCAGCAAGGTGACATTTCTGTAGATCATTCAAGGTTTTTTTTATAGAAACTAACAGTTGAAAATAAGAAATATTGAAAATGAGTTGAAAATAACAGCCATTTGTGCCAACGTTTTCACCTGTAACTTCTAAGTATGACAGATTTTTTATGGTTTAAATCTTTTATTGACTTTATGTCAAAGTTAAACAGAATACACCATCTACATCCGATGGCTGGTGGAGAACTATGCAAGATAAGACTATTCAATAGGAGGAAAGGAACCTAAAGGATAGAATAGATAATAGACAGAGGTCTAGGTAATGTCAGTAGCCCGTTCATGTGAGTTTCCAGCCGGAGGGGGAGCCCCTGCTTTTGTGTGGTTGTGTTCCTCCCTGGTGGGGGTCGTGGTGGGGAATCTGAGAACCCGTAGGTATCTTGGGCATGTGAGCTCTAAGAATTTGGAGGATAAATACGTGATTGTGGATCCCCATGTCTTGTTGAATCTGGGTAATGTGTGAGAAAGCCCAGCTGTGATTCTCTCCATACCCACCACCTCCCAGACCCTGTGTAGCCAATCCAACTTCGTAGGGATATCCTCAGTTCACCATCTAGACAACAACACTTGCTTAGCGGCCCCTAGTGCTAAGGTAATAGCTCTGCCCTGGCAAGACTTAAGGGGGTACGTAAGGGGGTTGGGGAGTCCCAGTAGGATATAACTGGGAAATCTGGGTATTTCCGTGTTGTATATGCTGTCAATGTCAGGTAGGACAGAGTCCCAGAAGGGCTGTATCTTAGGGCACTGCCAGATGATGTGTGTCAGTGTGCCAGGTTGTCCACATCTTCGCCAACAGAGATCGTCCCCCCCTACCTTCCATCGTGCAATTCGGGCCGGGGTATAGTACCAATAATGCGCTATCTTTAAAAACATTTCCTTGCCAGCCGTGCTGCAGGAGGAAGCTCTGGCCCTATGGATAATGTCCCTCCAATCCTTTGGGGAGAATTCCCGCTTGAGCTCTGATTCCCACCGGTGTTGCGCCGGAGATTTAGAGTCATTTTTAGCCTTATTCAAAAAGGTATAAATATCCGACAGTAGACGCTTATCCGAGGTACGGGTGATGAACCAGAGCTCGAATTTGGTGAGGGGTGGCCCGCATGAGGATGTATCTGGGGTTGGGTAACTCAGTAGCATAGCGCCAGATATTGCCAATATGCGTCTTTGGGAATCCCGAAGCCCGAAACCAATTGGGGGAAGTCCATGACCCCCTGCACGTCGAAAAGGTCCCCTATTCTTTTGCAGTTCGCCTCTTGCCATTTCAAGTACCAGTTCCCTTTGCTGGCTGGGGAAAAGTCAGGATTGCCTATGAACGGGGTCAGGGGAGATATAGGGGTCGAAAGCCCACACTTCTCTTGCACTCTGTCCCACACCCGAAGGGTGGGCCGCAACACTGGGGAGATATACACCCCGACCAGGCGATGCCATTTCAGGAGCCAGGGAACCTTCCAGATATGAATGCCTGCTATGGCACGGTCAATAAAACACCAGTGCTTTTCCGATTCTGATTTGTACCACTCTGTCATGCAGCGAAGTTGCGCTGCCTCGAAGTATCGCCCCAAGTGTGGGACCTCCGAGTCCCCCCTCCTCCTGTCTCAAATGCATCAGGTGTCGAGCCATACGGGCCTTCTTCCCTCCCCATATGAAGCCCCCAATGAGTTGCTGGAGTTGGGACACCAGTATAGGCGGAGGATATAGCGGGAGAGTCTGCATGATGTATAGGATTCGGGGAAGGAGGGTCATCTTGACCGCCGCCAACTGGCCCAGCCACGACATTGTGTGCTTTTTCCAGGTGAGGAGCTCCCTTTGTGTTTTGGCAAGGAGGTCTGAATAGTTTACCTGGGATATCTTCTCGACAGTGGGAAATATCTGTAGTCCCAGGATAGTAATGCCTGCAGGGGCCCACGTGAATGGGAACTGCATCGCCAGTTGTTGTTGATCAGCCTTGGGAAGGGTGAGGCTGAGGGCCTGAGTCTTACAAAAGTTAATTTTAAAGCCTGAGACCAAGTTAAACGCCTATCTCCTTCAAGGGGGGGGGTGGTAAGGAGAGCACCTTTTGAGTGAGAAAAAGCACCACATCGTCCGCGTAAAGTGAAATCTTGTGCTCTCTAGCTCCTATCCGAATCCCAGTGACGGAGGGGTGCTGCCTAACTCTCTCAGCGAAAGGCTCCATATAGAGCGCAAAGAGAAGGGGTGAAATCGGGCACCCCTGCCTAGTTCCCCTCCCAATCCGGAAGGGACGGGAAGCCACCCCGTTTACTCGGATACGGGCCTCTGGGCCATTGTAAATGCAGCCCACCCAGCGCGAGTATCGCTCCCCAATGCTGAATCTCTGCAGGACCTGTCTCAAGTAGGGCCAAAGGACTCAGTCAAAAGCCTTCTCGGCGTCGACTGACAGTAGTACTGCAGGTAGTTGCGTGCGCTGGGTCTTATCCAAAAGGTGGCATAGACGCCGGGTCCCGTCACTACAGTTACGTTCTTTGATAAAGCCAGATTGGTCCGGGTCCACCAGCCCTTGCATGTGGGGAGCGAGACGGGCTGCCAGGACACTGGTGAAAATCTTCAAGTCTACATTTAAAAGGGATATTGGCCGATACGATGCGCAATCCAGGGAGTCCTTGCCCTGCTTGGGTATCACAACGACCTCCGCCATCGACATCGATGGGGCCAAGCTCCCAGTGTCGATAAAGGTGTTGAACAGACGGGTGAGGAGGGGGATGAGATCCGAAACAAATACCTTATAGAAGTCGGAGAAGCTGTCCTCCCCTGGGGCCTTCCCGGGGGTGAGTCCCTGTATAGCCCGCAAAATCTCGTTGGGTCGGATGACCGCCTCCAACCTTGCAGCATCCGAGGATGTAAGGGAGGACACCGGCGCCCCGCGTGTGTATTCTTCGGCCGCCGATGGATCTAATTGATCCGCCATGTAAAGGGCCTTGTAGAAGGACTCAAATTCAGCTGCACTGTCATCATCAGACCGGAGAACCTCTCCCCGATCATTCGTAATTGCTGTGACGCGACGGGAGTTTGTCTGGGTATGAAGCAGGTGTGCTAGTAGTTTCCCGGGTTTATTCCCCCCTCATAGTAGCGCTGCCTAGTACGCAAAAGGGCGTATTCGGCACAGTCAAGATCTAGGGCCCTCAGTTGCTTCCTAGCCGAGTTAAGTAGCCATAGCGTTTGGACCGCCCGTGTCAGGCGATGGACCCCCTCTAGTTCCTTGATCTGCGCTTCCAGGTGTTCCTTTTTATCCCTCCTCTCTTTATTCAGGCCCGCCGCAATAGCTAGGAAGTGGCCCCGCAGGACCGCCTTCAGCGCGTCCCACACCAGGGGGGCTGCAACCGGGTCATTGTCTTTGATTGCTATGTACGCTTGAATGGCAGCCCGTATCTCAGTGACATGGGAGTCCTATGTGAGGAGTTTATGGTTCAATCACCATACTCTCCGGCGGGGAGAACCCCCTGGCAGAAGCAGCGTGAGAGAGAGCGGGGAATGATCCGAAAGGACTGCCGTCCCAATCGCAACATCCCCTATGGCCTTCGTGGCTCTTGGGGAGGTTCAAAACAGATCTATGCGCGCATAGGTCTGATGCGACGCGGAAAAGAAGGTGTATTCCTGAGTCACAGGATGGCGGTGTTTCCAGGCGTCCGTCTTCCCAACTTCCCCCAGACGCTGCAACATAGAATCCGAGAGGGACCCTGAGTGACCTGACCGTAGGGCCGATCTGTCCAGATGAGAATCTGGAGCAAGGTTGAAGTCCCCACCAATTACCAGGTCCTCGTCCGGGGATTCTAGGATGGTGTTCAGTGAGTCCCGAAAGAAGATTTCCTGCTGCTCGTTTGGGCTATAGACAGAGGCTATTGTGTATGTTTAGCCTCCCACTGACACCCTCAAAGCCAGCATCCTGCCCGGTGTTTCTGCCTGGACCCCCAATATAGTCCCCTAGAACTTGGTAGCCACAAGGATCGCCACCCCAGCCCTTTTCCTGGACACAGAGGTGAAGTATTGTCTGTCAAACCATTTCGACCTGAGGTGCTTCCAATCGGCACGCAGGAGGTGGATCTCTTGTAAGAGACAGATATCGCATTTGGCCTCCCTAAGCATGGTAAGGAGCGCCCGTCGTTTAATGGGTGAATTAAGCCCACGGACATTAAAACTCATGATGAGAACTTTAAAGACGTACATAGGGGAGTGTGCATACATGAATCATGGACAGACTCTGGTGGGTGACAGCAAACCAGGAGAGATACCCCCTATCAACCCGCCTCCCGGCAGGGCACAACTAACGATCCAGGCCCAGCACCAAGGGTCCGACCCCTCCCCGCCCAACCACAGAGCTGAGGGGAATGTGCATTCTGGCTGTGAACCATTTTATGGATTAAGGTCTTGCCTTTGTGGGTTTGGTGTCAGCTGAAATATGTACACTCCCCCCACCCCCGGCCTGCGCTCGTCATGATTGCGGTTTCGGGTCCCCTAGACCCCACCATAGTGGGAACAACAGAACGGGTCAGGGCTTGTCCTTACCTCTACTGATGGAGACCTCTGAAGTCAGAATTATAGAAGGAGAAACAGGAAAATTAAAGGGAGAGAGAAGAAAGCAAACAACTTAAACAGAAGATCCGGCGTCAATCGGCTGTGAATCGAACCAACATGCATGGGTCCATGTGTCCGGCATTCGGTCATCTCATCCAAGGGGGTGGGCTCCCCCCACCAGGACCGAAAGCGCCTGCCCCAAGGTTTGTTGGTCGGTTCTCCCGGCTCGTGGGTCTCGATGAAATATGTCCCGTAGTTCACTCATTCCAGGGGTCACCAGCTCCTTCGCGGCTCTGTATTTGTCGCAACAGAGCCTCCCTCTCTTTCTGGCTCGTCTGCGATTCGTTTTGGGAGGCCGTTTTGATGTAGGGTCGTCCTCTAGCGACTCCGAGCCTCCTTTTTCCGTGTCAATCCCCAGGACTTCCTGTGCTTCTTTGAGGCATCGCACCACCCGCAGCTCTCTGTTCCAGACAAATGACAGTCGAAATGGAGGCCCCCACCCGTAGCGAACACCCTGGTCCCATAGGTAGGACGTGGCTGGTTTCAAGGCTTTGCGGCGCTGGAGAGTGACGGGCGAGAGGTCCTGGAAGATGCCTACCTGTAGGCCTTCAAACTCAACAGTCGCTTTGTCTCGAGTGGCAGACATAATGATCTCCTTCTGCCTATAGGAGTGGAGACAAGTAAGGATGTCTTGCTGCTGACCCGGTCCGGAGGCTGGTCGTCCAGCCCGGTGGGTGCAATCCAGAATGATCTCTTCGGTCCCTAGTGCTGGCGCAACGTGTCGGAAGAAGCGAGTCACCCAATCTTCCAACTTGCCTCCGTCCGCTTGAAGTGGCACACCTTTAAGGCGAATGTTGGATCGCCTTGAGCGGTTTACAAGATCCTCCAACTTGAGGTAGAGCTCCTCATTGCGTTCACGCAGATCTATCAGTTCTCTGGCTTGCTCCGTGATTTCTTCCTCTCAGCGGTCACCATTCCTTTCCAAGGAGTCCACTCTGTCCCCGATTTCTTGGATCTCCGTCTTCAGCTGCTTGATATCTGAGGCTACATCCTGCCGTAGGCCTGCGAAGTCCTCTCTGAGCGTGCTGAATAATTTCTCCAGGAAGCCTCGAGTAATCGGATGATCTGTGTGTTCCCCGGCAAGATCCATGTCCTTCTCGTGGGGTTGTGTCCCCAGCTGGTCGACTCCGTGTCCACCTGTTTTCTTGGGGCCTGGTTTCTGTAGGAGGTCCTTAATTGTAGGGTCCTTCTTGGAATGCTGCGTAGACATTTCTGTGGTCAGGGGGCTGCACAGTTGGCAGGGGCAGGTCGTGTCCAGCCGCCCACCAGCCGGTCCCTGGGTCAGCAACCACCGACCCTTGCCTCACTGTCCTAGGGTGCCGAGTGTCCGGGGGTGAGTCGCAGGGACAAAATCGAGGTTCCGACCTTCCGCACTCCCCTACTCGTCTCACAGTCTGCGGCGGCCTCTTCCCCGGTCAAAAGAGTCACGTTTACCCACCCGGCGTAGGAGACAAGATGGCCGCCCGGCCTACAGTGCAAGCAGGGCTCCACAGGCACTCCCCAGGGCCTGTGTCTCCTCACAGGTCCACAGCGCACCACCTTGCGCCCAGGGGTAAGGCTACAGTCCGCTCAAATGCTGCTGCAGGTTCTCAGTGCTTCCAGAGCTTTGCGTGGGGTCGGTGTGCAGGCTTTAAGTTCCACACGTTATTACAGTCTGTGACCGCGCTACCAGGCCCCCTGTGAGGCCCAGCCTACCTGCCTGGTGTCCGACGGGCCGTTCAGTACTGGCAGCGAGGGCTGTGTGTTACCTCCACAGGATCACTGTTGTGGTATGCTGTGTAGGGCTTCCAGGCCTAGCTCAGGCCTTTCACTCGGGGAGCCACAGAGGTATCCAGCCACATGGGGGGAAAACGTTGTACACTGCCTCAATCACCCCACTGACCTCAGTTCCAGCGTCTACCTTCGCCGAGGGCTGATGGTGCTTAGAAATGCCAGACCCCTATGGAGAACACGCTGTCGGCGGGTGCTCCACTTTGATCAGACCGGTTGAGGCCGTGTAAGGTTGAGCGGGATCGGCGGCCTTGATACTGGTCTCTGTCACCGCTTCTCTGCTCTCTCGCGTTCAGGGCTGCGTGTCGCTAGTCCAGGAGCAACAACAGGGTTTTGTCAGCGCCGTCGCCAGTGGTCTCTGTGAGCGCGGCAGCCCGCTCCCGCGACACTCAAGGGGCGCAGTGGCCGCACCTTGGTCTGGGGCTCAGAGCCGATCTGTGTTTGCCGCTTCTGCAGTGCCGGTCACGTCGCCGCCCGGGGACAGAGCTCCTTCCTTTTGGGACCGCTACGTCTGGGATCACAGGACTGCAATTTCACTGCCCTTGGGGTCTCAAATGTGCCGTATGGATGCCTGTGTCGTCCCTGGCGAGCGGAGCTCCGAGAGAACGGTGCTACTCCGCCGCCATCTTGGCCACGCCCCCCTGACAGATTTTTAAAGCAATATACCATTACATCCGCTGGACCATTTTGGTTGTGGGGATATATAGGACTTGTAATTCACTAAGAACATGAGGAACCCAGAGCCAATAACTGAGCTGCATATTGCAATGGTTTTTCATTGTGTACCGGGTATATAGCAATTCATTTGGTAAAATTTAAAGAGTGAAAACTAGCTATCAAGGACACCTATGTATTTAAAAAATGGGAACAAAATATAGAGTTTAGAAACAGTAGTTATTTGCACATCTCCGAAACTGTGGGTACCCATACTTGCATGTGAATAATAGGACATTTTCCAAAGTGACTTCTTTTTTACACATTGTCTTACATTTGGAAGGCAGAAATGCATAGAAAGTCAATAACAGTTGCTCTACACTTCTGTGTTCCCCCGAGTCTCCCGATAAAAATGGTACCTCACTTGTGTGGGTAGGTCTAGTGCCTGCGACAGGAAACGGCCCGAAACACAACGTGAATACACCACATTTTTACAGTGAAAACTGACCCTTTTTTGCAAAGTGCCTAGCTGTGGATTTGGAACCCTAGCTCTGCCGGCACCTAGGGAAAACTAGCAAACCTATAGATTTTTGAAAACTAGACACCCAGGGGAATTCAGGATGGGGTCACTTGTGTGGCTCTCACCAGGTTCTGTTACCCAGAATCCCTTGCAAACCTCAAACAGTGTAAAAGAAAACACATTTTTCTCACATTTCTGTGATGGAAAGTTCTGGAATCTGCATGGATCCACAAACTTCCACCCACCCCGCATTCCCCAAAGTCTCTCAATAAAAATGGTACCTAACTTTTGTGGGTAGGCCTAGTGCCCTCAACAGGAAATTGGCCAGAACGCAACGTGGTACCACAACATTTTTACAGTGAAAACTGACCCTTTTTTTGCAGAGTGACTAGCTCTACTGGCACCTAGGGAAACCTAGCAAACATATACATTTTTCAAGACCAGACACCAAAGGGAATACAGTATGGGGTGACTTGTGTGGTTCTCACCAGGTTCTGTTACCCAGAATTCCCTGCAAACCTCAAACTTTGTATTAAAAAAAACACATTTACCTCACATTTCTGTGATGGAAAGTTCTGGAATCTGTGCGGATCCACCAAATTCCACACACCCCACATTCCCCAAGGTCTCCCGATAAAAATGGTACCTCACTTGTGTGGGTAGGCATTTTGCCCGCGACAGGAAATGGGCCAAAACGCAACGTGGATACACCACATTTTTTACAGTGAAAACTGACCCTTTTATTGCAAAGCACCTAGCTGTGGATTTTGAACCCTAGCTCCGGCCACAACCAGGGAAACTATCAAACCTATACATTTTTGAAAACTAGACACCCAGGGAAATCCAAGATGGGGTGACTTGTATGGCTCTCACCAGGTTCTGTTACCCAGAAACTCTTGCAAACCTCAAACTTTGCAACAAAAAAAAAAACATTTTCCTCACATTTCTGTGATGGAAAGTTCTGGAATCTGCGTGGATCCACAAATTTCCACCCACCCCGCATTCTCCAGAGTCTCCCGATAAAAATGGTACCTCTCGTGTGGGTGGGCCAAGTGCCCACGACAAAAGTGAGGTATAATTTTACTCGGGAGACCGAGGGGAACGCTGGGTGGTAGGACATTTGTGCCGGCACGGTGATCCTACACACAAATGTGTGGAAAAAGTGATTGTTTTCAGCTAAATCTGAGGTTTGCAGGGGCTTCTGGGTAGGAAAACGTGGACTCCCCTGGGTGTCTAGTTTTCAGAAATGTGTGGGTTTGGTAGGTTTCCCTTGATGGCGGCCGAGCCCGGGGCCAAAAACCCAGGTGCTCCCCCCCTTACAAAACCAGGTTGTTTTGTGATAGATAATTTTGATGTCTCCACAATAAGTTTTGGGCCGTTGCCTGTCGCGGGTACTTGGCCCACCCACACAAGTGAGGTACCATTTTTATCGGGAGAGCTGCGGGAACGCTGGGTGGTAGGAAATTTGTGTCAGCCCGGTGATCCCACAACTTTCCCACACACAAATTTGAGAAAAATTTGATTTTTTTCAGCTAAATTTGACGTTTGCAGGGGATTCTGGGTAGGAAAACGTTGGGCGGTCCATGCAAGCCATACCTCCCTGGATTCCCCAGGGTGTCTAGTTTTCATAAATGTGTGGGTTTGGTAGGTTTCCCTAGATGGCCGCCGAGCCTGGGGCCAAATACCCAGGCGACCCCCCATGCAAAACCAGGTCATTTTATGATAGGTCATTTTGAAGTCTCCACAGTATGGTTTGGGCCATTTCCTGTTGCGGCCACTATGCCGACCCACACAAGTGAGGTACCATTTTTATCGGGAGACCTGGGGGAACGCTGGGTGGTAGGAAATTTGTGGCAGACCGGTGATGCCACAATTTTTCCACACAGAAAAGTGAGGAAAATGTGATTTTTTGTAAGCTAAATTTAAGGTTTACATGGGCTTCTGGGTAGTAAAATGTTGGAGATCCACACAAGCCACACCTCCCTGGACTTCCCTGGATGTCTAGTTTTCAGAAATGTCTGGGTTTGGTCGGTTTCCTTCAATGGCCGCTGAGCCCGGGTTCAAAAATGCAGGTGACCCCCTTGAAAAACCAGGTCGTTTTTGTGATAGATAGGTGGTCACCTGTGTTTTTGGTCCCGGGTTTGCATACATCTAGGGGAACCTAAAAAACCCAGACATTTCTGAAAACTAGACACCCGTGGGAGTCCAGGGAGGTGTGGTTTGCGTTGATCCCCCAACATTTCCCTTACAAGAATTAGCTGCAAACCTCAAATTTAGCTAAAAAGTCACATTTTCCTCTAATATCTGTGTGGGAAAGTTGTGGGATCATTGCACGGCACACATTTCCTACCACTCAGCGTTCCCCTAGTCTCCCGATAAAAATGATACCTTACTTGTGTGGATGGGCCAAGTGCCTATGAGATGGAAGGGTCAAAAACGTGTAGAGATTGAGGGGGGCCCAAAGCGAGTCCAAAAGGGCAGTTTGTTTATACGTTTTTAGGCTGACACTACTTTGGGCACCCACACAAGCGAGGTATCATTTTTTTCGGGAGACCAAGGGGAATGCTGGGTAGTAGGAAATTTGTGCCTGCGCGGTGATCCTACAACTTACCCACACAGAAATGTGAGGAAAATGTGACTATGTAAGTAAATTTGAGGTTTGGGGGGATTCTGGGTAAGAAAACGCTGGGGGATCCATGCAAGCCATACCATCAGCCAAGAGTCAGTACACCTACACCACCATCCACACACACCACTAGCCTAGTGCCATCCACGCACACTGCCAGCCAAGCATCATCCACACACACCGCCAGCCAATCGCCATCCATGCACACCGCCAGCCAAACGTCATCCACGTACACCGCCAGCCAAATGCTATCAAAGCACACAGTCTGCCAAGCAATATCCACGCACATCGCCAGCCAAGCGCCACCCACGCACTCCGCCAGTCAAGCACCATCCACGCACACCACCAGACAAGCAGGGCCAGACTGGGAATAGCAACCAACCCAGGCAGATTGCTGCTCAACCGGCCCGTGGAGGGGGGGGCGTGCTAGTAAAAAGCACTGCTCCCGCTTTTGTTACTGGGGCCCGATATTGCAGCACTTCTGCAAAACCGCCCCTTAGTGACAAAACTGCCAGAAAACTGGCCCCCACCCCTCCGGCCCACTGGGGAAACGTCTGGTGCCCGCTATGGCCAGTCCGGAACTGCAGCCAAGCACCATCCATGCACACAGCCAGCCAAATACCAGTCCACATACACCACCAGCCAGGTGCCACTCCATGCACACCACCAGGCAAGCGCCAATCTACACACACCGTCATCAAGCGCAAGTCCACCCACACCATTAGCCAAGTGCAATTCCACACACACCACCAGCAAAATGCCAGCCAAAGGTCAGTACACCCAGACCATCAGCCAAACTCCAGTTTACACACACAAACTCTCCCTGGTTTCTAGGGGTTTTCTGCCCACGCTTGGGTGCAGTTGAGAATAAAAATATCACTGAAACAGCCAAAATGTGTGCCTAAAAAAAAGGGAGCGACCCTTGCATATGGGGCTTCTCACTGGCATGCCCATAAACATATCCCTGGTGCCTTGTGGGCTTTCTGGCTCCTGGGGGGCAGATCAGGGGATATTGCCCCCATCTGCCTGCTGGGGGGCAGAAATACTGTGGGATTTTTGGGGGGGAGTGGGGGCATTAGCATGCCCATTTTGGGCAGCCCCCACCCCTATATACATTAAAAAAAATCCCTGGTGCCTAGTGAGCTTTTTGCCCCCCGGGGGCAGATCGGGGGCTATTGCCCCCATCTGCCTTCCAGTTGCAGAAAGGCTGGGGAATTTTTTTGGGTTGTGTGGGGGCATTGGCATGCCCGTTTTGGGCAGCCCCCACCCCGGAGTATTATAAAAACAATCCCTGGTGCCTTGTGGGCTTTCTGCTCCCCCTGGTGGGCAGAACAGGGGATATTGCCCCCATATGCCTCAAGGGGGATAGAAAGACTGTCGAATTTTGTAGGGGGTGGGGGTATTGGCATGCCCATCTTGGGCAGCCCCCACCTCTAAATAAAATAAGGCAAATAATCCCTGGCATCTAGTGGGCTTTCTGCCCCCCGGGTGGCAGATCGGGGGCTATTGCCCCATCTGCCTCCCAGGGGGGGCAGAAAGACTGTGGAATATTGCAAGGGTGGGGGCATTGGCATGCCCATCTTGAGCAGCCCCCACCCCTAAATAAGATAAAAAAATAATCCCTGGCATCTAGTGGGCTTTCTGACCCCAGGGGGACAGATCGGGGGCTATTGCCCCCATCTGCCTCCCATGGGGGCAGGAAGACTATGGACATTTGCAGGGGTGTGGGGGGCATTGGCATGCCCATCTCAGGCAGCCCCCACCCCTAAATCCAATTTAAAAAAAATCCCTGGCATCTAGTGGGCTTTCTGCCCCCGAGGTGCAGATTTGGGGCTACTGCCCCATCTGCCCCCCAGGGGGGGGCAGAAAGACAGGAATTTTGCTGGTGGGGTTGTGTGCATTGGCATGCCCATCTTGGACGGCCCCCACCCCTAAATCAAATTATAAAAAATCCCTAGCTTCCAGTGACCTATCTGCCCCCCGGGGTGGCAGAAAGACTGGAATTTTGCTGGGGGGGGGGGTGAGGGGGCATTGGCATTTCCATCTTGGGCAGCCCCCACCCCTAAATCAAATTAAAATAAACATCCCTGGTGTCTAGGGTGCTTTCTGCCCCGCAAGGGGGGGCAGAAAGACTGAATATGCCAAAATTTATTGGGGGGAGCAAAGGACCTTGCCCAAGGGGCTGCGTCCCCTCTCTGGTGCCTAGTGGGTGGATCTCTGCTTGGGGATTGCCCTCCTAGGGTGATCCCCAAGTAGGAATCCACTAGGATTCTCCCCTTTCCAACAATACTTCTCCTGACTTTCTACGTGCTCAGGGGGCTGAGATAGCCCCCTGAGCACGTAGAAAGTGAAACTGAAATGGGCCTATAGGCGCATTTCAGTTTCGGTTTCTCTGAAATGAAGTCAGCACAACGTGCACGCTGATCTTCATTTCAGAGAAACCAGAGACAGCCTTGGTAGCTGGGGAAGCCCATCCCCAGCTCCCGAAGCTGTTGGGGGAAAAACGAAATCCCTCTGGTGCCCGCACCAGAGGGATTTTAGGTGCCATGTGCAAGGACGGCTGGGAGGGAGCCGTCCTTGCACACAAGCACCGTGGCGCAGGACAGCTCCCGGCCGTCCTGCACATGGAAGGGGCTAATATGCAGCCAGCTGCTGGATAAATAGTAAAATGTATCTGTTCTTTTCAAGGCCACAGGCAAAATAGTGAATCATTTCTACTTATTAGCTAGAGACCAAGTAAATAGCGGAGAAAATTCACTGTTTACCCAGTGACCAGCTAAATAACCGCTTCTAAAGGAACATAGAAAATAAATAGCTCTGGGGAAAGGTGGCTGTCCTACAAGCTTCTTTTGGCTCATACCCTACACACCATGCACATAAAAGTGAAGGAATTCACACAAAAGGGAACTGTGAAATCAACTTGGCCGCAACAGGAGTGGTGTATGCTTTCAAAGTGGCTGCAGTAACTACTTCTCAAACCAAGATCAACACAGACATGTCGCAGTGATTCAAGCAACAGCTAAGAGAGAACAGCTTCCTAACAGCTTTCTCAGTAAATGCACCAACGTACTCTCTCAAGATAACACTTCAATGGTGTCCATATCCATAGTAAGAGATAGAAATATTCCTAATGAGCAGGTTAGATCAGATCTAATTAAGGCAGCTCATGAGGGGTTATAGCGTCTGCCCTTGCTGGCATGAGTGCCACAGTAGCAATGCTATGGCAATGATGCTTGTGACCATATCTACATAAACAAACAAAATCAATTATGTGTGGCAATGTAACATTTGCCAACAAATAAATCATTCTACTATTCCAAAACCAGCACAAACTCCTCTTACTATCTCCTATTGCCCATTCGAGGTAAGTATCATTGTCCATATGGAGCCAATCATCTGAGTAAACCAAAATAGGTAGATATTAGGTGCTGCTGATTCATGCTCCAGATTCCTGTGGGATTGGCCACAAAGAAATGCTAATTTTTGACCAGTCGTAAAAGTCTTGCAGTGCTTTGCAGCAATGGGAGCAAGTCATGCCTTTCATTCAATGGTCCACAGTTCGGCGTAAAGGCCTTTATGGACGCAATATCTGCTCTGGAAGTATGTCAGCAATACATGCATCCATTTCGCTTGGAGAGCAACGGGTTATAAGAGCGTGCCAATGGTATGCTTAAGCAAGCCTTGATTTCTGGGGTATTAAGTACAGATCTAAGGGCCTGATTTAGATGTTGGAAAAGAGGGAACTCGGTTGCAATGGAGTTCCCTCCCCACCAACAAAATGGTCCACCCACCAGATTTAATGCGGGTGTGACAACGGTTTAGACTACTCCATCTCCAACATGGTCAAACCCCTCTGCGGCCCTATGGAGTAAGGGCCATCGGTGGTTTGGCTGTATTTCCCGATACCTAATTTAGATTGGCATATATACAGCCATTTTTCAATGCCTGTCACCACCAGGAAAAACCTTGGGTAAGATGCATTGAAAAGTGATCATTGCCCCCGTGCCCTTGAAGGAAACTCACATAGAAAGGGGGCATTGTTTTTTTCTATTTTCAAAAGAAAATCCTGTTTTGGGATTTTCTTTTTGAAAATAAATAAACTTTTTAAGTTTGCCGTACAGCTCCATCATGTTGATGGACCCGTACAGCAAACTTACAATCCATTGATAGTAACCACCATGACAGTGGTTCCTGTCAATACTAGCTATGTCCACTGGGCCAGCGGACATTTCTAAATTTGGCTGGCGGCACCTCATCAGGGCAACGGAGAAATTTACTCCATCGCCCTGGTGGAGAGCGGTCAGTCCGCCAAATTAAAAATCAAGCCCTGGGTTGACTACATAATATGTATGGTGTTCAGAGAGCATTAAATAATTTGTCTAGAGGACTATTAAGTGTTCACACTCCGAACTAGAGGCTCTTCATAATATCTATGTATCTGCCGACCTTGATAATCCTAGAAAGGTGGTGGAAGAGAACAAGTTTGACATTGACAACTTTTAAACTGTCTTGCAGCATGCACAAGAGGTCAGAGACAAGCTATCTAATTTGAAGCATTCTGACTCTGCCACCTGAGAAGAAAAGTTTTCTAAAGCTGCTGACTGGGGGCTCCTCAAAGTGGGGGAGCTAGTTCAAGAAAAGATCCCAATAAATAAATGTCCAGCCATCTTGCAGACCACCCATTCCTGATCTTGGGGTAGAAGGCACAAGAACAATAATCCTGCCCACACTGTCTATTTCAAAGGAAAACAGAAAGGTGAACATCAAGCACAGTAAAAAGCAATATGTGTCCGATTCTGTTTAGCAGACTCCCCCATGACACACAAGAGCCTTCGGAGTAGAACCTCACAGCCTCTCCTTGCTCTGAAGGATCTACCATTAGAAGAGCACAGCCACACTGAAATCCTGGGACTGCCGAGCCTGCTCTGTCTCTAGCTCTACATCAAGTGCCAGATTCCATGGAGGAATCTGATAAAATTTCAATGATCCCAACAGTTTCAACTACTACTATGAACCACCAACTGACTAAAAATGAAATGATGTCCCTGGAAGAAATAACGCTTTATGAAATTGATTCTCACTTTGAGTTAAATGAAGAACCAACACATCCACAGTTGCCCAATGTCACCAATGACTCCTTGTTTGTTACTGGTTTTGTGGCAGGTATCTCACACCACTGTGGCCCTTCTTCTGAAGTGCTACTGGAGTGTTTTTCCTCTTAATGGGGATCATGCTAATTACAGTTTTGTTACTAAAAGTAGGACATTACATCCCTGATAAAACTGTGCCGTTTCCTGTGGTTCAGTAATTGCAACCACATTTTTCTTCTCACAGAGTACGTTGAGATCATCATGCTATGAACATCACTGCATATCCTGTGCTGGACAGTGTGGTCTGAGAAAATGTTGCATATCAGATCATAAGACCTACTGAGTTGCTACAGCTCCCCTAAATTAAACAAATATCATTAGACAGACAATGTGATAATACATGGTTCCTTTTTAGATCAATGAGACATTAAAGTAATGATAACAGATTTGAAGTGTATGCTACGCATGATAATGAAGATCCTTATTTAGATTCTGACAATCATTAAGAAATATATTGTTTTTATCTCTATGGCCATCACTAGGTACACAGAACTAGCAGTTCCCAAGAAATATATAATTATATGGAATGGGAACACTGCCGCGTTTTGCCCATAAGTGACCATCCAAATTTTGTAAGGAAATTCCCTTATTTTAACAGTGCTGACAGGAAAGATCCATCAGCTTTTTATTATTCACTAAAACCAGAAAGACTTCTAAAGAGCTTGATTAGTAAGCACATGCTGAAAAATGCCAATTCATTTATTGAACGTGTTTCTATAAAAGGCTATGAGTGTTGGAAAGACATTAATGAAAAAAAGCATTTTTTGGAACAACATTTTAGCAAATTCAGGGTAAAAAGGCTTATTGAAAGCATGCATAATCCCTAGATAAATTATTTTTCAAAATAAAACAATTCAGCAAACAACTTGTCTGAGATTCGGATCCAAAAAGGAATTTAAAAATACCATCAATTCCAAAAATTAAATTCAACACAGTTTTTAAATTGGCGATGAAAAAAACTATAACAGTTAGTGAATTAAATGGCATGATCCAGAATGCTACTTAAAATTTGATCTTGTTACACCCTGAAGGGATAGCTTTATGGCCAATTGGTACAGATGTATGCATGACAAGTTTTCTTTCCACAGCTCTTCCTCCTTTGGCTAATTACCCACACTCCAGGTATAATAGATATACACCTGTAATTGCTACTATGCACACTGTGGTTAGGCTTTGCCAACGGTGGCTGGCACATTCTAGGCTACTGGCTGTGAAGGAAAACCTGTCCATGATCAGGGTTTTTGCGATTTTCTTCTGGCTCCTTATCCAGTTAGAGTGAAACATTTCGTATTCCTATTAGGTTATGCAATTTATATTGAAGTGCAAAAGTATTCAGAAAGAGTAGCAGCTGAAAGAATTAAAGAAACTGATAAAGAAATTATGCCAAAGTAATTGACAATGGCATGCAAAAACTCTCCAAATTAGTCTATGCTATACTCACTACAATGTCATCAGCCCTTGACCTTCTAAAAGAAGACTTACAACTTTTTCAATATGGACAGGGTCCGGTAGAAGCTATAAAATAGCTGAATTGGGCACCACCAACACTGTAATATGGTAAAGTACCTTGGCAGCTCATAAAGGAGAGTGCCATGTTTGAACCTTACATTTTGACCTCCACACAAAAAAACATGGGTTAGAAAGAAGCCACTTATAACCTGTTAAGTACAGTGGTGGCTGGTGTAGTTTGAAAGTGGTGAGGTACCTTGAAAAACATGAGCCCAGAATGTGCGCTTTTGTAGAGCATCCATCCTGAGTTTACGTATTTCAAAGCGCTCTCATGTCTGCTAATGATACCATTAGCACATATGAGAGCGTCTTGAAATATGTGAGCTCAGGATGTGCTTTATACAAAAAGGTTTTCTTTTGTACAGTGCCCATCGTGCGCTCACGTATTTCAACGCACTCTCATGTGTGCTAATGACTTCATTAGCATATATGAGGATGTCTAAAGGTTTCCTTTTTTATAGCGCCCATTGTGCATTCACGAATATCAAGGTGCTCTCATGTGTGCTAAAGACTTCATTAGCATATACGAGAGTGTCTTGAAATACGTGAGCTGCAAGATGTGCTCTGTACAAAAGGAATCACTGACAGAATATCGACAGACAGAATATCGAGCTACAAAAATATCGATGTCCAGAATATCGAAGTCCTATCTACATAATGGTAAGTACAGAAATATCGATAAAAAAATATCGTTGTCAAAAATATCGTTGTTAAAAATATCGTTTTTTTTTAATGTTTAAAAAATAAAGTAAAATAAAGTAAATAATACATATAATTAAAAGAAACAGTTAAAATTATTTCAAAATGTTTAAAATGATAACCAATACATATAATGTAAAAATAAATTAAACATATATATGTATAAAATATAATATATATACTTCCTCATTAATATTTATAAATAATTATTTTAATAACTTATAAATTGTTAAAAAACATTTTAAAAATTATAAATACATATATATACACATACACCAAGAATATAAATACAAATATAAAAAATATATATAACAAATTAAAAAATTACAATATTTTTAATCTTTTTTAAATAAATTATACACATCATTAACTAAAACAGTAGAAAAAATATCGGATAGCGGGAGGGGATAAAATTACTATTCCCACTCCAGAGAGTGTAACAGTAGGGAAAGTGTTGGATAGCGTAGGGGTAAAATTACTATTCCCACTCCAGTCAGTGCAACAGTAGGGTAAGTGTTGGATAGGGTAGGGTTAAAAATTACTATTCCCACTCCAGAGAGTGCAACAGTAGGGAAAGTGTTGGATAGCGTAGGGGTAAAAATTACTATTTCCACTCCAGTGAGTGCAACAGTAGGGGAAGTGTTGGATAGCGTAGGGGTAAAAATTACTATTCCAACTCCAGAGAGTGCAACAGTAGGGAAAGTGTTGGATAGCGTAGGGGTAAAAATTACTATTCCCACTCCAGAGAGTGCAACAGTAGGGAAAGTGTTGGATAGCGTAGGGGTAAAAATTACTATTCCGACTCCAGAGAGTGCGACAGTAGGGAAAGTGTTGGATAGCGTAGGGGTAAAAATTACTATTCCCACTCCAATGAGTGCAACAATAGGGAAAGTGTTGGATAGCATAGGGGTAAAAATTACTATTCCCACTCCAGAGAGTGCAACAGTAGGGAAAGTGTTGGATAGCGATTGGGTTAAAATTACTATTCCCACTCCAGAGAGTGCAACAGTAGGAAAGTGTTGGATAGCGTAGGGGTAACAATTACTATTCCAACTCCGGAGAGTGCAACAGTAGGGAAAATGTTGGATAGCGTAGGGGTAAAAATTACTATTCCGACTCCAGAGAGTGCAACAGTAGGGAAAGTGTTGGATAGCGTAGGGGTAAAAATTACTATTCCCACTCCAATGAGTGCAACAGTAGGGAAAGTGTTGGATAGCATAGGGGTAAAAATTACTATTCCCACTCCAGAGAGTGCAACAGTAGGGAAAGTGTTGGATAGCGATTGGGTTAAAATTACTATTCCCACTCCAGAGAGTGCAACAGTAGGAAAGTGTTGGATAGCGTAGGGGTAAAAATTACTATTCCAACTCCAGAGAGTGTAACTGTAGGGAAAGTGTTGGATAGCAGAGGGTTAAAATTAACATGCTTATCAATTAAATAATTATTTAAATTAAATAACCAATTAATAATTAATTAACAATAAATTAATTATCAATACCAATAAATAAAAATTAATAATTACTTTAATAAAATTAAATTACTTCCCACCCTATTCCCCTATAAACCCACAACCCGCTCCTAAAATAAATGAACACAATTAATATAATTATCAATCAATTAATAAAAAATGTATTAATAATTAATTAACAATTAATTACCAATAAATTAATTATCAATACCAATAAATAAAAATTAATAATTACTATATTATAATTAAATTACTTCCCACCCTATTCCCCTATAAACCCACAACCCGCTCCTAAAATAAATTAACAGAATTAATATAATAATAAATTAATCAATTAATAAAAATTAATTACTAATTAATAATTAATTAACAATAAATTAATTATCAATACCAATAAATACAAATTAATAATTACTTTATTATAATTAAATTACTTCCCACCCTATTCCCCTATAAACCCACAACCCGCTCCTAAAATAAATTAACACAATTAATATAATGATCAATTAATAAAAATTCATTACCAATTAATGAATAATTAACAATAAATTAACTATCAATACCAATAAATAAAAATTAATAATTACTTTATTATAATTAAATTACTTCCCACCCTATTCCCCTATAAACCCACAACCCGCTATGGAACTAAAATGCAAAATTTAATTAAAAATAATTAATTTCTAAAAATTATTATTTAATTTACTATAATTAATTTACTTCCCACCCTATTCCCCTATAAACCCACAACCCGCTGCGGTACTAAAACGCAAACTGAACTTTAAAAAAAATACTAACTTCTAAAAATGTAATACATATATTTTTTAAAAATACAATACTTAACAAAAAATATAGAACACATACATATAAAATACATACTAAAATACATAACACTAAATATAAACATCAATATTATTAACAACGTTATTTTTGCAAACGATATTACTGACTTCGATATTAACAAAAACAATATTTCTTACCTTCAGGTCGATATTCTGGTCACCCATATTCTTCATGTCGATATTCTGTCCCTTAGATATTTTCAACTCGATATTTCTGTAGTTCGAAATAAAAAACTTGATATTATGTCTGTGCACCGTACAAAAAGGTTTCTTTTTGGACAGCGCCCGTCCTGAGCTTACGCATTTCAAGGTGCTTTTGCATGTGTTGATTACTTCATTAACACATGTGGGAGTGTTTTGCTGAAAAGCTGCTAGTTTTTACATTAAGCCTCAAGGATGAAAGCAAACACACACCACCACCACCTGAAGGGCAGTAGGCACGAGGCGAGCCCTTGGTCCGAGCCCAGCTTACCTGCAGGTTGCGCTGGCTGGCACACAGCGCAGGGACAATAATAAAAATAAAAGAAAAAATACCTGCCGTCCACCGCCTAGGTGGTCTTCTGCTCCAGATGCACAGGCTTCCAGACTCCCCTGCACCAATCCAGATGTTGCTCTCATGCTGATAATACCCAACATGAAAGAAGCACTGGCATTGGGGGGGTGGGCTAGTTTTACGCTCCCACAGGTACTGGGAGCCTGTGCTGTGAAAACGGAGCCTGTGCCTGTTGTTCTCCATTCAGCAGCCTGGAGAGATCTCAGTGCAAATGACAGTTTGGCCGTCCTAAGACAGTCAGCCAAACCGCCAGGCGCACTTACAGTTCCCACTACTCCTCCTCCAGCTTGCTGCTGTCAGAGAATAGCCCCACCCCCAAAACTCGGGCTTCCTTTATCATGAAAAATAAAACGATAATTAAAATGCTTTATCATTTTATTTTACATGTTTTCATCTGCTGGCTCCAGAAGTGGGGTGTCAATCCTCCACCATAATGGAGGAGCCACCACTGGTTAAGTATAGAGGAAACTGAAGATGCCTAGTTTTCGTAGCAGAAGACCCAGACATTATGGGGTCGATTCCGATTCGGGCCGGAAATTTCTCCGACCGAGCCGGACCCGGAGAGATTTCCGACCGAATCGGACCCGTGCAGTCCGACCGAACGAGTACGATGCGTCCGTATGTTATCGGACTCGAGTCGGTCGGACTCCCATTGAAGTCAATGGGAGCCGGTCGTACAACGCGTACGCGGGCTCCCATTGACTCAATGGGTGCGAGTCGGACAAGGGCGCCCCCTACAGCGGGTACGCGGCGAAGCGGTCGCGCCGTACACGCACAGGTAGGGGGACCCATGGGTCCCCCCTGTGTGCGACTCGCGCGGCTACGCGTACAGGGGGTCCGACACGGACCCCCAAAGTACGGCTCCGACAGCTCTTACGAGCCGGAGTGCGCGGCTCGGTCGGACTGCTCGCGGCGCGCATCGTACTTACCCGGCCGGGGAACGTCTCCATTGCGCGGTGCGAGTCGAGTCCGAGCGAGTCGGTCGGAGCGGTTCGAGCCGGGAGCGAGTCGGTCGGAGCGGTCGGGACGCCCGGACGAGTCGGTCGGCGATTTCGCATCGTACTCGCTCGGCCGGACCCGCGTACGGTTCGGTCGGGAAACAGGGCTCCGAATCGGATCCGGTAAAGCCGAATCCGATTCGGAGCCCTACCGGCCGAGATCGGAATCGGCCCCTATGTGGCTCCCACATGGATTATTCTCCCTGCCCATTACTACCTTTTTTTGAAAAACCTTCCTTCATCAAAACATGGGCATTACCAAACACAAATTCCCAGGACAATCCAGCATTCATAAGTACAGCTGTATGTTCCAATTCTTTAGCTCACTCACTCCTCTGCTATTCCATCACTCTGCAGGGGGGTGGTAACCATTTGAAGCCAGGTTTGAGCTGCAAGTTATTAGGTACACCGGTTTCATGCATTTCAACTCTCTTCACAATCCTGAGTAATGGTTCCTATCGGCTAATTACATATGAAACATGTTGTGGAATGGCCAGTCGGAACTCCAACTTGCTAACTGTATCAGAATCTACAAAATGTTAGGGTATAACCTTGTATCCTCCTCCCTCCCCCGAAATGGTTTTGAGAATGTTCCTTAACCTAAAGTAGAAATGGATAATATGTGCCTTGATAGGTTAAGCAAAAGTGTTGCGATTAGCGGTGGGTGTAACTGGGGTAATTGCCTCTAGCGTAATTACATGTAATTACCACAAAATTAAGTGTAATGGTGCAGGGAGCATAATCCAGCATTTTACACTATTTTCTTTGCACAAAATGCACCCTTGTGTCCAAACTGGATCAGAGGATGCATTTTGCGCTAATATACTAGTGCTAAATGCAACAGTGCATGAACAGCAGCAGCCAGCAGCCGCTCATGCTCTCGAAGGTTGTTGTTCCTGTGTTCTTGAGGTAGGATTTTTGCTCCAAATTATTCTTAATTCCTTGAGCAGGCGTAATTTCGATATTTCGATAATTTCACATAACAAAAGTAATGCGAAATTACCAAAATTAATCTAATTACTCTGGTGAAATTAACATTTTTTCCAGGCCTAGTTGCAATATTAATGCAGAAAGAGGTACCATTAAACTCAGAGGCATTAACCTTGACTTACAAAGGCGCCTTCTGTAACAGAGATTTAAATACTCCTGAAAACACAGTTTCCTACTCATCTGCACAGGAGGTGACATCACTATTTTCCTGACAAAATGGTCTTTTAAAGAAGAAGCCAAGCAAAAGGACTAATTTCCCATCATCCACTTGCACAGCTAGCGACATCACTGGATTTCCCATCATCCATCTGCACAGGAAGTGACTTCATTGGATTTCCAGTCATCCATCTGTACTGGAAGTGACATGACTAGTTTCCTGCCAAATTTTTCTTCACTTAATGGAGGCTGCAGCACGGACGAGCAGCAGATGCATGCAAAGGCACCCCACTGGCGACCGAAGGCAAGCTTGTCTGTGGCCAGAGCCAGGAGCCTGGTCCTCCTCAAACCCACCTTCCCCCTGTCACTACTTCACTGTGACCTTCCACGCCCTGGACCTAGTTTGCATCTCCCAGTGCTGCTGCGGTGCCTTGCCACCCAACACTGAAGGTGGGTTCTACTGCACCACCTGCCATTTCACATGCACTCTCCAGCACCCACCTCAATCCCCCATGCACCTCATGCACCCAACATACTCAACACACAGAATCACTCACACCTGACCCCCACTAAACCACACCTCCTTGTACAGCATTCTCTTAAACACTCACTCCCTCACTAATCATGCCACCAAAATTTGGAATCTGCTACACAATCACTCGCTGGGTCTGCACTTCCTGGCTGACTCCATCATTGCCACAGAAATCCCCCAGGAACAAATTTGCAAGATAGGAAAAACAGACCCAGAGGTGGAATAGCCATTATCTTCAAAGAATCCATCGTCCTCCACACTTGACCTACAAGCTCCTCATCACCATCTTCAAAATGTTCAGGGTGTCTTTTCTAGCAAGATATTGTAAAGTGTAACAAAATCATCACATCCTAAAATCAGTTATTTACAATAGCCAGCTCAAGCTTAGAGGAGTAGGCATTATTATTGCAGAAGTTGGACACTAAATAAGGTGGAGGTCATGAATATGATCAGAGGACAGGCGTCATTCACGATCAGTGATGTCATGAATTCGATATAAACTGGAAGGTAGATCTAATGTGTGCTATTAGTTTCTTTGTGCTCTTCGTTTGCGAATTGAGAAGATAAATGGAATCACATTTTGCATTGGTCCAGGGTAACAGAGATGAATAACAAATCATCCTTGTGCTGGGTAATGTCAGACCCTTCAGGTCTCTTGGGTAAGCAGGAGAGTTCCAGGGGCTAGCAGGGAATTCAGTACGAACAATCACAAATGGCATTCAGGGATGACCCGTTCCTAGGGGAATGGGTGGAGTTCAGTCATACGACCGTGACTCCTATAGGGGTGGCTCATTCAGTGGAGGATGGACCTAATTCAGCAACTTCAACCATGATTTCTACAGGAGTGGCTAATTCCATTGAGGAAGTTTTCAAACTTCAGTGATTGCTGCACGAAATGCCATGTGTAAGTCACCCTACACACAGGACTATAAAGGGTCACATCCTACATAGGATGGAGGAATTGTTTACGCAGGTTCATTAAGAAAAGACAATGAAGAATTTAGGATCCGTGGTATCTTTCATGTTCTCAGGCTGGAAATACTATTTCATTTGCCGCCACATACAGAAAGAATCACGAAACAAGCCCTAAAGAAGTCCTGGATGGGGCAAAACGCAATGGCTACGGATACAAAAAGTAGTGTTTTAAGAAGAAAAAAAAGGAATTATAAATAAAGGAATCAAGTTTTAAAGAAAAACTACATTTGAGTCTGTGCATTATGTGACTTTGTTGGAATTAATTTTGAAATGCCTATAAGGTCAAATTGCATTTGAACAATACATTTGGTTAAGCTTTGATTGCTGAGTCATACATGTTCTATAAGCAATCATGGAGTTTCTCCTGTGGGGAAGGTTAAGACGACTGATCTTCTACAGTTGTGTACCTCTTCTTTCTGACTCACACTACAACCCATGTCAGTGACAGGTGCGATAATTATTGCCTCAGTCTCTTTTGTAAATCACCTGTAGCATTCAGGAATGACTCATTCCTTTGGGAATGGGTGGAGTTCAGTCATACAAACCTGACTCCTACAGGGGTGGCACATTCAGTGGAGGATGAACCTAGTTCAGCCACTTAAACCCCGGTTTCTATAGGAGTGGTTAATTCCGTTGAGGATGGGTGGGACTCCGCCACTTACATATACAAGGGGAGGTGAAAGGCACATTGCTCCTGTCATAGTAGGAAGGGTGCATACAGTGAAGAAGAAATGAAAAAGCGTTGCCTACAGCTGCCTAAGGCAGGGGAAGCATTTATCATGAACTAGTGTAAGGTCACCCCTTAGCTCCGTGTCTACCCCGGATCTAATTCAATCCATGGAGAGGGACAGGAAAGCATATAAGTCATCACACACTCTCAGGTTTCAGACTTGGACTTTACTCCCTTGCGTTCAATCCAATCACATATAGCACTACTGCAATGTATGTGTACAAGGGAAAAGTGGTAAAAGTGCAGATGTAGTCACCTTTGCAACTATGAGGCACAGTTGGAGACATATCCAGATATCAATCAGTCCCGGTTGTCTACAAGCTATTGTTAATAAAACAGATGTCAATGCTAGACTTGTGCAAGCAATTGATTCTAACATTGCCCAGATTAATATTTTGAGTCAGCAGTTTAACAAGAAGGTGTATAAGAAAATAATTCCAAGAATATTTGAGGTTGAGTCTGAAACAGGTTAGATCGAAGTGAGATTTAGAAAATACAAACAGACCATTAAATGCTCTCCTGCCCATTGTGAGTGCTTAGAAGCTCATGTGCAACAATGAAACATTCATATTCTAGGCATTACAGATGAGCTGGTGATGCAGACAGAGATGCAGAACTTTGCAGCTGGATAACTACAGCATCCCCAAGTAGAGGAGCACAAGTTATTTTAGAACCAGGCCAAGGAGCCATCCACAAAGTAGTCTGTTGACATTTTTTAAGAATGAGACTAAGGCAGCTGTTCAGAGACAGGAAAAGGCCAAGAACTGGGTTCAGTGTCAAGGTACTTGTTTTCCAAGCACACCAAATATCTGTGGTATAAACAACCAAAAATTAATGGAATGAGCAGCCTTATCAATGAGGTCCAGATGGTGGGGCAGAGGCAGACCACCAATCCTTGCAGAGTTAAGGATGGCATCACTAAAAACCAGGCCATGGTGAAAAGTTTCAGAGTTTACAGTCTATCTTCAAAGAGTCAGAATTAAGTATGTATCATTTTTTGATACAAACGTCATGCTGAGGAAGAGAAGAGGAAACCTAGGTATCCACAACAGATAGTCTAAGTTCGAGGGAATAGTCGAAGACAGGGGAATTTGGATTGTCAAACTGTGTTCATACTGAGGAAATACATACCAAGCCAGCATCTAAAAGGTACATATATAATCTGCAAGGCAAACTCTACATATAATCGTTGGTCAAACTAGAATCATTTCATTTCATATGCATGGATTAAATTATATTTAGAAGTAAAATATGTCTCTTCAGGAATATGGGCCGTCCAAGTAGATAGCTGTATAGACCATGAGATACATATTCCAAGGCTCTCTTGCTAACTAGTGCAGATCAACGGTTATAACTAGCCACATATTTTTCACAGGAAGCCGATAAAGAGAGGGATTTGCTTACAGATAGTCAGGCCACTATGCAAATCAAAACCAGCCACAGGGACAAATATGGCCATTGGGATTTATACACTACTGAGACTTCAGAAGTGACATACTATTACAGGATATTATCGACTGAACATGCACAGCGTAAAAATATACCAAATGATTCATGGAAATCTTTGCTGAACTCCTTTCATCATACACATTTGATGGAATTTATGGCCATGGAAAGGTGAAAAGCAGATGTGTCCACCAGGGTTGATGGACATATCAGCCATGAAAGCAGGTATCACCTACTGAGACTATGTCTGCCAGCCATGTTGTATGCATCATGGTGGGTGTCGGATGAGGATGCCATGGCTGGCGTTGTGCCCATCACATGAGCCAAACACACATTTTGCCTTTGAGATCCATGGTTGACAGGATGACTGAATGACAGTCTGAAACTGTACCATCCACCGTTTAACGTCCACCAGGAGAAATTCCATCAGGTCAACTCACCTCCACTGAAAGAGACCTAGAAAACATTTGCCTTGTCTACACCTTACCTCCTCTCCAGCTGCTGCTCACCAGATCTTGCAATCCAGAAAAATGGCTGAGTGTAGCAGTAACCTGGCCTCACTTCACTTCTGATGAGCTGCAACTCTTTGCTGAGGGGGCCTAGGCACTGATTTATATCTGGGCGGATGGCCTGCCATTTCACCTTGGAGACAGAGTAATGTACTCCATCCACATGATGGCGAGGCCACTCACCCAATTTAAAAATGAGCGCCAATCAGCGGTCATTTATGACAACATTGCCCGGAACCGCAATCACTGCGGTTCTTAGCAGTGCATATTAGTCTGTTCTACAGGGCTGCGTCATCAGGACACAGCCCTGTAGCACACAGTAATTGTTTTTTCTTTATAAAAAGGAAATCCCGAAACTGAATTTTCTCTTGGTAAAGAAAAAATATAATGCGCCCCTCAACATGGGAGTCTTCTCCCATGGCTGGGGGAGCATTATAATGGTTTTAATGTTTCTTACCAAGAAACAGCAAAAACAAATGACTATGTCTGCCTATCCAAATTGGGCAGGCAGACATGTAGCCATTTCTCCAGTGGCCCTTATGCCCCAGGGCCATCGGAGAAGTTTGGCTACAGCAGAGAGGGAGTAGTCTCTGCCATGGGCAAACTTAAGGTCCACCTGCATATAGATTGGGAGGGCGGACCACTATGTTGGTGGTAGGGAAAACTCTGTAGCCACTGTGCTAGAGTTTCTTTCCCGCCAAAATATAAATTAGCCTCCTAGTTAAAATACCCTCCACAACAGGGATCCCCAAGCATATAGGTCCCATGCCAAACAGAAAATCCGGCGGACCACCACCAGGAGCACATGGAAAATGGGGACCATGATCACCATGGTTGGCACTGCAGAAAATGCTCAGAGGACCTCCAAGACTGGACATGGCTGACACGTCTACATTTGCTGGTGATGCCAACCGACCCAATTAAAAAGCTGTGGTGGATCGGGACCCTGTTATGCAAAATATCCTGGCCAGCTATGTGCCAAAGAGAAGCAGAACAGTGGAGACTATTATTACGTTATTTTTTACAGCTAACAACACTATGTAATGTGAAATGCTTATAATTCATTGTCTGAGAAGTAATGTGTAGGTCGTTTTTTTCTCTCATGTAGCGTTTACAGAAGTATAGTAGCACATCTGTAGTTATGCTTAAGTCACACTTCTCACTGCAAAAGCATATATTTTCATCATAACTTTGGTGCTATTTGACAAATCTGCACAAAACTTTCCAAAAATGAGGATTTTCATGGAAGGTTTAATGCAAAACCCACAAGCAGGGGTCAAGAAACAGGTGGATCCCAAAACTGCTGTTTCCCATTTTAATTCCCTTAAGATTCTTTGGTCCTCTATACAGAGATAAATAACGCCTGAATGGAACTACGCCAAATTTGACACAAAGTAGAACTTTATTCAGTGAAGTGCCTTTGCTTGGTTTGATGTAAATCTGTTCAGTTCTTTTCAAGAAATTAGCATTTAAATAGGGGCTATGGCTGGGCACAAAGAGGTTGCATTTTAAAGACATCTGGACTATTAATACTTTAAGATCTGCATACCCAGATTTGCAGAGCCCCACAAATCTAAAAAAAATTCAAAAAACTAGAATTTGATTGGCTAAGCAAGCTTTTTCTTCCATTAGTCATTTCAGGTTTGTTGATCTGGAGCAGGATCCGCAGAACAAACATTCTGATTAGCTGGTTGCAACAACGGGGGAAAATGTTGCGGATGCCATTGCAGAATGTGGGACTCCGTCCTCCGATCCTGAAAAAAAGACTGAAAAGCCACATAGGAGGAAAGGTTGAGCACACCCTGACATCCAGTTAAAATTAAAAAACTTTGGGTTTTGCTGTGGCATTCTCAGACCCCATCCCTGGTTTCCAATTCTGGGATCCTCAAATTCTAAAGAAAACGTTTCTAAAAAGCAGGGGTAGGCTTCCTGCCGAAGGGTGGGTGAAGGTCCAATTGCTGAAGCCAGTGGGAGTTGGCCGCTGGCTGCAGATTTGGCCCAGCTGAATGTGGTATATGATCAATAAACCAGAAACTTCTATGAAAAAACAAATGCTAAAATCGACTTATAACTAGCTTTTGTTAAACCACCTTAATGTCTGTATAAAAGGCCTCAGCATTGCTATTAGTGTGCAAGTTATGATTTGCATGGCTGTTGTGCAAGTTATAAATTGAGATCCTAACCATAAATTGTATATTTCAGTGTTTTTTGTTTTAGATTGTAACCTTAACTGCACATTAACTCTGTTTTTCAGGATGAATTTCTGATGTTTTTTTCAATCCAGTGAGGTGAAATAAATAAAGGTAACCATAACTTCACGTTATTCATTTATTTTTTCAGTATAAATATGCATATGATAGCTTATTGACGATTTACATAAATCACTGTACGTTTTTATTCCAGTAGGCTGATTGGAAATTGCTAAACAATATTTTGTTCATTTTGCATGATTTACGTAGGTGTTTGTTAAAATGTGTTATTTTCTTTACATTGGTGACCTAATGCAGAATGTCAAGCATGAATTAGTAATGCCTGTTTCACATTTGTGCTGTTGTGCCACGAAATAATCATTTTTAAATATGTTTTATTAGCATGTAGTCAATTTTGAGGCATCATATTTACATCCGTATGAAAGCAGTGCTAAAAGACCATTTAATGTGTTGTGTTTAAGCTTTTCCAGCCAACCTTTATTGCTGCAAGCTGACTAGCATTTGATTATAGATAACACTATTTTTTTTAATTGTAATATCATGCCACCCCCAATACCACATCAAAAACACTACCGCCACCAATACCACCAGTAACATCTCCTACACCAATAACATCATCAATAACACCACTGAGACCACCGTCTATATTGCACCAACACCCCAACTTCCCCCACTACTACACTATCGCCGACACTATTGCCAGAAACACCATTGTTACAATATCAATACCACCACTGATACTACACCATCAATACGGCCCATAATACTAGCTTCACCACCAATAGAACACAAACCTATATCACACATCAGCAATATCACCACTACCAAAACTATAGTCACCATACCACAACCAATATCACATTACTACCAATATGAATACCACCACAAATAGGGATACTAGCACCACCAATACTATGTACTGGCAAAACAAATAATTTTGGCTTTAATGTGCTATTTTATGGTAACATCGTTTCTGCATGGTTGTCTCTCCCTCCATGCATTGCTCCAGTAAACCCAGACCTAATGGCTTTGCCAATGCTTGTTGGACAAGTTACTGTTTGTGTGAAGTCATTTCTTTTAAGGTATCAGTTGTCACATCATTTGACATTTAAAATATTCAACAGCAATTTTGTGGGCACTTTCAAAATAGTTGGATGGGTGTAGTGAGCATTAATTCTACTCAAGTTGCTTAAAGAGAACAGAGGGGCATATTATCAACGGCATGCGTTGAATATCGCAAATCGCGCTTAGCGCGATTTTGATTATCGCCGTCTATCGCTGGATTACATTGCCGTGTTAGCAGCGTATTAGCAACGCTTAGCTCACAGGCGATGTACTAACCAGCGATAGACGGCGATAATCATCATTAGCGTGTGAAATCAAGCGATGATTTCACAGCGCTAATGAAAAGCTTGTTAATATGGGAGTGTGGACTTAACCTGTCAATCCACCTCCCATACTAAACATGCTTAAGTCAGGTTTTGACCAGACGTTAGGATCCGGCGATAACCGCGGTTAGCGGGACTTTTAATATCGCTTCGCAAGACCGGGGCCGCCTTGTTAATACAGCGCTGTTGTGTTAGCGCCCTCTTTCATGTTGTATTTTTGAAGGAACGCCTACTTTGCATCTCATTAGCGATGTTTATCGCTGGCATGAGATGAGTTACAAAATCGGCTGCTAACATGCGCTAATGCATGTTAGCGACGCCTTGTAAATAGGGCGATAAAAATATCGCCGCTTTAGCAGCAAAAAGTGCCGGTAAAGCGGCGATACTGCCCTTGATAATATGCCCCAGAGTGCCTTGAACGTCTCTACTTCGTGTCCGCTCACTAACTGTAATAAGATTTGTCAGTTATCCCTAGAGATGAGGTCTTTACTTGTAGTAAGAGCCACCTGTCCCCCACGTGGGTGAAGGTATGCAACAATGGCAGTACCCAGATCATGACAAACAGTCTGTGCTTCAGGTTAATCCTGTCTTTCTGAAAAGCACCACAACCCCAGCTCTGCAGGACACCTTCCAGACGTCTGTGCTGTGGTTCAGCGCTCGCCCTGTCTCCGGACACCCCTCCACTCTCTTGGCATTACCCTGGGGTTCAAGAGATATTTGGCATGCACCAGATCACACAATCTGTCATGTGGAACCCAATGTTTGCTGATACACCTGATATAGGACGCAGTCCCATCTGCAAAAACAAATTGAACTGTGCACAGACCAGCTTCCTCTCACTCAGCGTGCACAATCAACAGTGCAAAGATCTCTTTCCTCCCACTCAGTGTGAACAATGAACTATGTGCACAGGCTGCTGTCTTTATCAATGATGGGTATGCCCAGACGTGGGTCCCTTGCTCACTGTGCCACTGGATTCAAACCTAGCCTGGCTGAAGAAGGGTAACCTACCCTGAAACCGGTCCCAGGATGCTTGTTTCCAGTCCAGGGAGGACCTGGCCTGGCAGTTCGGTCTGGACTGTTCCCATGGGGCACAGGGTCAAGACTGATTTGCATATGGCTGGGTCCAAACTGGGGTGGCGTAGTGGGCAAAAGAACGATGGATTTAACCCAGATCTTTTGACTGGGGGAGAATGTTTGCATTGCCAGCATTCCGTCCATCATTTGTTTGCTGTAACACTTTTCGCTCTAAGTGGGATGGGTATGCCCAGACGTTGGTCCCTTGCTCACTGTGCCACTAGATTCAAGCTAGCCTGGCTGAAGAAGGGTGACATACCCTGAAACCGGTCCCAGGATGCTTGTTTCCGGTCCAGGGAGGACCTGGCCTGGCAGTTCGGTCTGGACTGTTCCCATGGGGCACAGGGTCAAGACTGATTTGCATATGGCTGTGTCCAAACTGGGGTGGCGTAGTGGGCAAAAGAACGATGGATTTAACCCAGATCTTTTGACTGGGGGAGAATGTTTGCATTGTCAGCATTCCGTCCATCATTTGTTTGCTGTAACAGTCTTCTCAATCAGCATGAGCAATGAACTGTGCACAGACCACCTTCCTCTCACTCAGTATGAACAATGCACTGTGCACAGACCAGCTTCCTCACTCAGCATGAACAATGAACTGTGCACAGACCAGCTTCCTCTCACTCAGCATGAACAATGAACTGTGCACAGACCAGCTTCCTCTCACTCAGCATGAACAATGATCCCTGCATACCTTTGTCACCCAGTGTGAACAATGAACAGGAAAAAGGCCATCTTCTCATCACTCAGGGTTGAAACACACACAGTACCGGAGTACACGCGGTGAAGGCAGGGGTTGGGGCCCCAATTTCCACAGTTTACAGAGGGGCCCGCAGGTCAGGCAAGCCAGCAGCGAAAAAAAAATAAAAAAATCAGCTTTGCCGTTGCAGCGAGCAAGACCAGTTGAGGGTCCTCCCTCTGCTGGGCCCCCCTTCATTAAAGGGCACTTATTAACCTTGGATGGCTGTCTGCCCTTGAAGGCCTACAAAACGTTTATCACTATGCCGTGCTGGAGGCGAAATATGACCGGAGGACAGTAGAGTGACCCATCCCCACCTGTTCAAGTTGTTATGCTCAGCTGGGGGTGGTATGTGTGAATCGCTATGCGTGCATAGCCGCCGCCCATACAGTGATGACCTCGCCTGCCTCTCGCCCACTCTGCCTACTCGTCTAGGGAGAAGCTGTAGCCTGTCCTAAACTAGCACTCTGGTTGGTGGAAGTGTGTGGGTTCCAGTGATTCCCTCGTGCCCCTGCGCAGCACAGCAGCAATGGGTCGATGCCACGTACTGAACCAATGAGAGGCATAGGATTGTGCTCCCAGCATGTTGCTGAAGCATTTCTGGCCTTGATGCTGCTGCCTCCAAGAGAGGTGACACTTCAAACGTGTGCCCCGCAGGCCTTGCCCATGCACTCTTTACCAAGCTGGAGGTAAACTTTGTTGTGGGTTTGTAGTGCAGGATCACGCATCGTTCGGAGGTGCTGCCGTAACCAGGGTGTAAACAAAACCCGCTGGCCAACAAACAAGGTATGAACGTAAATATTCAGATTCATGAGCCAGAGTTCAGGTAACCCAGTATTTTGTAGGGGATTTGGCACTGGAATATTAATAGATGAGGTAGGAGTTCGATTGTGAACAAGCGATGGCCAAGCAATCCTAGATTTCTTAGTGATGGGACAGAACATGCCTTTGGATACTTGCCCCTTCTCTCTGTACGGCGGATTACACTAAAAAATGTAAAATAAATAAAGTAATTTGGTTATTGCGAATTAGTAAGGAGTTCCTAAGTAAACCCTAATTTCAACCAATCAGACAGCTTTCCTTATTAGTGACTGTGCGATCGTTTTCCTTACACGCGTGTTCCATACATTCCATAAATATCTTCCTTTTATGAGTAACAAAAACGATGTGCCTCATATCTACACTTCTGTACATTGCTTACGATGAAACAGTTCTCAAACCACACCTCCTAATAACTGATCAGGTGTTTTGCCTCAGGCAAACTTCCTGATAATGTTGATAATTTCACTGCCCGCACCTGCATTCCTGCTGCCATGAGATTCTAGTCATGATATATTAATTTCTGCTTTCAGTTTTTATACAGAATGTGGTATGGTTCTTTCTCAACCACCTAGAAGCGCTTCATGGACACGGAAAGTCTATGCGGCATTGTAGAGATGCAACAGACAGTACCACATAATACGCTGATATATTCCCCAAGCCTGAGGTATCACTTGCTATGTTCACAACATACCGCTGGGGTCTGCAGGTCGCTGTATCTACCACCAGGGGCTTTTCGTGGCGGACTTTTCTACGTGTCTGGTGACACACACTCTAAACCAGAGTTCTTCAATCTGTGGGGCGCGCCCCCCCAGGGGGGCGCGACACCATGTCAGGGGGGGGCGCGCACTCGACCCTAAAATCTTACCTTTGTTGTCTTCCACTGTCCCCGGGTCGAAGTCTTCACCCATTTCAAATCGGAATTTTTTTTCATTAGAGAACTCCGGTAACAGAGGGTTGGAGGGGGGAGGGAGGGGAAATCATGGGGCACGACGTGCCCATGCCTTTGTCTGTTAAGAGCTAACAGTTCACCGTCCCAGGAGGGGGTTAATTGGTAGTGCTTAAATGTTTCAGCTGCAGTGGGAGGCAGGAAGTCTCCTCTGCTAAAACCGAAAGCAAACGAACAGACAGTCCTGTTCCTTTGCGTTCGATTTCATAGCAGAGGAGACTCCTTGCCTCCCACTGCAGCTGAAATGACTGATACTAAGCGAGATGTCCAATGAAATCAGAGGGTATGGGACGAAGGAGACTAAAGTGTATTCATGAGCCATGTTGTGGGTTCCGGACTCAAGGGCTCTTCTGTTGGGTTTAATAGCTCTGTCATTGTCCATTGTATATGCCAATTTTTTTTTTTTTTGGTATAGTTAGTGCTATATATATATATATATTCTGATTTTATCATTCGTATTTAAATGCATGTATATATTGCTTGAACATGAAGTGATAGTATATCAAACTGATCGTACTTTTGTTTGGTTCATCCCCATGTGTTCATTACCCAAGCACCTAACCATCCATTCACATCCACCCATTCTTCCATCAACCCACAGCTAAACATATATCCATACACACATTGAATCCATTCATGTATATAACCACACCCATCCATTTTGTGCTCAGGCAGCCATCCGTTTATCCTTGTATACAGTCATTCAGCCATCGATCCATCCATCCAGGTATCTAACCAACATCCACCTAGTGCCAATATGGATTTTCTGGCTGCATGTGCATCTGTATGTGTTTTGCTCTGCATGTATGTTTGCTTCTGGGAGTGGTATGTTTGCATATACATCTCTGGAAGTGTGGTTTCTGATTTTGTGTCTAGTAATATCAAACAACATACACCCATTCCAACAAACAACACATAGACCTAAAAAACGCAAGACAAAAGGCTTTACCAATGTTTGTTTCATTAATGCCCAACTGCAGCATCTACACTATATTTAAGATGCAGACCGCCACAGAGTATGCATTCCTTTAAAGACTAGCGATGGAAGGTTTGTCTGCACTACTGAGCCCATACAGTAACTATTTTCAGGAAAAAATTTCTTCCCCACCCCACGGCCTTTCTTTCCCATTAATCGAGTAGACCCTTCCAGAAGACTTCTCTACAGACAGGCCCCAGCGTCTGCTAGGTATTGCTTTCCCTCCTTTGGAAAAGGGGGTGTTCAAGTGCATCTCCCCTCCCCTCCTTTCCGTGTGTTCCCTACATACATGGCCAAAGTTTCCTCTCATTTTGTGGAAGGATGCTCTGGCCTCGTGCATCTGTTGTCTGCAATGAGTGTGGTAGTAGCTTGACTAATGCTGCTTGCTTTCTTGTACTTGTTTCTGGTGTGAGGGGTGTCTATACTGTTCTCGTTTGTGCTTTTCTGGTTCTTTCGATGTTTGAGGCTCTGCTGATGCTGCTGGACATTCCATGTACATTCCATGTTTGCCCTGCTGCTGCTTGTGCTGTACTGCCACATGTGTGAGGCAATCTTAATGTGTTGCTGCCTGTGCTCTGCCTGTCTCGTCTGGCTAAGGAAACCTGGCTTACTGCTGCATTTGCTGTACTTGTTCTTTGCTTGAGGAAAGTATTTCCTGCTGCAAAGCGAGTTGTATTATTTGGCTAATGAAAGTTTGCACTGCTCCATTCTAGGGTGTATCTGTTGTCTTTGCATAAGTAAGCTTATAGTGCTGCTTCTGATACCATGCGTGTTCGTTGTGCGTAATGAAAGCTTGGGCTGTTTATGCTTACACCGCCTACTTGAGAAATACACTTGTGCCTTTTTTACAGTACTTGTTCTATGTGACAGAGATTTGCATTGCTGCTGCCTGGGCTGCACCTGTTCTGTGTGTGTGAGGAAAGCTTGCACTGCTGCTGTTGATGTGTCTGTCTCGTTTGCACTGCTTCTGTCCACGCTGCACTTGTTATGTGTGCGTGAGAGAAGCTTGCAGTGCTGTTGTCGGTGATGTGTCTGTATCATTTGCACCGCTTCTGTCCGTGCTGCACCTGTTCTGTGTGTGTGAGAGAAGCTTGCACTGCTTCTGTCGGTGATGTCTGTCTCGTTTGCACTGCTTCTGTCTGTGCTGCATTATTCTGTGTGTGTGAGAAGCTTGCACTGCTGCTGTCGGTGATGTGTCTGTCTCGTTTGCACTGCTTCTGTCTGTGCTGCATTATTCTGTGTGTGACAGAAGCTCCCACTGCTGCTGTCGGTGATGTGTAAAACAAAGCATCCAAGTAAAAACAATTTGCGCACATTTTATCATGGAATATTGTGTGTTTGAGCCGTGTAATAAGCCTCTGTCATTTCACCACAACCACTCACAAACCTGCAGTTTACTAAACACTCTTATTGGTTAGAACATTATTTGCCGGATATGGCCCGTGATATGCGCGTGGCGGTCAATTATGTAGTGTACCAGATTCCAGAAATTTCTGTCAGGTGGTGGGGGGGCCCAACATCTAAAAAAAATTCAGCTGGGGGGGCTCAACCTACAAAAGTTTGAAGACCTCTGCTCTAAACCCAGGGTGTCCCACGACAACGCAGGGCAAAGTGGCAAAGAATAAGTATTTCATGGAGCTCAGAGGAAGGATATTGAAATATTACTGTACTTTCATTTATATATTCTAAACTTAAATGTTATTGTATAATATATCGAAGATCATAAAGATGTTACAGACTGGCCTTTTTTTTATCTTTGTACTTTCAGTATAAGTAGAACTGCTCTAGTAGCTAAATTCTTCTCGAAGCAGACAGTTGGGCTGTAATTCCAGTTTTAGCACTTCACCAAATCATCGTGTCATAGTTGGCAAAGGGCCTCATCTCCATGTGCCTGAAACTGTGAATAGATGTTCTAGTGAGATGAAACCTTAATATGGGTGAGGTCACAGCGACTTCTACTCCCTCAACCTGCATCAGAGTGCCTGTCATCTCATCTATACCCCTTCACACATACCATGGGGGCTCTATGAACAGCACAGTTAGGAAAGTATAAAAATAATGCTCCTGAGTATTCTCTGCTAGGGCAAAAAGGCTATTTGCAGACATATAATCTCGCTCTAGACAGAATGATCTTGCATGCTGTTTCAGGGTGTATGTCCTTGTGTGTGCAGATGCATTAACGTGTGTCCTTGCTCCCTAAAGGCAATGTGATGGTAAAGGCTTGAGAAATGTGGGCACCAGTTGGATGTTTCAGTTATTGGATTGCAGGTTGAAGGACACCTTGGGGTTATAGACCTCGAAAGGACCCTAATGGCAGGCAGGGTGTTGTAAGAGGAATAAACCATGAGCCCATCGCTGAGGGTTACTGGCCCAAATAATTTATCCTGCCTTAAAAACTTGGGGATAGGGACTATGTTGGCCTGGTTTACATCATTCTAAATACCTCTGAAGGGCCATGCCATTTTGTATAGGTTACTTACATACTTATCCTGTGATAATATATGATTAGTCCCCAGGTACTAAAGGGGTAAAACTCTCCAGTTTTCAGCCTTGCTGATCTACAAACCTCTGCTGAGAAAATGTGTGGCCCGTTTCCAGGCTCTTTGGGGTAGAACTATCCACCTCTTAAAGTGGTCAATATTTTTCCTATTTACATATCTTCCCTGATGTAATGTATATCTTGTACTCAGTCACTAAAGGTGTACATCTACGCATATCTCAGGTTGGGGAAGCTTTGGCTATGTGCCCTCCCTAGATACCAGATCTCTAAAGTAGTGTAAGGTTGTTATGGAGTCTGACATAGATTAAAAAGTTTTTCTAGATTCCTATGGTGTTATTAAATTCCCTTTGTTTACACAGTGCCGCATAGAAGCAAGATTACAGCACTAAGGCACAGTGCAATTTATCATCATGTGCACACAACACCTATTTGGGCACAATACATGTTGGGATTTTTGTACAAAAGGGAATCTGTTTTACTTAGGACTGCTACTTACAATACCGTGTTTAGGTTTTGTTTTGGAAAAAATTGCTTCATTTTCTTTAGAATTTTATGTTGACTTTGAATCAGCCCTATCAAGTGTCACTCACCAAGGGTTAAACTAACATATTTTGGAAATTTCCCTTCATTACTCCAAGGACCGCAAATGCTTATGTAAATTAGCTGTGTAAGAAATGAAAGTGAGTTTAAAAATATCTATTTGTTCTTCACAATCCGGTCCGGACACCGCCAGACACGGAGAGCCATTCAGAAGTGTGATCATAAGCATTACATCACAGGTGCACAAGTTATACACAGTGCACTAAACTATAACTGGTTTTTTTCAGTGTTTTTTGTGTCTCAGTACAACACCCAACTATAATTTCACTTTGCCTGTTTTTCTGTTAATTTCTTGGGGAGGGGGCACATAAGTTAAGCTCTTAGCATGTAAACTAACCTCACTTCAAACTTTGTTTTTCAGTGACGATAGATAGATAGCTAGCTGACCTCACATTTTTAACCCACTGGTTTCATACCTGCATTAACATCTCAATGCACATTCAATGCGGCCTGCTCCTCAGGAAAGGCTTTCAATTCAACAACTCCTACTCCAAAAAATGGGGTTCAGGAGTGCATCACTTTTGTCTTGGATACCAAATGTTAGTACTCTAGTTATTCATTAGAATTCTGTGGTGACCCTGCAGTCCATTACTAGGGAATGTAACATTTCCTAGCTATTGAAAGGAATGTTTCAATTCTGTTAAGGACACAGATGACAGACTGCTGCTAGTGCTCAAATGATACATGAAATCAAACCTAATTTAGGTAGGAGAATCTCGATTTTTGAAGTAAAAAATTACTTTATTTTAGCTGTCCCCCGCTTAAAATTTCCTCTGCTTCAATAGAAGTGAATGTGAAAAAACATCTGGAGAATGTATTTTCCTCAATCTCCCACTTTCCTATTCTAAACTGTTGGCATGTATGAAAGTGCATGTTTCAGTCCGTATGTCAGAATGTTTTACTGAAAAGGATGCGAAAGATATTTGAGAACTCATAGAAAATGTGTCCTCATTTCGGGGGAGCAAGATGGCGTCTGAGTAACATCTCGCCCGCGATGCTCCGCCGGTCAGACCCCCAGAATCTGTGAGAAAGAATGCCCTTTTAAAACGCATCAAAAAGTATTTCAGTGGATGGATATGAAATACCTCCGAGTTGCGATTACTTTCGTGAGTCGACACGAGCAATCAGGAATATGCTAGGAGCTTAATCAGCGTAATCAGCTTGTCCCGCCGCTAGCTGCTGCATCCGTATGGCTAGATCCGGCATCGCTGACGTCTCCTGGCCTGCGGCGGGATTCTCCCTCAGAGCAGCGGACGAGAACACTCTTGGTGATCTCCAGAGCCCTGCTGGCTCTGAAGGAAATGTCCCTTTCATTTGAGCTACGTGATCGGCGCGAGGGTGTGTCGCCTGCTCCCTGGTTTCTGAGGCAGAGCACTCGGAGCGATCGGTGGATACATTGTTACAGAGGAGGACTTGACAGCAAACAAGTAAGGATGGCAGGACAGGGTCGGAAAGTAGTTAAAGTTAAAAATATACAGTCTTCTCTTCCTGCAACGACCGCAGCGACCCAGCCCATCACAATGACTACCGAAAATCGGGAAAGTGTATTGACACACGTGGGGGCATGGGTAAGGGGAAGAAAAGAGTGAAAAAGCGATAACATGGAGAGCATTGAGATATCTGATATACCTGAGCAAGCTCAGTTAAAGACCCCCAGGGACTCGGCAATTGTCAGCCTTTAATTACTAACATTTTTGGTCCAAGTGAGGGAAATGTGCACAGGGCTCTGGAGGAAAGAAAGAAGGGAGACGGGGGCAGAATGAACAAACTGGTGCCATGGCCAACGCTATTACTGCCCCCACTGCGGCCCCGGAGATAAAATCAGGGTCTCACCTTCAACCAACTCCTACCACCAACCTGTCACTCGACTACAAAGAGACTAAACTTTAGAGATTCTATCTCTGGACCCCAAGATGGCCAACAGAAGTATAAAAAAAATCTAGGAATAATTGGTAATGAATGCTCCTTAACCAGCAAGGTCCCTGGAAACAAAACTGGAAACACCCCTCACCCTTTGCCGAGGACACACGACACCCTGGAGAAGTTCTATTCCCTAACTGATGAATCTGAAATATCAGACCGGAGTATATCTGCCTCCAGTGAAGGAGAGGGGTGCAACTGGAATAGTAGCTCTGATTCAGACCCACCCTCAAAAACTTATGGACAGAAAAAACTTCAAATAAAGAAAGGAAGCCGGAGAAAGATGTGAGACCCCTGACTGCGGAAGCGCTGGGGACTGGAGATGGGACTATTTGGCTTCACGACTCACTACCATGTCTGATCAAACAGTATGCTCAGGAGGAAACCGCACAATCACAGGCAACGCTGAAGATGGAGGGAAAGGGACCAAGAACGATCCAGCTTTAGCAGTGGTGCTACAAATATTAAGAGCTTACAGGAGGAGATAAAGTTAGACAACCGGAGATCATGTCAGGCTGCAAAAAAACTACAAGGGGCTGTCAGGAAGGTGGGCAGAACGTGTGCTGAAATCGCGGACAGAATGGCCTCTGAAAATTTGAAGAAGGATCTAGTCACATTGAAGGCACAAGGCAACAAACATGAGGGGATTGTGAAGGACTTAATGTGGAAAATGGAGGAATATGAGAACAGACAACGTCGCAATAACCTCCGCGTTCTAGGCATTCCGGAAGGAGTTGAAGGAAACGACCCCAGGAAATATATGATCTTGTTGCTCAAGGGGGCCTTCCCGGAATTACATACCTGGGACTGGGACAAAGAGATCCAGCGAGCCCATAGATTCCCGCTAACAACGTCGAAGCGTCCCTCATCTACTCCACAGCACCCACGCGCAATGCTTCTATACTTTGGAAACTTCCTGCTCCGCCAGTCGCTTTATGATTTGGCTAGACCAACTGCCAAGAAAGAATTCGATGGTGTGACTCTTTACAAGACCGGAGTTCGCCCATGCCACTGTCGAGCGCAGATGGAAGCTTAGACAGCTCTTTGCCCCCTTTCAGCAGCTTGGGGCAGAAGTATACTTACAGAATCCAGCTCAGCAAAAGGTTGTTTTTAGGGGGACCACGTGCAGTTTTACTTCTGAAATTCAGGCCCAGGCATATCTACAGGAGATCACTGGCCAAATTGGGAATAGGGTCTAGCGATTGACAGATTTAAACTTTATCTCAAAGAAATGTCACTCTTAAAGTCACTATCTTTTTTTTATTATATCACAGCGGTCTGCTAGCTTAAGAACTTTACAGAAGATGATATAGATCAATTATTGTCAATGTCAGATAAAATACTTGATTTACAGCTTTTTTTTCTTCTTTTTTTAAGGTATTGTGAGGGGGGGGGGGGAACTTGCGGGGGAGCAGGGTTATGATTGCTCAGATGGCATCATCCTGACTCGGGCTGGGCCAGGTTACCTCCGTTATAGGTGGTGGGAGGGGGGGATGGTAAGGGAAGGGGTGGGGGGGGCTTTCTGGAGAGGAGGGTGTTACAGGCATTCGTTTCTCTTTATTTGTCTTCTTTCACATATGTTAGATGAGTAAACTGCGCATAGCCACGATTAATATCTGTTACCTCAATTACCCCCAAAAAAAGACAGTATACTGCAGCTGAGCTTCGGCTATTGAACGCCGACATTATCTGTATGCAGGAAACTCACATTGAAAGGGCTCAATTGCATTTACTAAAAACACTTGGTTACACATTGGTGGGGGGAACGACACAAAATACACGGACACGCGGGGTCGCGATCTTGACATCTAATATTACCCTACAATTTAGGTGAACATCAGTGGATCAGTTAGGGAGATGGGTAATAACTGAATGCCGAAAGAATAACGGGGACTTACTCACTATATGCTCGATTTATGGTAGTACCTTAGATGACCCAGCAGTGTTTGAACATATAAATAATGAATTAGCTGCCTGGCCGCTCCCTATAATCCGATGCGGGGATTTTAACATAAATATACCTGCTGATAAGAAACAGTTCAGAAACTAGCTGGGTATACAATGGCAGGAAACGGAAAGTGTTTCGGGCATTAAGGACACTTTGCTTAGAGCATGCGCTTTGCGATCTTTGGAATTGGCAGAACCCTTCTGATCCTCGTTTTACCTATTTTTCTTTTCCACACAGTAAACATGCAAGATTAGATTTTATATTAGTATCTTACTCCCTTCTCCACGACTGTTCTATTGAGAAAGCCCCACGCATAATGGCTGATCACAATCCTCTAATTGTAGAGATTAAGGGGAAAGCGCTAAAAGGTGGGGGTGGCATTACATGGAGTTTTGAACGAGCTCTGCTGGTCAATGAAGAATATTGTGATCATATGAGGGAGTGGATACCTCAGTTTCTTAATGAGAATCTAGGGAGTACAGGAATCGAAGTTGTAAGGGGACACGTTAAAAGCTGGAATACGGGGGAAACCCTCAGATTTTCACTATCTCTGAACAAAAAAAAACGCTTGTTGACAAACGATATACAAATTAGATTGGCTGCCGCGGAAGATCTGATTACAGTGCTCCAGACTGGGGGGGACCCCGTAGAAGCACAGGCAAAAGTGGCAGCTGATGAGTCAGCGATTATGGAGGTAATTGCAAAAAATGCTGCGGATAGACTTACAGTATGGCGGGAGGAAGCGTACGAGTGCAGAGAGCCGGTAGGGCATCACCTGGCAATTAGAGCTGGACAAAAAGCAACTCGAAATACAATACAAGAAATTAAAGACCCCGTGCTAGGGATGATCACAGACCCAGATGGAATCCGAAATGTTTTCTATACATACTATCAAGAGCTATATAGTGAGGATTCATCTGGGAATTCAGGAGATGTTGCGGCATATCTTAACTCGATTCCAACGGAACAATTTTCTCAGGAAGACCAGCTACTGCTGGATGAACTCCCGCAATGGATTGAGATATTACTGTGCATCAACAGTCTCCCCAACGGCAAGGCCACTGGTCTAGATAGCATACCTCTCGAATCTTATAACAAATTCTCGTCACAGCTTAAGGATTGTATGATACAGCTATTCATACACGTATTCAAGGGTGGAAGACCACCAGAGTCCTGGTCACAGGCGAAAATTGTAATCTTCCTTAAAAAAAATAAAACATCATGTGAACCCGGCTCATAACGCCCCATAACATTAATCAATAGCAATAGTAAGATCTACCCAAAAATCCTTGCCACTCGCATGGCTTCTGTTATTCATAAGGTCATTTCTATCCGGCACCATGGATTTATCCCAGGGCGGGGGACGACGGATCATACAAGAAGGGTTATTTCACTCTTGGATGCTACAAACATTTCCATGGACCCAATGGCACTAATTTTGCTAGATGCAGAAAAGGCCTTTGACAGGGTCTCCTGGCCTTTCTTATGGGAGACCCTGTCAAGGGTCGGAGTTGGAGAAGGGCTTTTGCAGGCTATTAAAATGCTTTATTTCTACCCTACAGCAACGCTATTTGTTAACGGAGCACTTACAGATTCTTTTAAAATAACAAGAGGCACCCGGCAGGGATGCCCAAGCTCAACGCTGTTATTTGCAATATATATCAAACTCTTTCTTCGCCAATTGGAAAATAATAAGGTTATCAGGCCCATTGTAACGCATGGCTGGGAAACCAATGTTTTGGCATACGCTGATATTGCTCTTGTGACTCCCCGCCCTGAAACTGCTATAGGCGAAATCGAAGAAGCGGCGAGATATGGGACACTTTTGGGGTATTCCCTTAAGCGTAGCAAAACCCAAATCGTGGGCAATGAGAACTTAACGATCAATGACACTCGAGTAGTTAAAAATGCAACATATTTAGGGATCGACATATCCGCAAACACCGACAACATCGTTAAAGATAATATAGAGCCATTAATAGCTAAACAGGATCTGGCGAGACTGCATAATTTACATTTGTCTATCATCGGCAGATGCAACATCATTAAAATGCTATTTTTTCCTAAGTTCTTATATCTTCTGCATGCAATCCCGCTGGAATTTACAGCCGATTATCTTAAAAAAATTGAAGATTTGTTTTTTCGATTCATCTGGGCATACGCTAAGCCAAGAAGGGCATATAAATATCTTTCTTTACCTAGGGAAAGGGGAGGACTGGCTCTACCAAATAGAAGACTTTATTACTGGGCCACTACACTACTATATAACTTAGTTCTTATACAAGAGAAGCCAGAAGATAGAGCGATCGAAGAAGTACCGCCCCCCATAGAACTCATAATGGGGCGGAAGCGTGGAGATGGGTCTGGAGATTTCTAAATGACAACCACTACAAGAAAGTTTGTTTTAAATCATTACAAGGGGGGCATAGAATCTGGAAGTCAGTTCGAAGATTGATAGGAGTGGGCCGGCTCAACTACTACACACCACTTTGCAATAACCCCAACTTGCCAGAAATTTTCAAAGGCCCAATAATCAAAAGGTGGGGCGAAGTAGGGCTGACTAAGCTCGGAGCTCTTTTTTCCCCCCAGGGGCTGGCCTCTTTCGAAAATCTTAAAGAATGGTTTGAGATAGATCGGAGGGATTTTTACAAATATCTTCAAATAAGAGATTTTCTAAATAAGAAAGGTGGGGGACAATAGGATTTGCTAATAACGATATAATTGATAAATTGAGAGGGAACAGAGATTTATCTATACGAATAGTCTATAATCTCTTTAATTCACTAACGAAAGATGGATGATCGGGCATTAAGGTGGAAAGTGGAGACTGGAGCCTCGGAAGACCTATTCTTTCATTCAGTCAAATTGGCACAGAGCAGCTTACTCCCGGCCCGGCTTCAGGCACAATACTAGAAAATGTGTTTCTCGATATATTACACTCCGAAAAGAATTGCCAAATGGGGGATGAGGAGAGGAACCTTCTGCCCCTGGTGTGCATTATATCAGGCAGATCTGATTCACATCTTCGCCTCCTGTGACGCGCTTAGCAAACTAAAGCAAGAGATTACCAACTTCTTCAAGGAGGCCCTAGGAGTAGACCGTTTCCTCTCTCCGACCTTGATAGGGCTTGGAGTAGCCCAGAACATGCAGGTGATAATCGGAGAAGAACTGGTGTTTATTGGTATGGCGACCCTCCGTTTATGTATTGCATCCGTATGGCTAGATCCTAATCCCCGGGTTTCAGCAATGGCTCTCTCGTTTCTTAGCAAACTACAATCTGGAAAAAGCTATCTATGCAAGAAGGGGAATATGCTCTCGGATGAAAGGCCTAAAAATGTGGGCATTACTGACTAGATGGATAGAGAAAAATGAGTAAATTTTAAAGAGGAAATTAATTTAGAATCGAAACTAAGGTTACCAGAACGAGGCCAACTCCCCCGGGGTGGGTAGGGTCAATTAAAAGGGGGAAAAAAAAGAAATGCATAATTGTGTTTTTTTCCTTTTCTCTTGTTCTTTCTTTTCTGTCATCCTGTGACAATGAATTTTAATTGTCGTGTATATTGCTGTATAATATGCATTAATAAAAAAATTATTTAAAAATAAAAGAAAATGTGTTCTCATTTCAGCTTTGTAGAACACTAACCATAATTTCTATGGCAAAACCCCATTTTGTTTATTTCTAAAGGAAGGGCTTCAGTTTTACAGCTTAGATTCCATCAAGATGGCTTCAGGTGTGCCACATTTATATTATAAGTACAGTAGGTTAGCATGCTAAATACTGTATACTGGGGTGTTGTTAACTGGCAGGCTGCTGTTGGGGTGGAAAGTATATTTTTCAGTCTGCATGTTTTATTGACATGGATGAGGAAGATATTTGAGCACTCATAGAAAATGTGTCCTCATTTTAGCTTTGTAGAGCACTAAACATAGTATCTATGACAAAATGATCCTCCTCCTTTGGTTCATTTCTGAAGGAAATGCTTAACGTTTTACAGCTTTAAATCAATCAAGATGGAGTTCATTTGTGCCTCACTTTTGTCATGTCTGTGTCAAGATTCCGCTTACCTGAAGTCCAGGTTTTCTGCTGGAATGAAGAGTCCCATCAATCACCCTGACACGAACTCTCAACACATGATAATTCAGGGTGCTGGTGGGTAATCTTCTGGGAAAGGGGGGTTAGGATTTAACAGGAAAAAAGATATGATGTGGTCTTATAACTTCTAGCTTCGCTGGTTGTATTCACTTAGCTTTGGAAGTTCGGACTTTACTTTGACAGAGGAATTACTCAACTAGCTACTGTATCAATAAAAAACATTACACAAGTTCAGTCATAACCAATTCTCTTCCCAAATGACAATTTAAAACTTAGGGCCAGATCTCTAATTCGGCGGATGGCCCGTTGTTCCGCCACAGGGACGGAGTATATTAATCTGTCCCCTTGGTGGAGGGACCGACCACCAAATTCATAAATAACCGCTAAGTTGGCATCATTTATAAAGCATTGGCTGGAACTGCCGTCATGACTGTTCCTGTCAATGCTTTTCACTGTTTGGCGCAGGGCAAAAGGCTATATGACGAAGCCCTGCACCAAAGTTTACTTTTTTATTTTCAAAAAGGAAATCCCAAAACGGGATTTTCTTATTAAAAATAAGAAAGAAAATGCCCCCCTTCACCATGGGAGTCAACTCAGAGGATAATTGACAGGCTGCTGCAGGTGGCGAAGTTGCATGTTTCCGTCTGCATGTAAGAATGCTTTCGTGAAATGGATGAGGAAGATATTTGAGAATTCATACAAAATGTGTCTGAATTTTACTTTCTAGGACACTAGCCATCATTTTTATTACAAAAAGAACCCCAACATTTTGTTCATTTCTAAAGGAAATCAGTAGCGGCTGCTCGGGATCGTCAGCTATGGGGCAGCGGGAGGAGGGAAGGTGGGATACAAAAATAAGGACAGAAAAAATATATAAAAAACGTAACTACCTGCCGCTGCAGTCGCCGCAATTCTACTCTTCCAATCCCCAACTTCAGAGCTGGTGCACACTGCGCATGCTCCCAGATGGCAATTCTGACACTGCACTCTTGCTGGGAATACTATTCTCAGCATGGGAGCAGCATCAGGATTGGTCTGAGGGGCCTGGTTTGCCGCTCAGACAGTGCCTGGGAGCCTGTGGCTTTTCTCCACTCGGCTGAACAACACAGCTGGGTGGAGAAATGCCAAGTGCGCATGATGGTTTGGCCGGCTGTCTTCCAGTTGTAAAACACAGCTGGGTGAGGAAATGTTAAGTGCGCGTGATGCTTTGGTCGGCCTAAGACGGCCAACCAAACCGTCATGCGCACTTAGTAGTGCCCATCACCCCTCCTCTCCACTGTTGCACATAGAGTGCATGCCCTGCCCCACCCTCGCTGGTAGCCTGCAGGTAGGAAGAAAAATAAAATGATAATAAAATTGGTTTATTATCATTTTATTTTTCATCTGTTTAAATCTGCTGCCACCTAGTGGGAAGATGCTCCTCCACCATAACGGAGGAGCCGCCCCTGAAGGAAATGTTTGAAGTTTTACCCCTATGATTCAATCAAGATGGCTTCAGGGGTGTCACACTGTCATAAATAAGAATGATAGTGCTATAATTGTTCTTTAGAACATTATGGGAGGTTGCAGTCAAACACTCGGGAATCAACTGATGGGCTGCTGCTGGAAGTACATGCTTTACTCAGTATGTCAGAATTCATTCTGACGCCTGAAGAAGATAGTGAATTACTAGAAAATATGCTCTCATTTTTAGCTCCGGGAGCACCTTCAATAACCTCTACTAGAAAATTACAACAGAAATCAGTTCTCTCAAACGTGGTTCATCAAATCTCAGCAGATATTCCGCATTTTACACAGGGTAGAATCACTTTAGAATACACCACAGTTCCTAAAATGAGTATTGTACCACTAAAAAATATTTTAATAAAACTAAAATCTTATCACCCTTTATATGTGTTCCATTTTGACCCTCAAAAACAGGCCTTCTCTACAATGCATTTCAATGAGGACCAGGTCCCCGAGTCCTGTAAGGGCTGCCACAACATGTTGCCCCTGTTGTGGCCAGCCAATGATGGGAGTCCCCTTTGGGACCCACCCCCACACATGTCTTTGGGTCAGGGTGTGCTTGCGCTGCCTTCTTATTTTTTCTTATTTTTAGGGCACAAGGACCAGGTCTCTGCATTCTGTATGGGCTGACACAACATATTGTTCATGTTGTGGCTAGCCAATCAGGATAGACAAGGCCCTTTAAATTGGCCAGTTAGAGCATATATGGACACCAACGGTCCAGAAACACCTAACATTTTAGCCCCACCTTGCCCAACCTGAACCCTTCTTTAAATGCTAATTTCTCGAAAATGGCTGAACCGTTTTACACCAAAACAAGCATTGGCATAGCCAATAGGTCTCGCCTTTGGGGCCTTAGAAGTGTTTAGCCAGAGCTATTGACTTTGCCAATGTCTTCAAGCTGTGCTGTAGAGAAGTGTGGCTGCTGTGCCGCTTGCTGAAAAGTTATAATAAAAAAGTGTCAGAATCATTTTTGTTACTTTATATATGACCAAGAAGGCATTATGTAAAACTGAACGACCATATTAAAAAAAGTATTTACAATAAAAAATTCTCAGTTTTCTTTTGTTCTTGCAATGCTGGCAACTTGTTTCTGCCTATTGCAATGGTTGTTTGTTAAAGCTTTTTTTTTTTGAGAGGGCATAAACAAATCGGAGGGTGAAGGTTGGGAACTAGTACCTGTATTATAACACTAGCAGCGGCCAGACGCTAGGAGAGAATCAACAGATGCCAGATTCCGAGAGCAGGCTGAGGTGGTGCTGAGTGATGCTGAGGTGGTGGTGGTGACTGTTGTGGAGACGATGCTGAGGTGGCGCCGAGTGATGCTGTGGTGGCGCCGAGTGATGCTGTGATGGCGTTGAGAGATGCTGTGGTGGCCCCAGAGTGATGCTGTGGTGGCCCCAGAGTGATGCTGTGGTGGCCCCAGAGTGATGCTGTGGTGGCCCCAGAGTGATGCTGTGGTGGCCCCGAGTGATGCTGTGGTGGCCCCGAGTGATGCTGTGGTGGCCCCGAGTGATGCTGTGGTGGCCCCGAGTGATGCTGTGGTGGCCCCGAGTGATGCTGTGGTGGCCCCGAGTGATGCTGTGGTGGCCCCGAGTGATGCTGTGGTGGCCCCGAGTGATGCTGTGGTGGCCCCGAGTGATGCTGTGGTGGCCCCGAGTGATGCTGTGGTGGCCCCGAGTGATGCTGTGGTGGCCCCGAGTGATGCTGTGGTGGCCCCGAGTGATGCTGTGGTGACGTTGAGTGATGCTGTGATGGCGTTGAGTGATGCTGTGATGGCGTTGAGTGATGCTGTGATGGCGTTGAGTGATGCTGTGATGGCGTTGAGTGATGCTGTGATGGCGTTGAGTGATGCTGTGATGGCACTGAGTGATGCTGTGATGGCACTGAGTGATGCTGTGATGGCACTGAGTGATGCTGTGATGGCGTTGAGTAATGCTGTGATGGCATTGAGTGATGCTGTGATGGCATTGAGTGATGCTGTGATGGCATTGAGTGATGCTGTGATGGCGTTGAGTGATGTTGTGTTGGTGCTGAGTGATGCTGTGCTGGCTCTGATGGATGCTGTGCTGGCTCGGATTGATGCTGTGGTTGCGCTGAGTGATGCTGTGGTGATGATGTGGTGATGCTGAGTTATGCTGTGGTGTTGCCGAGTGAGAGATAGAGTGAAGATATAATGCCCAATTAGAGAGGGTGGTGAGAGAGAAAGGGAGTACATAGAATAAAGAGTGGAGCGGGATAGAGAGAGAAAGAAGGGGAGAGAGAGTGAATGAAGGAGTTTGAAAGAGAAACAGATAAAGGGGTGAGAGAATGAAAGGCTAAAAAAGATAGAGAGGGGAGAGTTAATTAAGTAGAGAGAGAATTAGAGAGGGGAGAGAGAGAAGGAGAGAGACAATAAGAGGGGGGGTGTGAAGTTTAAATAGAGTGAAGAAGTGACGCGGAAAAAGTAACCTTAAATATAGCTTTATGCGAATAAATATTTTTTTTAAAAACAGAGTGAGACAAAAATACTGGTAATTAGGCTGTGACTCCCAATATAAAACAAATAGCGATATAAGGTGAAATCAACCCACCGAAGCAATATTTCTAACTAGACAAAAAAAGCTTGCATTTCAATGCTAATCGCTGTTGTTTTTCATGTGACTGTAGTCCTGGGCCGTCAGTTGGTAATGTAAGCTGCTGCTGCGATTGAAACATCAGAGTCCAGAGAGTTAATGAGCCATGATGAGGAAATGAGGAAGAGATAGGAAACCCAGATGGCAGCTGCGCGCGTGCACGCCATCGTGAACGCAAGCTGGTCGCCAGCCGAAAGCCAGTGGGTTTGCACTTCCAAAACCCACTTACTAAAACTCTCGGCCAGACCAGCGCAAGCGCTGGTGCAGGCCGAGACCTAAAAAGCAGGCTGTAGGAAATTGGGTTTCTGGTTGGGGGAGGGGTGGGTGATACCCTGCTCAAGCAGCAACCACAATTCCCGTCAGGTAGAAACATACGCAAACCACAAATTAACCTGGCACAAAAGCAGTCCGGCTTAACTTAGAGGCAATGTGTAAAGTATTTATGCAGCACTTCAAACAGAAATAAAGTGACAACACAAATAGAATAAAATGTAGTAACAGAAATCCAATCAGCAGAACTGGACATAAGAAGTTTTAAAGACTTAAAGCAGGCAGAGTCCAGGTGCTGGGTTCAAGGTGGTTGAAGCATTTTCTGTTCCTGCGGTTATGATCACAAGGCTAGTCAACTAGCCTTTGGAGTCACTCTGATGGTCCTGGGTTCAAGATGCAGGTCCAGTCCTTCTCACTCAGGCAGCAGGGCAGCAGAATAGCAGTCCTTCCTGCAGAGCAGCATAGCAGTCCATCTGAGTCTTCCACAGAAGTGTATTGAAGAGTTAGGTCTGAGGGTCCATTATTTATACCTGGTACCCACTTTGATGTAAGAGAAGGTTCTGGAGGTTTCCACCCTCCATGGCCTTACCCCAGCTTGTTTGAGTGTACAAAAGACTAGTGTTAAACACTTTGTGAGTGTGCTCAAGGATAGCCTTTCTAATGTGCAAGTGTGGTTGGTTACAGCTCCTCCCCCTCATCAAGCCAGAGATGGGCCGTCCTACCAACATCTATTCCCCCTTTGTCTCACTGTCTAGGAGCTATACTCAAAGACCAGCTGTCAGCTACATCTAGTCATGTCATCCAGTATACAGGCACTAAATGATTAGGATGAGAAAAGGGGCATTTTCAAAATTGTGACTTAAAATCGACTTTACCATTAAAGAATTGTAATGTAAAACACTCTTTAGACATCAAACTTGACATTCCTACTTGCTACCAACTGAAAGTTGTACGTATTTGTCACAAAGTGACTGGACAATATGCGATACAAAAGGAGAGAGAAGAGGACGATGACTCACTCCCACCTTATGTCTCTCCTCGCCTCTATTTCCAGTCTCCCATCACAGAGCACACAAGCAGATAGCCCAAGGACACTTCCATTATCATAGGAAGCCTGTAAGAGGCAAGTGGTGTCACATACATTAACTGTACTAAATGCATGCTCTCTTGATCAGCAGAAAACTGATCACTTTTATTCAATTGTCACATTATTGATATTTTCTTCATAGAAACCTGGATGCATGAAGCTGCAGTTTGGGATTTAGCACTGGCGATTCCAAATGGTTTTAGCATCATGTCTGTAGGTAAACCTGGCAGGACTTGTGGTCTAGCAGTGGCTTCTACCCATTCTGCTATCATCCTTAAATGCTTTCTTTCAGCCTCACTTCTTGGGTTCAATCTCATCTGTCCAACTACTACCCATACAGGTATCCTTCACTTGTGGCCTTTTTAGCTCCATCTATGCCATTTTTATTTTGGAGTCTCCCCTCTGCTCTTCTCTGTTACGAACTTCCTTGTACTAGGAGATTTCAATATCTGGACTGATCGCCTAGAACTATGAGATTAGATCAAGCTTATTGAGGGTTGTGCAACGTGCACCTTACCCAACATGTAATACTCCCCACACATGAAAGTGAGCACACATTAGACAAGATTTCTCTTCTTTGGACAATGTGAAGTGCAGAGATTCTTTACCTCAAATCCTGGATTGACCATTGGGATGCTTTCTTCAACTGGTTGGAGCCGGAGCATCAGTCATGGAAACCCATTCAGAAATATTTTAAGAGCTACGCTTGGTCAAAGAGTACACAGGGAAATCTTTTATATTAGTTTCTTTCTTTGAGTTTACAAATAGATGTTCAATTTACAAGTTCATAATCTGAATCCCGGATTAGATATAGCATCAATTAAACAAATTGCCATCCGCTGCTCAAGACCCACTGCAACTTGAAAAAACCACAGAGCTGGCACACGCAAAACATGAGTGCAAAAAGTTAAAACAGACCTGAAGTGTATAGTATGAGGAAAAAAACAGAAAAACCACACACTCCTCCACTTTGTAAACTGTATCAACAACCCCAAGTGCTAATAGTGCACTGTGATGGCAATAACTTAGGTATCATAGGCGCTACTTTGATCAATCACATGAATGACACCTTTAGGAAGCAGATTCATTGGTTCTTATACACTTCCTTTGTGCTTTTAACCTTTACGGGAAGGTGGTAATAAGCCAATCAAGAATAAAGTGGTTTTCTGCACACAGACCACGGTGAGGGCTCCACAGTCTATATCATCAGGTTTGATATGTCTGGTAAGCTTCACAGAGACGTAAATCTAATACCTTAAAGAACCAGGGCATTTATGAATAACATTCAATAAAGTATCAAATACTTCCACTGAGTTCTCAAATTCCCTCTCTAAACCCAACAGTGCTTCCGAGGACCACCCCCTGGAGCTAGTATTTCTTTTCTTTTATTTGCGATTTTTTTTAAAAAGTTCGGGGATTTGAGCATCCCTCTGTGGAAAGGAATGCATGGCTCTGTGGTAACCATCACGAGATTAGTGAGTCTCAGAAGATATTTTCCTGTTTTACCAGTTTTAACCTTTCATATTAAATGTTCATATTTCTTCATGTGCATACTCCCGTTTTCTCCCATTGTTAAATCTATCATACCATAACTCGCTGGGGTATTTGTTTCTTTTTTTTTTACATTCACAATCTGCAGTTCCTTAGCAGAGCCACCTAACGGCGCACAATACGTGGTGCCCATTTTAGAACAGCAAAGTCTGAGATTTTGTGTGGAAAATAACTGTTCGTTGTAAAACATTAATGCTAACTTTTACTTGACAAATTTCAGTACACTTTTTTCCATAACCCATAAGTTTTTGCAGACAGCAAAGATTATGAATCTTTGAATTTGGGGTCCCCGACTACACCTCTGTGGTCTCACACACAATACTTGTGCTCTCCACAAAATATCCCTGTATCCCCCCCCAAAAAATATTCTTACCTGTATATTTTGAGATCTTTAAAATTTTCATCAACACTAATACGCATTTTTCAATTTCATACCCTATTGATGCACCAACCCACATGATTGAGCGCGGCCACAATCCCTCCACACAGCATTCAGCAGACAGGTTTGGCGACAGGTTTGGCCACATGGGGATTGTCCGAGTCCCACCACCAATTATTTTATCATTTATTTACTTTAGGGCTGCAGACATCTCATTGGATTTGTGAAGCCTAAAGAACCCTTCCAGTTTTCACACAGATTGAAGGGTCCATTTTAGATTCGCAAATAAAGCCCATTCCTGAGTAGGTGCATCTCAAGGGGTATGGACAGCCAGAGTATGCCTAAATTGCAAGTAATGGAGGAGCTCAGTGTCCGATAGCCTATATTAATTTATTAGGTGTTCAAAAGATACCCGTCTAGCCAACACCCTGAGATGGCCTAATAGAAAACCTAGTGCTATCTACTGAATCCCTTCAACTACATAGCTTGTCCAAGAGTTTAATTTTCACATAGGGAAGATGCATTTCATCACACTTTGGTCCAGTTCAGGCATGCGTTCAAAGCGTTGCATATCTTCACCTAAGAGTATACATTGAGGCAGATCCACAACTCCCTTCTTACTATGTAGAGCAGATATCACCCAACGGTCTATTTGCATATCAATCTACTCAGATGTTTTGTCCTGGGGAGAAAAAACCCCAAAACATTAATTTGCAATTCCTAACTAAGCTACCAATAATATTGACAAATATTTTGCCGGGTTATACCTTTTTCAACACGCACCTCTGTCCTAAAACAAGACAGCTCTGCATTTGAATGCTTAAAACACATTTTCTGTGACTCCGAGTGGGTTTTGGACATAGTAGACCAACCTGAAAACGTCAACATATTATACAAGGCCACTTGGTCTAGAAGGGAAAGTAGCAACTTTCTCCAATGGCACACATCCTCCAAAAACCAATCCAATGCCTCATGTAGATTAAGATCGAAAAATTCCTTAACTTGGTAGTATATACACTAAGATATTTAAAGCCTCTTTGGCTCTCCAAGTAACAATTCTAGGCCCAGAGACCAAGCAGTTAATCAAAAAAGAGTAGAGATTTGCTTCAATTAACAATAAATCCAGAGTATTTCCCAAAGGTCTTCAAGTCTATAGTAGCCGAAGGTTCAGCAATATAAAGAAGGATTTAAAGCCTAGACAGGTGTAGTAAGCACTATATAAATGCAATTGCAATATCTCCTGGTTAGTTATATATTAGTTCGTCCCACATTATTTAATTTCAGGCCTGGAGCAAGAGTCCCCTTCCTGTTACAACAGGATGGAGGCTCCTATGCCAATGTCTATAGCATAGAAGACATGGACACTCTGGTCTCGGATCTCTTGCTACCCTGGTGGGATCTAGTAGAGTTCAAGTTACTTTAACCGTGGTCATATATGACTCCATATAATAATAATTTATGCTTGCAACAGACAGTGGCCCAAACCACATTTTTAGATAAGAGAGCAGACCTATATGGCCATTCGACTGAGTTAAAGGCCTAGGCTGGGTCTAAGGCGAGGCCGACTGGCAGCTCCACAACACTCTGTATATACGAGACAGCCATACAGGCACATTAGATTCAGTCTTTTACTTCTAGGTTTGCCTGGACTCCTCTGGTTTTCTGAACCAATTTTCTAGTTGGCGGTGAGGACTTTGTGCACTTTACCACTGCTAACTAGTGCTAAAGTGCTAGTGCTCTCCCCCTAAAAATATGGTATAATTGGTTTACAAGTAAATTATATGTACCAATCAAGTGTAAGTCACTCGTAAATGGTACCACGGGTACCCAGGACCTGTGAATTAAATGCTACTAGTGGACAGCAGCACTGATTGTGCCACACACTAAAACTAGTCTTTTAAAACCGGTCTCAGGCCTGCCAATGCAGCCTGTAGTGCAGTTTTAAACTGACCATTCAACCTGGCAAAATAAACCTTTTGCCAGGCTTAAACCTTCCTTTAATGCATACAAGTCACCCCTGAAGTAGGTACTACACAGCCCATAGGGTAGGGTGCACTCGATTTAAAAATTAGGACGGGTGCTTAAGGTTTACATGTCCTGGTAGTGAAAAACTCCCATATTTGTATTTCACTATTGTAAGGCCTACCTCTCCAAACGGTTATCAAGTTACCTTATTACATTTATTAAGTGCTAACATTTGAGTGGGAGCAGGTATAAATGTTTTGGACTTCATTAGAATTTAAATCCCTTTATTGGTAAAGTCGGATGTTAGATTACAATTTTGAAAATGCCACTTACAGAAAGTTGGAATTTTCTTACCCTAAACCTTGATGCCTTTATGAGTATCCAGCTGCCTGGGCCTATTAGGAATGCAAATTGGGCCCAGACAGTAAACAATAGGACCTGGGTGTAACTGGGAAAGAGCCATCCTGCCAGGATAGGAGTGGCAGAGTTTTCCTCTGCCCTACTTGCATTCAAAGGGCTGCCTCCAGCACACTCGCAAAGAACTTGACACCAGCCTTATGTCACCCTAGACCTCTTGGAACCTGGGCAAGGGAAGAAAGGAACTTTCTAGAACCAGATGTCGGGGTGGACTAAAAGTTTGCCCCACTTCAAAAGGTGGCACCAGGTATAAACAATGGACCTCCTGAGCCACTCATCAGTTCACTGCTGGACCTACGGATGACCACCCAGAAGGACTGCCTTGTACTTCAGAGGACTCCCTTGCTGCTAGAGGCCTACTTTATATCTCAGGACAGTCCTGTTGCTACTAGAAGACTGCCATGTTTACCAGAGGACAGCCCTGCTGCTTGAAGAATCCCTTGTTTATCAGAGGACTGCCCTGCTGCCACCAGAGGACTGCCCTGCTGCCACCAGAAGACTGCCCTGCTGCCACCAGAAGACTGCCCTGCTGCCACCAGAAGACTGCCCTGCTGCCACCAGAAGACTGCCCTGCTGCCACCAGAAGACTGCCTTGCTGCCACCAGAAGACTGCCTTGTTTCCCCCGAAGGACTGCCCTGTTGCCTTAGGCCGGCCCGGCTGTGTGAGAAGGAAGGCTGAACCTTCTCCCCTCATGCCAGGCAAACCTGAGCGACTCCAAGGCTAGTTGGCTGACCTGTTCAGAGCTACATGGACACATTAAGCTTCAGCTGCCTCCCTGCAACTGGCACTGCCTGGACCTGCAACTGGACCTGCCTTAGCCCCACGGGAGTGAGTCCCTGTTCCCAAAGAGGTCCCTCCCAAGGCTCCTGGGTCCTTGGCTGGTATCTTGAGAAGTCCTCAAGTTTTATACTCTGCACGCCGAATTTGAGATGGTAACTTTTTCAGAAGGACTAACCTGGTCCCTGTATCTTTTGTGGTTGGCCTGAACTTGTGACTTTGTCCTGGTCTAGCACGATCAGATACCCAGAGCGCTTTCTGCTTCTTGATGCGATTTTTACCTTTACTTAAATCTTTAAAGTTGCATAACTCCAGTTCTACTGATATGATTTATGCAATTTTAGTCTAATTCTATATATTAAAATGTACGCTATTTTTCTAAATTGGTGTAGGATCTCTCGCGTTTTGTTTTCACTTTATTACCGTTTCTATGCAGAATAAATACTTAAAACAGTGCCTCCAAGTTAAGCCCGACTGCTTTTGTGCCAACCTACCAAAGGGGTAAGCTTGGTCGTTTACCCCAAGGATTGTGGTTTTTGCTTGAGAAGGGTTTTCACCCCACCCCAATTTCTTACAATAAACAATCAATTTGGCGTTTCTCTTCTTTAAGAATTACTACCACCTTGGCCATGAATAGATCATAGGCATGGCCTTTCTCCTTTGCACCCTCAAACATTACAAAGCTGTTTTACCAATCCACTCTCAGATCTTAAGTATAACACTAGGCTGCAGAGCAATCAAGGACTGATTTAATAGATTATGCTCCTCCCCAAATTTGACTTGGTATTAGCTACTTTCTCTGCTCTTGTCAATCCTGTAGCAGGACAAAGGTCCTCACAAACCCACTGTCCAAGTACTTAATTTAAAGTCCTCCACCTGCTGTTTCAGTACCAGACACTTCACAATAAGCTGTCAAAACACTTCACCTCTGATCGGCAGCCCTTCCACACACCCATTATTCCAGTCCCTTGACAGTCACACGAAGCCACTTCCGTGCACCTTAATACCTGCCCGGAGTTTGATTGGTGTTATTACAGGAGCTGGGTCCTCACAAGAAGCTGTGCTAAGGCATTTCAGTCTTTGCAGTCATTTCCAAGCCACCCCAGTACCAAGGCTCTGACCGGCAGCTCTAGTTCGATGCCCAAATCATCCAGGCTTGTAGCTCCTCTCCTTGCAAATACAGTACCAGTTCTGTCAGCGATACTCAAACCTAACCTGCAATCCAATCGGTGCGCCAGATTCCAATTCTATAAAAACCTCGCTATACCACTATATTATTACTAAGGGCACCACATTTGTTCAGACTCAACTGCACCTCAATTCAAACCATTAGCTTTAATCACATTTCTGTACTAGACCGAAACAAGCAGCTCTGCCAATAAATCCAGTCAGCTATCCAGTCAATTCCTGGCTTCTTCCTTGACCACCCCCCACAACCTAATCGTCCGTATGGACTGCTTCCCCATCATGTATCCTCCTACAGATCACTTATTCATCCCAGTTTGCTCTCATGTCTTCCCCTCATGATGAGTAGTCAGCTCTGCTCCGTGGTCTTTCTACTCCAAATCAAGTAATGAAGAGTGAAAACATCCTGATTGGCCCGACAAGCAGACATGCAACGTCTTTCCAATGTTGCAAGGACCACGTCTTCAAAGGACGGTCAACTTTCCATTAGAACTTCGTAGGACACTGTGTGACAGAAGATTTTTATTGGGGAGCAATAACCTTCTATAAAATCAGGCTCTTTTAAAGATGACTGGACATTGATTTCGGTGTCATACTGACTTGAGTCCCAACCCTTTTACCACCCTTGACAGCACGCTATTAGCACCTTCGGACAGACAAGTTTACAAAATGAATAACGGTCATTCAAATGTAATGAAACAGTCTTGAGGGTAAAACACCAATGGGGGAGGGGGGAAAAAAAAAAAAAAAAAGAGGGCAGTTGGCCCAGTCTACAAGAGAAGGGACACTCTGAAAGGATCCATGGACTTTAGAGTCCAGAAGATCCATAGGGAAGTAGACATGTCACTGTGTGCCTCTTTTACTTCGCAACCCTACACCTACCCCTAATGAGGACTACAATACCACTGAGCTGGGGGCTGCAAGTGATTAAGACTCACCAGCCAAACAAGGCACATGTCCTCTCATGGGGCACCTGGAAGGCCAAGGAAACACTGCAGGGACAATTACAATGTTCTCCCGACATGTACCCCAAAGGAACCCCAGCAAAGCTGAAAGTGAAGAAGAGGAGCTCAGAAGCGGGAGGAAAAGTAAACTTAAGCCCCACTCCAACACACCCCCCCCCAACCCCCACATCCATCCTACCACCATAAGGATACTAGCAGTATTGGGAGGTCCTGCCAGAGAGGAAATGTGCGGCCGCAGACACCTTTGTTCGTGTTCTGAGCAGCAACAACCAGGAATCAATCTCAGCTGGAATCCCACACTGCACCATACTTTACCACTCCTCCAGCTGGCAGCACCTGTTAAGTGAAGATCCAATCCAAACGAGCTGGCATCCAATCAGGTCTAGTGTGGCAGGAGGATGATTGGCTGAGGAATAAGCTAACAGAAGGCTGGGCTGAAGCAGGCAGCAAGGAATTAGGATGTCATAGCCACCATTATACTTAGCCTATATTATACAAGATATTTGGAGATTTAAAATCTCAGCAGAGCAGCAATAGGAGGCAATGGCTTAACTACTGAGGAATTTCATGAAAAATGATTTGGCCAAAGCAGAAAAAAGGGTTTATTATGGTTGGAAGTTAAAAGGAAAGATTGATGTCCTGTTGAAAAACCTTGGAGAAACAACCACCATTGACAAGGGTCAATAGGTGTATTCTTGTCTCAAAACGGAGTTACCTTTCCATAACAGATTGGCACAGTGGCCCATGTCCGCTTATATAGTGTTAGTTTATTGTACCACGGTTCTCACCTATTCGAAAACATTAAACTCCACTGAAAGCTCCGCTTAATCTCTTCGATTGTACACAACATTAGTTCTGGTTGAACTTCAAATAGATCGGGGATTTTCGTACATGATCGGACCTTCAGACTATAATATAACCATATTTACCATGTTTCAGGCCGATGCATAGATAGTATTAATGATAGGAAAAAACTGAATATAATGTAGGATTTCCAATTAGTTGTAGGGAAACAGTGAAGGAATGCAACTACAAATCTACTCCGTAATGCACCGAAGAGAGGAAGAGCATGTCAGGTAATGGTTACCTTGGTTTATAGCTGTGCAATATAAAACAATAATTCAACCGCACACATTTCAAGATTAGAAACCAATACATATTTGCACAAAAAAGTTATTACTTTTTATTTTGTAATAGGATTTTTCCACTCTATTGTGAAACAAGTGTATTAATAACATGGATAATGTACAACAAATCAAGGTGGTGTTGCATACAACTGAATGCATCTATATGGCAAATATGGAAACATGTTTTTCGTGAAATAAACTATCCAGAAAAAAAAAAAAAAAGAAAAAAAATGAAGCCAATTCCCCTCTCTACCCAGTTATTAAATGTCTACGTTTCTAAATCAATATAAAGTAGTGACACGGTGCTTTGCTTACTGATTGATTTATTAAAACAACCACCGAAGTATTAAAAGCATTAATCGTACAATACAAGCTTAAAACAGGTTTAAGGATGCATGAGAATTTTGCAGGCCAGGCAGCTTTAGAGCCCGAAAGATAATTATTGTTACACTGAGCATCCGACAGAATACAAGTTAACGAGACCTTAAATAAGTTGAATCAACATTTCGTTACTCTGATTTAACCAACAATCACAATGTCTTCAGAAGTAAATTCATAAGAAGGAACCTCTAAGTTATAAGGAGCAGGGCCTTTCCTGATCCTTCCAGATGCATCATAATGCGACCCGTGGCAAGGACAGTAATAGCCACCAAAATCTCCTGCATTGGAAATGGGTACGCAGCCAAGATGTGTGCACACTCCTATTAGAATAGCCCATTCTGGTTTTTTGACTCTGTCTAAATCATGCTGAGGGTCTCTTAAATCAGCCAAACTGACTTGAGCTTCCTGGTCAATTTCCTTTTGGGTTCTGTGACGAACAAAAAGTGGTTTTCCTCTCCACTTGAAGACCATATTCTTGCCTTCAGGAATTTCAGACAGCTTGACTTCAATCTTCGACATTGCCAACACATCGGCAGAGGCGCTCATAGTCATGACAAACTCTGTGACAATATTCTTAGCAGCGTACGCTGTAGCAACAGCTGTTATTCCGGTTATCAAGTAGGAGAAACTTCTTCTAGAGTCCACACTGTCCTGCGAAGACTTGGTGGGCTTTAATACTTCTGCTCGTCTGTATTCGGAAAAATCGGGAACAGTGACATCGTTGTGTGCAAAACGGACAACAGAAGGACCTGCAAGCAAAACAAACACAGTTAGCCAGAAAAGTTAAGTAGCAAACTGACTGATTGTCATTTCTATCCCATGCAACATACACTGTGCTTTGGAGAAGATGCTGAAGCAAAAGGGTGTGTGGTAGTGCATCCAGTTAAAGGGGAGGAAAGCTTTGTGTACACAGATGTTTTTTTGGATGCATTTTGCAATTCCATGAATGGAACAGAGAAAAAAAAAAAAGAAAAAAAAAGAAGAAAAAGAGCAAAGCCTTCACACAAAGGTTTGTGGTTGCAGCAGGCAAAAATTAGGAAACCAATCTGTGGTAGGTTAAAAACACTTGTTACAAGGCAAATTTAAAAAAAAAAAAAAACCTTATCGTCTATTCCAGACACTTAACTGGAGATGTAGCACACAGACAAGTAATCTTAAACAAAATCTATATTGCCGAAGTGCTAAGGCTCGGAATGATCTGTCATTTTTGGACCGCGCACCAAATGAAAAAGCATGACACTTCGAAGTGGATACCCATCATGCACAGCCCACAAAATTGTTTCCCTCATAATTTATTATACAGAGCGAACAAATTCTAAAGCCATCCATATGCTTTCAGAAGCAACATCAGTTGATACTGTTATGACATTTCCTTTAACCCGATGATTGAATGGGAGCAGAGATTTTTAATACATACATGTGAGGCAAGTATGTGAAAAAGAAAATCACCTTACCACCTGCCTGAGCCCCGGTTGCTCAGAATTTTAAAGTCTTTTTCTTAAAAATGTAGGTTACAGCACTGTGTCTTTTTGTTTTTTCAGAACCCAAAGTATCCAACACTAGATTTAAGTATCAATTTGGTTCAGGCCTGACTGGAAAGCCAGTGAATACTTCTCATATCACACATCCTTATCATATGATCATTACTACTGTAACGGCTTGACCAAGAAAATGTTGTGAAACATGAAGCATGTCAATGTGTTTTTTTTAATGGACAAACCAACTAGAAACAATAGTAGTCATAGCCTATGATAACCATAGATATGGTGTCTGGGTCTACCAATTCAGAAATGAGCAAATTCATTCTACTTTTATTTACTCTGGCACACAAATTCTCAAAGTAGTAGTGCAGGGTTTTGCGAAATTCACCAACGAAAACAAAGGAATTTTTAAAGGCAGATGAAAGAACCAAAGGTTAGCGCTGGGTGTGTTCAAAGCCCATAGACTGAATACCACAAGGCTCTTAGACCGTGCATGCGCTGCCTAGGCGAGACCTAAAAAGAACAAAAACACAAGGCGGCATTTTTTGCTCCATTTATACAATGAAACTTATTTTTGCAAGTCTTACACTGATCTCAAAATTACTATAAACTGACAGCTCTGCTCAATAGATACCTTTTGGTGGCTATTCCTTAAGCCTAAGAGAACAAAACAAGACACATGGTTCAACATCCAACAACAGATCAGGTTTTGAGTTATTAGTGCGCGCCTGTAATGGTTTTCACCTCAGAAGCAGATAGTGGCCAGTATGGCCTGTTACACTGGCTTCTGCTACTTTAATCTGCCCTTCTAATAATATAAAGATAAAAAGAAAAAAAAAAATTGGTCCAATAATCTTAGACTTCAAATTAAACCAAGTTCACGTTGCATTAACATGACAAATGGGCCTTGGTCCTAAAAGTCTTTTTAAAAGACTAAGATTGTGCAGGAAAAAAAATTAAAAAGTCAATCTCAAGCAAACTGAGTTCTAGGAAAAGAATTTAATATTCGGACCATTCATTCAAGAGTTGAAAAATATTAACAACTCAAACAGAGGGCAAATTCAGGATACAGTAAACATATTAGAAGCTTAAGAACCACTCTAATATTCATAAGAGGAAAGTGCAATAGTAAAATGGATTAAATTAGATAGGGCTATAAGAGATCAGGCCTTGAAAAATCAAACAAATTATACTAAACCTGAAGGTCTAGTGACCTGAATTATCTACTCGACTTAACTGCAATGTACTGGACCCATAAATTGGTGTCAAATTGTATGATCCTAGTGCAAGAAGCTGGCCTGGTATATGATGTCCACTAATTAAAGTGGGCACCTTGCACCAGTCCAGACAACCCTTATGGTGATTTAAGAGGTTTACCTTAGAAAGCTATCCAAGTGGTAGCTGTGGAGGGCAGCCTTCAGGCTTAGTCTTGAAGGAGTAATAAAGCAGCTTGTTTTACCAAAATGCAATCTTATAGTATAGATTAAAAGAAAAGAGAACCTCACAGTAGTTATAAAAATATGTATTTATTATATAACACTATCTAGTACGTTACTGTATCTCCTACACAAAGATAGACACAAAGCACACAATACTTCAGCAAAAAAATGACAGTAAATAGCACTAATACTCAGTGGGCCCCAGGGGGAGACCAAACCACATACTAAGAAAGTGGTATAAGAACCACGACTCGAGTCAAGACAGTGTCGAGAGGACGTAGAATTGCTGGGACCCCAAGGAACCACCGAAGGGGAGTAGATAGGGACCCCACGGAGTGCGTGTGCAGTGTGAGAACACGACTGCGTGCTCCGTACAAGTCTATGTGAAAGTCGCAGTTGGATTTTTAAAGTTTAAGGACCCTTCCCAGTGGACTTCGAAGAAACCCCGTGGAAGACAGAGGGTTGGAGAGCCACCCCACCCATGGATACCGAAGTACCCAAGTTACCTAATCCCAGGGAAGCCGGGTGCATAGGTGTGAAGGGGTGTCGGAAACCGCCGTCGAACCCAATGGAGGACTTCGAGAAAGTGCCGCTGCTGGAAGAGGAGAAAGTGTCAGTTGGAATCCAAACGTGGATTCTTGTCGAGGAGTACCTGAAAGCAGAGGGGACAGAGTCTGGGTCACTTGAGAGCGGCCAGGGGCTCAGTAGACGAATGCCCACCGATGTCGGGTGCTTCAGGATAGTTGACGGTAACCTTGACTCCGCAGCTGCGGGGACCAGGCGAAGTCAAGGACGGCCAGGTACCGGATACGAGCTGTCCCACGAAGGAAGTCGAGTGCTATGGGGTCGGTGTCCGGCGGGAGCACCAACAAGTCTTGGCAACGGCAAACCACGCAGAAGGTCAAGGAAGTGTACGGTTCGGACCAGCAAGGTCCAGGAGACTCACCACAAGCAGGGGAGTCAGGGCAGGCCCCGAGCAATCAGGGGAGCCCAAGGAAAGCAAAGGTGACCCTCAAATGAATGAAAAAATATCAATGTGCAGTTCCTAAAGTGAAGGAGTGTTCAGATCTCTTGTGGATTGCCCTCACACACCCCGGAGGATGTCATGCTTCATCATAGGGCTTTTGCTCCTCGTCGGGATGGCGCTGCAATGACTGATGGGCAGATGCGAAGGGGCTCTTTGCCGGAGATCTTTTTATGAAGAAGCTGTTGGGTGTGTGTGGGTATGCGGTCAGGGTAGTGCGGCGAGTGAGTGATGTGATTTAAAATAGGTCTAGTCCTGCCGTGTAATAATTTTATTTTGAGGGTGCACTAGCCTAACTAAAATGAGTGAGCCCTGCCTGGAGTTAATGGTCTTACCGGGTCTTTCTAGTGTAGGTGGTCAACATGTTTCTTGCCTTATAGCCCCTGGCGGGTCTAGCGGCAATTCGTCAGGACCGGTGTCTAAAAAAGAAGGTGATCTTGACTCTTACACTACCACAATGCTGGTTCAGTGCATCATGGTGTAATCAGCGTTGCTAAATGGCGTCAGGGAGTTTAGCCTGAAAATTTGAGACCTGAAATAAAATGAAAGTAAGAATACAAAGTGTTAGACCGAAAGTGCCCGGTCTTGGTAACATATCATCCCACATAGGTTTCACCAAACTCCTGGTAAAGGTGGATGAATCGCCGCTCGTGGGGTGCATTAACATGTAGTTGGAGGTTGAGGTGACGAGTAACTGACCAATTATGCTCTCAGATAGGCCAGATCGTTGTTTTTCTAGAGCACATAAACCACTAGATGGTGCTCTATTATATACCAAATTGGTCGAAGAAATGAAGGGTTAAATTGCCCATAGTAATCAAGTTTTTCATGAGAGGACAATTGTGCTCAGTTTGTGACAATGTTGGTGCCGGTATATTGGGCGAGAAGGGGTTAAAATCTCTGCTGCACGGTCAAAAAGGGTGTCCTCTAGAAATGATTATCGTGACTATAGACGATGCATGGTAGTAAAACAAGGTGGATTTTTGCATTCCTATGTGGTCACCATATCCGTGTGGGCTTGCAGCGTGAGGAACGCGGGGTGACATTCGTTCCTGTGGTTTTTGTACCATCTGTCAGTTCACACAAGGTAATAAGTGCCTAGAACCAGCCGCTCGTGGTCTATATCTACCGGCACTCGTGCGCCTGACCGTGAAGTGGCGTGACAGACTTGCACCGTATGAGCAATCATATCCCAAATCAACATGAACACATTACAGACACACTCACCCCAAACTTAATTGGTCAATGCAGACAGGGTTATGTAAACAGAGCACTTCGTTGTTCGGTCCTGTAAAGGAACAAAAAACAAGAGGCGAAAGACGCCAGCCATCTGTAAAAAAACATGTGCTCATTGCCTTACCGGTGCGTTGCTATCTTATCGTATTGCAAATCCCCATGGTTGGCGGCGGTGAGTACTCCCGTAAGGGTGGCGTGGCAACTAGCTATCGTCCTACCCCTGCTCTGGGCCCCGTGAAGCAGCCTCTGAAGCCCGGGTCTATGTACTGATTCGCAACTACGTCTAAGCGTGCAGACACTAGAGCGTCAGACGCGGCGGCCATCTTGGGTGTCAAAATGGCGGATAACTTTATTGAACTTCGTGAAGGGACAAAGGAGGACTGCGGGAAAGCAAATATTGAATATAACCAACTGTGTGGGGGCATATACTGATGCAATAAGCGTGTGGACTTAAAGAGGACAACGATAAAGAGTGATCGTTACGGGAACATAACATGTTAAATGTAGCCAACAGTATTGGATGTTTTACTCAGTTCAACATATACTGTTGGGATTTATACGTGAACACTGTCAGTACACAGCTATCTTGTCATATACCTCATCTGGTGTGTTAAAGATTGGCAAAGTCATAATGCCCCAGTCATGAGGGAGTGTGTGCACTACACAGGAGGGTAAACGTCATGTTGCCTACGACCATGACGAAGGTAGTATTTTATTCAATTATGCGGCAATACACGGTAATATGCCTGGGGTTGTGCATGCTATTTTAATGCAGAAAATAGTGGACTAGATATGCAGGTAGAGTTTGCAATGTGTCAAGGTGCTGTTCAAGCCTACTGCTTAGCAAGGCGTTCTGGTGCATCTGAATGCTAACAGCAAAAGGCAAAGGGGGGCCACCCTCCTCCTAGTTCAAGTTAGAGGATGGACGGTGTGGTTACCGACAGGTTGCAAAATTAGTATCCACACTAGGTATAACTAAGCTAGAGGCCAGGCATGACCTGGTAAGGGGACAATGTTGTTAGGTGCGGTTTAATTCCACCCAAGGAACGTCATCGTTGAGACCCCCAATGGGGCTAGAGAGCCTAAAAAGCCATTGTTGCTCTTTTCTGAAAAAGGCATCCTTTCAGATCGGAGGGTGTGATTCCAAGATAGTCCAATGTAAGTCATCTGTTGTATGTTTTGATTCAGTAAAGTGGGTGCACATCCTGGTGTTGGTCTTTTTACACCTAATATTACTACGGTGTTCCGTAATTCTAGTCTTGACGGGGCATGTAGTCATGCCCACGTATTTTAGGTGACAAGAACAGGTAATCAGATACACACAATTGCGCGTGTTGCAGTTTGTGTGTTTCTTTTGGTGTCATGTAAAGGTGTCAGTCAGGGTAACTGTTTTGCTTGCACTTGTGAGGGGACAAACAATGCACTGCCCACACGGGTAGTGGCCCGTAACAGGTGGTAGGTTCCACAGCTGGTTTTGTTGGCGGTTCTTTCCTTGGTCACCTCCGGGGTGTGTGAGGGCAATCCATAAGAGACCTGAAAACTCCTTCACTTTAGGAACTGCACATTGATTTTTTTTTTTCATACCTTAGTTGGGAGTACATGTGCAGGACCTGAAAAAAAGCTCCTGGTTCCTCCCTTTTGAGAAACCGACCCTCAAATGGACCCGGAGGCACAGGAGTCGCAAGAGGACCTCGAGCAGCTTCACAAAACAGGCCACGGAGCACTCGGTGTGAGGTGGTTGAAGATCTTTGTAGGAGAAGTTGCCAGAGATAGGGGCTACTCCGAGCCCAATGCACTCGTTACAGAATTGCCAACAAGCACTTGCAAAAGTACGCGGTGCACAGGGCTTCAGGTATGCCAGCCCCCACGAGGGATTCTGGCCTCAAACTGAGTGAGAGGACAGCTCAGTCATCAAGCGACGTAGGAACCCACCTCCTGTGTTGCTGGACCCTTCGGAGTCCGTAGGAGCTCGGGATCAGCAGACCGGTCAGCAGTGTTGCAGTGCCTGCGAATGCAGGGCACTCACTCCTTCACTCCAAGGGAGATCATCTTCAGGCTCCACAGGTGCTGCACGGATCCTGTATGGTGCACAGACGATGCAGCAGACTGAGAGGGAGACGAAGTCAGGCCCAAACAAAGTCCAGAGTGCCCAGACGGTCGAAGTGCAGTGGTTTCAGTTCTGAATCTTGTCCATGACGAATCTACGGTCCTACAGCCAGGTAAGCCCTTAAGTACCCACGGGAGAGGGTTGGAAAGAATCAGGGGACCCTCCCGGGGGAGGTTACTCCCATGTCCTTTGTCCAGTTTTGCGCCAGAGCGGGAGCCAACGGCTCCCAGGACTGGTTTGAACTTGACTATGCACAGGGACACCAAATGTGACTCTCATGCAGACTTCCAAGCGCTGGCAAGCGCACCCACCCAGTCCAAATACACTAAATCCTGTCTGGGAGGTGGTCACACCTCCCTGTGACAGGATGCCTATTGTTCTGCCTTCCCCTGCTAGAGCTTGGCTCAGCAGCAGGAGGGCAGAAATGTGTCTCTGGTCGGCAGCAACCATTTTGTGCTGTCCGGAGCTAGAAGGCTGGTACCGGGAACACCAAGAGCCCCACGGAGGGCTCTCCTGGTGGGTGAAATCATAACTCCCACACCGGTAACGGTGTGGAGGTATGATTCCAACATGTTTGACACCAAACACGATAGGGTTCGTTGCAGCCATTTTCAAGCTGGTCATTGTGCGGTCGCGCAATGCCCCTCTATGTTAGCCTATGGCTGCTTCACTGGCAACCCGAGAGAATGGACTCCGTAAGCTGCAGGGGTGTCCTGCTCATGCAGGGGCACCCTCTCACTTAGAACCAAGCACCCTACCCTCAGGATTGTAAAGGCCTGCTATAGGGGTGACATAGGGTTTTAAGTGCAGTGACCCTTAGAAATAGTAAACCTATATCTTAAGTAAGTGGTGCATGCACCATCTTACATAGGCTGCAATGGCAGGCCTGTAGTTCCATTTTGCATGGTCTCTCATGGGGGGCATAATACATGCTGCAGTCCATGGGAGACCTCTAGGGTATCTATGCCCTGGGTACCATATAGTAGGGACCGACAAGGGTACCCCAGTATCCAATCTGGAGTGTACCCAAGTACATAACAGTTTAAGGAGAAAGCAGATAGACTGGGGTCCTGATTAGCAGGATCTGTCAGACTAGTCAAAACATAGCTTAGTACCAGGCAAAAAGTGGGGGTACCCATGCAGAAGGATCCAACCTTCCTACACCTAGGCAAATATTTTCTTTCACAGACCTGCCTTTTTCTTCATTATCACATTTGAGAGCACCTTCAAATATGTGAGTTCAGCATTTCTGCTGTACAAAAAAAACTTGTTTGATTAAATAGACTAAAGGTTGCTCCATGTACAATAAGAATCTAACCATATGATCTCTGACTTGCCTCCTAGTTCACTAATAGCACTGCATTCAGGGCAGGAGTGTTACTCAGTTCATGTTTAAAAACATGATGTCAACACACTGTCATTCACAGATAGTAAATTTCTCATTGAAATGACCAAAAACTTTCCAATTAACATGCAGTTTTGCTGATAAAACTATATAGTGCATAAACAATCTGTAAAAATTGGATTTGAAACATTTATCATTTGCACATTACACAGTAAAGTATTCTGATTTGTTTTCATCCTATTAAAATGTTTTTTCATCACAGAATTTTTAAAAAGTGCTGAAGTATATTTTGAAATGTTTGTACAGTTTACTTATTGGCTACTTAAATTTTGTGCATTAGAGAATAAATTCAGACACTCTACAGCCTTTCATTTCACACTCTTTGTACAGCGGGTCAGAACTCTGCAGTCAGAGAAAAAAAGTGAAAGAAGATGTCAAATGACTTCTGACCTCTGTCTTCATACACAGAACAAATGTGAAAAGCTAAAAACAATATTTAAAGGCATCTTTATTGCTCCTTCGCCTTCTGAGTGAACAGAACACCTGTTCTTTGTCCGCTCTAGGCCCTACATACAGCTCCTACTGATAAAATCTGACTAGCAATAGCAGGCGCACCAGTAATTTCTCAAGGCCTGGTAATGGAACAGTAACAGCTTCTGGATCGTCATGTGATGACAACTCAACGCATTCAAAAGTCCAAATACAGGAAATTGAATGAACTGCTTACATAAACCTTTGAGATCTATCTTACATTGTCATATGGGCTATGATTCTAGCAAAGAATAAAGGAGTTTAAAAACAAGATTTAAAGCCACAAAAGGTGATTGTAGTAACAGATTCATGAAAGTAAAATATTCAAGAGCTCAAAGAAAAGTAAAGTGAACTTGTGTAACAACCTTGCTGGGATACAGGTAGTGTGCAAGGAAAGGCTGTCATTTTTTGTAACACAGCAAATGAACTGTAAACGTTCAACAGTTAGGGAAGCAAAAATGAAACACATTATTTTGTAACCCTGAAGTGTGATGGAAAGAAAGATTTTAATAGGATCAAAACACATCAAGACATTTTTCTTGTTGAGGCACACGATAAATATTCACTGAAACCAGATTTTCACACATTATCATTTGTGAACAATATAGTTTTATCAGTAAAACTGTATGTGTGCAAATTCAGTGGCTACTTCATTGGAAAACGTGCTGTCTGAAAATAACAGTGTGCTACCACACCAGGCATGAAATGCAAAAACTTTATTTTTTATTTTTTTTATTTGCCCGCATCATGTACATTAAAGTTAGATGGGCTGTGAATGCTTGTCAGTCTAAAAACTGGGTTGTGGTTCTAAATAGTATGGAAAGCATTGATATAGACAAAACCTTCAATACACAAATTAAACATTTGCCAGCGTATACAATTTTAGGTCTTCCTAATAGACACACATTTCCACTAAAATTGATAAGAGGCCGGCAGATTGCACAGGAGCTGGACGCGGCTCACCGCCCATTCGTTCTCTTTGGGGCACAGACAGGATCCCAAAATAAACTAATTGGTTTCAGAGGATTGGCACTTAGGGGAGTGGACGAACCAACTGTCTCCATGGAAAGTAAAAGTGACCCGTTTCAAGAGATTTGGTACCCATTCATAGAGCCTTTTACAACCAAACTAAATCAGCTGACTTGTCCTCAAGCCGTTACTTACAGTGCCCCACCCACCCTGGAGGCACAGAGTTAGGATCTTTGGGAACAGAAATCCAGGGAAGTCAAGACCTCTCCCTACAAACCTGGAGTACCTTCAGACTAGGTTGGGGGCTGGTGCAATGTAAGTATCATGTATTGCTCTTAGGGTTAATAAGTTGGTGGGGAGGGCAATGTTTTCCTTCTTATTTGGTTCTGGGTGGCCTCTAGGTTGTAGGCAGTGATGCCATACGTTTTTTTGTTGTTGTTTTTTTTAAAGGGCACGCAAGAGACAATGGGGAAGCACATTGACAATGGAGGGTGTATGGGAGGGGCTGAGTGAGTACACAGAGGGCAGGCGGGAGATTGCTGGGGGAGCACAGAGACAACGAAGGAGGGTTGTGCAGGAGGGGCTGTGGGAGGACAGACATGATTTTTCATGACAGTACTAGTTAATTGGCCTAAAATTCTATAGAGCTCAGTTCTGTAAATTCAAGAGCAAGGCTTTGAATAACTATACCATATTCAACACTGCTAATCTAAACAATGCAACATTAAACAATTTTAGGAACTGGACTGCAAAGATTGCCTTTTGAAGATTCTGGGATTGGTATCCCTTGAACGCAAACCTCAAAAACTGGATGGAGAAAACTGATTCACATTGCAGGATTTATTTTTTTGCGCAAGTGTGATTCCAATGTCATCTTGGCTAGCTACTCATACAGCTTCTGTTGTACAGTTTGGTCATTTCAGTTGACACCTCTGGAATGGACACTTCTTGTTTGATATAAGCTGGGACACAGTGTCCTTATTAGACCTATTCAAGTCTGGTAAATAGTCTGCAAATTCAGCCTCAGAGACTCTTACAAATTTATGGTATACCCAACTTCTAAATTTTGTGTAGTTTAAGTTTGATTTGTATAGCAAGAATAAATAACGTTTTCCTAACTATAACTAAGCTTTAACCTTTGGTTTTTTCATTGAATATTAAGTATAATGGCTCCATCCTATGCAAATAACTTCATGGGCCAAGTAGAGAACTATACACATGCTACTTCTAGCATCAAACGGCTGGTATGGCTAAGAAGATACATTGATGACTTATTTATCATATGAAATACAGGAAGTAGAAAATTGAAAGCTTCTATCAATAGTATCAATCTTACCAGCACATTCACCAGCAACAATATTAAACAGAAGCATCAGCTCACTTTTCTGGATGTGCTAGTCGCCATTCATGAACAAAAAAAATTATAACTGAACTGTACTACAAGCCGACACCCACGCCACAGTAAACTCAGCATCGCATGCAGCCAAGCACTCCAAATAAGACTCATCAGCAGCAATTTGGGTACTTGTACAGAATATCTACAGAAGATTGCTAGATTATGTCAAATACAAGGTTATCCTTAACATATCATACAGCAAAAATTGACAAGTCTTTGCAGTTACCCAGGGAAGCACTTATTTGGAATACCAACAGAAACAAAAGTGAAAGGATCCCATTTGTGGTTGACAATCAACCATCAACTCACAACTACATAAACATAGTGCATAAAACGCTTCCCTTACTATCCACTTGGGAAAAATTGCAAAAGGTTTTTCCAAAGCCGCCAGTCATTACTTACCGCAGAGCTCCCAATTTACAATCTCTTATTGGGAGAGCAAGACTCAAGCAAGCAGTAACAAAGGCAGAGGTTCATTGCTGTGGTTCTAAAAAGGTGCATCACGTTAATACTTTTTACAAACATCAGTAACTAGTTCTGTTAAGAGAAGGGCCTATGGAATAAGACAGCATCGTACATGTCGCTCACCATGCATCAATTGTGATTCAGTGGCAACGACAAAGCTGTAAAAAATCAAAACGTAGGCCAAACAGAGAATGACCTCCATCCACATTTCAGAAATCACAAATCAACAATAATTAATTAAGAACTTGACCACCCCCCCCAGAGCCTTTGTAGGCCTAATCTCCCAGAGTCTGCTCTATTACTTTGTCCAGAAGAGCCGACCCCAAAACAGACTAGTTTCCTTGCCCGCATCAGTGCGGGCAGGGAAACACATGTTTGATTCTGCCTGGTGGAGTAGGCATGCCTTCCCTGCCTGCAGAAGCGCTGGAAGGGAAGACATGTCAGCTCACATCCGGCAGGAGATTTAAACATGCTCCCGTCGGGTGGGAGCAGACTTCGCTGCTCTGTCCGGAGGGAGCAAGCATGTATAGCTTCTACCTCAAGGCAGGTGCAATGCCGCCTCCCGCACTATGTGGGGAACCGACTGGGGACCGAGGCCTCCCCCACCTGCGGCCCCCAACTTGAGGTTTGTGGGTGCCTCAGGACTAACGAGGCTCGAGGAGGGGCCGCGCTGCCATGTGCGGTAGAAGTTGACTTTACGTACAGCAACAAAATATTACTTTAAAAGTTTTTTAGAAACCTAGAAATTCACTGAAAAAAGTGAAGGTTAAAGTAATGTTATGGTTAGGTGAGAATTTCAGTGACAACACAGCGTTTTAAACATACAAAAACACTGGAATTCAACAGTTAGTTCCCTCTGGTAACTATAGCTCGTGCCCTTGCTATGCACTGCAAATTACCTCACATATTACATTACTCGTGACATCTTCTATGACCTCATTGATAATATTGCTGCAACATTTGCAATTAAATTATTGTGCATGGCGGGGGGCACGAGTTATAATTACCAGAGCCAATTATAATGGGGGAATTTCAGTGATGTTGCACGTTTATTCCCACCCAATTAGAACGTTACTTTAGCCCTTAGTTATGGACAGATAGATGCACATAAAAACACACATGAATAGACCAGTATGCCAGGTATACAAAAACATTTCATTTTAATGCACAACCTATGGAAATAGGTTTCTTAGTGGTGCAAAGAAAATATATTTAAGGCTTTGAAAAAGTAGGGTAAGAAAAAAAAAAAAACATGGGGATCACGAAATATCGGCCCACCAGCCCTGGCTCCGAAGTGCAATTCTTTTTAGGCAGATGTTCGAAATTACCAGGTGAAAGTGTCGGGCCTCATAATGCAAAATATCCAACGGCTGAAGTTGGCTGATACATTGCCTCAAGCTATATGCGGTGGTGGGTTGGAACAAAATGTGATATACAGTCAATGGATGAAGTTTGGTCACCAAAAGCCCCCCCAAGTACATATATATCTATATATTTTTTTCTGCATGATTTTGTTTTTATAACACTAACCTGATAAGACACAAAGCTAGGGCAGATCCAAAATAGATTGCAGTACTTTTAGTAGCACCCTTTTGGTCAGAATCTTTTGTCAGCATCTCATTATTATCTGGCTGCTCGCCTAGAGGTATTTGAGGTAAAATAGTCACCAATGTTTCCAGTAGAAATAGGACAAATTCAAACATTCAGCAGATGAACAGTGAGTAGAACACTTGTAGTCTAATTTAAGATGTGATTAATAATGTATCAACACAAAACCTGAAGCTCCTGGAGCAAAACGAGTCAATCGATGAAGGAGGCTTGCCTTAAATTACCTTAAATTAAGTATACAATAGGATCGCCATGAATGGTGCAAGGACCATAAACATCAAACCTAAAAACATTGTCTGGCTCCCTCTGACTGCAACCGTTCCTTACCAAGGCAAACTCATTAAAAGATCAGCATTCAAACATCTGAGTAATCACTGAAGAGGACAACCTGCTCTGGTTAGTATAGTCTCAAAACTCCAAAAATAACACTTCTAAAAGTAAGACTTACCACTTATTAGTTATAAAAGTAGATAGTATGAAAAATAAATGCTTCCTAAAGGGTTTCTTTTCAAAATATACTGAAATTTGAATAGTGTAAAAGGGAAGAAGGGTGAAGGTATTGTGTTGTGGTAGCGATATAGGGTTAAAAAACAGGGCAAGGCATGGGATGTAGGATTGAATGGATTTTAATATATATATTTTATTTAAATTAATGTACAAGTCTATGGGTTGAAGTTTAAGTGTTAGTAGGGTTTTTTAAGGGTTCAGTGAAAGGAAGGCATATGGGGTAGTAAGGGCTGTTTAGGGAAGAGTAATGCCAAGGGGTAGTGAAGGTTTTTATATTGAGGGATGGTAGAGCTAAAAAGGTAGTAAGAGGTGTTTAAGATTCAGGTATGGGTAGCATTAAGGGATACTAAGGGGTTTTAGGATTCAAAGGATACTGCTAAGGGGTAGCAAGGAGTTTATAGAGTACAAACAAGGGTAGAGTTAAGGGAAAGTAAGGGATTTTTTGGGTTCAGGGAAGCGTTTAGTGTCACTGTTTGGATAGTATTTAAGGTAGGTAGTTCATTTTAAAACTTCTGTCTATTCCACCTTTTAATGAAAAAAAAAAAAAAAAAAAAATGGAATGGTTGCTTTTCACAATAACACCCGACTTAATTTCAAAGCACACTAGAGATTTGAAGATAAGCAATTTGAAGTGTTGGAAACAAACTGATGCCATTTCTCAGTATACAAAAAAAAAAAAAAAAAAAAAATTCAGAAAAGGGCAATCCTCCGACTAACAAAATGGTTTCCACTCTGTTTTTGAAACTAACATACTACCAACGGAAGTGGAAAGGTTTTTATCAAAATAACTGTTGACCGAAAGGAGTAGCATTTTGCTTACTATTTGCGCTATCTGCCACTGAAAAGGCTTACCACTCAATACTAACACCGAGTTTGAGACTCATGAATTTATGGGATTCATGAAAGGATAATAATTATATCACTTCAGCATTTCCCCTCTGAATCTTACTTCACATATGCTGCATCTCAAGGCTCAACCATTGATCCCCTTCTGTTTAATATCCGCCTCAGTTCACAACCTCTGACATCTTCTTTAATCACACCCACTGTAACTGTACTGATCATACGTTATTATTAGAGTTGCTCTGAACTCCATTGAGGTCACAGGGAGAAATGTCCTCCGCAAATAAAGCACTGGATAATTGCTGCAAAAATTGAGATTCTGGAGTAAGGCAACTGGACGAACTACCAACCTTCAGCCTTTTGGTCTCAAATTAGAACGTGCCCCCCCCCTCCGGCTTAAGTAACTGAGAAGTGCTCATAGGCTTTAATCGAACTCTTACACAAGCAAATCAGGAGGCTAAATGATGCGTGTACGTCAGACCCCTTCAATGAGCTTTCCTACACTTTAGGTCAAGGCAAAAAGCTTAAGCCACTATAGCGTTGGTACTTTCCCAACCTACTCTTTGTCAGTGGGTTATATTCAGGACCATTGGAATTATGCCATTCTGCAACCACTGCTTTTTTTTTACATAATGTATTTACTGTATGCGCCACTTAATCCTTAATGTGTTGCACAATCTGCAGATTTTAACAAAAAAATTGTTTCTAGCTCAAAGGTTCAAGAGTAACTAAAAACGTGGCGACGTGCTCATGTGTGGTCGAAGGGCTTCTCAAAGGAAGACTGGTCATCTTTCAGTTGCTTATTTTTTCATTTGGTTTTCAAACTGGTACTAATTAGGTAAATTATTTGCCCAAACAGTATTAACATGTGCAAAATGACAAAATAATGAAGTCATACTATTAATACAAATAGTGCGGCATTATGCCGCACACTTTTCCTATTCCTGCTGCATAATTTAGTCAACCCTGGTGCATAGTTTGGTGCGCCCCTGTTGCATAATTCCAATGGCCCTGGTTATATTGTTGAGCCCCTATGTGAATACTGCAGAAACAGCAATCTAAAATGTGCCGGCCAGACAGCATCTTAACCTAACGGTGCAAACCCCTCAAGTCAGGACTCATTTCAGCTACATACATAGATCACAGAGCAAAACAGTGAAAACTGACCCCTATTTTCTTAGACAAAAACACCTTCCCTATTGCAAAGCCAAAACCCTGAGCTCACAGCAGGCTCCACAAGTAAGTGTGCCTACCGTCAAAAGGTTTCGAACTAGTGGAATCTTCTCAGTCCAGTCAGCTCAAGTCTGGAACTTTATGCCAATTCGAAAAAAGAAAAGTTGATAACAAACAGGAAGCTTAGCTTCACTATAACAAGATCTAGCATAATTAAAAATTATGCAGAGGTACTGTGTTCATTATGACGCTCTCTGCAAAACGCGCATAAGCACGGAGATGCACAGCTGACCATGTTTGAAGAAGGTGTTTAAACCTCAAGGACCTGCATAAAACACCGTTTCAACAATGAGCTTCAAAAGGGCATGAAAATCTGAGAATGTTGCGGCCTTGCCGGGGATGGGACGTGCTATAAATGCTGCAATACAATTAAGACAGGGAACTGAGTGCAAAAATATGAAATGGAAGCACTGTGCTTAAGCAATATATGAAGCCCAACATAAGAGTATATTGCAACTGATGACTTGTCTCTTTCACTATGCACAAGAGAAGGTGTCAAGAGGTATTTCACACTAACTTGTTAGCAATGAAGCAAAAATAAATAAAAGAAACATACTGCAAGCCGTCTCAACCCAGCACAAGTTAAGACTAAGAGGAGAGGAAATCAAGTGAAGTAGCAGAAAAGAGGGGAAAAAAAAGATCCTTTCTGACTTAGCAGACGTGTGAGAAGAATTCCAAAAGAACACATCAACAGGAATAGAACCACAACACCACTTCGTAGACCGTAAGAAGACTATGTCCTCCGACAGATCCCTAAAAACCGAGATGTAAACAAATTAAGTGTTGAAGGTTCCTGTGCCTTAAACAATTTAGAGCCCCCCTCCCGATTTAAGCAGTGACATACCTGGTAGGTCTTCATGCCCAGGTGAAAAGTAGCTTCCGTGTATGTAAGTAACCTCAGGCATGCAGGACACTAAAGGAAGAATGGGCTAAAAAAAAAGTTTAGATTTATTTCCCTGTCCTGCGCGTTCCTCTCTGTAGAACCTGTCGCTCCCCACCAGCTACGTCAGTGTTAGCCAGGTGAAACATGCCTGCTCCTGAATTCACACACGCACACCTCAAAATACAGCAGAAAGATTTATTTTGGTACCTCTTCCCTTGATCAAGTCCGGTCTGGAAAGTCTTTCTGTAGTTTAAGAAACGAGCACCTTAAAACAGTGTCGCAGAGTACAAGGCTATTATTAGTTCGTCTGTGACGCAACTGGTGCCCACGTTAAGTGCTCTGATACCTTCGGGACTAGTTCACGCTATATAACCCCCCCCCCCAAACACACAAACACTAGCTAAAAAAGCATTTGCAATGCAATAGGTCTCGCATTTTCGAGAGTTTAAGCTATTGGCACTGTAAATGACCATGCCTTTTGTTTATCTGTTTTAAAAACAGCACACACAAAAAAGGCATTGTAATTTAAAATGTCAATAGCTCAAACTCTCATAAATGCGAGACCTATTGCATTACAAATACTTGTCTAGTTTGCCTGCTGAGTGGATACAGGAGGATTTTTTTTTAATCAATTTCACTCTGCTGTTAAAAAAATAAATAAAAAAAAAAAAAGCATTGGCATAGCCAATAGGTCTCGCCTTTGGGTTCTTTTAAGTGTTTAGCCAGAGATATTTGGAAAGAAATTGTGTGTGTGTGCGCTTGACCGAGAGATAGAGGAAGCGAGAGAGAGAAGGAATGAAAGAGAGAGGGGAACAGATAGTGCGTGTTACAAAGAGAGTGACCACAGGAGGGATGAAAAGAAATAGAGGATGAGTGCCTGGGTGATGGCTAGACAGAGAAAGAGACGGCAGAAGACTAGATACAAAGATAAAAAAAGAGCAGCAAAGAGACAAGGGGAAATGGTGAGAGGAAGAGTGGAAAGAGATAAACAGAGGAGCAGAGAAAAAAGAGGAGAAAGGGTGACAGAGGAGGGAGATAAATTAATATACAGGAAAGGGGAAATGAGTAGAAAATACATGAAAACTAGCCCCCTGCTTGTAACAGCACATGTGTAAAAGGACACGGCCTGCAAAGAAAGCTGGAAAAAAGGCGACTGCCCACTTGAAGAGACAAAACCCATGCGCAATAAAAAACCCTAGCGTCGCCTTCTTGCGTTCGCTCCTTGCCCCCCCCGCCGTCCCCCGTCGATGCCCCACCACACTTGCATAATTACTGCCTGCTTTTATTCGTAGTGTGCCAACAGCTCAGAGCCAGAATGCTTAATAAAAATATTGCTAAAGCAGTACGATTCCAGGGAATGGGAAACAGAGTGGGGGGGGGGGGGGGAAGCAAGCAGATGAGGTGAACGGAGGGGTGTCTGGGGTGCAATGGGGAGATTGAGGAATCCAAAGTGAGGGAAATAAATAATTGAGGAGAAGAGGTGCGTGGGAACAGGGGGAGGAGTGAATACAGGAGCGTGAGAGCTCTGGGGAGGGCTGTGAAGAAGGGAGAGGGAGAGAACAAAGAGCAGCCGGCTGACCGGACAGTGTGGGGTGTGAGGAGACTGGTGTGAGGGGGAGACGAAAGGCGAATAAGGATTATAGAAATAAAGGTGAAGATGGGGAGCCAGGAGTCCGGGGGGGCACGGGGGTGATGTGGAGGAGAGAAAGAAGCAGTAGTGCACTAAGCGAGGTTCAGAGAGTCGCGCGAGGAGTTTCCGTCAGCGATTGAGGGGGGGGGGGGGGAGACGAAGAAGAGATGCGCTTGGAAAGGAGCAGATGGGCGGGAGAAGCGTTTATAGGAGGGTCTGAGGGGAGAAATCAAAGAAGAGGACGTTAGTGAGGAAGGCTGAAGAGCAGCTTTAAAAACACCTTCAAAAAGAGACATTTAAAAGACGGGGGCAGTTTGTAGACAGCTAGGCAGAGGGGTGATAGTGAGATTGCAACAGAGCATCGCGTAGACACTGTTTAAAAACTAGACAGCGAGACTGCAGCAGGACAGACAGGAGACATCCGTTGTGAGGACAATAATACTGCCAGCATCACCCTGCAATGGAGGGGGTGAGGCTCCAACAGGGCTGCGGTTGCTGGAGAGAGAGAGAGAGTTAGGGCCAGGGACATCAGCAGCTCATCGCTGTCCGCGCAACAGGGCAGGAGTGACACAGGAAGATAAGCATGAGACGGGGAGATGTGCAGAGACGCAGAGGGAGGGGTGTGCCCGCGGGGAGCTAGGTGGAGAGGGGAGACAGAACGCAGAGAGCAGGAGCATGGGGCAGTGCGCGATGGGTGTGATAGAGGGTGGAATATGAAGATGGGAGACCGCGAGGAGAGGAGATGGAGGGATATGTGTGAGGGAATACGAGGAAGAGGGAAGCGAGAGAATAAATATAGAATGACGAGACAGCGCGTGGAAAAGGGCGAAATACAACAGAGCGAGAAAGAAGAAAGGGGGCATGCTGGAAGAGAGAATGGGGTCGAAAAGACAGTAAGAGATGTGAAGGTGGCGACGAGCTGGGATAGTGTTATGGAGAGAGAGAGATTGGAGGGAGAAAGAGTGGAAATGAAATAGAGGCAGGAAGAAAGGAAACGACGGGCGAAGAGTATTGGAAACAGTTTGAAGAGAGAAAGAGATAAGGAAAGACATGCAAAAGAGGGTGCTGAGAAGGGAGAAATGCCAGGAAGGAGTAAAGATAGAGGGCAGAGGATTGAGAATGATGAATGGTAAGAGGGGGGGCAAACAGGAAGAAGAGGCAAGAGACGACAAGAGTAGACAAAGAGATAACAAGCGCTGCCGCGCGTGCCAGGTCGGCGGCGAAAGTGAAATCGCCGAGTTTGGAGCAAAAGTGCACCAGGGCCAGCGCGACCGCCATCTGTTTCCAATTAACGCGAGATGCGGGTGCGTTAATTGGAAACAGATGGCGCTGCTGCTCGCTCCCGAGCTCCCTAGGCCAGGGGAGAGAGAAGGCGGGACATGCACCCGCCTTTGGCCAATTGCGTGCTGTCTTTCTTAGAAAGACGGCATGCAAAGGCCAATAGCAGGTGATGAAAAAAAAAAAAAAAAGCACACGCACGAGCGTGTGTTCCGAGTTTAAAGTCCTTACTAAAAGCCTCGCAGAGCAGCGCTGGCTCAGACGAGACCTAAAAACACATATTTCACATGGTTCGCTTTTTGGCAAATCATTCTGTTTAACTCTCACAAAAAAGCAAGTTTTACAACAGATGATGCACACTCAACTACATATCACACAGTATACATACAGACACCTCACGCACAGAAACATAACCACGTACCACGCACTCACACACACATCACACCTTACACACAGCGCATGTCTAGAGCTTACACATACTCACACATATAAAGCAAAACACACACACACACACACAGCTCACAATATTAATATCCATACCCCAAATTTAAATGCTCGAGACCAGCATCAGCAAAATAAAGAAAATACAAAGACACACATGGAGACACTGACGCACACACACAGCCACAGAGATAAAGCCCACAACATTGTTGCAGCATTTTTTAAGTCCGTTTCAGTGGAGGCAGTGTTAACACATGCCAAGCTGTAAAATTCATAAAACCTGAGAAGACAAAAGGGATACAAAGATGCCCAGCAGACGAGAAACACTGCTTCCTGCAAAACTAAAATGTGCAACTGTTCCCACAGGATGAGCTGGCACAGCATGAGTTACATCCTCACCACAAGGGCCCCTTCATGAGGGTTCAGCACTTCAGGGGAGCAGGAGACATTAAACAACACAAGTTATAAAACATTTAGGCGGCTGGGCAAGGAATAAACCGGGTCCCTCTGCGTTTTATGATCTTGGATATTTTGGATATAATGTGTCCGTCAGCAGGGTCTCGGCTGCTGTGTGAGGAGGCGGTCACAATTCATGCAGACAACTTATAGGACCGGAAGACAGACAACTTAGGAGCAGAAGCCAAGCATCGTGTGGGACCGGAAGCCAGGCACGGGTAATAAACCGGTTGTTAGGGTATATATACACACCAGCTGGTGTCAGGCGCCCACCCCTTCCAGGGCTCTGCAGACACAGCCGTAGATGTGTGCGAGGCACGGCTAGGCTTCCCGAGTTAATGGACACGCAAACAGGCACTTTATGTTTTAACCAACGAAGCGTTAGGACACGTGTGATACTTTCGGGTTGAGTTTGCGCCATATAAAAGTGCAAAAAAATATATAATAAGCATTTTAGAAGATTGCTATGGTGCCAACCAGGTAGGATTAAACATTGCTCTATCAGAGACCCCTCTCCGATGAGCCCTGCTTACTTCCACAGTTCCAAATTCATCTTGAGAGAGTATGGTTGAAATGAAGTGTTGGCGCATGAAAACACGAAACTGCACGCTCGCCCTAGCTGCAAACCTTCAAACAAAGCGTGGCAGCGAACACGAACCCCAGCATTCCCCAGACCCGGAAGCTTCCATCGTTCCAATCGCAGGCTGAGCCGCGGATCCCCATGCTTCTCGTACATGCCTGGCATCAACTGCTCAGGCAACAACGCCTTAAGGCTCCAGGTACACAACCCCATAATCCCGAGGACACAACTGCGAGCCGCCGCATCCTTGCGCCGACGCGCCATTAATACGTCACCGGAAGAAGGGGGGGGGTGGGGGGGAGTGAGAGCGGAGAGGGTGGAGAAAACAATGAAACCATTAACAGCGCGGCGCTCATGACGAGCGCCGTGCTGATTATGTAGGCCAGTGAGTGTGTCATGCTGCAACTCAGCATGCTGGTCTGCAAAAATCCTAAAAGAAAGTTCCCCTCGGAGACACATGAACCACGCAAGGGGACGAAAACTGTAGTTGGGCGGTGCTGCTTCCGGAATAAACGGAAGTGACGTATCGGAAGCCAACAATAAGCCAGCTAAGAAGAGCAATGCCAGAGTTAACCAATGGCAAGCGGCAGGAGAAATTACCCTCCATATTCTGTTTACTACAGGTCTTGCGACAGCGCATGCGCGGTCTAGGCTCGACCTAAAAAGAAGAAGAATTTGGGCTGCCCGTACAGTCCAGCAATATAGTCTGTTTGTCTAGAATATAGTCTCTGTTTGGCTAGACAGTGTCTCTGTCAGTTACTCAAACCTAGAGTACATTAGAGGTTGTGTGTTATTACTAACAGAAGCAAAGTGATTTTTGTTTCTCGCTATGAACATTATACTAGATAGTTGAGTCCTTGTGTAGCAGGCTTAAAGTTTAATGACGACGAGTGCATTTCCACCAACCAGTTTAAGCTGCTAATTGCATACAGTGCGTTATATGGAGCTGACAGGGCTAAAAAAAAACAACAAAAAAACACAACCGGGCAGCGAGACATATAATTCATACAAAAAGGTGACGAAGACAAACCTATAGAGGTCTTTTACATGCACGTATAAACACAAGTCTGTCATTATACTAACGGCAGGCACAAGGTACAGTCTGGCCAATTCTATGTCATCTTGTCGTGCAAAGTTCAGGTTTAATGCATTTCACCACTTCTCTTGGTGAAAGAGATTATATATATATATATATATATATATATATATATATATATATACACACATATATACATATACACACACATACTTTGGGGTGCCTCAAATGGAGGAGCCTTCATGTTTAGTTTTTTCAAACACGATGACAGAACAATTTCAGATTTAGGGACTGATTGACAGGTTACCTGTAAGAACTTGGAAAACTAATTCCCCTTAGAGGTGCAGGAAAAGCCAAGTTCCCCTTCTCTATGATCACAGTGAGAATACGGATACCCTACCATCCTGCTCAAGTGGGCTAGCATGATAATCGAGGTCAAAGCAGAGGTAACTAGCATTGGCAAAGCCAATAGGTCGCACTTATGCAAGAGCTATAGCGTTTTAGCCATGCTGTGCACCAGCGTGACTGCTGCCCAGTATGCCTAAAAGTTAGTGACGTAGAGGAGTGTGGCGTGGAGTGTGTATTGGAGTGGCATAGAATGGAGCTGCGCGACATACAGTGCAGTAGAGTGGACTGGCGTAGACTGCATTGGCGTGTTGCAGAGTTAAGTGGCATGGAGTGCAGCTGCATAGAATATAGCGGTGTACAATGCAGCATCATAGAATGCAGTGGCATAGAGTGTCGCATAGTAGAGTACAGTGGCAGAGTGGTGCAGAGTAAAGTGGCGTAGGGTGATGCAGAGTATAGTGCTGTACAGTGGAGTACTGCAGAGTGAATTGGCCTAGAGTGCAGTGTTTCAGAGTAGAGTGTCAGAGTGCAGACGCTTAGAGTGGCGTAAAGTTGTGTAGAGAGCAGCGGTATAGAGTTCAGCTGTGCAGAGTAGATTATAGAAGCATATAGCGGATTGGCATGCAATGCAGGGGCGTGGAGTGGTTCAGAGTACAGTGCATTGGCGTACAGTGTATTGGCATTGAGTGCAGGGGCGTAAAGTGAAGCGTTGCACAGGGTTGTCAAGTGGATTTGTGCATAGTAGAGTGGAGTGGCCTAGACTGGAGTTGTGCATAGCAGCGTGGCAAAGAGTGCAGTCTTGCACAGTAGAGTGACGTAGAGTGCACTGGCACAGAGAAGAGTGATGCAGAGCAGAGAGGCGGAGAGTGAAGTAGGCCAGAGTGGCGTGACGTGGAGTTGTGCATAGTAGAGTGGCAAAGAGTGCAGTTGTATAGACTAGAATGGTGCAGAGCAGAGAGGCATGGAGTAGTACAGAGTGGAGTGCAGTGGCGCAGAGTGCGGTGGTGTAGTGTAAAGTGGAGTGGTGAAAAGAGTGCAGTGGTGCAGAATATAGTGGCGTAAAGTGGAGTGCTGCAGAGTGAAGTGCAAAGAATACAGTAGTGCAGAGAGAAGTGGCATAGAATACAGTGGCATAGAGTGCATTGGCATAGAGTGACGCAGAGGAGAGTGCATGGGCATGTGGGCAACAGTGGAATGGAGTAAAGTGGACTGGTGTAGAGTGTTCCAGAGTATAGTAGCGTAGAGTGCACCAGCATAGAAGTCAGCAGCGTACAATACATAGTCGTAGAATGCAATGACTTGGAGTGCTCATTGTAGAGTGCAGTGGTGCCGAGTCGTGTCGTAGAGTGACAGAGTAGAGTGGCGTAGATTGCTGTGGAGTGCAGCAGCATAGAGTATACTGTTTCAGAGTACAGTGAAGTGAAGTAGAGTGAGGTGGTGTAGAGTGAGGTGGGGTAGAGTGTAGTTGTGCAGGCGAGAGTGTAGTGGCATAGAATAAAGGCGTAAAGTGGTGTAGAGCTCAGTGGCACTGAGTGCAGAGTAGATTAGAGTCATGTACAATGGATTGGCGTGGCACGGCAAAGAGACACGTCAAAGAGTAGAGGTGCATAGAGTGCAGTGTTGCAGAGTACAGTGTTGTACAGTGGTGTAGTGTCGTAGAATAAAGGCGTAAAGTGGTGTTGAGTGCAGTGGCACAGACTGGCAGAGTGCAGTGACGTAGAACAGATTGTTTTTGAGTAGAGCAAGGTGGCATACAGTGGAGTGATGCAGAGTAGAGTGAGGTGGCGTAGAGTCGAGTGGTGCAGGGTACAGAGTGGAATATGCATGTGTTGTAGCACACTTCTATTTCAGCCAACACACCTTCAAGTGAAATCACTATTACATTTGCGCATAGTTTCACTGATAAAAGTATACACAGCAGAAATGAGAGCCTGTAGAAATGTCAAGTGTATTGATTTGATCGTTTTAAAATATTTGTTGCCACCGTACTAAAGAATTACCACAAAATGTTCTTCATTTGGGATTTTCTAATTCTGAAATATCTTCACAGTTCATTTACAGACTTAACTTTTGTTGTGTGCTAAACAAAAACAACAACGTACAGCCTTCCTTAACCACTCCTCCAGATAAGGGGGGGGAGCAGTGGTGGTGCAGAACACCCCGGACAATGTAGAAGAAATATTACAGCAACTGAACATCAGGGAAAGTTATCTCCCAATACCAAAGGACCCCACATCAGAAGTGAGAAAACTGATCCAAAACCTTACCAAGAAAGGCCTCACTGAGGGTTTCCTGAGCGAACCGGAACATGGCTTTTTGAACAAGAAGGAACTTAGGATCCCTACCATCTAAACACTTCCCAAAGTACACAAACGCCTGGAGAAACCTCCAGGGAGACCCATCGTTTCAGGCTGCAGGTCAATCTTGGAACCCTTGAATCAATTTATAGACAACTTTCTGCAACCTTGGGTGGCCGAAACCAAGTCATTTGTAAGGGATACGATGCATATCATTCTGATGATGGAAGGTCAAGCCTTTGATACATCCACTCAACTCAACTCATGGTTACTCTTGACGTCTCATCCCTCTACATCAGTATTCCTCAGGGAAAGGCTTTGGAAGTGACCAGGGAAACATTAGAAAGACGCCCTAATCCACACTGGGTTCCAACTGAATTTTTGGTGGCACTACTGGAAATTGCCATGTCCAGGAATTACTTTGTTTTCCAAAACCAGTTTTTCTACCAATGTAAGGGCGTGGCCATGGGGGCTGGTTTTGCGCCGAGCTTGGCTAATCTCTTCATGGATTCATACGAAGAGGAACATCTCTACAATCCCAATAACCCTTTCATAGATAACATCGCTGTGTGGAAGAGGTATATTGACGATGTGATAATGATATGGCCTGGAACCGAAACAAGTTTGATTGACTTCAAAAACTGGCTGAACGATCGATCCAATGACATCCAGTTTACCATGACCCATAGCACTGACTCCATCAACTTCCTGAACCTTACCTTCAAAGTGGAAGAAGGATCGCTATACACTGATTTATACAGAAAATCCTCAGAACGTAACACGTTACTCAAATATGATTCACACCACCCGAGAGCTCTCAGGGACAACTTGCCTCACGAGCAATTTCTAAGGCTGAGAAGAAACTGTACCCGAAGAGGTGATTTCTTCAAAGAAACTGAGACGCTTACACAACGACTTAAAGAGAGAGGATATCCCACCAGTTTACTCAAACTGCCCAGGAAATGTGCCTAGTATTGTCCTCGCGACTCCTTGCTTGAGGTTAAAACCAAAGAAACAGGAAAGGACAACATAGTCTGCGTTACCACCTTCAACCCCAGAAGTAATGAGAGCAAGAAAATTGTGAAGATGTATTGGAATCTAGCGGCCGTTGAACTTGGAACCACTGAGGAGCCCATCTTTGCGTTCAAGAGAGGCAAGAATGTGAAGGATTTCGTAGTAAAAGCCTACCTTGAAACACCAAGACCACCGGACATACGGAGTCATTTGACCTTACCACCTCTCCTTGGGCATTACAAATGTGGCCATTGCAGGGCATGTACCCTACCTGTTGAGGGTACCTCATTCACACACCAGAACAGGTCATATAACCTTTCACAGCACACAAACTGCAACAGTGCAAACTTGATATATGCCATCAAGTGTCCGTGTAGCAAGTTATATGTGGGCCAGACTACTCAGAAGGTGAAGGCTAGAATCCAACAACACCTCAACAGACATAAATGCAAATTACAGGGAGCTCCCCTAGTCGAACACTCCACCAACGAGGGACATTCACCTGACAGCCTTAGATGGAGGGTATTGGAGAAAATCCGCCCTCACCCTAGAGGTGGGAACATTGGTACAACACTGAATCTCAAGGAGTGTAGGTGGATACACTCTCTGGACACAGTCATGAATGGACTAAAAGAAATGGAGGAGACCTTCAGACAAATGGGTCAGCTATAATACGGCTGACACAGATTAACTTTTACGTCTCTGGTCGCCACTTAGTTATAGTATTGCAGGTTTAGGTCCTCCAAGAGCATGAATGTTATGACACTTCCACTTTGGTTTGATGTACTCCCACTGTATGTTAATTTCCAAAATGCATGTCAACCATACTGTAATGTTTTTAATCCTTGTAAAGCATTGAATATGTGGTGGTTTCGTAATATATCTTAAACATAATTGGCCCCTCCTTGTGGCCAGTAATACATTATATAAATCTCATGATTATTGAACAATCATTCATGCATGAATGCCACAACATTTCCGATTTGTCGACCACACTGTAATATTTTTATTCTCTGTAAAGCATTGAATACGTGGTTGTTATAGCTTAAACATGATTAGCCCCTCCGTGTGGCCAGTAAATCATTGTGTAAATCTCGTGACTACCGAATAATCAATTGTGCATGAATGCCACGACACTTCCGATTTGATTTTCTTCCACCTTACCACATGTCTATCACGCTGTAATGTTAGTAAAGCATTGAATAGGTCAGTGTGCACATATATATGATTGGCCTTTCCTTTTGACAAATAATCCATTATGGACATTATTCCTGTTGTAGATCCTTAACTCCAACACAAGTATTTTTTCAGGACGCACAAGTAGCTGGATTGTGTCACGTATGTTTTTAAAGGCAATCGCGCATGTGACTTCTAAATAGCTGGTTACACCTGGTCTCCACATACGCATGGCTTGCGTTTGGGTGCACGTCAGTAACTACACAGCGCGACTCCCCTTGCGACTGTGAGCGCAGGATAGGCTCAGCGTCATTGGAGCGCCGCAGACAGCATCCAGCTGCTGCGGACCACCGTGCACGTTTTTCCTTGACGTCAAACAGACGTCAGGCTGTCCTCATTTACGGGCACTCGAACAGTCTGTCCTGTGACTGCTGGATTCAACACAGGAGCACTTCGACTCCAGGTAAGCGGAAGCGTTAGCGATATAGCTTGTCCCCAACCCTTAACGCCCCATGCGGCAACAGCCTAAGTCTTGTGTCCTTTTACCACACAGCCCGAACCCGGACTAAATATCGGGCGCAGAGGACAACAAATTCTATTCCTGCGCTGATTTCCACAGCAGCCACTTGACCAGGATATAATAATACATTTATATCGTACACAGGTAAGACCGGACCCGTCAACAGCCCTGTTATACCATAATCCTACCCGACAAGTCATGTGGTTTTTGATCCAATACCCATTATGCAATTTCCCTTCTAGATCAACACGCCTAATCTTTTCAATCAATTCAGAATCCCCTTTGGAGTCTTCCTGATTTCTTCAGGTAAGACCATTGTTGTTTTTCACCCAGGCAACGCATCTACTATACGTAACCATGCAGTCCTTTTCATTAATACAATTAACTTTAATCCCATTAGATTACCAGTGATTTGGCAACATCCTTTAAGGCATCATTAGGAGGATTCCCTTACGGATGTGTGAGTATCATGATAGAGGTACCACCTCCACAACCCTTTCAGTTCATTGTTTGCCTAGTTGGAACCTACCTGACGCGCATGAATTTATTTCATTCTAGGCTGACTTCCCCTTACATCCTTCTCCTTAAGAAGACCCGCCATGAAGCTTTCTTAAATAAGGCTAATACCTGGGTCGAAAAGTCGACGTTATGTTTGGTTCAGTTGTTTTCGGGTCATCTGGTTTTAAATTAGCAAGTAATTCTACCAGAGACACTGATCCCCTCCCATACGGACCATTTTTTAAGCTCCTTCTTCCTTTGTATAATTTGTACATATAATTGTTTCACCGATGTATATATGACACTCACTTCACTCATCTCACAGAGCACCGTCGTTCTTTCACTGTAGTTAATGTCACTTTTTCCTTCAATTGAATTGTTGACAGCCTTTTCATAAAATGCATAATAATACTCCAAGTAAATACGTTTGACGCAGTGCATAATTGTGGGTCTTTTGTGTTCCAACCTAATCACTAAAAGCATTTTTGACAATAAACTAAAATGTATGTTTTTTATTAATTTCTTGAAATTCTAAGCAATTGTCACTACCCGACAGAACCAATTGTAGCTTTTACTCAGATACCCAAGTTCTGAGGGACACAGGGTTACCCCATTGTGACTATATATACTCCTCCAGAGCCAGCATGATTGTCATATAAATCTTCTCAATTTTAAGTCAGAGAAAGAAAAGTAAACACCAAACTCCTTATCAGAGAAAGCTTGACATTTGACCTCTGTCTTTAAATGCACAACAAATGTGACAAGATAAGAACAGGGTTTGAAGGCCTGTTAACAGAAATGGAGAACTAGTGGACGAATACAGTAAATAGGGTTTGTGCAAAGGAAGGGACGAACTAGAGCTGGACAGCCTAAAACAAATAGAAAGCAAGTGTGAGTTACAAATCCAATGGTAAACAATGGGCGAAATTCATTCCCAGGAAGCTTTCCTAATAACCCAAGATGTCGCTAGCAAATCAGACAGCTGTACTGTCTGGTAGACTTCGACATAAAAAGGGATGTCCAGAGTACAAGAAATAGGTGGACAAGCTCTCTTAAACTATGTGCATTACTTAAATCACACCAACCCATAGATCACCTGGTGCAGTAAGTAGCGAATTATAGCCTGCACGTGTTTGGGGGAGTTAGTCAATTTCTAAACAAAACAATGCATTCAATGTACAATAACATCCCACAATTAGAAGGGTAATCGGCGGGACAGTGGAGTGTTAATCTGAACCCTATGTTTTCAAACACAGACATAAGTGTTGGATGGAGGAAATATCTACTCTTTTACTGCATACACTCTTATGGGTGGGTGTTCGATGCAGCCTTGGGAAAAATGTAGCAACTCTAGCAGCAAAACTAAAAGTGTGCATATGCTTAACCGCAGAAGTGGTAACCTTAAATTGTAGAACGCGAAAGGGCATAGTCACTTATGTCCTTCTCCCGTCAAGTTTTTCGCCTGAAAGTGCTTCGATAGCCATCAGCAGGGACCATTTAAAAAACTAGCCGCTGACCTTGCTCCGACACCTCATCGCCGGGTTTTTTTTTTTTTATCATTGCCTCTCCTCTACCGTCTCTCTATTGCTTCGGGTCACCATGTGTAGTACACTCCCCACCAGTATCCTCTCACCGTTGATGCCTACGATAGCCTTAGGCCCACTCGCCGGGGCCCGCCCGAGAAGCGAATCGCGGGTCAGGAAGGGCTTCTTCATCTCACGCAGCTGCAACTTCTCAGCCACCACCGGAACGCCGGTGACCAGCGGCTTCAACGGACCTGCTACGGTATGCGAAGTGGCGGCCAGATAGGGCAAAAAGGGCCCGGAACGGGCAGCTACCGACAACATGGCGAACACTCTCCCCAATTGGGAACTGAAGGTGAGGAAAAGGACAGCGCAGTATTTTGACGTCATTTGTGCAGCGCGGCTCAAAGGCTCTGGCCAGTCACAATATGGCGCAGTTACGTCTACGACATAGGAAACAAAAAAGGGACTATACTCGCGATGGATGAGCTGAACGTAGGGATAGGTCAGAGTGTGCCGCGTGTGACGTTAGAAGTTAGGTACAGCTTTAGATGGGAACGAATCGCCAGCCACAATGTGGCCGACTTATGCGTCTGAGTCCAGTGTTGCTTTTGACGACCCTAACTAGAAGGTGAAACCACAGTTTGACGTAATGTTCTACTTCAGTACCCAATCTAGTGCTCGCTGTTAAATCCGGAAGAATGGAAGAAATTGCGAGATACGTTAATGTTATGTTTGTGATGAACACTGTTTCGAAGCAAAAAGTTATTTGTTAATCATTACATTAACGGATTTCGTCCCTGTATCTGTCTTTACGTTTAGCATGTTATTGGAATTGCTGTAATTCCTCTGAATGACCTCAGTATTGTAATTGTATTTATATAGCGCTTACTACCCATGACGAGGTGTCGAAGCGCTTTTCTGAAAGCAGCATGCTACTCCAGAGAACCCAAAAGGATTAGTGGTGGATTAGTATAGGGAATTATGAGTATAGTATTAGCATAGGGAGGTACGAGTTAATTTGAGCTGAGGACATACCCAGGTCAAACAGGATTACTTTAGAAGCCATCCCAGACACATTGGATGATCATCCAACTACTGTAGAAGTCATTTTCACATCATCAGACATCATCAAGCTCTTAAAGTCATCAGCAGAGTTTAGAAACCTGAGCCTGATGATTTGAAGATGACTTGAAAATGAGATTCTGATGACTTCACAAGATGTGATTAACCTCGACGATTTCAGGATGACTTGAAAATGATTATCTGATGACTCCACAAGGTGTGACTGCTCCTGATGATTTCAGGATGACTTGAAACTGAGTACCTGATTACTTCACAAGATGCATTGCTACTGGTGGTTTTAGGATTGTTTGAAAATGACTGTCGGATTACCTGACGAGCACCACAGTCTTCTAATTAAAAAGACTGGTTCGTGATGATTTTAGGATGATTTGTTGATTGCTTCAGGAACATGTCCAAAATTTTAGTTTATTTATTTTTAGAGATGCTCAACACTTTCGAAGATTTCAGAATCTCCTTTTAATTGGATAATGAACACCAATTACACATTACTGCATTTTCAACACTGCAATTAAACTTTAGCATTAGCGGAGACTTCAAGCTAGAAGGCCTGGAGTGCTATACAGTTAATAAAATCCAAATTTAGTTTATTTTCAAATAGTTGATTTTTATATATGCTAGCTCAAATCGTATGGCCACCTGAATACATAGCGATACAAAAGGGGATGATGGACGGAACGTTTGAGCCAATCAAACACTCACCCCAGTCAACTGATCTGGGTTTAATCCATCATCATTCTTTAGCTCACTCCACCACCCCAGTTCAGACATGGCCATATGCAAATCAGTCTGACCCTGTGCCTCATGGGAACAGTCCAGCCCGAACTGCCAAGCCATGTCTTCCCTGGACCGGAAACAAGCATCCTAGGACCGGTTTCTGGCATTCCAGCCGTCATCAGCCAGGCTTGCTTGAATCCAGTGGCAAAGTGAGCAAGGGACCCACGTCTGGGCATACCCCCGCCAACTTAGGGCGAACAAAGCGATACAAAGGGGATGATGGACGGAACGTTTGAGCCAATCAAACACTCACCCCCAGTCAACTGATCTGGGTTTAATCCATCATCATTCTTTAGCTCACTCCACCACCCCAGTTCAGACATGGCCATATGCAAATCAGTCTGACCCTGTGCCTCATGGGAACAGTCCAGCCCGAACTGCCAAGCCATGTCTTCCCTGGACCGGAAACAAGCATCCTAGGACCGGTTTCTGGCATTCCAGCCGTCATCAGCCAGGCTTGCTTGAATCCAGTGGCAAAGTGAGCAAGGGACCCACGTCTGGGCATACCCCGCCAACTTAGGGCGAACAAAGCGATACAAAGGGGATGATGGACGGAACGTTTGAGCCAATCAAACACTCACCCCCAGTCAACTGATCTGGGTTTAATCCATCATCATTCTTTAGCTCACTCCACCACCCCAGTTCAGACATGGCCATATGCAAATCAGTCTGACCCTGTGCCTCATGGGAACAGTCCAGCCCGAACTGCCAAGCCATGTCTTCCCTGGACCGGAAACAAGCATCCTAGGACCGGTTTCTGGCATTCCAGCCGTCATCAGCCAGGCTTGCTTGAATTCAGTGGCAAAGTGAGCAAGGGACCCACGTCTGGGCATACCCCGCCAACTTAGGGCGAACAAGCGATACAAAAGGGGATGATGGACGGAACGTTTGAGCCAATCAAACACTCACCCCCAGTCAACTGATCTGGGTTTAATCCATCATCATTCTTTAGCTCACTCCACCACCCCAGTTCAGACATGGCCATATGCAAATCAGTCTGACCCTGTGCCTCATGGGAACAGTCCAGCCCGAACTGCCAAGCCATGTCTTCCCTGGACCGGAAACAAGCATCCTAGGACCGGTTTCTGGCATTCCAGCCGTCATCAGCCAGGCTTGCTTGAATCCAGTGGCAAAGTGAGCAAGGGACCCACGTCTGGGCATACCCCGCCAACTTAGGGCGAACAAAGCGATACAAAAGGGGATGATGGACCGGAACGTTTGAGCCAATCAAACACTCACCCCCAGTCAACTGATCTGGGTTTAATCCATCATCATTCTTTAGCTCACTCCACCACCCCAGTTCAGACATGGCCATATGCAAATCAGTCTGACCCTGTGCCTCATGGGAACAGTCCAGCCCGAACTGCCAAGCCATGTCTTCCCTGGACCGGAAACAAGCATCCTAGGACCGGTTTCTGGCATTCCAGCCGTCATCAGCCAGGCTTGCTTGAATTCAGTGGCAAAGTGAGCAAGGGACCCACGTCTGGGCATACCCCGCCAACTTAGGGGCGAACAAAGCGATACAAAGGGGATGATGGACGGAACGTTTGAGCCAATCAAACACTCACCCCCAGTCAACTGATCTGGGTTTAATCCATCATCATTCTTTAGCTCACTCCACCAATCCAGTTCAGACATGGCCATATGCAAATCAGTCTGACCCTGTGCCTCATGGGAACAGTCCAGCCCGAACTGCCAAGCCATGTCTTCCCTGGACCGGAAACAAGCATCCTAGGACCGGTTTCTGGCATTCCAGCCGTCATCAGCCAGGCTTGCTTGAATCCAGTGGCAAAGTGAGCAAGGGACCCACGTCTGGGCATACCCCCGCCAACTTAGGGCGAACAAAGCGATACAAAAGGGGATGATGGACGGAACGTTTGAGCCAATCAAACACTCACCCCCAGTCAACTGATCTGGGTTTAATCCATCATCATTCTTTAGCTCACTCCACCACCCCAGTTCAGACATGGCCATATGCAAATCAGTCTGACCCTGTGCCTCATGGGAACAGTCCAGCCCGAACTGCCAAGCCATGTCTTCCCTGGACCGGAAACAAGCATCCTAGGACCGGTTTCTGGCATTCCAGCCGTCATCAGCCAGGCTTGCTTGAATCCAGTGGCAAAGTGAGCAAGGGACCCACGTCTGGGCATACCCCGCCAACTTAGGGCGAACAAAGCGATACAAAGGGATGATGGACGAGACGTTTGAGCCAATCAAACACTCACCCCCAGTCAACTGATCTGGGTTTAATCCATCATCATTCTTTAGCTCACTCCACCACCCCAGTTCAGACATGGCCATATGCAAATCAGTCTGACCCTGTGCCTCATGGGAACAGTCCAGCCCGAACTGCCAAGCCATGTCTTCCCTGGACCGGAAACAAGCATCCTAGGACCGGTTTCTGGCATTCCAGCCGTCATCAGCCAGGCTTTCTTGAATCCAGTGGCAAAGTGAGCAAGGGACCCACGTCTGGGCATACCCCGCCAACTTAGGGCGAACAAAGCGATACAAAGGGGATGATGGACGGAACGTTTGAGCCAATCAAACACTCACCCCCAGTCAACTGATCTGGGTTTAATCCATCATCATTCTTTAGCTCACTCCACCACCCCAGTTCAGACATGGCCATATGCAAATCAGTCTGACCCTGTGCCTCATGGGAACAGTCCAGCCCGAACTGCCAAGCCATGTCTTCCCTGGACCGGAAACAAGCATCCTAGGACCGGTTTCTGGCATTCCAGCCGTCATCAGCCAGGCTTGCTTGAATCCAGTGGCAAAGTGAGCAAGGGACCCACGTCTGGGCATACCCCGCCAACTTAGGGCGAACAAGCGATACAAAAGGGGATGATGGACGGAACGTTTGAGCCAATCAAACACTCACCCCCAGTCAACTGATCTGGGTTTAATCCATCATCATTCTTTAGCTCACTCCACCACCCCAGTTCAGACATGGCCATATGCAAATCAGTCTGACCCTGTGCCTCATGGGAACAGTCCAGCCCGAACTGCCAAGCCATGTCTTCCCTGGACCGGAAACAAGCATCCTAGGACCGGTTTCTGGCATTCCAGCCGTCATCAGCCAGGCTTGCTTGAATCCAGTGGCAAAGTGAGCAAGGGACCCACGTCTGGGCATACCCCGCCAACTTAGGGCGAACAAAGCGATACAAAGGGGATGATGGACGAAGCGTTTGAGCCAATCAAACACTCACCCCCAGTCAACTGATCTGGGTTTAATCCATCATCATTCTTTAGCTCACTCCACCACCCCAGTTCAGACATGGCCATATGCAAATCAGTCTGACCCTGTGCCTCATGGGAACAGTCCAGCCCGAACTGCCAAGCCATGTCTTCCCTGGACCGGAAACAAGCATCCTAGGACCGGTTTCTGGCATTCCAGCCGTCATCAGCCAGGCTTGCTTGAATCCAGTGGCAAAGTGAGCAAGGGTCCTAGGATGCTTGTTTCCGGTCCAGGGAAGACATGGCTTGGCAGTTCGTGCTGGACTGTTCCCATGAGGCACAGGGTCAGACTGATTTGCATATGGCCATGTCTGAACTGGGGTGGTGGAGTGAGCTAAAGAATGATGATGGATTAAACCCAGATCAGTTGACTGGGGGTGAGTGTTTGATTGGCTCAAACGTTCCGTCCATCATCCCCTTTGTATCGCTTGTTCGCCCTAAGTTGGCGGGGGTATGCCCAGACGTGGGTCCCTTGCTCACTTTGCCACTGGATTCAAGCAAGCCTGGCTGATGACGGCTGGAATGCCAGAAACCGGTCCTAGGATGCTTGTTTCCGGTCCAGGGAAGACATGGCTTGGCAGTTCGGGCTGGACTGTTCCCATGAGGCACAGGGTCAGACTGATTTGCATATGGCCATGTCTGAACTGGGGTGGTGGAGTGAGCTAAAGAATGATGATGGATTAAACCCAGATCAGTTGACTGGGGTGAGTGTTTGATTGGCTCAAACGTTCCGTCCATCATCCCCTTTGTATCGCTTTGTTCGCCCTAAGTTGGCGGGGTATGCCCAGACGTGGGTCCCTTGCTCACTTTGCCACTGGATTCAAGCAAGCCTGGCTGATGACGGCTGGAATGCCAGAAACCGGTCCTAGGATGCTTGTTTCCGGTCCAGGAAGACATGGCTTGGCAGTTCGTGCTGGACTGTTCCCATGAGGCACAGGGTCAGACTGATTTGCATATGGCCATGTCTGAACTGGGGTGGTGGAGTGAGCTAAAGAATGATGATGGATTAAACCCAGATCAGTTGACTGGGGGTGAGTGTTTGATTGGCTCAAACGTTCCGTCCATCATCCCCTTTGTATCGCTTTGTTCGCCTAAGTTGGCGGGGTATGCCCAGACGTGGGTCCCTTGCTCACTTTGCCACTGGATTCAAGCAAGCCTGGCTGATGACAGCTGGAATGCCAGAAACCGGTCCTAGGATGCTTGTTTCCGGTCCAGGGAAGACATGGCTTGGCAGTTCGTGCTGGACTGTTCCCATGAGGCACAGGGTCAGACTGATTTGCATATGGCCATGTCTGAACTGGGGTGGTGGAGTGAGCTAAAGAATGATGATGGATTAAACCCAGATCAGTTGACTGGGGTGAGTGTTTGATTGGCTCAAACGTTCCGTCCATCATCCCCTTTGTATCGCTTTGTTCGCCCTAAGTTGGCGGGGGTATGCCCAGACGTGGGTCCCTTGCTCACTTTGCCACTGGATTCAAGCAAGCCTGGCTGATGACGGCTGGAATGCCAGAAACCGGTCCTAGGATGCTTGTTTCCGGTCCAGGGAAGACATGGCTTGGCAGTTCGTGCTGGACTGTTCCCATGAGGCACAGGGTCAGACTGATTTGCATATGGCCATGTCTGAACTGGGGTGGTGGAGTGAGCTAAAGAATGATGATGGATTAAACCCAGATCAGTTGACTGGGGGTGAGTGTTTGATTGGCTCAAACGTTCCGTCCATCATCCCCTTTTGTATCACCTGAATACATAGGTATAATTATTTCTTGGAGACCGCTGCAGCTTTTGGGCAATGCTCTCTCTGGTGCTTGCCATTAAAGTCATTTTGTAAAGTATTTGCACAACTGGTTTATAAACTTAATACAAAGGTGTATATTGGGAGCTGATATTTGCATTATTCCTTCTTTACTCAGTTGACATTGACACTGGCAACGTTTTGTGTCGAATACATTGGTCTTTTAATTTGAGGCGATCTGAAAGCACCAGGATATTGTGAGGGGTAAGTATGGTGACCAGCAAAGTATTGCAAGCCCAAATGGTAACTCAAGGTGAGGCGTTCCTCTTCAACTGGTCTGTCATCAATTTCACTATAATTTAGCTCACATCTTAGTTGGTCACTTTTTCTAACTAACCTGTTCCAGACATTCAGGTACCATGCTATCCTGAGAGATCCTTTTGGCTTATGTTAAAGTTCTGCACACTTACCATTGATGAAATATAAGAGAAGACATTGATGTCTGAACTGTGTTAATGTCCTTCCTGTGTAGAAGCGTTCATTTACATGCATCACAGCAAGTATTTGATGTGAGGTAGAGGACATATGCATGTGTGTTCACCCCATGTGCTTGGGAGTGAGGAGCCTTGTGTTGTGTTAGTTGTGCACTCTGGGATATTCTCTACCACACACTGCCTGAGATGATGTGCCACTCGGAAGTGGAGGCTCTGGAAGTGCCATTTACAACTGGGGTAATTTAATACACTTTGCATTCTATGGCGTATATGTTACAGAGCCTTACTCTTTATATTTGCCGCGGATGGTCCCAATAGAATATTTTTATTTGTATGGTATGTTATTTTCGTGGTTCAGCCACCTTACGGATTATGTTATTTTTCCCGCCAAGTGAGTCATGCACTCTACAAATTGATATGACATGACTTACAGGTAGGACCACGAGGAAATTGCATGTGCAAAACAAGGGTGTGTTTCTTATTTCCAGTCACCCTGTGATCTATACCAAGTTAAACAGCTAGATTAAAAACAATTTGCGCCTAGCTTTTAGTTTCTTAAACACTCAGACTGAGGCCCTTTGTAAGCTGCAACGCACATCATGGACACACAACATGCCAGTCACTTCCTTTAAAACAGCAAAGTGCGAGTGTATGCAGTTCTGTCAAAGAGCAGTGATGCCCCCGCTTGTTCACGAAATTCGAGTTAACTGTTTACATATTTTGCCTCGAGCTAGTGCAGATGGTGCTGAAGCAGCCAACTTCGTCACTGCCTCCGGTTCCTGCCCAAAAATGTGATCTTATCTCCTTCATCTGCAATTGTTCGCCTCGTCTGAAACTGCTCCTGACTTAGCTGCACCTCTTTCTGCTTCCCCCATACCTTCTGCTTAACTCAGGCTACCTCAAATGCAAGTCTGCTTGCCTCATACGTCTGCCTGTGCCAGCTGAAACTGCCTGCATCGGCCATGACAAGCTGCCTATAAACCTCAGTTCTGTCATCCTCAGAGCCCATTATACCCTAAGGCTAAATCAAACTCCTTCCCCTATATGACCAATTCCTTTAGTGTCCCTCCGCCTCCATCCAGATTGTGCTAGGGCCTATTTAAAACTGTGACATTCACACACAAACATCTGACGTGAACATAAAGCTACTCATGCAGATCTGCGACCCACTTTGATATTTGGCAGGTTGTCACTTTGTGAAAACAATGTTTGGCAATCCAGCGTATTCAGAGTATCATTTACTGTTAAGATTCGTTTTTCCCACCTGTCGCTTTCAATCTGCCTGGTCATGGCTCCTTCCCATAGCTCACCCACATCCTCCAGCATTCTCGATCCATAATTCATGCATGTACTGCTGATTAACCTTCCTTCTTTATGCAAATTCTCTCTTCTTTCTACAATACCTCCGCAATCTGTTTTCTTCTTCAGAACTTCTTTTTCAAAATGTACAACTTTGCAACAATGCTCCTTTTTATTCGTTTATTTATTGCTATGATAAATTCCAGATCTTCCCCACGTCCCTATTCAGTCATCTTTTCCAGCATCAAGGCCAGGGGTGGGTCATTTGCGACAAAAACGAACCATCCACCTGCACTTCCTGTCATCACGAAGACTGCCCAAAAGCAGCAAGAACAGACATCTATTTTTATATGAACTGACTGAGTAACGTTTTTTTTTTAATGCCATACTTGTCCGGAGCCTTTGCGCACTGATTCTGATGTGGACGTGGGCTGTTTAATTTCAGAGATCAGGCGGCAGTTCCTGGCCCAGCCCCTCCAGCCTCGAAGTAGCACTAAGGGCTACCTTTGGGCTAGTTTTGGTAGGGTCCAGGTTACCATGCCGCAGCCGTCCCTGGTTGGACCGGAAGCGGAAGCCTTAGCCGAGTTGTGCTGTGGCCCAGAGAGAAGACTAACACATTGCTGCACCGGAGTGTGTGCAGACTGATCAGGCTCAGAGGGAAAGAGAAAACATTGCTCCGTTTCGGTGGTATTTTTTTTGGTGGGGTTAGGGGTGCGAGTGAGACGTGGGAAGTGAGGTGGGTGTGATTTCCCGCCTCTCCTCCACTTTGGGGTACTCTGCAAGCGCGCGCTTTTGTTTGAAAGGCGGGAGCCTGCCTTAATTTAACATATGGTGCTGTAATGTGATGCTTTATGTGAGAGAGCTGGAGGTAGGATTCCGCTCCTCACTTATTTTACCGAGTGTGGGGACTTTTCAGAGAGGTGGGACTAGGATCCCACCATTTGTGGGCTTTGGGACGCTACAGGGCACGGAATGTGGCACTTCCAATTGAGGCAGTGAGTTTGAGCTCACCTCACAACATGGGCGCTTCAAGCTCAGATTAATAACGTGCTCTATTGATACAGCATATGTGATAGAAATTAAATGTGGGATTTTGAATCGTCGTAAAGATCATTGGCATGGCCTTCCGGTCACAACACCAGACGTTGAAACTGGGGACACGGGTTGGAATCCTAGCGTCGAATACACATCCTGTGATTCTGGGCAAATCACTTAATAGATGGAAACCATGTAAGGCTTGAGGTACTTTACATGCAGAAAAGTTGCGATGGTAGGATGAGCTGTTTTGGTCGCTTATTAAAACCTAAGACTACTTCCAAGGATTCTTTTCAACGGGGTTTTCCTGGCTTTTAGCAGACAATTGCTCCTCACATAAAACCCTCGCAAAGCATGTAAAGAGCATTTATCCCTCATTAACCTCCCCATTCCACAGCCATTGCTCTGTCATTTGATATATTTTACCTTATTGGGTAATTTGCTCAAGGAAAAAAATATGAAAACGTCACCAGGAAAGGAAAAATAGGCAGAGAGAATCTTAATTCTCTCTGCCTATTTTCCTTTTCTGGTGACGTTTTCATATTTTTCCTGAGCCAGTTAACTAGTAAGGTAAAACATTTCCATGTCAGAAAACTCTGTGACGGTGAATGAATCACTATTGTGTGTCTGGGCAGCAGAGCTATGCATTAGGTGAAGTCCAGCAATGATACAGGCCTGTCCTCCCTGAACGTTATATATTTTATCTTTATACATGTGTATTAAAAAGCAGAGGCATACACCCTTTTTCCGTCCCCCCACTATTTTCTTCTCTTGCTTCCCATTTCACCATGCTCCTTTCCTATTATCCAGTCTTTTGCTTTCTCTCAACTCTCCCCTCCGAAACTACGTTTTATCTTTCTTGCTCACTTTCCTTTCTCTCCTTTTTCACGCTGTCTTCATAGGGTCTGCCTTTTTCCTTCCATTCCCTTTCCACTTTTGATTTTCATCATCCTCCTTTCTCACACTCCAATTTCTGCTATTACCAGTTTTCTTTACTCTTCTCGTTCCTTCTGTACCTGCCTTTGGCTACCGCTCTGATATCTCCTCCTTCCTACCTCTCCCTTTTACCTGTTTTTAGGTCTCGCCTAGGCAGCCCTTGGCTGTCTCTGCAACACATTTTGTATTCTGAATATGTACATTAAGCTCTGCCTATTTTTAAGGACTGCCCCTATTACATGTGTAGTTACTCAGACAGTTTGTGGCACTATTTGCTTCTTTAAGCTAGAGCACTCAAAACCAGTGCTTGACAGAGCTCTGTTGTAAACAGGGCTGTAAATCCTGCTCTTATCTTGTCCCATTTGCTGTGCATTCAAAGACCTCCGATGCCCTACATGGTTAATATATATTCATTCTCTCTCCCCTCCCTTCTTCTTCCCCCCCCTCCCCTCTTCTTCCCCCCCTCCCCTCTCCCCCCCCCCGCCCCATCCCAATCCAGCTAGAAGGCCCTCCCATCTGAACGCTCTATTTCTGTAAACAGGGAACCAATTACATTGCTTTATGTTACTGCTAATACTGTTTATGCACATTTTCACAGTTTTGGTACTTCTCCTTCTGCAGTTGAAGTACAATTCTTTAATGTAGTTCTGAATCTGATATTTCCTTTCAATCCAGTTGTTTTACTAATGCCACTCCACGCAATTCAAAATCACTCTATGCAGGTGTACGCCTACAACCTCACTTCACTCTACCCAATCTACTCCACTGTATGCAACGCCACTCCAAGCAGTGAGACTCAAGGCAACGCCACTCCGCTCAACGCCGCTGCACTCCACACAACGCACTCTAAGCCGCACCTCTCTAATCTACATAATGTCCCTCCATGCAACGTCGCCCCGCTCTACGCAACACCACTCCATGCAACGCCACTCTGTTTTATTCCATGCAACGCCACCTTGCTTTGCTCTACTCTGCTTTTTTCCACTCCGCTTTACTCCACACCGCTCCACTTCACGCCACTCTGCTTTACTCCATGCCACTCTGCTTTACTCTACGCCACTCTGCTTTACTCCGCTCAATGCCACTCTGCTTTACTCTGCTCCGCTTTACTCCACTCTGCTTTACTCAGCCACTCTGCTTTACTCCAGTCACTCTGCTTCACGCTACTCTACACAACGCCACTCCACCCAACTGCACTCTACACAATGCTGCCCCATGCACTCCACACCACACTACCAAACGCAGTGCCAAACACGCAATGCCACTGCACGCAGCCCCACTCATCTCCACACAATGCCACTCTGCTCTATGCAACACCACTCCAACCAACTGCACTCCACTTTACGCCACACTACTCTACGCAACACCACTCAATAAAATGCCAATCTGTACCACAACGCAATATAATTACAATCCAAATACCACTCACCACCACATAATTCAACTCCATCTAATTACACGCTTCTCAAAACCACATAAATACACCTCACTAAATCCACTCTATACCACTTAACAATCCAGATATAAACACTCCACATCATTCTACATTATTCCACTCAACATAATTTCACTCTATACCACACTTTTCCATGCCACACTGTTCAACTCCACACAAATCCATTCCACACCACATAATTACAAAAAACAAACATTATTCCACCACAATTCCACTACACATCACATATATCCAATTTATAACACCTAATTCAACATCATACCATACAATTCAACAGCACACCATGTAATTAAACTCCACTACATAATCACAATCCCTCTCTACATACTTCCAGTACACTCAAACCCACAATTACTATCTAACTAATACAAATGCACACCATGCCACATAATTCGACTACACAAATCCACTTTACAATTAACAATTCGAGTCCAACATAATTCGACTACACACCACATACATCCACTTCAATCCATAACACATAGGTAAGAGACATTTACAACGCCACTAGCTCCAACTCTTTCTCTTTTTTAACACATCTGAAGCTTAGGTTCTACCGATTTCCTCTTTTTCGTCACCACACAGGTATAGCTTTCCATACAGTTCCACACCACACAATTCAACTCCACACACTTGCAATTCACACCACATAATTCAACACCAAACCACCTAATACAACTCAGCAACACAATTACACAACCCACCACATACATCTAATCCACACCACACAATTCCACATCCTGCCACACATTTCAACAGCACACCATATAATTAAACTCCACTACATCCACAACACAAAATTCCATTCCACACAATTAAACTCCATAACACAATCCCACTGCAAATAATTCCAGTACACTCAATACCACATGTACTGTCCATATAATTCCACAGCATACCATGCCACATAATTCCACTCCACAAATCCAATCCATGCCACATCACACAATTCCATGCCACACAATTACACAACTAACTAATCCAATCAACACACATAATTACACTACTACGCTTCGCCACTCTACTCGACAACACCACTCTGTGTCACCACGTAACACCACTACTCTATGACACCACCACTCTGCTACCACTGCTCTCAACGCCCCTCTACTCACCACTCTAGGCCCTTGGACTCCATGCCAATGTATTCTACGCCACTCTAACCATATACCACTTCACTCTACGACAGTCTACTCTGCAACACTGCACTCTCTTCCACTGAACTCTATGCCTCTGCACTCTATGCTGCACCACTATTTTACTCTGCGCTGCTGCACTCTGACACTCAGCTCTGCAAGACTGTATTCTCTGCCACTGAACTCTATGCCACGCTACTCTGCACGACTGCAGTCTAAGTCACTGCACTCTGCACCACTGCACTCTGCATTGCTCCACGCCACTCTAATCTGTTCTGTACCATTGCACTCTACACTACTCTACGTCACTGCACTCTGCTTCACTCTGCTCTACACCTCTGCAATCTACCCTGCACCACTCTACTTTACGCCACTCTTCTCTGAAACAATCTACTTTACACCACTGCAATCCACTCTACGTCACTCTACTCTGCGCCAATGCACTCTACACCACTTTACTCAACCAGTGCACTCTACGCCAGTCTACTCTGCACCACTGTGTTTTACACAGCTTCAATCTAGGCTACTGCACTTTACGACACTATAAGCTACGATACTCCACTCTGTGATGCTCTACTCCATTAAACTCTACTTGACTCTATGCCACTCCACTCTACAACACTACTCCATGCTATGCCACCCTTCAACACTACTTTAGTCTACTCTATTCTACAACACACTACTCCACGCCACTCCACTCTGACACTGATTCTACAACACTTTACTCCACTCTGCCATTCCACTCTCCTACATTACTCCACTTTATGCCACTCCACTCTACAGCAATCTACTTTACGCAACACTCAACGCCACTCTGTTCCACACCACTCCATGACACTCTGCTGCTATAATTTATACTACTTCATCACATGGCACTTTTCGACATGCAACTCTCCTTTACCCCACTAACCTTTAGCCATGCTGAACAACAGCCACGCTTGTGTACAATATGGCTAAAACATATTAGCAAAGCCAATAGCTCTTACAAAGGCCAGACCTTTTGGCTTTGCCAAAGCTTGTTTATTTTAAGCGATACTGCAAACCATTGGCAGAAGACATTGGCAAGCCACATGGTCAAAAAGGCAAGACCTATTGGCTTTGCCAATGCTTGTTTTGTAACAATTATTTGCTCTGCTAACAAACTAATAAAACTGTGTATTTCTTACCATCCTGTGTATGTCAATCAAGTATTACTACTCAAGGTCATCCTAGAGTAATAAATCTGCATATTGAAACCGCCATGCAGTATCACAGCCAGAACCCATCCTACGGAAATACATCCCCATCATGAAATCGACTAGTACGGTCCCAGTCCCATTCTAAAGTTATCCTTGGATCATCCATGAGTAATGCAGCCTCATTCTGAAGTCATCACAAGATGATTCTGTAATAATACAGCCCCATCCTGAAATACTCAAAGGATCATCCTGGAGTAATCCAGCCTAATCCTGAAATCATCATGGGATCATTCTGGAGTAGTACAAGCTCATCACATGTTTTCCATTGAAGTAATCAGGAACCCATCCTGGAGTAATCCACCCTAATCCTGAATTCGTCATGGGATCATTCTGGAGTACTACATTATCATCACATGTTTTCCATTCAAGTAATCAGGAACCCATCCTGGAGTAATCCACCCTAATCCTGTAATCAGCATGGGATCATCCGGCAGCAGTACAAGCTCATCACATCTTTTCCACTGAAGTAATTGGGAACTAATCCTGGAGTAGTTTCTCTGATGACTCAAGGAGTCATCCCATTTAAATATTCTGCCCTATAGGCATACTTCAGGATGGCTTCGGATGACATCCCCAGTTAATTGCAGGAATAGCCTGGCTGAAGTCATCGGATGACTTCAGAATCACTCCAGGATGATCTTCCTTTTAGACTTGGGATGTGAGTCTGTTAGTTGGATTGAGAAGAGTAATGGAGGGATAGAAAAGGGAAGAAAACTTGAAGTGTTGATTGGGAGATTCTATGTCAGGACCGGAGGCTCCGATTATGCTTCTCTTTCGGTCTGTTACTACTTTTCACAGCAGCCAATCACAATAAAGTTTTATGAATACTACATTTCCCATGATATCACATTAACACATGACCAACCATAGAGCCACTGCCCTATATAATCTCTTCATAACGTCCCAGTGTTCTCATTCTTTGCTGCTTTGCAGCCAGTTAAGTGCACTTCATTCATACTAATATCTTATTGACTACTATTGTCTCGCATGTGTCTTGGTTTATTGCTTATTTAGAAACGCGACGTGCGTGTGTGTGAAGGTCGTTGCCCTGAGGGTTGCATGTCGGAGTGCGGTACATGAGATTGATGCGTTGTTTCCTCACGCATTATTCACAGTTCTGGGAGCGCTCTGCCTCCCGACAGGGCACCCGCCGCCTGGTCTTGATTGTGTGGAGCAGGAGACGGAACCGAGGACACGCGTCTGCCTGACGCTCTATCCTCTTTTGATTTCAACGAGAGGTCGGCCCGCTCATGCGTGTCTGCCATTTTGGTGCCCTCCTGTCATTGGAGGGCTTAAATCAAATGTGCAAAGCCGCATATAACTGCGTTCCTAGTCTCAGACCCTCGTGACTGCTCCTGAGTGACGCCCTGTGCCTAAGATAAAGCAGGGTTGGAAAATCGTCTTAGGCATTGCCTAGAGTAGCTGGCAGGCCCTCCCTCCACTATATATATTACAGTTGGCACTACTGTGACCTGGCTTTCTTGGGGTAGGTTCTACTCCCCCTCTATTGCTCCTGGTTGAGGGTTTGATCTCCCTGTCTGACATTGTTGGTCCATGGTCTTATCCTTCTGGGACGTTACTTCTGCAAAGCAGACATCCTCATTATGGCGGACTTTTATGAGGAGGATTACTTTTACGAGGAACCCTCTGGGTCCCAGGAGCAAGACCTAGTAAAGGCATTGGATGTGGGGGTGCAGCATTCAGTCAACCGGGCCCTGGTACGGGCCATTGAGCCTTTAAAGCGCCACCTCTGTGGCTACGCCGAGCAGCAGGGCTGGCTGCCTACTCCACATTACTTACCAGGACCAGTGGGAAGATCCCTAAGGGTCCCCACGCAGCAGATTTTGCCAGGTTAGCCAGCAACCTGACCACGGATCATGATTATAGCGCCTCTTCGGAGGCCCCGGCTCCCGACCCTTTCCAGGAGGACTAAGAAGGCTCCTTCTTTACCAGAGCTCTGATCAGGAAGACGCACCAGGGCTCAGTAAGCGCTCACAAAAAGATCGCCATGTTGACCACACCCCACAGCCAAAGCTACTCACTTTTGAGCCCTCAGAGATTGTTCACCCTAACCCCACAGCCTGGCTGCCCCCCCAGGAAGTGGCCGAGTATGTCAAAGCTCACCTGCGTCAGGCATTCGATAAGGAGGTACATGCTAGATTACGCTCCGAATGCCCTAGACCAGACCTACTGCGTAAGGTGGCAGACACTCCGGATGTGGACCCCACAATGGTTGCTTACCTCAAAAAATATTCCAAGGACCCCAAGAAGGAGATTGATAGGGCCTGGCGTTCCTGCCAGGACAAGTTTCTTGACGTGACCGGCCCCTTAACCAAGATACTTGAATTGGGCTCCCGGGCAAAGGAGTCGGCCATGTCAATCGACCCTGACAAACTAATCGGTTGGGCACAACAGGCCATTTGCCAACTGGGGAATGCGAACTGCGCCATGTCTAGCAAGAGGCGTCAATCTATCCTCTTGAAGCTAGATCCCAAACTCACTGAGCTCGCAACCTCGGAGGCCGGTCCATTGGCCCAAGGTCTTTTGTTTGGCCACCCGTTCCTCAAGGAACTGTCCAAGTTCGTGGCAACATTTAGTGGTCTGGACAAGGCACGAGGGTCCCTCCGTAAAGCCTTCCGACCGGTTTTCGTCAGGGCCGGACGATTTAGAGGGCATTCGTTCGGCCGTGGTTACCAGCAAGGCCCTCAACGAGGTTATTACTATCAACAACAGCGTGGGGGTTATCAGGACCCTAACAATCCCACCTTCTACCCCACTCGGCGCTCCCACCGAAACCGCTTCAGGAAGGGTAGATATGGAGGATTCCAAGATGCCGTCCAGGATTCAGGGACCACAGGTGAGACTTGTTCTGTGTTCAGAAGTGGTTTTGGGGGCAGGATTCAATCTTTCCTACATATTTGGCAATCGATCTCGCAGGATGCGTGGGTTCTAGAGAAAGTGCAGGGCTACAAATTGGAACTTTACAACTCCCCCAGGCAATTCTCCCATCCCCCAGTAATGTCTTTTTCCAGTCAAGAGCAGGTGTTTAACTACTCCGAAATCCAGGCCCTTCTACAGAAAGGGGCCCTGGTAGTCACAGAACCTTATCCCCTCGGGTTTCTGAGCAGTGTCTTCTTGGTAGAGAAGAAAGGGGGCGGCGCGCGACTTGAACTGAATCTGAAAGACTTCAATGGTTGGGTCGTATACCACCATTTCAAGATGGAAGGCATCCATCTGCTGCAAGATCTACTCCAAGAGGGGGACTGGACGGTTCGTCTGGATTTAAAGGACCCTTATCTTTCCATTCCAATCTTCGCGCCCCACCAACGTTTTCTGCAATTCCTGTGGCAAGGAGTCTGTTACGAGTACAAAGTCCTTCCTTTCGGCCTTTCCTCTGCGCCATGGTGTTTCACGAAACTCCTACGGCTGGTAGTAGAGTCCTTGTGGGCTCAGGGGGTCCGGTTAATTATTTATCTGGACGACATAATTATCATGGCGCGTTGCCCCCGTCTGGTTGTCACCCACTTGGAGTGGTCGATCACCCTCCTTCAGGACTTGGGATTCATTGTGAACCCACAGAAATCGATTCTGATCCCGGCCCAAACAATAGAATTTCTGGGGTTCCAGATCGATTCTCGCAGTTGCCAACTGATTCGACGGCCTCAGAAGGTCAAGACCATCAAGAGGGAGTTGAGATCGATTCTCAGCAAGCAGACTGTATCCCTGCAGTCGATAGCCTGAGAAGTGGCTTTGTTAGCCTCATCGATACAGGCCATTTTTCCTGGCCCCCTGCAGTATCGAGCGCTGCAGAGACTCAAAATTCTGCATCTCCGGAAAGGCCTCAGCTATGCCGAACAGATTCTCCTCTTTGAGGACGCGAGGTCGGAGATGTCGTAGTGGTTGGATCACCTGGAGGCCTGGAACGGCAGGGCCATCTTTGGGTCCATCCCCGAAATTGTGATCGAGTCGGATGCCAGCCGCTGGGGTTGGGGAGCCAGGTGCGGACCGATCTCCACAAGGGGCTGCTGGTCTCAGGACAAACTTGCCATGCACAACAATTGCTTGGAGCTTCTGGTGGGTTCCTTTGCGATTTGCAGCCTATCGCCTGTAAAGATGGACTGCTGCATCTTACTTCGCATGGACAATGTCTCAGCAGTTCGCTATGTGAACAAGCTGGGGGGCAAAAATCTCACATGCTGGTGGAGATCGCCAAGGACTTTTGGCATTTTTGCCTTCAACACCGGATATCTGAGGTGGCAGAATATCTCACAGGCTGCAGCAACACAGTGGCGGATTATCAGTCCCGACATCTACAGGGTTTCAGTGATTGGAGACTTTATCCCAGAGTTTAGCAAGAGGTAGGCGTGAGCCAGGCAATGAAGTCCAGGATGTCAGTATAATATTTAGAAAGTCTTTATTTCAAATTGATTTATTCGATAAAGGATCAATGAACTCAGCCAACGCGTTTCGTTCTCACATGGAGAACTTCATCAGGGCTTAGATAAAACGAGTTTTGTAAAGTTCATGAAGAGTATATCCACATACGATGCTCCCGAGAGTTGCACTGGGAGCACAGTGCAATTTCCCAGGGCCAGGTCCGGCCAATGGGCAGAGACCTTGATAAGCGGGGTAAGTGTAAATAATGAAGAAATTGTCCACAGTAAAAGCTCCAGGTGATCGCACTGGGTGCACAGCGGGAGTTCCCAGGGCCCAATCCCCCTGAACACAAATTTCTTGATAAGCGAGGTACGTGTAAGTAATAAAGAAAATACCCACAGTAAACGCTCCTGGTATTCGCACTGGACGGAAAGCGGGAGTTCCCAAGGCCAGATCCGCCCTGAACACAAAAATCTGTTGGTATCGACTATTCGTCTCGATCTCGCTCCTTATCCCAGAGTTTTCCTTGCGCTGAATCGTCTCTGGGGCCCCGTCGGATAGACTTGTTTGCTTCACGCCTCAACCGGCAAGTTCCAACCTTCTTCAGTTGGTGCCCAGATCTGGATGCTTTAGCCACAGATGCCTTTCTTCAGAACTAGAATCCCAGTCTGTGCTATGCGTTTCCCCCGTTCTTAATGATTCCCAGGGTGCTGGCACAAGTGCGCCGTCAACGGGCGAAATTGGTGTTGGTGACGCCTCTTTAGAGAGTGCACGCATGGTTTCCAGTCCTTCTGGAGCTGTCCTGTTCCTGTCCGATCCTCCTCCCATTTCATTGGAATCTCCTTCTGGATCTGGGGGGCTCTTCCTCATCCATTGATCTTGTAAGGACACCTCTCCCTAGTGGCTTGGTGGGTTTCCGGGACAGATGGAGTGTCCCAGGACTTTCGCGAGAGGCTAACAACTTCATTAGTAAGGCCTGGTCTACCAACACCCACAAGTGCTATTCCTCTGCTTGGAAACAATGGTGTGGCTGGTCCAGTGAACGGGACGTCAATCCGTTGGAGCGCATTACACTTTGGCAATTAATTTTCTGTCTTCACTTGCCTCTGCAGGTATAGCTTCCAGGACTGTTAATAACTTCCGGTCAGCCATTTCAGCAGGCCATGATCCGGTTGATGGTAAACCGGTTGGGGAGCACGCCATAGTATGTAAGCTTTTGAGGGACATCGATATGGTCCGTCCTCCTTGCTCTAAGTACTCGGTATTGTGGGATGTGTCCATTGTCTTATGGTTTTTGGAAATGTGGCCAGACAATAAATACCTGTCAAGAAATCAGCTGTCCGCCAAGCTTACTATGCTGCTCTGTCTTGTGTTTCGTAAAAGAGTGTCGGACGTCCATGCTTTAGATTTGTCGGGACACAATTTCTCCCCTGAAGCGGTTACCTTCTCCATTTCTAGATGCACCAAATGTAATACTTCTTCAGTTTCTTATCCAGCTTTCCCGGATAATCCTAAACTATGTGGGGTATGATGTTTGGAGGCGTATGAGGTAAGTACTGCTGAGTTTCATACAGATATGAAGGGGCAACTGTTGATTGCCTTACAGAAACCCTTTCGCTCATTGACTCCGGCCACGCTGGCGAGATGGGTGCATTGGCTTATGGGGGAAGCAGGCATTGATGTGTCCATGTTTGGGGCCCACTCAGCACATGGGGCGATGGCTTCCAAATTTTTTGCCTTGGGCGTTAGCCTCTCTCACATTATGAAAACAACCGATGGTCGGCAGAGTCTACATTCAAGGCATTCTACTGTAAACCTATTGTTAATGCTGCTTCTATTGTGGTGGCTAAGCTGTGAACAAGCATAATTGGCGCCTCCGGTCCTGACATAGAATTAAAATTTTGCAAACATTCGTGACAAAGAATTTTGAATTCTATTAAGGACATGGAGGCGAGGATTATCCCACCCAGGTTAGACGTTTTACAGTTCATTGATGTAATGGATCTGATTCCTAATGGTCCCTCCCCTTTTTGGATTTCCTTGCATTGTGACAGGTGTGGTGAGGTCAGTTTTACGGTATCCCTTTGCTTTCCCAGGTTCGGATGGTAATCAATCACCAGTGGGGCGGACGTTCCTGGCCTATTGAAACCTTGGTTTGGTGAGGAGTTGGCTTCCCTTCAGGGCAGTCAGATCGTCGTTGGAGGATTCATCACCTCCCGTTGGTCGAAGTTTCGAGACGGACCCCGGTTGGGTCTCAAGTTGTGTATCGGAAGAAAGACTCACTGCCTTTGAAGGATTATGTTTTGGATGTTTTGCAGAGTTGTATGATTTAGAACTGCATTAACTGTTTCCTCCTGAATTCTGAACAAAGAAAGAGGACACTGGAACGTTGTGAAGAGATTATATAGGGCAGTGGCTCTATGGTTTATCATGTGTTTGGTGATATCATGGGAAATGTAGTATTCATAAAACTTTATTGCGATTGGCTGCTGTGAAAAGTAGTAAAAGAAAGAGAAGCATAATCCTCGCCTCCTTGTCCTTAATAGAATAAAAAATTCTTGTCACAAATGTTTGCACATTTTTAATCATCGTAGTAAGTTGAGGTCTGGGATGAGTACAGGAGATATGGAGGAGGAAAGAGCTTGTAGAAAGGGATTAGGGAGAAAAATAATCAGAGTAGAAAAATGAGGTTTGGTATGAGTCAAAGAGAAATAACATGAGGGAGAATTTAGTAGGGCTGTTTGGGAGATCATGGTAGTAAAATGATGTTTGGGGTGAGCCAGGAAGTGTAGAAGAGGGAGGAGTCTAGGAAGGGTTATTTTGGAGATCATAGTAGTAGAAGGGGTTTGGTATGAGAGAGAGTGATTATAGAGGATACATTGATAGAGGTGTAGTATAGGGGGATGGTAGGACAGAGTAAAGCTTTCAAGAGAGTAATTTTTTTGTTGTACAAAAGAACTAAATAAATATATAGAAACACAATTACAAAGTAAGGGAATATATGTGTAAGGAATATAACATTGAGATTTGTCTGTTTTATTCTTGTGGAGTAGTGAGAAGGGATATTAATCTAGTGCTTTTCTGTGAACGATTTGTATGTGCAGTACTGCTGGTGAGTGGTATTTGAATAAGTGCAGGGGTGGTGATGTGTTTTGGAGAAGAGTATGTGGTGGGTAAGAAGGAATGGACAAGAGTTATGAGTGTTTGTGTTAGATTTGATCACTGGAATAGGTAATGTGTGTGGTAGAGTGGCATGCAAGGATTGTATGGTTGTGTGTAATTGGTAAAAGAGGAGGCAGTTGTTGGTGGATGGTGTGATGGAAGGCTTAGTATAGGTTTTATCATGATGAAAGGGGATCTGTTAGGAGCAAGTAGAGGCTAGAGCTGGTGTTTTATTTGAACAGGGAGTGTGTATCTGGATGCATTCAAGTTATGTATAATTAGGGCTCCCAGTTTTATGGTATTTATTTTTTTGACACTTTCGTCTATATTTATCCATATTTATTTTTTGTCAACTTTATCTGTATTTATCCATATTTATTATGGGTTTTGTGAAAAAAATAAAGCTGAAACTGGTATATTTCCACATTTATTTAACCAATAAATATGCAGTCATGCTTGAATGCCTGCCAGGTTTCAGTGATATGAACACCCGCAGAAGATAAATCAATGCACTTATATGAAAATATGCACATTTCAGTATCAGCCTTGTGCATATCTACTGCTGTTTAAGCCTCTTTACTAAAATTCCTTTCTTTTTAACCCCTTACCTATCAATCCACACTGGCAATCATGGCAAAGTGTATTTAGAATCACTCAAAAAGCACCCAATTTCCGTTTTTATCCACATTTAAAAATAAATACAGACAAGAAAATAAATGGTTTTCTGTCTGTATTTATCTGTAAAAATCAGTAAAAACGGAAAACAGGGAGCCTAATGTATAATGTGACTTTGTGTTGTGTTGGTGATGTGTTAGTGGTATAGGACAAAGTTGTGTTCTGTGTGAGAATGCCGGTGCCATAGTTTTGTAGTTGGGGTAGAATTGTGTGTAGGTGTGGTTTGTGGGGTTTTGTAGTGATTCAGTGCACATTGAAATCTGTATGAGGTTTGTTTGTAGTGCATGAGTAGAATGCCTTTGCTGATATTTTGTTTGGATGTTGGCGAATGTGGAAGGCTTAAGGTGGTACCTCATAAGTGAAAATTGGACAGCATCTCTGGTCCTAGTCTTGACCCACGCAGGCAACTGCCCTTGTCCTCTTCGCCCAGCCCAAAGAGACAACAGCCCTTGTCCTCTCCTCCCAGTCCAAACAGGGACCTGCCCTTGTCCTTTCTGCCCTTAGCCTTGACGCCCGGGCTGAGACACCCTGAGCCCTATGCTTAAAATTGCCTTATTGGCCAATGGAACCCTAGCCATACCAATCAGAACCCTAACCCTAGAGCTAATGGGAGACCTGGCCCTATTAACCAATCACAGCCCTAGCCCTAACAGCCAATCAAAGCCGAAGCCCTAATCCCTAAATCCAATAGGAAACACTAGCCCTAGTAGCCAAAAGAACCCTAGCCCAAACAGCTTATGCAGCAACCCCTCTGACAACAAGAAGCACATGCAACAGCACTGAGCACTTGTAGCCCACACAGCACCAAGCTTTTATTTGACATCTACAAAATTATTACACCACATCCATGCCATCTGAGCAAACTCATACGCACGAAATATATCAGACCGGAAGTTGAATAGTAGTAAAGTAATTACACAACTAGGGCTTTGGGATCTCCTCTGCTACTTACCCAAATGCGTGAAAGATCTTTAAGCAGATTTGGCTCAGAAATGTAAAATATTTCACCCATATAGACAGCAGATGCAGCACAAGCACCTGTAGAGCAACTACCCTTGCACAGAGTACTGACAAGCAGCAGGAGTGCAAGCTCATCTTATGCATAGACGCATTACTTCTTACAAAACAGGTACCATACATTCGGAAGCAATGCATGCTTGCTTAAACTGCAAAACAAGTAACAAAGAGGTAGTCAAAACCTCGCTCACTCTGGCAAACACCACACACTTCCCAGGATATAATACAACAATGAACCCTGTAAATTAAACCACATTACCACCTCATGTCACCCCTAAACCTTTACTCTATCATCTCAAGAATTATCCTCTGCATAATTTCACATATCAGACTCCCTAACCTCACCCAAAGTACTATAAAAAGTATCACTTCAACACCTGCACTATATAAACCCTGAAAAATCATAAGCAAGTTACCAGATTCATATCCAGAATGTAAAGGACAACACCAATGCTGTCCTAACAGGCATGCACCAGCTTTCAGTTTAAACATGAATGAACTTCAAAACTGCATACTATCACACAAAAAGGCAAGACAATGCATTAAGCAAGGAATACCAGACCTCGGCTCAAAATAAAAAACAATATTCAGCGTCAGTGCCCTCCCCGTGCCTTTGTAGCCTTACCATTGTGACAGCTTGTATAGCAAGTGACCTCAGAATGCTGGAACAGATATCAGCCAAGCTCCATAATTTCTTCGAGTACTGCCAACTTTATCCTTCACCTCCTTTGCTAAAATGATCAACTGTTATTTCTTGCCTGAACTATTAATCTTCTTTGTTCGACTTTGCACCTGTTCCCTTGCTCCTCCCACCCCCCTTACATTTAACTCCTCTATTTGGCTAATTTACTGTTTGCCTTCTCACAGTCCTCTGTTGGCATTCTTGGCTTCCAGCCTCTGGCTCCATTCCACCATTGTTATTTGTCACTTCTCCTCCATTATCGTTTAATGCATCCTTGTTCTTGTCCCACAACTCCACACCATTCAAACCTTGCTTTTATCTCTTGTGTCTCTGCAAGTCCCTGGCCATGATCTCTTTCCTGCTTTTGAGTTTATGTTCTTCTCCTCAATACTAGTAGGTGTACAATCACATTTCAGCTCTCTCTTTTTTCTCGCATTCAAACACTGGACTCACAGTCACTATGCATTTGTTCTTACATTAATCAGCATTTCTTGTTTCCTAAAATATATTCCATATCTTTTTGTACCTTTGACTCAGTAAATTTGGCAAAAGTACTACACAAATGCAATAAAAATAAAATTAATGAAGAGCTCTACAATAAAATGAACCTACCACTTTTCAGTAAACAATCTACGGTTGCCAGCACATAGTTTATGAGGGTAAGGATTAATTGCCTAAAAGGAATGGTTTCTTACCTATAATCCTAGTTCTCTCTCAGGGGAATCTCCATTGAAATCACAAGCACTGAACAGTCCCACCCACGCGCGGGGATCCCGGAGTACCCCTTTACAACACATCCCCCCAAGTGCAGATGTTCCTCCCTCATCAGCAAGGCCTGGACAAACACCCAAGTGACCAAATGTTTTGCAGCCCATAAGGCGTATGCTAATTACCCTGTAAGCATCTATTCGTAGCGTGTAGTGCTGCAGACCTACATGCCAATCACACTCCCACCAACCAGCACTGGGCCCAGACTCCACAAGCCGCCCCTCTGCCCTCCCCAAGCCTCCATGGTCGGCCTCGCATTCCTCCCCCTCAAGGCACTGCGCATGCTCAATGGCTCCCCTGCTAGATAATGTTCTTTTCCCGTAATTTTTTCATGCACAAGCACATGGCGTGCCAACATATGAAACATTGAAGTTGGTTATTTACGCACACTTTAAATATGTGGAAATATGTTAAGACGTAATCAGATTAAGCCTATTGAGTTGTAAAATCGTATTCATACTTGTCAACTTCTTGCCTGACAAATGCAAGATAAATTAGGCGTGTAAAAGGGTGTACCCATTAAGGCCAATGGGGAATGGACTCATTTTTCGGGGTGATATATGTTCGAAAAGCGGGTGACTCCATCTATGGAGGCATTTAGCGTCTCAGACAACAGAATAGAAGTAAAATGCATGTGACACCTCCCAAATGCGAGTGAGATAACTGGTATAAGATTGCCACATTTCCAGGCCTGGTAATCCAGTGATCACACGTTATCAACTTCCTTCACTGGGTCATATGTTGAGGACTATCACATGTGGATCAAAAGGTGAACTGTACACCTCTCAATAAAGTGGGTTTCCAGCTCTATTTGGAGCTTCTGCAGAGCCGATATCCATTATGGTGTGTGAAAACACTTCAGGACCTGTGGAGCAGACAAAGAACCTTTAGATTAGATTTTTTGGAGGGGGGCAGGGGAAGGAAATAACTGCCCTGTAATGTTGGATTGACTGAGTGTTCCTCACAGGACCCTCTGAGTCTGTGGTTAATGCTATACCCTGAGGTCAGATGACCGCTTCAATAAATGCCGGACAGCTGGGTGAGTGACTGCAGTTTCCGGTGTACAGCAGCACCTAGGGGCATATTTATTAAAAAATCACGTAGCGCTACGTGATAGGTAAAGGGCAGGAATGCACTGTATCTAACATTATGCGGTGCATTCCTGTCTTTTCCCTGCACTGGTGCACAATGTGCTGCCTAGCGCCAATGTGGGTGCCTACGTTGTAAGCAGGATTGTTTTTGTGTAGGAAGGGACACCTTCCTGCACAAAAACAATCCTGTGAACCATTTTCTTTTTCCATGTGTGCTGCAGAATGCAGCACACATAGAAAGAGGAAGTAGCAAGGAGAAATAAAGATATTTCTCCTCGTTACGCCTCACCTGGGGAGATGTAGCATTTTGACACATTCCCAGGTCTACAAGTAATGGTAAATCTGTGAATGTGCCAAAATCCATTGGTGGATACCTGGGAACAACCACACTCCACCCATGGAACGCCTTCCAGGGGCAGGGTAACGCAATGCAGGGATTTGCGTTGTGTTACTCTAGATTTATCAAGCCATGCAAGGTGGCTTTGCGCAGCATGATAAATCTAACTGTTGCTCTGATATGAATTTAAAGATAGCCGCACTTTGTGCAGAGAAAGTAATAACCTGACAACAATCGACCCTCTGTGGCCAGACACAATCTACGCCTTATTTAACCAAAGTCTGACTTTTCCCCAACTTTCTGAATTACACCCTGTATCACACCCAGGCTGTGAGAAACTCTGTGTTTGTTGCAGTACCCCACCACTTTTTGCCTGGCTTTTGATGCAAGTTTGACTGAGGTGTATTGGGTCCCTGCTAACCAGGTTCCCAGTACCAGTGTTCTTTCCCTAAAACTATACCACAATTGGCACAACTTCAGTTACCCCTATAAGTCCCTAGTAAATGGTACACCTGGTGCCTAGGGCATGGGTACTGAAGAGGGTCCTCTGGGTCTGCAGCACTGGTTGTGCCATCCCAGGGCCCCCTCACCAAGGCTATGCACTCTGCCATTGCAGGCTGCGTGTCTTGGTGCAGGAAAATCCAAGAGTCGACATGGCACACAGCCCTGTGTGCCATGCCAACCATACACTGCATAAAATATAGGTAAGTTACCTCTACTGCAGGCCTTTATCCCTAAGGCATGGTGCATTATATCCTATGTGAGAGCATATCAGCATGATCAGATATGCCCCTACAATGTTCAGTCTATTGTGAGATTTGGCAATCGATCTCGCAGGATGCGTGGGTTCTAGAGAAAGTGCAGGGCTACAAATTGGAACTTTACAACTCCCCCAGGCAATTCTCCCATCCCCCAGTAATGTCTTTTTCCAGTCAAGAGCAGGTGTTTAACTACTCCGAAATCCAGGCCCTTCTACAGAAAGGGGCCCTGGTAGTCACAGAACCTTATCCCCTCGGGTTTCTGAGCAGTGTCTTCTTGGTAGAGAAGAAAGGGGGCGGCGCGAGACTTGAACTGAATCTGAAAGACTTCAATGGTTGGGTCGTATACCACCATTTCAAGATGGAAGGCATCCATCTGCTGCAAGATCTACTCCAAGAGGGGGACTGGACGGTTCGTCTGGATTTAAAGGACCCATATCTTTCCATTCCAATCTTCGCGCCCCACCAACGTTTTCTGCAATTCCTGTGGCAAGGAGTCTGTTACGAGTACAAAGTCCTTCCTTTCGGCCTTTCCTCTGCGCCATGGTGTTTCACGAAACTCCTACGGCTGGTAGTAGAGTCCTTGTGGGCTCAGGGGGTCCGGTTAATTATTTATCTGGACGACATAATTATCATGGCGCGTTGCCCCCGTCTGGTTGTCACCCACTTGGAGTGGTCGATCACCCTCCTTCAGGACTTGGGATTCATTGTGAACCCACAGAAATCGATTCTGATCCCGGCCCAAACAATAGAATTTCTGGGGTTCCAGATCGATTCTCGCAGTTGCCAACTGATTTTACGGCCTCAGAAGGTCAAGACCATCAAGAGGGAGTTGAGATCGATTCTCAGCAAGCAGACTGTATCCCTGCAGTCGATAGCCAGAGTAGTGGCTTTGTTAGCCTCATCGATACAGGCCATTTTTCCTGGCCCCCTGCACTATCGAGCGCTGCAGAGACTCAAAATTCTGCATCTCCGGAAAGGCCTCAGCTATGCCGAACAGATTCTCCTCTTTGAGGACGCGAGGTCGGAGATGTCGTAGTTGTTGGATCACCTGGAGGCCTGGAACGGCAGGGCCATCTTTGGGTCCATCCCCGAGATTGTGATCGAGTCGGATGCCAGCCGCTGGGGTTGGGGAGCCAGGTGCGGACCGATCTCCACAAGGGGCTGCTGGTCTCAGGACAAACTTGCCATGCACAACAATTGCTTGGAGCTTCTGGTGGGTTCCTTTGCGATTTGCAGCCTATCGCCTGTAAAGACGGACTGCTGCATCTTACTTCGCATGGACAATGTCTCAGCAGTTCGCTATGTGAACAAGCTGTGGGGGAAAAAATCTCACATGCTGGTGGAGATCGCCAAGGACTTTTGGCTTTTTTGCCTTCAACACCGGATATCTGTGGTGGCAGAATATCTCACAGGCCGCAGCAACACAGTGGCGGATTATCAGTCCCGACATCTACAGGGTTTCAGCGATTGGAGACTTTATCCCAGAGTTTAGCAAGAGGTAGGCGTGAGCCAGGCAATGAAGTCCAGGATGTCAGTATAATATTTAGAAAGTCTTTATTTCAAATTGATTTATTCGATAAAGGATCAATGAACTCAGCCAACGCGTTTCGTTCTCACATGGAGAACTTCATCAGGGCTTAGATAAAACGAGTTTTGTAAAGCTCATGAAGAGTATATCCACATACGATGCTCCCGAGAGTTGCACTGGGAGCACGGTGCAATTTCCCAGGGCCAGGTCCGGCCAATGGGCAGAGACCTTGATAAGCGGGGTAAGAGTAAATAATGAAGAAATTGTCCACAGTAAAAGCTCCAGGTGATCGCACTGGGTGCACAACGGGTAGTTCCCAGGGCCCAATCCCCCTGAACACAAAAATCTGTTGGTATCGACTATTCGTCTCGATCTCGCTCCTTATCCCAGAGTTTTCCTTGCGCTGAATCGTCTCTGGGGCCCCGTCGGATAGACTTGTTTGCTTCATGCCTCAACCGGCAAGTTCCAACCTTCTTCAGTTGGTGCCCAGATCTGGATGCTTTATCCACAGATGCCTTTCTTCAGAACTAGAATCCCAGTCTGTGCTATGCATTTCCCCCGTTCTTAATGATTCCCAGGGTGCTGGCACAAGTGCGCCGTCAACGGGCGAAATTGGTGTTGGTCACGCCTCTTTAGAGAGTGCACGCATGGTTTCCAGTCCTTCTGGAGCTGTCCTGTTCCTGTCCGATCCTCCTCCCATTTCGTTGGAATCTCCTTCTGGATCTGGGGGGCTCTTCCTCATCCATTGATCTTGTCAGGACACCTCTCCCTAGTGGCTTGGTGGGTTTCCGGGACAGATGGAGTGTCCCAGGACTTTCGCGAGAGGCTAACAACTTCATTAGTAAGGCCTGGTCTACCAACACCCACAAGTGCTATTCCTCTGCTTGGAAACAATGGTGTGGCTGGTCCAGTGAACAGGACGTCAATCCCGTTGGAGCGCATTACACGTTGGTAATTAATTTTCTGTCTTCACTTGCCTCTGCAGGTATAGCTTCCAGGACTGTTAATAACTTCCGGTCAGCCATTTCAGCAGGCCATGATCCGGTTGATGGTAAACCGGTTGGGGAGCACGCCATAGTATGTAAGCTTTTGAGGGACATCGATATGGTCCGTCCTCCTTGCTCTAAGTACTCGGTATTGTGGGATGTGTCCATTGTCTTATGGTTTTTGGAATTGTGGCCAGACAATAAATACCTGTCAAGAAAGCAGCTGTCCGCCAAGCTTACTATGCTGCTCTGTCTTGTGTTTCGTAAAAGAGTATCAGACGTCCATGCTTTAGATTTGGCGGGACACAATTTCTCCCCTGAAGCGGTTACCTTCTCCATTTCTAGATACACCAAATGTAATACTTCTTCAGTTTCTTATCCAGCTTTCCCGGATAATCCTAAACTATGTGGGGTATGATGTTTGGAGGCGTATGAGGTAAGTACTGCTGAGTTTCATCCAGATATGAAGGGGCAACTGTTGATTGCCTTACAGAAACCCTTTCGCTCAGTGACTCCGGCCACGCTGGCGAGATTGGTGCATTGGCTTATGGGGGAAGCAGGTATTGATGTGTCCATGTTTGGGGCCCACTCGGCACATGGGGTGATGGCTTCCAAATTTTTTGCCTTGGGCGTTAGCCTCTCTCACATTATGAAAACAACCGATGGTCGGCAGAGTCTACATTCAAGGCATTCTACTGTAAACCTATTGTTAATGCTGCTTCTATTGTGGTGGCTAAGCTGTGAACAAGCATAATTGGCGCCTCCGGTCCTGACATAGAATTAAAATTTTGCAAACATTCGTGACAAAGAATTTTGAATTCTATTAAGGACATGGAGGCGAGATTATCCCACCCAGGTTAGACGTTTTACAGTTCATTGATGTAATGGATCTGATTCCTAATGGTCCCTCCCCTTTTTGGATTTCCTTTCATTGTGACAGGTGTGGTGAGGTCAGTTTTATGGTATCCCTTTGCTTTCTCAGGTTCGGATGGTAATCAATCACCAGTGGGGCGGACGTTCCTGGCCTATTGAAACCTTGGTTTGGTGAGGAGTTGGCTTCCCTTCAGGGCAGTCAGATCGTCGTTGGAGGATTCATCACCTCCCGTTGGTCGAAGTTTCGAGACGGACCCCGGTTGGGTCTCAAGTTGTGTATCGGAAGAAAGACTCACTGCCTTTGCAGGATTATGTTTTGGATGTTTTGCAGAGTTGTATGGTTTAGAACTGCATTAACTGTTTTCTCCTGAATTCTGAACAAAGAAAGAGGACACTGGAACGTTGTGAAGAGATTATATAGGGCAGTGGCTCTCAAATTAGTTAAAAAAATGGGCTAACCTAGAACTAATTGCAATATAATTTCTGTGAGTGGATTGTTATTGAAATTTTTCCGTAGAAAACGATGGTGAAAAGTCTACCACTCTATCATGACGCGTTAATCCAATATGGCGGATTTTTCAAAATGGCTGCCCATTATTTGAGATATAGGGTATAACTGTTTATATGCCCATGTGTGGTATCATTTTATATGTTTTTAGGGACGGAAAAGTCAAAAATAACATCAAAAATTGTTTCTGATGACCATAATATCAAATAATCGCGGAATATGTCAGATAGACAAAGTTTGTATAATTTTTTCGTTGACTTATATGACAAAGTGTGAAGGAACGTAAATATTACAATTAACTTTTGAAATAAAAAGTTTGCTATTGTTTGTGTTTTGTTTTGTAACTTTGTTGTTATTGTTTGTTTTTTGTTAATCCAAAAATGTTTCATTTATGTGTTACAGGTTCTTGCGAGTTGCTGTGAGATACAGTGAAAATGGACGTAGAAAAGTGTTTCATTTGTGATGTGGTGTTTCAAGAAGATGACGATGTATCTGTACTCACTGAAAGAGGAGTGACTGGAATTCAAAAAACATGCAAGGAGAGAAAAATATCTAAGTTTCACGTTTGTGTTGGGCAGAAAGTTCACAAGAAATGTAGAGCGCGTTTTGTTAACTTGAAAATTCCGTTCCAGGAGAAAGAATCAGATCCCACAACTTCTCGTGTTCTACGGTCGTGTGAAACCCCGTTTGATTTTAGAATTTTTTTTTTTTCTGTAGTACTGAGTTAAGTTTATACTTCAGGGAGAGGAAAAAAAATGCGTGGTTTAATGCACGAACAGTTGAATTCAAATCATCAGTTTTACAAAAATGCAACGAACGCAATGATGAATGGGCAGACAAAGTTAAGAGACGTATCCAAAATGTGTCTGATTTACATGCTGTAGATGCATGCTACCACAAACAGTGTTACGTCAATTTTTATACTGGAAAACTCATTCCCGGGCAGTTCACTGATAACCCTCCAATATCTTCAGGTCGACCAGAGGACTCAGTTCGCCAGAAACTTTTCTTCAAGTAGTTAAATACATGGAGGAAAATGATGAAGAACAAACTACTGTTAAAGAACTTGTTAATAAAATGCGAGAATTACTGCCAGAAGATAGCGAACCATACAGTTCGAAGTATATGAAACAAAAACTCAAAGAGCATTTTGAAGATGAAATCTTCATAGGAACAGTTGCAGGGACTGATGTCGTTACTTTTAAAAGTACAGCTGCTCATGTATTGCAAGAGTACCACAGTCATAGCCATGAAGATGTTGAAGAGGATCGAAACAATCTCCTTATGGCAGCTGCTGAAATAATAAGAAATGATATTAAAGACATCCCTGTAGAACCAGAAACATATCCACCCATTGAAAACATGGGTAGTGTTGACTATAATGTGAGCTATATTCCTGATTCGTTAAGGCTCTTATTATCAGTTTTTGTTACTGATAAAACCAACAGAGAGAGAAAAGTAGCTTCTATAGGACAGGCAATTATGCAAGCTGTGCACCCACGAGTCTTAGTTGCACCGTTGCAGTTAGGGCTGGCAGTTCAATTACATGACAACACAAGCTCGAGATTTGTAGTTGAAGCAGTAAATCATATGGGATTCTGCAGCTCCTATTCAGAAGTTCTTTGTTTTGAACGTTCAGCTGCAGCAGAAAGAGGAAATACTATACCTGTCCTTGTGGAACCTTCTGAAAGTCCTCCGAAATTCGTTCAATATGCAGCTGATAATATTGATCACAATATTATTACAATAGATGGCCATGGTACTTTTCATGAAATGGGCATTATCGCCACTGTGACTCCAACTGGAAAATTTTCAACGGTCATTAAGAAACGTCAAGTTTCATTTGAAGAACTGAGGAGGTTGGGGCAAATCCCAATAAAAACATATCATTCACAGGCCAGTGGTATGTGTTTCTTAAAGTATAATACCATTAAGGAAATCGCGTACAGTGACCCATCTGCAAACCTGGATATTTTATTGAACATCTCACATCTACTCAGCAACAGTGTTCCAGGATGGCAAGGAGTATGCCAACTACTACATAAAGGTAACCATCCCGGTGTATCATCTGTCATCTTTCTGCCAATGATTAACATGGATCCAACAAATGAGACGTGTATTCTCTCAACACTGTTTTTTGTTTCTGACCATGCCAAGAGATACAGCCAGACCCCTATTATAACATTCGACCAGCCTCTTTTCCACAAAGCACTTAGCATCATAGCCAATGAATCACAGGATAGTCCTTTGAAGAAGGTCATTCTGAGACTAGGAGGCTTGCACACAATCATGAGTTTTCTTGGATGCATCGGTTTTTTGATGAGTGGAGCAGGCTTGGTTGATATACTCATTCATCATTGCGTTCGTTGCATTTTTGTAAAACTGATGATTTGAATTCAACTGTTCGTGCATTAAACCACGCATTTTTTTTCCTCTCCCTGAAGTATAAACATAACTCAGTACCACAGAAAAAAACAATTTTTTCTAAAATCAAACGGGGTTTCACACGACCGTAGAACACGAGAAGTTGTGGGATCTGATTCTTTCTCCTGGAACGGAGTTTTCAAGTTAACAAAACGCGCTCTACATTTCTTGTGCCCATTAAGATATAATGGGGTAACCCATAGAAGTCAATGGACCTGGGTAATAATTGGTATAGAAAAACAATGGTCCTAGACTTATGTTAAATTTTAGTTGTCTAAAGCAATCATAAACAGCATGAGGTACATATATAGTTTAAATTAATGATGTACCATTAACTTATTTAAAGAGCATTCAAATATATCCTCAAAATTCAAAAAAGGCACACACTATTGCTTTTTTGGTGACTCGTATTTTATTCGGTCACTTTTCATAACATATTATCATATTCAATGTTCAAGATAAAGGGGTGGTTGCTCCAAGGAAAAATGTGAAGAAAGAAAGTGCTCGTGAAGTAAGATAGAATATACAAGAGGGGATCCAATCAAGCAAAACAATGATTCATCATTATTTACATTACAATCTCATTAGCAAAACTGGTCGTGATTCATGATTGCACCAGTTCTACATTAGGGCCTGTCCAATGGTTAATTTATGGTTATTCTTTACGTTCTTTCTCAAAAGTTAGCAAACAACGTTCGTCTGTAAGCAAGTAGGGCTGGGATAGTATACAGTACAGGCCCCGAACAAGGGAGAGTGTCGACGTTTCGACCCTAGTGCAATGAGGGCAGTTTGTATCCTCTGCAAACGGGTCTTCCTCAGGACAGAAAGGAGGGATGGGGGAGCAACTGATCATGGGTGATGCACAGTAAAAGTGCCGCCCCTAGTTATGGATTTAAAGGTCCGCAATAGAATTGCGGCTTGGTAACAGCAGTTTACCTTCAATCAATGGGTGAGAAAGACCAGCTGGATTCCCCCGGGCTGTGCGAAGATGATTCATTGAGACGCCGTGGGCGATTTTTCTACCCATGATCAGTTGCTCCCCCCATCCCTCATGATAGAGTGGTAGACTTTTCACCATCGTTTTCTACGGAAAAATTTCAATAACAATCCACTCACAGAAATTGTTTTGCAATTAGTTCTAGGTTCCGCAACAAATTGACTAGTCTATATGGTTTATCATGTGTTTGGTGATATCATGGAAAATGTAGTATTCATAAAACTTTATTGCGATTGGCTGCTGTGAAAAGTAGAAAAAGAAAGAGAAGCATAATCCTCGCCTCCGTGTCCTTAATAGAATAAAAAATTCTTGTCACAAATGTTTGCACATTTTTAATCATCGTAGTAAGTTGAGGTCTGGGATGAGTAAAGGAGATATGGAGGAGGGAAGAGCTTGTAGAAAGGGATTAGGGAGAAAAATAATCAGAGTAGAAAAATGAGGTTTGGTATGAGTCAAAAGAGAAATAACATGAGGGAGAATTTAGTAGGGCTGTTTGGGAGATCATGGTAGTAAAATGATGTTTGGGGTGAGCCAGGAGGTGTAGAAGAGGGAGGAGTCTAGGAAGGGTTATTTTGGAGATCATAGTAGTAGAAGGGGTTTGGTATGAGAGAGAGTGATTATAGAGGATACATTGATAGAGGTGTAGTATAGGGGGATGGTAGGACAGAGTAAAGCTTTCAAGAGAGTAATTTTGTTGTTGTACAATAGAACTAAATAAATATATAGAAACACAATTACAAAGTAAGGGAATATATGTGTAAGGAATATAACATTGAGATTTGTCTGTTTTATTCTTGTGGAGTAGTGAGAAGGGATATTAATCTAGTGGTTTTCTGTGAACGATTTGTATGTGCAGTACTGCTGGTGAGTGGTATTTGAATAAGTGCAGGGGTGGTGATGTGTTTTGGAGAAGAGTATGTGGTGGGTAAGAAGGGATGGACAAGAGTTATGAGTGTTTGTGTTAGATTTGATCACTGGAATAGGTAATGTGTGTGGTAGAGTGGCATGCAAGGATTGTATGGTTGTGTGTAATTGGTAAAAAGAGGAGGCAGTTGTTGGTGGATGGTGTGATGGAAGGCTTAGTATAGGTTTTATCATGATGAAAGGGGATCTGTTAGGAGCAAGTAGAGGCTGGAGCTGGTGTTTTATTTGAACAGGGAGTGTGTATCTGGATGCATTCAACTTATGTATAATTAGGGCTCCCAGTTTTATGGTATTTATTTTTTTGACACTTTCGTCTATATTTATCCATATTTATTTTTTGTCAACTTTATCGGTATTTATCCATATTTATTATGGGTTTTGTGAAAAAATAAAGCTGAAACTGGTATATTTCCACATTTATTTAACCAATAAATATGCAGTCATGCTTGAATGCCTGCCAGGTTTCAGTGATATGAACACCCGCAGAAGATAAATCAATGCACTTATATGAAAATATGCACATTTCAGTATCAGCCTTGTGCATATCTACTGCTGTTTAAGCCTCTTTACTAAAATTCCTTTCTTTTTTAACCCCCTTACCTATCAATCCACACTGGCAATCATGGCAAAGTGTATTTAGAATCACTCAAAAAGCACCCAATTTCCGTTTTTATCCACATTTAAAAATAAATACAGACAAGAAAATAAATGGTTTTCTGTCTGTATTTATCTGTAAAAATCAGTAAAAACGGAAAACAGGGAGCCTAATGTATAATGTGACTTTGTGTTGTGTTGGTGATGTGTTCGTGGTATAGGACAAAGTTGTGTTCTGTGTGAGAATGCCGGTGCCATAGTGTTGTAGTTGGGGTAGAATTGTGTGTAGGTGTGGTTTGTGGGGTTTTGTAGTGATTCAGTGCACATTGAAATCTGTATGAGGTTTGTTTGTAGTGCATGAGTAGAATGCCTTTGCTGATATTTTGTTTGGATGTTGGCGAATGTGGAAGGCTTAAGGTGGTACCTCATAAGTGAAAATTGGACAGTATCTCTGGTCCTAGTCTTGACCCACGCAGGCAACTGCCCTTGTCCTCTTCGCCCAGCCCAAAGAGACAACAGCCCTTGTCCTCTCCGCTCAGCCCAAACAGGCAACTGCCCTTTTCCTCTCCTCCCAGTCCAAACAGGGACCTGCCTTTGTCCTTTCTGCCCTTAGCCTTGACGCCCGGGCTGAGACACCCTGAGCCCTATGCTTAAAATTGCCTTATTGGCCAATGGAACCCTAGCCATACCAATCAGAACCCTAACCCTAAACCCTAGAGCTAATGGGAGACCTGGCCCTATTAACCAATCACAGCCCTAGCCCTAACAGCCAATCAAAGCCGAAGCCCTAATCCCTAAATCCAATAGGAAACACTAGCCCTAGTAGCCAAAAAGAACCCTAGCCCAAACAGCTTATGCAGCAACCCCTCTGACAACAAGAAGCACATGCAACAGCACTGAGCACTTGTAGACCACACAGCACCAAGCTTTTATTTGACATCTACAAAATTATTACACCACATCCATGCCATCTGAGCAAACTCATAGGCACAAAATATATCAGACCGGAAGTTGAATAGTAGTAAAGTAATTACACAACTAGGGCTTTGGGATCTCCTCTGCTACTTACCCAAATGCGTGAAAGATCTTTAAGCAGATTTGGCTCAGAAATGTAAAATATTTCACTCATATAGACAGCAGATGCAGCACAAGCACCTGTAGAGCAACTACCCTTGCACAGAGTACTGACAAGCAGCAGCAGTGCAAGCTCATCTCATGCATAGAAGCATTACTTCTTACAAAACAGGTACCATACATTCGGAAGCAATGCATGCTTGCTTAAACTGCAAAACAAGTAACAAAGAGGTAGTCAAAACCTCGCTCACTCTGGCAAACACCACACACTTCCCAGGATATAATACAACAATGAACCCTGTAAATTAAACCACATTACCACCTCATGTCACCCCTAAACCTTTACTCTATCATCTCAAGAATTATCCTCTGCATAATTTCACATATCAGACTCCCTAACCTCACCCAAAGTACTATAAAAAGTATCACTTCAACACCTGCACTATATAAAATCTGAAAAATCATAAGCAAGTTACCAGATTCATATCCAGAATGTAAAGGACAACACCAATGCTGTCCTAACAGGCATGCACCAGCTTTCAGTTTAAACATGAATGAACTTCAAAACTGCATACAATCACACAAAAAGGCAAGACAATGCATTAAGCAAGGAATACCAGACCTCGGCTCAAAATAAAAAACAATATTCAGCGTCAGTGCCCTCCCCGTGCCTTTGTATCCTTACCATTGTGACAGCTTGTATAGCAAGTGACCTCAGAATGCTGGAATAGATATCAGCCAAGCTCCATAATTTCTTCGAGTACTGCCAACTTTATCCTTCACCTCCTTTGCTAAAATGATCAACTGTTATTTCTTGCCTGAACTATTAATCTTCTTTGTTCGACTTTGCACCTGTTCTCTTGCTCCTCCCACCCCCCCTTACATTTAACTCCTCTATTTGGCTAATTTACTGTTTGCCTTCTCACAGTCCTCTGTTGGCATTCTTGGCCTCCAGCCTCTGGCTCCATTCCACCATTGTTATTTGTCACTTCTTCTCCATTATCGTTTAATGCATCCTTGTTCTTGTCCCACAACTCCACACCATTCAAACCTTGCTTTTATCTCTTGTGTCTCTGCAAGTCCCTGGCCATGATCTCTTTCCTGCTTTTGAGTTTATGTTCTTCTCCTCACTACTAGTAGGTGTACAATCACATTTCGGCTCTCTCTTTTTTCTCGCATTCAAACACTGGACTCACAGTCACTATGTATTTGTTCTTACATTAATCAGCATTTCTTGTTTCCTAAAATATATTCCATATCTTTTTTTGTACCTTTGACTCAGTAAATTTGGCAAAAGTACTACACAAATGCAATAAAAATAAAATTAATGAAGAGCTCTACAATAAAATGAACCTACCACTTTTCAGTAAACAATCTACGGTTGCCAGCACATAGTTTATGAGGGTAAGGATTAATTGCCTAAAAGGAATGGTTTCTTACCTATAATCCTAGTTCTCTCTCAGGGAATCTCCATTGAAATCACAAGCACTGAACAGTCCCACCCACGCGCGGGGATCCCGGAGCACCCCTTTACAACACATCCCCCCAAGTGCAGATGTTCATCCCTCACCAGCAAGGCCTGGACAAACACCCAAGTGACCAAATGTTTTGCAGCCCATAAGGCGTATGCTAATTACCCTGTAAGCATCTATTCGTAGCGTGTAGTGCTGCAGACCTACATGCCAATCACACTCCCACCAACCAGCACTGGGCCCAGACTCCGCAAGCCGCCCCTCTGCCCTCCCCAAGCCTCCATGGTCGGCCTCGTATTCCTCCCCCTCAAGGCACTGCGCATGCTCAATGGCTCCCCTGCTAGATAATGTTCTTTTCCCGTAATTTTTTCATGCACAAGCACATGGCGTCCAAACATATGAAACATTGAAGTTGGTTATTTACGCACACTTTAAATATGTGGAAATATGTTAAGACGTAATCAGGTTAAGCCTATTGAGTTGTAAAATCGTATTCATACTTGTCAACTTCTTGCCTGACAAATGCAAGATAAATTAGGCGTGTAAAAGGGTGTACCCATTAAGGCCAATGGGGAATGGACTCATTTTTCGGGGTGATATATGTTCGAAAAGCGGGTGACTCCATCTATGGAGGCATTTAGCGTCTCAGACAGCAGAATAGAAGTAAAATGCATGTGACACCTCCCAAATGCGAGTGAGATAACTGGTATAAGATTGCCACATTTCCAGGCCTGGTAATCCAGTGATCACACGTTATCAACTTCCTTCACTGGGTCATATGTTGAGGACTATCACATGTGGATCAAAAGGTGAACTGTACACCTCTCAATAAAGTGGGTTTCCAGCTCTATTTGGAGCTTCTGCAGAGCCGATATCCATTATGGTGTGTGAAAACACTTCAGGACCTGTGGAGCAGACAAAGAACCTTTAGATTAGATTTTTTGGAGGGGGGCAGGGGAAGGAAATAACTGCCCTGTAATGTTTGATTCACTGAGTGTTCCTCACAGGACCCTCTGAGTCTGTGGTTAATGCTATACCCTGAGGTCAGATGACCGCTTCAATAAATGCCGGACAGCTGGGTGAGTGACTGCAGTTTCCGGTGTACAGCAGCACCTAGGGGCATATTTATTAAAAAATCACGTAGCGCTACGTGATAGGTAAAGGGCAGGAATGCACTGTATCTAACATTATGCGGTGCATTCCTGTCTTTTCCCTGCACTGGTGCACAATGTGCTGCCTAGCGCCAATGTGGGTGCCTACGTTGTAAGCAGGATTGTTTTTGTGTAGGAATGGACACCTTCCTGCGCAAAAACAATCCTGTGAACCATTTTCTTTTTCCATGTGTGCTGCAGGATGCAGCACACATAGAAAGAGGAAGTAGCAAGGAGAAATAAAGATATTTCTCCTCGTTACGCCTCACCTGGGGAGATGTAGCATTTTGACACATTCCCAGGTCTACAAGTAATGGGAAATCTGTGAATGTGCCAAAATCCATTGGTGGATACCTGGGAACAACCACACTCCACCCATGGAACGCCTTCCAGGGGCAGGGTAACGCAATGCAGGGATTTGCGTTGTGTTACTCTAGATTTATCAAGCCATGCAAGGTGGCTTTGCGCGGCATGATAAATCTAACTGTTGCTCTGATATGAATTTAAAGATAGCCGCACTTTGTGCAGAGAAAGTAATAACCTGACAACAATCGACCCTCTGTGGCCAGACACAATCTACGCCTTATTTAACCAAAGTCTGACTTTTCCCCAACTTTCTGAATTACACCCTATATCACAGGCTGTGAGAAACTCGGTGTTTGTTGCAGTACCCCCCCACTTTTTGCCTGGCTTTTGATGCAAGTTTGACTGAGGTGTATTGGGTCCCTGCTAACCAGGTTCCCAGTACCAGTGTTCTTTCCCTAAAACTATACCACAATTGGCACAACTTCAGTTACCCCTATAAGTCCCTAGTAAATGGTACACCTGGTGCCTAGGGCATGGGTACTGAAGAGGGTCCTCTGGGTCTGCAGCACTGGTTGTGCCATCCCAGGGCCCCCTCACCAAGGCTATGCACTCTGCCATTGCAGGCTGCGTGTCTTGGTGCAGGAAAATCCAAGAGTCGACATGGCACACAGCCCTGTGTGCCATGCCAACCATACACTGCATAAAATATAGGTAAGTTACCTCTACTGCAGGCCTTTATCCCTAAGGCATGGTGCATTATATCCTATGTGAGAGCATATCAGCATGATCAGATATGCCCCTACAATGTTCAGTCTATTGTGAGATGTTGTGAGGGAACAGGGAAGCCATAAAGAGTACATGGGCTGGATATTTGTCAACACAAGTTTTCTGGCTCCATGTTGGCTTCACAGATTTCTAAGATGTTTGGTACCAAACATCTTGACTTATTAAATCCTCACTGATGCCAGTGTTGGATTTATTAATAAATTCACACAGGAGACCCTTTTAGAGGGTCCCCTGAAATTAAGCAAACACTAGTGGGGTCTCTGGCTGGTTTTCCCCAGCCTGCCACCACCACACTTGTTTCTGACCTCATGGGGTGAGAGCCAGCGCTCTCAGAGGACAGAAACAATGGTGAGAATGGGGGTGTTTCGCACTTTTTCCTGGACAGGATGGCCTTACCGGGCGGAAAGCTTCAAAGGAAACGCCACCTTTGGAATCCATCCCAGGAACCCCCAGATATTTGGGGAGGCCAAGCCCCCTTTCCTGCTCCACTTTTGGTGCGAGGAAAGGTTGGATCATTAGTTAGATGAGGATGAGGGTCTCTCCTCAGTCTGCACCACTCCTAGGGTGGGCCAGGCGAGGTGATCCTCTCTCCTCAAATTCCACCTTCTTAAAATGGTGAGAAAACCTCCAATCAGGGCTAGGGTAGTGCCTCTTCCCACAGGAAGTGGTCACTAGATGGTGTAAGCACCCTAAACGTAGATAGCCGATTGGCTATTAACTGTCTCTCCTTGTAACACCCCTATATTCAGTATTTAGGTGGCTCCCCAAGACCTGAACACCAGAGACCAAAGAAGACCAGGACAAAGAAGACCCGCTGCATGAGAACTGAGGCCCTGCTGCAGAAGAAAAAGGCTCCAAACTCTGCCAGCTGCTCCAAGAACTCGACAATCACTGCCTTCTGTGCCGTCCTGAACCTGCAAGGTCTCCAAGAACCCCGGAGCACCTACAACCTTTGAGAAATTGCTGAGAAGCTCCCTTGGAGTAAAGATATCACTCCCCTGCACACCACAGGCACCGATCCTGTGAAGTCCGGTTTGTTGACTTGCTGCTCCACGACAACCTCAACGGAGCACTGAAGCAAAGAATAGGTACAACAGCTCTGGAGGGTCATATCGGCCTCTCCACCAAGTTTGGAGGTACCAGGACCTACAGGAGCCGAGGCATACCAATACCAGGGTTACCGGTCCCCCAACGGTAAAAACCAAGAAGAGTTCACTCCGCACCAGAAGCAAGCACCCATTGAGGGACGTCGAGACACCCGAGACCCACTTCCTGAGTGGCGCAGCTGTCCCGAGATTGCCTCTCCAAGTTGCCTGCTCCCGACTGCGAGGAGCCTAAAGATGCACAACGCCCGTCTGACCTGTTCACTCTGCACCCGTCCACAGCACGATTAACCAGCTCTGCTCCGGTGGTCCCTAGGCCCTTGTGATCTCCTCCCTCCAAGGAGACCCACCGGACTTACCTGTAAGTCTACCTGTGCAGTGCATTTTCAAGTGGCCCCCCTTCATCTTTGCGCACCAGTTTCCAAGTTCCTCAGCCTTCTGCTCCCGCCCGATCCGGGATGCTCCTGAACGTCTGCTGGAACTTTGGACCTGGTCCCGACATTGACCAAAAACGAGAAGGTGAACTTCGTGAAAGCATTGCCTGATCTTATATGCATTTTTCCTCTTTCTCCCCATTGTTTCCTCTGGTGCATAATTGTGCACAAAAGCGATATATTTTCCAAACTTTGAAAAATTGTAACTCCAAAGGTACTTACCTTAGAACTTTGTACTTGGTCTTAAGAAATACATAAAAATTAACTATTGGTCTCAGATTTATTCTTGAGTGTATGTCTCATTTATTGCCTCTGTGAGTACAACAAATGCTTAGCACTACCCTCTGATAAGCCTAACTGCTCGCCCACAGTACCACAAAAAGATTATTAGAATGATCTGCTTTTACCTTTGTGTACCATTTGGGGATTCTCTGGACTCTCTGCACAGTGTACTTCTTTTAGTACACTATATAGAGAGCCAGCTTCCTACACAGGCGTAGTGCGTACCAATTGCCTGATGCCCAGTGGTTCAGGTGCAGAAATCCACCTTTTCACTTATTTTAGGTCCTCCCAGTGTTGAGAAACCATGGAAGTCGCTAAGAAAACCAATTTGACTAAAAAATAAGATTGAGGTGGTGATCCCATATAACACACCAAGGATTGGGGGTCTACTGTTGTGTCACGCCTAACTGTTCAAGCTAAAAAGTAACCCTATGTAACACACCAAGGGTCAGGGGTGTACTGTTGCGTCACGCTCAACTGTTCAAGCTAAAGGTGACCCTATATAACACACCCAGGGTCAGAGGCGTACTGCTGTGTCAAGTCCAACTGTTCAAGCTAAAAACTGTAGCTACCTTCACCTTTCTCTAGAGTGTTGACTAGGGAACAATTATCTATGCACTTGTCCTAGTTTGCCATACACCACATGCTGGGACTAAGGATCAGATGTAGTCTCTTACCCTTGTGACGGTGGCCTCCGGATGGACCTCCGCCCACGGATTCAGCAGAACTTCTAATCAATTATGGCGTCTGCTCACCGATCTTGTTTGCGCAGATGTGAATCCGTTCGGGCAGCGATCCTTGTCCTTCGACAGCAGTCGGGTTTGATAAACCAATCTCTCCTGGCTGGCACACCAAAAAGTTGCCCAGATATGAATTTACCTTAAAGAAATGAAAAGACAAGAGGCGTTTGGCAGAACAGGAACAAGTTGGTTTAATTAAACACAGCGGCCGGGAAAGTCGCAACAGAATGTGTCTGAGGAAAGTCTCTCAGTGTACAAAGTTTTGGCTGGCATTATATACATTTTGTGAGGTATCATAAAGCATTTTCTGCATTCCTGAAAAGCATCTCAGTCATAAATTAACAAGTTTGGTCATCGGATAGGGACACAGTTGGATGTCGACCTCGGGGAGAGCTAGTTTGGGCCAGTGTGTATGTGTCCAGATGTCCAGCATTAGGAGTGCGCGATCACTACATGTGATTTGTATGTCCTGTCCTGATGAGCTGAGTGTTCCTATCTACATGTGGTATCTAGCTTTGTGGTATTTTTGGGAAATGCAAACCTTTGGTCTAGCATGTTTTATTGGGGGAAATTTCCTCAGACTGGTTTGTGGTGCAACTATCTATCTGTGGGATCGATCAGGGTTTTCCGTGGGTGCACGTTTGTCTTTAGGTTAAGAGAGACCCCACCTGTGAGCTGTCATTCGATAGGCGTGGTGTGGGTCGCAGGACCTGCCTGACCACGTATCTCTGACTCAGGGTTGATGGCGAGGTCCCCGTGGGTAAATCCGACAGCAATGTTATGAGTTCACTGGAACTTCTAAAAATAATATGGCAGATCCTGGTATCATTTTTATTGACATTCTAAACATTGTGCGTGCAGTTGTAATAGCGCACATTGACATTGTCTTTACTGATATTGACACAGTTATGCTTGCCTAGGTCATAGCATACATCAACATTATTTTTACTGGTAACAACATTGTAATTCGTGCATGGATTATGGTATACATTGACATTGCTACTGCTGGTATCGACACTGTTGTGCGGGCTTAGATTATGACATAAATTGACTTTGCATTCATGGGTATTGACATTGTTATGCTGGCACAGGTAATGGCATACATTGACATCGCATTTATTGGTATTGCTGTTGTTGGGCCTGCACATATCATGGAATTCATTGATATCGTAATTACCCATTCCAGCATAACCTTTTTTTTTAAATTATCTTTATTGGATTTTAAATGCAAACAAAAAAGCATTTAACAATTGCATAGTATCAACTGATCACATCACCCAATCTCAAAAGGTAGTATCTCCACAAGGTGGCTGAGTCATCACATACAATAGCAGAACAACAGGCCACATTGGGTGTAGGACCTACCCATGTGGGGACCTAGATAGGGAGAGGTCGCCCATCAGTGGCAGGTTAGGGAGAGAGATCATTGAGTAGTGTCTTGTTCTACGGTGTGGAGGTACAAGCGAAAGGGCAGCCACATATCTTTGGGGCGGGATGTGGGGGGTTGCAGGTTGGCATAGTCCTCCCCTACACTCTCACATCGGCTCATATTCTCCAGCCATTCTGAAGGGGTGGGCGGTCTGACACTTCCCCAACGTAGCGCAATCTCCCTCTAACCCAGCAACAACGCCATGAAAACAAGGCGGTGGAAAGGGCCGGGTACATTTTATGTATAGTCCAGTAGGGCGATCACAAAGAGATGATGGACGGAGTGCTGAAACTTTTCAAACACTCACCCCCAGTCACAGATCTGGGTTGAATCCATCCTCGTTCTTTAGCTCACTTTGCCACCTCAGTTCAGACCCAGCCATGTGCAAATCAGTCTTGACCCTGTGCCTCATGGGAACAGTCCAGCCTGAACTGCCAAGCCAGGTCTTCCCTGAACTAGAAACAAGCATCCTGGGACCGGTTTCAGGGTAACACCCCTCATCAGCCAGGCTAGCTTGAATCCAGTGGTAAAGTGAGCAAGGGACCCACGTCTGGGCATACCCTGCCAACTTAGGGCGAACAAAGCAAACACAAAGAGATGATGGACGGAGTGCTGAAACTTTTCAAACACTCACCCCCAGTCACAGATCTGGGGTGAATCCATCATTGTTCTTTAGCTCACTTCGCTGCCTCAGTTCAGACCCAGCCATATGAAAATCAGTCTTGACCCTGTGCCTCATGGGAACAGTCCAGCCCGAACTGCCAAGCCAGATCTTCCCTGAACCAGAAACAAGCATCCTGGGACCGGTTTCGGGGTAACACCCCTCTTCAGCCAGGCTAGCTTGAATCCAGTGGCAAAGTGAGCAAGGGACCCACATCTGGGCATACCCTGCTTGTTTCCGGTCCAGGGAAGACCTGGCTTGGCAGTTCGGGCTGGACTGTTCCCATGAGGCACAGGGTCAAGACTGATTTGCATATAGCTGGTTCTGAAATGAGGTGGCGAAGAGAGCTAAAGAATGATGATGGATTCAACCCAGATCTGTGACTGGGGGTGAGTGTCTGGAAAGTTTCAGCGCTCCGTTCATCATCTCCTTGTGTTTGCTTTGTTCGCCTTAAATTGGCAGGGTATGCCCAGACGTGGGTCCCTTGCTCACTTTGCCACTGAATTCAAGCTAGCCTGGCTGATGAAGGGTGTTACCCAGAAACCGGTCCCAGAATGCTTGTTTGCGGTCCAGGGAAGACCTGGCTTGGCAGTTCGGGCTGGACTGTTCCCATGAGGCACAGGGTCAAGACTGATTTGCATATAGCTGGGTCTGATCTGAGGTGGCGAAGTGAGCAAAAGAATGATGATGGATTCAACCCAGATCTGTGAATGGGGTTGAGTGCCTGGAAAGTTTCAGCGCTCCATTCATCATCTCCTTGTGTTTGCTTTGTTCGCCTTAAGTTGGCAGGGTATGCCCAGACGTGGGTCCCTTGCTCACTTTGCCACTGGATTCAAGCTAGCCTGGCTGATGAAGGGTGTTACCCAGAAACCGGTCCCAGGATGCTTGTTTCCGGTCCAGGGAAGACCTGGCTTGGCAGTTCGGGCTGGACTGTTCCCATGAGAAACAGGGTCAAGACTTATTTGCATATAGCTGGTTCTGAACTGAGGTGGCGAAGAGAGCTAAAGAATGATGATGGATTCAACCCAGATCTGTGACTGGGGGTGAGTGTCTGGAAAGTTTCAGCGCTCCGTTCATAATCTCCTTGTGTTTGCTTTGTTCGCCTTAAATTGGCAGGGTATGCCCAGACGTGGGTCCCTTGCTCACTTTGCCACTGGATTCAAGCTAGCCTGGCTGATGAAGGGTGTTACCCAGAAACCGGTCCCAGAATGCTTGTTTGCGGTCCAGGGAAGACCTGGCTTGGCAGTTCGGGCTGGACTGTTCCCATGAGGCACAGGGTCAAGACTGATGTGCATATAGCTGGGTCTGAACTGGGGTGGCGAAGTGAGCTAAAGAATGATGATGGATTCAACCCAGATCTGTGACTGGGGGTGAGTGTCTGGAAAGTTTCAGTGCTCCGCTCATCATCTCCTTGTGTTTGCTTTGTTCGCCTTAAGTTGGCAGGGTATGCCCAGACGTGGGTCCCTTGCTCACTTTGCCACTGGATTCAAGCTAGCCTGGCTGATGAAGGGTGTTACCCAGAAACCGGTCCCAGGATGCTTGTTTCCGGTCCAGGGAAGACCTGGCTTGGCAGTTCGGGCTGGACTGTTCCCATGAGGCACAGGGTTAGACTGATTTGCATATAGCTGGGTCTGAACTGAGGTGGCGAAGTGAGCTAAAGAATGATGATCGATTCAACCCAGATCTGTGACTGGGGGTGAGTGTCTGGAAAGTTTCAGCGCTCCGTTCATCATCTCCTTGTGTTTGCTTTGTTCGCCTTAAGTTGGCAGGGTATGCCCAGACGTGGGTCCCTTGCTCACTTGGCCACTGGATTCAAGCTAGCCTGGCTGATGAAGGGTGTTACCCAGAAACCGGTCCCAGGATGCTTGTTTCCGGTCCAGGGAAGACCTGGCTTGGCAGTTCGGGCTGGACTGTTCCCATGAGGCACAGGGTCAAGACTGATTTGCATATAGCTGGATCTGAACTGAGGTGGCGAAGTGAGCTAAAGAATGATGATGGATTCAACCCAGATCTGTGACTGGGGGTGAGTGTCTGGAACGTTTCAGCGCTCCGTTCATCATCTCCTTGTGTTTGCTTTGTTCGCCTTAAGTTGTCAGGGTATGCCCAGACGTGGGTCCCTTGCTCACTTTGCCACTGGATTCAAGCTTGCCTGGCTGATGAAGGGTGTTACCCAGAAACCGGACCTAGGATGCTTGTTTCCGGTCCAGGGAAGACCTGGCTTGGCAGTTCGGGCTGGACTGTTCCCATGAGGCACAGGGTCAAGACTGATTTGCATATAGCTGGGTCTGAACTGAGGTGGCGCAGTGAGCTAAAGAATGATGTTGGATTCAACCCAGATCTGTGACTGGGGGTGAGTGTCTGGAAAGTTTCAGCGCTCCGTTCATCATCTCCTTGTGTTTGCTTTGTTTGCCTTAAGTTGGCAGGGTATGCCCAGACGTGGGTCTCTTGCTCACATTGCCACTGTATTCAAGCTAGCCTAGCTGATGAAGGGTGTTACCCAGAAACCGGTCCCAGGATGCTTGTTTCCGGTGCAGGGAAGACCTGGCTTGGCAGTTCGGGCTGGACTGTTCCCATGAGACACAGGGTCAAGACTGATGTGCATATAGCTGGGTCTGAACTGGGGTGGCGAAGTGAGCTAAAGAATGATGATGGATTCAATCCAGATCTGTGACTGGGGGTGAGTGTCTGGAAAGTTTCAGTGCTCCGCTCATCATCTCCTTGTGTTTGCTTTGTTCGCCTTAAGTTGGCAGGGTATGCCCAGACGTGGGTCCCTTGCTCACTTTGCCACTGGATTCAAGCTAGCCTGGCTGATGAAGGGTGTTACCCAGAAACCGGTCCCAGGATGCTTGTTTCCGTCCAGGGAAGACCTGGCTTGGCAGTTCGGGCTGGACTGTTCCCATGAGGCACAGGGTCAAGACTGATTTGCATATAGCTGGGTCTGAACTGAGGTGGCTAAGTGAGCTAAAGAATGATGATGGATTCAACCCAGATCTGTGACTGGGGTGAGTGTCTGGAAAGTTTCAGCGCTACGTTCATCATCTCCTTGTGTTTGCTTTGTTCGTCTTAAGTTGGCAGGGTATGCCCAGACGTGGGTCCCTTGCTCACTTGGCCACTGGATTCAAGCTAGCCTGGCTGATGAAGGGTGTTACCCAGAAACCTTGTCCCAGGATGCTTGTTTCCGGTCCAGGGAAGACCTGGCTTGGCAGTTTGGGCTGGACTGTTCCCATGAGGCACAGGGTCAAGACTTATTTGCATATAGCTGGTTCTGAACTGAGGTGGCGAAGAGAGCTAAAGAATGATGATGGATTCAACCCAGATCTGTGACTGGGGGTGAGTGTCTGGAAAGTTTCAGCGCTCCATTCATCATCTCCTTGTGTTTGCTTTGTTCGCCTTATGTTGGCAGGGTATGCCCAGACGTGGGTCCCTTGCTCACTTTGCCACTGGATTCAAGCTAGCCTGGCTGATGAAGGGTGTTACCCAGAAACCGGTTCCAGGATGCTTGTTTCCGGTCCAGGGAAGACCTGGCTTGGCAGTTCTGGCTTGACTGCTCCCATGAGGCACAGGGTCAAGACTGATTTGCATATAGCTGGGTCTGAACTGAGGTGGCGAAGTGAGCTAAAGAATGATTGTTAGAAATGGGATTTCTGGTTGGCTAAGGCTTGCGGCAAAGCCAGGCAGAAACCACCACTCTAGTCAGGGCAAGGGAGTTACACGCTGAAGATAACCCCTGCTCACCCCCTTGGTAGCTTGGCACGAGCAGTCAGGCTTATCCCAGAGGCAATGTGTAAAGCGTTTGCGCAACACACACACACAGCAGCAACACACTAGGCACACCACAAAAGAAACTCCACACAAGGTTATATAAAAAATAGCCTTTGTATTATCCAAAACAAACACATTAGAATCATAATCACACAATATACACTGTGCCCACTGGCATTAGGCAATAATTTACAGGGGATATATACACAGGACAGGGCCAATCGGGCCACTGTCAGAACCTTTAGAAAACACTAGTAACACATATAACGCACAACCAGTAACTACTGGCAGAATACTGTACTCAGCATTAGCATGGGCAACATAACCGCATTATGTCTACATCACCTTAGACATAAAACATATTAGGAATAAACCACATTAGGCAATGAATCACCAGCATACACATTATCCTAAACATCCGAAGCCTAAACACCCTGGGGATAAATCACATTAGCCTAAAATACAGTAGGACATTTGGCCTAAACACTGCAATTGCCAATGACCCCAGGCCAACTGGCCTTTCACTGGGGCTCCAATGCCCTATGTCCCGAAAGTCAGGGCGTAGCTGCCAATGCAGCGAAATCACAGTGCGCAAAGGCGCTGGGGGCGTGGGGTGCAACTCACCCCTTCCTGGCACTAAAAATAGTATGCCCCCGTTGTTGCAGCTGCCCTCAACCGGCGGGTCAGCTGTGCCAAATTAGCCCCTCTCCGGGACTCCCAAATACCAATTTGCCCAAACGTTGCAGCTGCCCGCAACTGCGGTGCAGCTGTGAAGACAGTAAAAGGTACCGGCACAAAGCGTGCCTTGGAAGCCCCACGCCGGGACTTCTGCTTCAAAATTGCCCCCACGTTGGAGCGGCCCGCTCTCCTGCGGGACCGCTCAGTGAAACAGGCACCGACAATGTGCCTCGGGGAGCCCCTCTCACCTGAGCTCTCTGGGGGCTCTTCCGGTCTCCTCTGGTGCCGCTCCCGGCACCCGCAATGCCTCGTGGAGCCTGCGAGGCTCCGGACGTTCGAGGCTGCACGCAGGGCTCTCTCCTCACCAACACGGGAGCCCTGCCTGCATCGCTCTGCCTCTTACTCTGCCGGTCGCCTGCTTTGGTTTCCCGGCCCCGCCCATAGTCAGGCAGATTGCCTGGCTTCCGGGTCGGCCGCGCTGCTTCCTCGGTGGCTTCTTTTCTCCTCACCAGTGCGGGGTGGGCTCCCGCCGGCAAATAAAACCAGATGCAGGGTGGGCTCCCGCTATTCAGATAGACATCAAAGCGGGGTGGGCTCCCGCAAAAGCACACCGAAATGCGGGGTGGGCTCCCGCTCGATTGGGCATGAAAGCGGGGTGGGCTCCTGCTCGATTCCTGCACCGTGTAGGGGAATCCCCACGCCAGGATTCCCTTAGGTTGCTCTGGCAGCACAGCGCTGCAGAGCACGCACGCTCCGCTTTCTCCAGGCAATCGATATAGCACTCACGAGGCGCTAGAGTCCTCCAGGTTCCAGGGACAAAGCTGGGCCCAGGCAGGCCAGCAAACAGGGTCCTCCAGCAGGGAGGCAGTCCCTCGTGGCGGTTCCTCCTGGAGCCCAGCAGCAACAGGTCCCAAGGAAGCACAAAGCACCACCATTTCATGGGTCACAGCCCCAATATTTATATCCCAAATTCCTTTGTCTGCCCTGGCACAGGGCTTGGGGGAACCAGTCCTAACTGGTTCTGGGGAGTGTGGAGCACTTTGTTTACAGGGCTCCTCCTCCCCTTTGTCAGGTTGGGGCTCTGTCATCAGACACACCACAGGGGGGCGGAGCCAGCATTCACATACGCAGGCACAGACCTATTCAGGGTCAGGGGACTACTCCACCCACTATTCCAAATGCAGATGCCCTATTGCCAAAAAAAAAAAACATTTATAAAGCGCACGGCTACTACCAACAGCGGTGTCCCGGCGCTAAGGAGAGACAGAGAGAAAAAGAAAAAAAGACAAACTAAGGCAGATCAAACAGCCATGTTTTCAAGGCACTCCTAAAAATGGATTCAGATTCAGCTTTGCGCAGGTAGAGAGGCATAGCATTCCAAAGGGCGGCTGTTCTTACAGCAAAGGCACGCCCTCCAATCCTGGCTTTACGGAAAGAAGGAGAGCAGAGAAATAGCTGTGAGTTCGAGCGCAAGGTCCTGTTCTGGTGGTATTTCTGAAGTCTTAGCCTCAGATAACCTGGTCCACTGTCTCTGGTAGCTCTAAAGGCAAGAGACAGGGCCTTGAATTCGATTCTCCTTTTCACCGGAAGCCAGTGAAGACTGCGCAAATGAGGGGAAATGTGATGTCGAAGAGGCACATTTCTGAGAAACCTAGCAGCGGCATTCTGGACTGTCTGAAGCCTCTAAATAAGATAGGCAGGAAGAACTAGATACAAGCTATTAGCGTAGTCCAACTGAGATGTAATCAAGGCGTGGACTATTGTGGCCCGACAGTCCATCGGTAGTAGGTGGAGAAATCTGCGCAAGGTTTTGAGCTTCTAAAAACACGCTCTGGAAACTTGGCCAATCTGGGCCTTCACCGACAATTCTGAGTCAAATTTAAAACCTAAATTTCTGACAGAGGTGACCGGGGTGGGAGGGGGATTCAACTGCATCGGCCACCATAAATCAGCCGATGGAGGTGAAGGTTGATTAAAAAACATCACCTCAGCTTTATCGGTGTTCAACTTGAGGCGATTATCTGTCATCCAAGAAACGATCTTAATTAGGCAATGCCTAAAGCTGTCAAATGCAGCCTTCGTGGTGTCTTTAAATGAGAACACCAACTGCGTGTCATCAGCGTATGATATTATTCGCACGCCACAATGATCCACTAATGATGCCAGAGGAGCAAGATAGACATTGAACAGGGTCGGGCTCAGCGCCGAACCCTGAGGAACTCCACAACCCATGGAACAAAAGGAGGAGACATGTGGGCGAAGGAGGACCTGCTGAGACCGCTCATCCAGAAAGGATTGGAACCAATTTAAGATGGTCCCCGAGATACCCAGCTGTGTCAATCGGTCTAAGAGAATCGAATGGGAGACCGTATCAAAGGCTGCAGATAAATCTAACAGTACGAGCATGGCACAACTGCCATGGTCTAGGGATTCTCGGATGGTTTCCGCCACCTCCAACAGAGCAGTCTCAGTACTATAGCCCTTCCTGAAGCCCGATTGGGAGTCATGAAGGAGATTATTGGACTCCAGATAGTTAGAAAGCTGTCTCTGAACTTCCTTCTCCAAAATTTTAGCAGGGGCAGGAAGGAGCGAAATAGGCCTAAAGTTCTTAAGTATGCTAGGATCTGCATCTTCCTTTTTAAGAATAGGCAAAACCAAGGCCTTTTTCCACACTGAGGGGAAACTACCTAACCTTAGAGAAGCATTCCAAATGACATTTAAGTGGAGATTAAGGAGACGAGCCAGCAAGTTAAAAAATCTAGCTGGACACGGATCCAGGGGCGAGCCTGACTTAATTCTGACAAGGTCTCGCATAGACGAAGAAGGACAGAAAGGCTGGAATTCAGTCCAGAGACAGGGAGAAGCAGGAGCCACAGATGTGGTTAGCCTATCCCCGGACACCAAGAAAGAGGAGTATATAGATTGAACCTTTTCCTGGAAAAAAGTTGACAAGTCCCTGCATAGGTCGGCTGATGGCGTATTCGTGCTCAAGGTAGCTTCAGGTTTCATAAAATCTTGAACGATCTTAAATATTTCTTTGGAAGAGTTATCCGATTCTTTAATTTGATTGGCTAGGTGATTCTTAATAACCAGGCGTTTAAGGGCATGACATTTTTTTTGTGCAGCTTTATAAGTACTCTTCGCATCTGGATTATAAGTTTTCCGCCAGATACGCTCCAACTTTTTGCATGCGCTTTTTTCTGACTAGCTCTGACGAAAACCAAGGAGCGGAAGGCTTTTTCCTAGCAGGTTTCATCATTTTCATGGGAGCGATAGCATCAAGGGAAGCAGTAACCCATTCATTAAATGTGATTGCATCTAAGCTAGGATTGCCTGTAAGCTGGAGAGGGATGTCACGCAGGACAGGACCCAAGGCCTCAATAGATACTCTCCTCCAATTTCTCTTCTTCTCAAACTCTGGTCTCACACTGTGTGTCACGCAGTGTCTTGACAAACTGAATGGGACCAACCAGTGGTCTGACCATGTCAAAGGCAGAGGAGCCTCCACCTTGATAGTGGGGTCATTAGAAAAAATAAGGTCCAACATATGACCAGCGCAATGTGTGGCGGACATTACCTGCTGAGTCAAAATTTAATCCTCCCAACATCTCAGTCACTTGGAGCGCCAAGGCACAATCCATCATGTCCATATGGACGTTAAAATCACCCAAAACCGTAAGGTTAGCATATCTTAGTGAGAGGTCAGCTATAATGTCCCCTAATTTTGAAAGGTGAGCAGCTGCTGAGCTCGGGGGTCGATAAACCAACATGCCCGCAAGGGTATGCCCTGGGGAGGTTTGAATAGAAAAAGACATGGCCTCAATAGAGCCGACGTTCTCAATTTTTTTACAAGAGATATCCCACTTTTCATTCAAAATAATCTCAAGACCCCCTCCTCGCCTATTGTCTGCCCGATTTACCTTGGAGATCTTAAGACCAGCGGGTAATGCCAGAGCAATATCAGGGTAAGAAGTATCTGTTAGCCAAGTTTCAGTCAGAAACATATGGTCCCAACGATTAAACTCGAGGGAGAGCCAAATGTCCTCCAAGTGTTTGGGGAGAGATCTACAGTTAACCAGGCAGGCTCTGATAGTAGGCTTATTAACGTCAGTGTCAGGAATAGAGGACTTGACACCGCCTACCTCTGCCCCCTGTAGCCCCTCCGATCCCCCAAGCACAAAGGAACAGGTATTACATTGAAAGCCCTGATCCCAATTTGCCAAGCAGAGGTCAGGGTAAGTGGGATGGGTGCATTGCCCCACATTATAATCCCAAAGCAGCTTTCTAGACCAGTTAGTTCGTACCCCAGGTCCATTTTGAGCAGTATGACTGACGCTGGCCGCGTTCCGGACGCGGACGGGCGCAGACGGGCTTGCCTTAGGCGCGCCTTAGGCTAGTCAGCCTAGCGCTGACTCATCCTGCCCCTCCTGGAGCCACACACACCTCACCAGCCCCTGCCACTCCAAAGCCAGACATGCAATACACATCAGGCAGGCAGACACATGGTACACAGAAATGCCAACTTCTAAAAGTGGCATTTCTAAAATAGTGATAATAAATCTGCGCACACCATGGCGTAGCATTTACTATTATTATTCAAAACATACCAAACTTGACCACGCTGCTCCTCTCATATCAGGAATTACCACTGAAACACTTATCAGGGAATCCCCAATGCATTTCTATGGGAGTGCAGCCTCACAGCAGTGAGAAACCAAAATGGCTGTTTGGCACTACCAGGACATGTCACACACTTAAGGTACATGTCCTACCTTTTACCTACAATGCACCCTGCCCATAGGTCTAGCTAGGGCGTACCTTAGAGGTGACTGACATGCAGTAATAGGGGGGTCACAGACATGGCACACACTTTAGGTGTCACGTCACAGCGGCAGTAACACTGCGCGCACAGGCCCTGCAGTGGCAGAGGCCTGAGACAGGTTTGAAAGGCTACTTTGGTGGGTGGCACAATCAGCGCTGCAAGCCCACCAGTAGCATTTATTTTACCAGCCCCGGGTATATGAGATACCACTTTACAAGGGACTGACAGGTAAATTAAATATGCCAAACAGATGTAGACCAATCTTACCATGTTTACCAGAGAGAGCACACACACTTTACACTGAACAGCAGTGCTAAAATGCCCAGAGTCCTAAAACCACCAACACCATGTCAGAAAAAAGGGTAGGAGAAAGGCAAAAAGTTCAGGGATGACCCTGCAAAAAGGGCCAAGTCCAACACAACCCCTTCCAGCCAAAACGCAGGGTAGACCAATCACCACCTTGATGGGCTTCCCTGCCTTGGGCGATAGAACACGGACGCGGGCCCGCAACTGCAGGGGCACACTCCAGTTCTATGCCATTCTGAACCCATGTGGTTCCCTCTGTCAAAGCTCCCAGGACCAACTAAGCTACCCCACTGGTACTCCCTAGTTGTCCGCGGTCAGGGCCAGGCCCTAGGCCATCCAGATGTATCTGGTCCTTGCCATCTCACAGAGTGGGGGGCAGTAACCCCTGATACATAGTAACCATTCTCCACTCTTCCCCTCATCAGTGCAGTTCTAAACTGCCACTGATCCTCCAACCTAGGGTCCGCACCCTCAGGCTGACCAGAAGTCACGGGCGAGGCTCTCCTCCCACTACCTCTCCTTCTAGGGTTCCGCACTCTCCTCCTTGGAGAGGTACCCTCAGAACACAACTCTCCCACCAGTTCAGGACCTCTCTCCAGCAACTGGTCTCCCAATCTGGGGTCTAAACCCTCAGGTTGCACCGGGGTCAGAGGCGAGGAATCCCTCCCTCTGCACCCCCTTCCAGAGTTCTGCACCCTCCCACCTGGAGTGGTACCCCTGGAAGCCAAACCGGTCAGGACACTGGTTACAGATGTCCTTCCCTCCAGGTCAGGCAGAACCTGAACCTGGCCTCCCAACCTTGGGGCTGAACCCCGCGGCTGAGCACTTGCCTGGCACGCCAGGACTTCTGGGGACTCACACAGTATCCCCCCGGGCAGGACACTGATTACAGATGTCCTTCCCTCCAGGTCAGGCAGAACCTGAACCTGGCCTCCCAACCCAGGGACTAAACCCTGCAGTTGAACACTTGCCTGGCACACCAGGACTTCTGGGGACGCACACAGTATCCCCCCGAGGGTAACACATGACTCATGTGTCTTGTGACAGTCTGCCTGGCGCAGATCTCCCGACCCCTGTCTATCTGACAGTGCGCGAAGATCCCCCAGGACAGAAGTGGTGACACCATAGTCACTCCTAGGAGACTCAGCCCTTCTGGCTGGTCCCTGACCCACTGGTTCTCCCACTGGGGAACACATCCCCCTCTCACCCCTCAATCTGGACTTCTGCACCGTCCACTTAGGAGCGGCACCGCCAAACACCAGAACCACTGGAGCTCCGTTTACAGACGCTCCAGGTTCTCCTGACACTAGGAGATCCCCCTCAAATGGCCTACTAGTACAGCCTAGGCCCCAACCTGGTGTTCCCTTAGAGAACCCTCCAGGCCCTGAGACTGGGTTTCGGGCACCTTGGGACACAGCCCACACTCACTCCTTCTCCACTGAGACAGGACGTGAGCCCCTACACCCCTCCCACTACACCGGGACCTAGCTGGGCTACTCTGAACCTCTTCCACCACACAGGACCGGAAGATACCTGAGCCACTCCTTTTGGATCACTCCCCAATGCCTCTTCAGACCCTCCATCACACAGCCAGAGGTCTGCCTCCTGTGCAAGCTCCCTGGGATCAGAGAACTCATATTCCAACAGGTGTTGGCGTAACCCCGGAAAACAATTACTGAACATGTGCTCTCTGACAACCAGATTGAACAGCCCTTCAAAATCATTTGCCGTGCTACTCATCACCCAACCTTTCAGTGCATCACAACATTCATCCACAAACTCCCCCCAAGACTGGAGAGACAGTTTCCTACTGTCCCTGAACCTCAACCTATACCCTTCAGGTGTGACACCCTCTTCCTGGGAACTAGGTACCACGCTCTGGGATCTGGGAGTGGGACTTCCTGCACTGGACTCCATATTGCTGCCACCACTGAACCCCACCCTCACTGGTGAATCCAGACAACTAAAACTGCACTCAGGGAATAATCTACCCTCCAGAGCTAGTTTCTCCCTGGTGAAGGCCCTCTCTGCCTCCGCCATCCTCTCCTGCGCTAAGACCCTCTCAGTCTCTAGCTTTTTCTCTTCACGGACCAACGCCCTGAGACTCAACTCCTGGGCCAACAAGGCCTTTTTCTCCTCCAAACCCAGCCGCGCTATCTCCTTGGCATACTACGACAGGAGCATGTCCAAAGCCAGCTGATGCTCCCTTTCTTCCCTCCTATCCACCCACTCCTCTGGGGACAGGGAAAGGGATGGGGCACTGCCCCTGGCACTGGACCCAGCAAGGGACTCACTATCTATGGGGTCCTCACTACCTACTGGCGTCCCTGCCCTGTCATTTTCTTCCTCTTCTTCAGACTCTTCAGGGCCACCCTCAGACCCACCACCCTCTTGGTGTGCGGCCTGGGCACTCTCCCACTCAGAGTCCTCACGTCTCCATGTATCCTGTTGCCATTGTATCAGGGCTTCCCTAAGGAATAGCCGAGTGTATTCCCCACTCACTGCTAAGCCTCTCTCATCACAGAACCCCCTTAACTCCAACAAACTGTATTCCAACAGATCATGTACATTAAAGGCAGATTCCATTTTTGGCAAGAGACACAACCCACAGTGCAACAGGAGAAGACAATTCAAAAATGACACTTTTAGGAGAAAAAATAATCAGGAAAAATAATCCCCAAACATGTGATTATCTAAATGCAGAGTTTGTAGTGCAACCAGTTGTTGCTGTGGTACTGCGCAATAGCAAGTCCTCTCCTCACCGCTGACAACCTATGTTAGAAATGGGATTTCTGGTTGGCTAAGGCTTGCCCCAAAGCCAGGCAGAAACCACCACTCTAGTCAGGGCAAGGGAGTTACACGCTGAAGATAACCCCTGCTCACCCCCTTGGTAGCTTGGCACGAGCAGTCAGGCTTATCCCAGAGGCAATGTGTAAAGCATTTGCGCAACACACACACACAGCAGCAACACACTAGGCACACCACAAAAGAAACTCCACACAAGGTTATATAAAAAATAGCCTTTGTATTATCCAAAACACATTAGAATCATAATCACACAATATACACTGTGCCCACTGGCACTAGGCAATAATTTACAGGGGATTATATACACAGAACAGGGCCAATCGGGCCACTGTCAGAACCTTTAGAAAACACTAGTAACACATATAACGCACAACCAGTAACTACTGGCAGAATACTGTACTCAGCATTAGCATGGGCAACATAACCGCATTATGTCTACATCACCTTAGACATAAAACATATTAGGAATAAACCACATTAGGCAATGAATCACCAGCATACACATTATCCTGAACATCCGAAGCCTAAACACCCTGGGGATAAATCACATTAGCCTAAAATACAGTAGGACATTTGGCCTAAACACTGCAATTGCCAATGACCCCAAGCCAACTGGCCTTTCACTGGGGCTCCAATGCCCTATGTCCCGAAAGTCAGGGCGTAGCTGCCAATGCAGCGAAATCACAGTGCGCAAAGGCGCTGGGGGTGTGGGGTGCAACTCACCCCTTCCTGGCACTAAAAATAGTATGCCCCCGTCGTTGCAGCTGCCCTCAACCGGCGGGTCAGCTGTGCCAAATTAGCCCGGGCACCACTGTGCTGTGGGGGCAGCCCCTCTCCGGGACTCCTAAATACCAAATTGCAAAAACGTTGCAGCTGCCCGCAACTGCGGTGCAGCTGTGAAGACAGTAAAAGGTACCGGCACTAAGCGTGCCTTTGAAGCCCCACTCCGGGACTTCTGCTTCAAAATTGCCCCCACGTTGGAGCGGCACACTCTCCTGTGGGACTGCTCAGGGAAACAGGCACCAACAATGTGCCTTGGGGAGCCCCTCTCACCTGGGCTCTTTGGGGGCTCTTCTGGTCTCCTCTGGTGCCGCTCCCGGCACCCGCAATGCCTCTTGGAGCCCGCGAGGCTCAGGACGTTCGAGGCTACACGCAGGGCTCTCTCCTCACCAACACGGGAGCCCTGCCTGCGTCGCGCTGCCTCTTCCTCTGCTGGTTGCCCCTTTGGTTTCCCGGCCCCGCCCACAGTCAGGCAGCTTGCCTGGCTTCCGGGTCGGCCGCACTGCTTTCTCGGTGGCTTCTATTCTCCTCACAAGAGCGGGGTGGGCTCCCGCCGGCAAATAAAATCAGATGCGGGGTGGGCTCCCGCTATTCAGGTAGGCATCAATGCGGGGTGGGCTCCACTAAAAGCACACCGAAATGCGAGGTGGGCTCCCGCTCGATTGGGCACGAAAGCGAGGTGGGATCCCGCTTGATTCCTGCGCTGTGCAGGGGAATCCCCACGCCGGGATTCCCTTAGGTTGCTCTGGCAGCACAGCGCTGCAGAGCACGCACGCTCCGCTTTCTCCAGGCAATCGATATAGCACTCACGAGGCGCTAGAGTCCTCCAGGTTCCAGGGACAAAGCTGGGCCCAGGCAGGCCAGCAAACAGGGCCCTCCAGCAGAGAGGCAGTCCCTCGTGGCGGTTCCTCCTGGAGCCCAGCAGCAACAGGTCCCAAGGAAGCACAAAGCACCACCATTTCATGGGGTCACAGCCCCAATATTTATATCCCAAATTCCTTTGTCTGCCCTGGCACAGGGCTTGGGGGAACCAGTCCTAACTGGTTCTGGGGAGTGTGGAGCACTTTGTTTACAGGGCTCCTCTTCCCCTTTGTCAGGTTGGGGCTCTGTCATCAGACACACCACAGGGGGCGGAGCCAGCATTCACATAGACAGGCACAGACCTATTCAGGGTCAGGGGACTACTCCACCCACTACTCCAAATGCAGATGCCCTATTCAGCCTAGCCCTGACTCACCCTGCCCCTCCTGTAGCCACACACACCTCACCAGCACCTGCCACTCCAAACCCAGACATGCAATCCACATCAGGCAGGCAGACACATGGTACACAGAAATGCCAACTTCTAAAAGTGGCATTTCTAAAATAGTGATACTAAATCTGCGCACACCATTGCGTATCATTTATTATTACTATTCCAAACATACCAAACTTGACCACGCTCCTCCTCTCATATCAGGAATTACCACTGAAACACTTATCAGGGAATCCCCAATGCATTCCTATGGGAGTGCAGCCTCACAGCAGTGAGAAACCAAAATGGCTGTTTGTCACTACCAGGACATGTCACACACTTAAGGTACATGTCCTACCTTTTACTTACAATGCACCCTGCCCATAGGGCTAGCTAGGGCCTACCTTAGGGGTGACTGACATGCAGTAAAAGGGGGGTCACAGAAATGGCACACACTTTAGGTGTCACGTCACAGCAGCAGTAACACTGCGCGCACAGGCCCTGCAGTGGCAGAGGCCTGAGACAGGTTTGAAAGGCTACTTTGGTGGGTGGCGCAATCAGCGCTGCAAGCCCACCAGTAGCATTTAATTTACCAGCCCCGGGTATATGAGATACCACTTTACAAGGGACTGACAGGTAAATTAAATATGCCAAACAGATGTAGACCAATCTTACCATGTTTACCGCAGAGAGCACACGCACTTTACACTGAACAGCAGTGCTAAAGTGCCCAGAGTCCTAAAACCACCAACATCATGTCAGAAAAAAGGCTAGGAGAAAGGCAAAAAGTTCAGGGATGACCCTGCAAAAAGGTCCAAGTCCAACAATGATGATGGATTCAACCCAGATCTGTGACTGGGGGTGAGTGTCTGGAAAGTTTCAGCGCTCCGTTCATCATTTCCTTGTGTTTGCTTAGTCCAGTAGGGCGACCGGGGGGTCCGGGGTCATTACTTTTTCGATCATGGTGGATAGGTGCTTGTATACAGCTACCCAGTAGTCAGACACTACCGGACATGTCCAAGTTAGATGTGCAAAATCCGCTCCAGGAGCATGGCATTTCAGACATCTGTCAGACCTGGTATGATCGAATTTGGCGATATCTAATGGGGAGCGGTGGTATCGGTGTATGTATTTGAAATGTAGTAGTTTGTGCCTTTGTTTGATGGAGATGCTCTGTATTTGCGCACACAGCAGTAATTCCATGTATTATCCGTGAGTGAGACCCCCAGCTCTGCCTCCCAGATCACCCGCACCCGCACGGTTGTATCCGGTTTCAGGGCCATACATGAGTGATAAAGTCTAGATGTCTTGTGTCCTCTGTCCGTGGCTGTGACCACCATTGTGAGGGGCGGGAAACCATCAGAGGGGAGCAAGTAGGAGGGTATAAGGGACTGTAAGGTATTCTGGAGTCACCAAAAAACAAAGACGTCCATGTAGGGGATATCCTGTGTCTGTGCATTGTTTGTCAGGTGTAGGACGTGACCATCTGGAAACAAATCGCCCGTAGAGAATAAGTTGTGTCGGTCAAGTGTGCGCTTGACTAGTGCTTCTCGTGTGAGTGGGAACCATGGGTTATCATGAAGGGGAATTGCACTATAGTAGAGAGGTCCTCCACCAAGCATGCGTCACAGCCTACGTCAGGACCAGCACACCGTAGAGACTGTCTGAACATCCTGGATCTTCAGCGATATGCCCCTGGGCAAGATCTGTGAGTGTAGAAGTCCGTCCAGTTGGATGCGCTCGGGGCGAGTATATGAAATGCGGGCGTCAGGGTGGTACCAGCGATAGGTGTAGTGGCATTGGGAGGCCAGATAATAAAGGCAGAAATCGGGAACTCCAAGGCCTCCATGTTTGTAGGGGATGGTCAGGGTGTCCCAGTGGACTTGAGGGTGGCCACCCGCCCATACCAGATGTAGAAGGATGCCACGTAGGTAGAGGAATAGGGATGTTGGTGAAGAGATATAAAAAGCGGGGTAGTACAACCATCTTGATAATGGCCACTCGTCCCGCCATAGAGAGGGGCAGTCTGATCCATCGGTCTACTTGTGCTGTAAGGGCTGCTATTGCCAGGCCGTAATTGCACTGTAGGATCTGGTCGCTATTTCTATGAAGGTGGATACCCAGGTACTTGGTGCCTTCTTCAGCCCATCTGAGGAAGTAATCTGCGTGTGGTGTTTGGGTGGTGTCTATTAATGGGAAAAGCTCAGATTTTACCCAATTAATACGGAGTCCTGAAAGGTCTCTGTATCTCGCTATCTCCTACATGATTGGGGGTAAATTGTCTTGTGGGTTCCTGATGAAAAGCAGGATGTCGACTGCATATAGAGATAACAATAGAGGGCCGTGTGTGAGTTGTAGCCCGTGGTGTGAGTGCCGATCTTGCTGTGCGCTGACTATTGGGTCCATCGCGAGTATGAAAAGGAGGGGGATAGCAGGCAACCCTGCCTGGTGCCCCGTAGTATAGGGAATGCATCACTAAGTGCACCATTCATTCGGAGGTGGGCCGTTGGTTTAGTATATAAGAGCATGATTAAGGCAAGAAACGGTGGGGGGTATACCCAATTTATCGAGACAGCTCTCAGGAAAGGCCATTCGAGTAAATTGAATGCCTTCTTGGCATCTTACAAAGTTATAGCCGCCGGCGTAGCAGGGGTGACTTTATTGAGCAAAGCGAATATGGTGCGGAGATTGAGTGGGGTCTAGCGATGTGGCAAGAAGCCAGACCAGGCTGGAGAGATGACTTGCTCCATCAACAGAATGAGCCTAGTGGGCAGTATTTTTGCTACAATTTTATTATCTAAGGTTAGCAAGGATAGGTGACAGTAGGAGGCACAACGACTAGGGTCCTTACCCGGTTTCAGCAGTATCAGCAAGACTGCCTCGTGGAGTGTGGGTGGTAACGTGCCAGTTATTAATGATTCATTGTATAGTGCAAGAAGCTGCGGAGCAAGCTGTTTATTGTAAGCTTTGTAGAAAGCTCCAGTCAAGCCATATGGACCCGATGCCTTAGTTCAGTCTAGAGCAGCGATAGCCTGCGTCATTTCCTCCAAGGTGAGAGGTTCATTAAGAAACTCCCGTTGGCCATTCGATAGCCAAACCATCGCAACCTCCTCAAGATATGAGGAGATCTCAGGGGCGTCTGTGACATGGGAGGCATATAACTCCTGATAATACCTCTTGAAGTCAGTCAGGATATGTTCTCCACCTCTGATAGTGGCTCCTGATTCAGTGCGGAGCTCAGCTATGTAATTTTGCTACCACTCCGGATGTAATAAACAAGCTAGGGTGCGGCCAGGTCGTTCCCCCTCCCCATAGCAGCGGCCTTGGCATGTTTGCCCAAGTACGCAAACTCCCTGCCGCAAGATCGCCGAATTCTGCCAGTTGAACCAAGGGTTGATGCAACCAGGTCGTACCCTCGTCCACAGCCGCCTGCTCCAAGTCTCGCAGTGCGTCCTCGACCTGTTGCAATTGGGTGCAAATGTCACAGAGTATGCCTGCATGTTTGGAGATACACACTCCACGTATGTACACCTTGAAAGCCTCTCACAAGGTGGCCTGTGTGGATACTGTACTTGTTTTCAGTGTGAAATATTCAGTAAGGGAGGTTTGTAGTTCACTACGGAACACCGGGTGATGTAAAGCTTCTCTGCAAAACCTCCAGCCGTATGGGATCTTTAATTTAAGCAGGACTGGGCTATGGTCTGACTGTGTCCGGGGAGGGCCGCAATGTCAGAGCTCTATTGATTGACACTGACTGATAGGAACCAGTAGTCCAGTCAAGTCAAAATGGAATGGGGTGAGGAGTAAAATGTAAAGCCTGGAATGTGGGGGTGGCGGGTGCACCAGGCGTCTAGTAGAGTATATTTATCAGTAATTTGTCTAAATACTTCTCTAGCCCGAGGCTTACTGGTGGGTTTTGCACTAGTTGAATCTGTCTGTAAGCAATGTGACATATTAAGGTCCCCGCCCAGTATTAAATGGTCTACCTCAAAGCTGTACAGACGGGCATATAAATCCTGGAAAAAGTCATGGTCGTCGACATTAGGGGCATAAATGTTTACCAATAAGAGTACCCTGCATGAAGAGATAACAGCTGTTTGGGTCCGAGTGGCAGGTGCGCTGGAGGAATGGGACGCTTTTATGGATCAGGATGCAGGTGCCTCTGGAATAGGAACTATAACATGGGAAGTATTGATGGGAGCACCATTGTTTGGAAAAGTAGGATCAGTGCGGGGGATAGGTGGGTCTCTTGTAAGAAAGCAATTTTGATATCATGTCTATTCAAATATGAGAGTACCTGCTTCCCTTTCCGCGGGTTGTTAATGTCACGAATGTTCCATGATATAACAGCGAGATCAATTATTCTGGCCATTGCAGAAATTGTGGGTATCCTGAAATAATAGGCGACCAAGTAGGGAAGAGTAGGCAATGGCATGCAATCGGTGATATGTGGTGTAGTGCAAGACAATAAAAGACGATTGAACTTCTAACAAAAACAAACAATTCCCCAAGTATCCTTCCCCCACCAGATTAAATGTCATCCAGTGAAACCCAAGCAAAATAAGAAAACAAGAAAATAAGAAAATCCCAATACACAACAATTGGTGATCACCATGGGGACACAACAGCAACTTGGCCACTGACGGCCCATCTGAAGTTAGTTAGACAATGCAGATTGTAAGTAACCGCTAATAGAGAATAACAATGTGAACCAATTACAGAACCGTAGGCACTGTCTTTATGCAGTAGAAAACTCAGCAACACTGGCGGGGGGCTCGCAAAACACCTGGGACGGCGCTCATCAAGTCGTGGTGTAGTGGGCCACAGAGGGTGAGTGTCTCAAATGTTCTGGCCCTCGGTGAGTAGGAGATGATTGCCGAGACGAGAGGAACCCCGCTCGGATCGCCCTACAAAACGCAGCTACATCCGCGGGGTAATCCATGATTTTGGTGTGACTGTTATGTTCCACCCGCAAACGGGCCAGGTACAGCATGGCATATCAGATGCCCAACTTACGGAGAGTGTTCCTAACGTTGCTGAATTTTTGTTGAGCCTCTTGTACCATGGTAATGAAATCAGGAAATAGCGAGATGTCGGCACCCTGGTGTCTGAGGGGGCCTTTCTCACAAGCCAATCAGAGGGTGGTATCCCTGTCCCTGTAGTTGAGGAGGCATGCTATTATATACCGTGGCAGGGTGCCCTCCGGGGGTCGAGGACCCAGCCAGCGGTGGCCAGTTCCACCACAAAAGTGGTGGAGAAGCTGGAGCGATCAAAGAGGTCCGTCAAGAGTTGCTCAATGAAGTCCTCAGGGCGCCCCATGTTTGTGGTCTCCGCAATCCCCGAAATCTGTATATTGTTTCGGCGAGACCTGACTTCAAGGTCCTCATTTTTTATGGCTACCCACTTTAGCACACGCTCTATTTTGTCCAACCGCTTCTGCGTTGTTGTGGACGTGTCCTCCAGGTCAGAGATCCTCTTCTCCGCGCCCTCCAGGCAGACCCCATATCCATCCAGCCGCTCACTCAGCCTGTTGATGCGGCCCGCAAGTATGTCAAACCGAGTGTCCATTGCACTGTAGCCCGCCTTGTGTTCGTCCATTACGGTTGCCATGTTGCTAGAGGTGGTAACATCTAGGCAGCTGTTTGTGGGCTCATCTGTGTCATAGTGGGTACTGCGGCCCTAAGTGGGTTTTGTAAGGTCAAACTTGAGGCGCCGCTGCTTGGGGTCCATTCGGCCAATGGTGTAATTCTGATAAACTATGGCCGCAGAGCCAAGGGGTGTAGTGGTTTGAGGCGTTGCTATAACTTTACAAGGAAGCGCTGTATCGCCCAGGGGCTCAGTCTCAGCCATCTCCACGTGGTGTTGGCTTGTGGCCAAAGCAAGATCACCAGTAAAAGCAGGATCGAATCCCCGTTTCAGTCTATGAGTCTACTGGCACAATGGGGGTGAATGAAGGGCGATGTACTCCCTGCAGACATGGGCCAAACAGGGCAGACCATGCTGAAGCGGGGCAACACCAGCACTTTTCCAAATGGCGGCACACCAGCTGAGTGTTGCTCCGGCGGGTCTCTCTTATGGTACCAGGTTCCCAGCCACCCAGGTATATCTTAATGTGGGCGTCCAGAGCTCCAACATGCAAGATGACGCCCACTATTGCCCAATGGAGAGGCTAGTATTCTTGGCTGATGGGGGGTGACACATGGGCCTTGCACTCACCGCCTCAGGCCTGTCTCCGAGCTCGACCCACTATCGCAGGAAGCCCCTCGCCCTTCTTCATCAGTACATCTCCGGTAGGACTCCCAGCGGGTTCTGCGCCTTGCCGCCGTACAGCTTGGCCCACACAGGCCCTCCAGGTGCCACGAACTAGGCCCCGACAGCTCTTCCCGCTGGTCGTCCCGACCGGTAGCCATTAACGGTGGGGGGGGAGGGCTCCAGGCAGCATCACCCTCCGGCCGCATCTCTCACTCTGCTGTTCCTCGGGTGGATCCAGGGGGGGGAGTAGAGGAGCTAGTGCGTGCCCCAATGGGTGTGGGTGATCCCTGCCCACGGCCCTGTCGCCGCAGGGCCTCCAAGGCAGTGTCGGCAGCACTTTACTCATCTCACTGTATCTGCATCGGCCGGGCCTCCACTCCTCAACGAAACGGCTCCCCGGCTCTGCCAGGTCCCCAGCTAATTCAGCATGGCTCACATGATGTGCTGCAAGCAGTTTCGGCAGCAGTTGAAGTTGGATTCAGGCCACCGGCGCCAGATCCTCACAAGAGTGCGGTCATCTTGGTGGCGGTCGCGACCACTTCCGCATTCCAGTATAACTTAAGAGTTGCGTCGCTCTTGCGTCCCAATGTGTTGCGCAAGGTCGACTCATGTCTTCGATAAATTTGGCCCCTAGTGTCTGAGATTGTTTCATTTCACAGGCCGCTCTGATCCCCAGCCTATTTGCAGTACGAGCATCCTTGGTGGGGTCTTGCAGCCAAAATAACATGCCGCCCAAGCAGTGCCTGGCACAGAGCCTGTTCCCTCTCGCACAGTGAAAAATATTTAGAAGTTGTCAGGTCTACCTTTTTCAGCAAAGTATCAGCTATGTAAGTGTATTTGGAGATCCTGAATTTCCAGGATCCGATACTCTAATAACGATATGTCAAATCACCTGCATATTGTTTAACAAGGCAATTAAGCCTCCATTTTCTTTAAACCAATTAGTCTAGTCATCATTAAAATTGTTTTGATGTATTTTCTTCTTCTGTTTGTTGTTTTTGGTTTATACTTTAAAAGGCGAAACATATTGTAATTTTAATGATTTTCTTGATTTCAGGCTCTGGAATAGGGAGTGCTTTAGTGATTTCGCAAAACTATTGTTTTCCCAAGAATCATACATAAAAATACATACATAGAGGTGCTTTAGAACTGTCATGTTCATCCACTGATTTGTTAACTTGTCAGTCACATTTTGATGCAACCCACCATAGAATACACCATGGTTAAATAGGTAAGCCCACTTCAGGCATGGGCACTGGTTACTTTGAGTGACTGCATTTTGTTTGTGTATATGTGTACATCCACCAAGAAAAAGAGTGCTTTAGTCCTGGAGGTGATGCCCCAATCTTGTCTTTCATTGAGCTAGAGGGTGGTAAGTTAAATATTGGTATTTTTATTAGTTTATTTTAAAAGTTGCTTTGATTACGATTTTTACAGGAATTGTGACTTTCAGTTTTTTGTGCTCAGCTAACATGTTTTCTTTTGGTTTCCCTCCTACCTTTAATTGATTCGATTCTTGTGTGATTTGTTTGGCATGCTTAGTTAGGCTTTGTAATATTTGACTGCTCTTGTGGTGCTCTGTTAGATGATGATGACTTTAATTGTTTTCATTTTCATATTGCGTGTAATGTTTACATGCTCATTGCCTTTACTTTTATTTCTGTTTAGGCAGATTCTTTTGTGTGTGTGTGTGTATATGTGGTGCGTAGGCTTATGATAAAATTGTGCCTTTTTGATTTTCTTTGCTGACTATAAGTGCGTTGTTTGCATAAGTGAGTTTTGCATTTGCCTTGTGTGGCCTCGTCATGCTTTGGACTTCAATTTTGCTTTTGAGTTTTACACACTAACTGAAAGCATACAATTAATGCCATGTTGATAGGGGTGGGCAAGCCAACAAATTAACTTGCAGAGCTGAGCCAAAGGGCTTGATTTAGATCTTTGCGGGACTACTGTCATCACTCCGCTGCAGAGTTTCCAAGTACTCTGTGAAGCTAACAGATGCCCACCCAATTTAGATGTATGCAGGCTGAATCTCCGCCCACGTCGACAGAGTGTTTCCCATCATGTAAACGGTAAACGGTTCCTTGCTGCCTACGCAGCTGACTTCTCTGCTGGCTAACATTACTCTGTCTCCGTCAGGGTGGTGGTATTGCGCCGAGCCCATTTAGATTTCACAGTTTTGTGGCAGTGTTCTAGCGGCGGGTTGCCGACGGAGTGATTTCCATTGCCGGACGTTGTCAACATTGGACTATTCCTGTGGCTGTAGGATGGATGCTAGCATCACACACCTGATGTGTTTTGCCTAATTGTTTGCACCTGCATACCACACTATAAAACACACTCCATTTCAGACCATGATCCTTTGCCATTCCAGCACCGCTCAACATTTTCTAGGAGAATTTTTGTCAGAGTATTCAGGTTTTCTTCTTGCTCCCTCTGTTTCTTGTCCATTTTACGTTGTATTTGTCTCTTACATGTGGGTTCACAAATTCATTTAATTTAATTACATTATATTGGCAGGGAGAATAAATACCCATTTTACAGAGGGAGAATCGTCAGTCATGGTGGTGAAATTATACAAAATACAACCATATCTCAGAAAAGGCAAATGTGGTCCAGAATAGTTGACACAGTGTATGCTGTAGCAAGCAACCTGCGCACACAGGAGGAAATTAGGAAGAGGTGGAATGGCCTGCGGGGGAGAGTGTAGTCCCTGGCCTCCAAGCATCACCTGGAGGCCCAGAGGACTGGTGGTGGTTTTCCTAGGCCCTATTACAACTCTTTCCCTGGGAGGAGAAGGTCTTGCAGATCCTACAACCTGAAGGCTTGACAGGAATCCCTGGTGAAGTGGAGACTGGTAAGTTATACTTTTCAATGTGTCACTAAACCTAAATGTCCTGTTTGCTTTGAAGTTAGCTGTTGCTAATGTTTTCAGCATTTTTCTTTACATAGAAACCTAAATATATCAGTAACATATTTTTTGGCTTGTTTCTTTGAATGTATTGTGCTGTATTTAATGTAACAGGGTTCAATCTCCATTACATTTCACATGATGTAATGGTGCTTGTAAGTGTTTGTACAGCAACTGTTAGAAATGGGGGTCTCTGGTTGGCAGGTTTGTACCTTGTTGAAGTAGGGACCCTTCCTTCTAGTCAGGGTAAGGGGGATTACACTTCTAAAATAACCCCTGCTCACCCCCTTGGTAGCTTGGCATGAGCAGTCAGGCTTATCTCACAGGCAATGTGTAAAGCATTTGCACATAAAACACAGTAATACAGTGAAAACACTACAAAAGGACACCACACCAGTTTTAGAAAAATAGGCAATATTTATCTGTGTAAAACATGGCCAAAACGATAAAAATCCAACATACAGTAATCAAAATACGAATATTGCAAAAATAGACTTAAAGTCGATAGCTTCGTCCGGGGCTGTCATGGTGTAGTGAGCAAACAAATCCAACAGTTCAGGCTGACTGCGGCCTTGTGAGCCATCTATGGTGTCAGAAGACCTGCAAATAGTACCTTTGGAAATGCAGGGCATGGTGGACCTTGCAATGAGCCCCGGAAAGGCGTTGGTTCCGGAGGTCGGTGCAGGAGTCGTTGGGCCCTTGGAGTCACACGCGTTGCAGATCGAACTCTGTGAGGTTGAAGTCAGGAACGCCGGCGTCGGCAGGCGCCGGGGCAGTGGTGCGAAGTGGAACAGTGCGATGTGCGGTGCCCTCAGGTCACGGTGCAGGCAGCGGATCAGTGACATTGTCCAGCAGTGACTGTAAGACCAGGGCTGCGACGCGAAGTGGGATGGTGCTCGTCGTGGCGCTGGCAGGTCACAGTGCCAGCAGCATCATTGTCGTTATTGAAGCGCTGTCGTCGGTAGGTGATCTGTAGTCGATGGCGTCGGTGGGCCAAGGCTGCGGTGTGGGATGGGGTAGTGCATTGAGTAACTGGCCACGATGCAGGCAGCAGCATCCATGTTGGTGTGAAGTGGCATCATCATCTGGGATACCAGGGCAGTGATGTGAAGCGAGGCAGTGCGAAGTGCGGTGCCCTCAGGTCATGGTTCAAGCAGCGGCTCTCATGGTGGCATCGGGCGGCATCGTCGGTGAGACCAGGGTTGCGAGGTGAAGTGGGGCGGTGCTCTCTACGGTACCAACAAGTCACGGAGCTGGCAGCGTTGATGGCATCGGGTTGCTTTTTATTCTATTACAGCACAAAACACAGTTCCCAGTGCTGGTAGCAGATGATCTTCAAGTATTTGCTGTTCCTGACTTCTTGAAAAGGGGGCAACCTCTACCTCAAGCCCTTGGAGAAACTCAGGAAAATAAGTTGCAGAAAGTCCAGTCTAGTCATTTCACTGCCCAAGACAGATGCAGCCACTGCAGGCCAACACAGCAAAGCACACAGCAATGTGGTAGTTCCTTCTCACAGCTTCTCCAGCTCTTCTTCTTGGCAGGTTCCTTAGTCCTAACGAGTTCTAGAGGTCTAGGGTCAGAGCCCCCATATTTATACTACATTTCCCTTTGAAGTTTTAGGCAGAAAGTCTCTGAGTTCAGTGAAAACCAGTTCTGTCCTCCCTGGTCCAGCTTCACTATAGGAGGTGGAGACAGCATTGTGCAGAGAAGACACAGCCTATTCAGGTGCTAGGGAAAACTCCTCCAACCACTCTAAATGCAGAAAGGTCTATTCAGCCTGGCTATGAGTTACCTTTGAAAGGCAGGACACACCTCAATCGCCCTTGTGACTGTATAGAGGGAATACACATCCGCAGCCCTGTCACTCCAAAACCAGACGGTGAATACACAAACAGGTAGAAACAAAAAGAATGGTTAAGACAGAAAATGCCCACTTTCTAAAAGTGGCATTTTCACACACACACATTTTAAAAATCATCTGTACTAAAAGATGTGTTATTAAATTCTGAGCTCAAGGAGCCTAAACTCAATTTCCATATCTTTCCTCAATTGAAAGTTAGACTTGTAAAATGTTACAAGGCAGCTTCAATGATCACCTTTGGGAAAGGCAGCATTTCAATAGTGATAACGAAATGCACAGTATTTCACTATCAGGACATGTCAAACACACCACTACATGCCCTACCTCTCACATACACTGCACCCTGCCCATGGGGCTACCTTGGGCATACCTTAGGGGTGACTTACATGTAAGAAAAGTGAAGGTTAGGGACTGGCAAGTGGGTGCACGTGCCAGGTTGAGATGGCAGTAAAAACTGTATGCAGACACTGCAGTGGCAGGTCTGAGACACCTTTGAAAGGCTACTTGTGTGGGTGGCACAACCAGTGCTGCAGTCCACTAATAGCATTTGATTTACGGGCCCTGGGCACACACAGTGCACTGTACTAGTGACTTACTAGTAAACCAAATATGCCAATCATGGAAAACCAAGCATAACATAATTTACAGTAGGAGCACTTACACTTTAGCACTGAATAGCAGTGAAAAAGTGTGCAGAGACACTAAACCAGCAAAAACAAAGTCCAGCATACCATCAAAAACAGGAGGTCAGAAGTAAAAAAGACAGGGGAAACATGCCAAAAGATGCCAGTTCTAACACATGTCCCCTCCAGCTTAAAATAGGGAGAACTACCCACCCACCTTGGTGTTCTCTTCACTAAGGCAGAAGAACCTGGACAGACCATCAGTATTGTCGTGTTCTGTGCCAGGGCAGTGTTCCACCGTAAAGTCCATTCCCTGTAGGGAGATGGACCACCTCAACAGCTTTAGGTTTTTACCCCTCATCTGCATTAACCATCTGAGGGGCCTGTGGTCAGTCCAAACTCAAAAGTGAGCCCCAAACAAGTAGGGTCATAGCTTCTTGCTCAATTACACTCCACCTCTGTTCCCTGGGGTGTAGTCTCCTGCTAAGGAAGACTACAGGCTGGTCCAGGCCCTTTTCATCAGTTGTGAGAGCACCACTCCCACACCATGCTCTGGAGCATCTGTCTGCATGACAAATTCTTTGGAGAAGTTGGGTGCCTTGAGCACAGGCACCGTGCACATGCCTGCCTTCAGGGCATCAAAAGTGGTCCGACAGTCATCAATCCAGATCACTTTCCTTGGCTGCTTCCTGGAAGTCAGCTCAGTCAAGGGGGCAACAATGGTGCCGTAGCCCATGACAAATCTCCTGTAGTAACCGGTGAGACCTAAAAATGCTTTCACCTCTGTCTGGGTCTTGGGGCTGCTCCCAAGCCAGGATGGTGTCAATCTTAGGTTGTAGGGGCGCCACCTGCCTGCTTCCTACCTGGGGCCCTAAGTACACCACAGACCCATGCCCGATCTGGCTTTTACTGGCCTTGATCATGAGGTCTGCCTTCTGCAGAGCCTTCAACACTTCCCAGAAGTGGTGCAAGTGAACTTCCCAGCTGCAACTGAACACTGCAATGTCATCCAGGTAGGTAGCACTGAAATCCTCCCGTCCAGCCAACAACTGGTTGACCAACCTCGAAAGGTGGCAGGGGTATTCTTCAACCCAAAGGGCATCACCCAGAACTGGTAGTGCCCCTCTGGCATTGAGAATGCAGACCTCTCCTTGGCCCCATCAGTCAAGGCAATCTGCCACTATCCAGACGTTAAATCAAACGTGCTGAGGAACATGGCAGCTCCCAACCAATCTATGACCTCCTCAGCTCTGGGGATGGGATGCGCGTCAGTCCTGGTGATAGCATTGAGCCCATGGTAGTCCACACAGAACCAAAGTTCAGGAGTGGCATCAGGTGCAGCAGCCTTTGGGACCAAGACTACTGGGCTGGCCCAAGGACTGTTGGAGGGCTATATCACCCCTAACACCAAAACCTTAGAAACTTCTTCCTTGATGCTGGCTTTGACCCTGTCAGTCAGCCTGTAAATGCTGTGCTTCCAGGAGGAGTGTCCCCAGTGTCCACATCATGGGTACACCAGTGGGTGACACCTGGGGTCAGGGAGAACAGGGTGGCAAACTGTTCCAACAGCTGGCAACAGTAACTAGTGTAGGGGAGAGGTTCACACCTTCGACTGACCCATCTTGCTCCTTGGCAGACAGGAGGTCAGGGAGAGGTTCACTTTAATCTTCCACTCCATCATTTGTCGCCAAGAGCATGCTTACTTCAGACCTCTCAAAGTGAGGTTTGAGGCAGTTCACATGTAGGACCCTCAAAGGGTTCCTGGGAGTTTGCAAGTTCACCAGGTAGGTGACATCACTCTTGCGCTCTACTACCTCAAAAGGCCCAGTCCACTTGTCCTGAAGAGTTCAAGGGTCTACTGGGGCCATAACCCACACTTTTGGCCAGGTTGAAACTTAACCTGAGTGGTATTCTGGTCATACCAGCGTTTCATCTCTTCCTGGCTGGTTTCTAGGTTCACCTGAGTGAGGCTCCTGAAGCGCACAGTCTGGTTTCTAAAGGCCAGCATGTAGCTAAATACATCTTAGGGGATTTTCCTGGGAGCTGTCTCCCAGCCTTCTTTCACCAGACTGCAAGGTCCTCTTAAATGGTGCCCATACAGCAACTCAAAGGGACTGAACCCTAATGACTTCTGTGGTACCTCACTGTAAGCAAAGAGAAGGCATGGCAAAAGGGCGTCCCACTTACGCCTCATGGGGTCGGTCTGACCCTTGATCATTCCCTTCAGAGTTTGGTTGAATCTCTCTACCAAACCATTCCCTTGAGGGTGGTAAAGAGTGGTGAACTTGTAGGACACACCACACTCCTCTCACAGGGATGTCATATACTTGGATATGAAATTGGTACCCCTGTCATATACCATCTCTCTGGGGAACCCTACCCGGGAAAAGATCCCCATCAACGCCCGGCCCACCACAGGTGTGATCGTTGTCGAGCGAGAGATAGCCTCCGGGTACCGGGTGGCATGTCCACCAAGGCCAGGATGTATCTGTCGCCCATGGCTGTCGTGGGGTCCAGGGACCCCACAATGTCCATCTCTAGCCTCTCAAAAGGGGTGCCTACTACCAAAAAAGGTTGGAGAGGAGCCTTACACTTTCTCCCACTCTTACCACTTGCCTGACAAGTTTGGCAAGATCTACAATGTGCATCAGACTGCTTTCGCATTTGGGGACAAAAGAAGAGGGTGACAATCCTGTTAAAGGTTTTGTCTTGCCCCAAATGTCCTGCCAATGGCACGCCATGAGCCAGACCCAGTAGGAAGATCATGAAGCCCTGGGGTACCACCAGCACATGGGCTGACCCAGACTCAGGAACCTTAGGCTCGCTGTATAGGAGGCTATTCTCCTAGTAGATCCAGTGTGATCCAAACTGATCACCAGCTGCCTGATTTGCAGCCTGCTGCTGCATTTCAACCAGAGAAGGGCATTCTCTCTGCTCCCTGCTGAACTCTTCCCTGCTGGGACCCCCTTCTTGCTGCCAATGGGCCAGCTTAGATAAGTCCCCCAGTTCAGCCACTTGTTCCCCTGTAGGTTCTGGGGTGTCCCCCTCGAGGTCAGCCTCCTTGCGGACTGTGGAAACTTCAGGAATGGGTTTCCTGCACCCCTTTTCCTTTCTCTTGGCAGGCACTTGGGCCACTGTTTCAGGCTCCAGGTCCTTCTGATCACCCTGTCTGGCTGCCATGGACCGAGTGGTCACGCATGCCCACTCTGGCTACCCAACCATCTCCAAGTGAGACCGGAGCTCCACATCCTTCCACAAGGACAGCTCCAGGTCTTTACCTAGCAGACAATCTTCAGGAAGGGTAGGGCTCACAACCACCCTCAAGGGACCTGAGGCCCCCCACTCAAAGGGAACCTGCACCATCTTACATTGGCGCTCTGAGTTGTCTACAGAAACTACTTGGTGGAATGTACCAGGGACTACTTGCTTCTCAGATATCAGGTGACACTGGACTGAGATCACACTAGTTCATTATCTCTGAGAGCCTCTACCCTTTGTCCATTGATGGTCACCCAGGCGCTGTACTTCTTAGTGTTTGCAGGCACTAGGCTACCCTGGACCATCTCACTGTTCCCTAGTGAGACAAGGATCTTTTCTGCAGGGTCTCTACCCTCACCTGGGTACAACTCCTCTCCAAGCACTACACTAGCCAACACCTTGGACTGGCGTTCCATTTCTGCAGGCTTTCCTGAAGAGACCCATGGTTTCTTATCTCCTGGGGGTGGGAATCCTTACCCTGGGTACTAATTAAGGGCCCTTTAGTGAACTCCTTTGCTTTACCCTTGTCCCCCCCACTCTTCTGCTGGGGACCGTGCCCACCTTTGGTGGAGTCCGCCCACACACCTTCTTGTGGACCCTGCTACTCACTCAGCGGACCGCCTCCATAGCAAGCTTCCTGGGGTCAGTCAGCTTACTATCTGTCAAGTGCTGGCGCAGCTCTGCAAAACACAGGCTAGACAAGTGCTGCCACACAATCAAATTGTACAGCTCCTGAACATTTGTCACATTGCTGCCCTTCACCCAACAATCCAGTGACCTGCAAAAAGAATCTACACATTCTAACCAGGCATCGGTTTTCTTAATGGTTCTAAACTTATCCCTGTACTTGTCAGGAGTGAGACCATTCCGGTGAGGAGGGCCTCCTTCATGTCAGTGTAGGTGGACTAAAATGTGGACTAAAATGGCCACCGAGTAGGAGCCCCTTGTAGGAGCTCCTGGGTTGGGGATCACCGTTGCGGTGTATATCCCTGGATAACCCCACCATCGGCCCTCCTCTCTACTCTGCATCTGATGCCCCATGCCCCTGGATCGCACGATATGATTCTCACTCACCTGCATTGAGGAGTTCCGAGACCACCTTGATCAGTCGTTGCGAGGCCTCGTCTAGATGTCCTGCAGCCCCTCCGCCTCTGTGGGTTGCGGTGCTGTGCGGCGTTGCGGTGCGGTGGTGTGATGAGGTGCCGGCTGAGACCAGTGGCGGGACCCCGGCGAGCCTCTTGACCTGTCCCTCGCCTTCTGCCTGGGGTCTGCGCCTCCTGTGGGGCGGACGAACAGGACCCATCTCTGGACTCATCGTTGTGCAGCCCCCCGCCTCCAGTGGTTGCGGGGCCTCGCTGAGTTGCCGTGCTGGCTGCGACGAGTGCCAGGACCCCGGCGAGCCTCCTGACCTGTTCCACACCTTCTGCCTGGGAGTTACGCCTGCTAAGTGGCGGCTGCACGGGACCCATTGCGGGACGAACCTGGGGGTGAGTGCCGCTGCACTTCGCCGCTCCACGGCAATTCAGGTGGTTGTGGTCCGTGCTTTACCTTGCCTCTGGAGTCGGTGCGGGGTGTTGCCCTCCAGCTCCCTCCCTGGGGCTCCCCGGTGTGCCTGAATGATCGGGCGGGGTATTGCCTTCCACCGCAAACCCCTCAAACTTCTCGAGTTCCCCGGATTGTCGGGCGGAGGAAACCCGTCAATCATCGGGGCTGCTGGGGTCGTATCCTAGCGCTCATCCGGTCCGTGGTTTCAGCCGGACCCTTGCGACCGAGCCTCTCCTGCTGATGACTCCAGTGACGATGTGGACATGCCGCTCAGATACACTGCGGAGTCAAGGTGATTTTACATTTTTGCATTGATACAGATTCGATTGCCTGCAGATGATAGATGTAGGCAGTATGTTGGGCTTCTCATCGGGGTCACTGGTGCATTGTTACAGGGCCAACACGCACGACACTGACTGCCGAGTCTTGATGTGCTGGAGGTGCTCCTCACTCGGCAGTGGGGGCAGCCTTTTTGTAGATTGCTGAATGTTCGTTTTTAGGGGAGCAGATCGTCTTCCACACAGTGTCAGGCTGGGCCACTGATCTTGCGTGGTTGATATATGTGAGGATGCCTCTTGTAGATAACGAATTGGAGACTCTCGACAATCTGTGCTGAGTCAGTGCAAGTTTGTAACCACAGACAACAAAGAGGGGTCCATTCATCTGGGCTGCTGATAGGCATAGAAACAGAACTACACCCTCTGAGGACCAATTAACGGAAAGCGAAAGTGGACTACAGAGCAGAAAACAGGTCTAGGAAGAAATCACTTAATGGAAAGCAAAAAAGGACCACATCACAGGGACAGGTCGAGGGAGTATACAGAGCGGCCATCTTGAACTGATGCATAATGAAGGGTCTGACACCCCTATCTCCTCATCTAACAAAATCCTCATCTAACAATCACAAAGGTGTATTCAGCCAAGAGGGGATAACAAATAATTAACTGTTGGACAACGCTAAACTAATCAGAAAGTTAACATTACCTACAACGGTAAAAAAAAAAAAAAAAGTCAAGGTAGGAAATATAGAAACTAAGAAGGAGAGGGAAATAATAAAATGGATAAACACCTTGAACCCTCAGGCCATCATGCCTTCACCATTCTCTACCCGCCCAATCTCGCCAAAAATGCAAGAAATTCAAGCACAGGCTAATGATAACCCACCCTGAGACTCTTATTTCAGACCCATACTTCTGCATTAGCAAAGGCGTAATATCCAACGACCTTATCTTCCACACAAAAAAACGTGCCCAGTGGAGAAATATCTTTTACTCTTTGCTTCGAATCTCCAATGTTAAAAAGACCCCGCATGCCCTCAAATTGTCGGTAACAGCCTCAGACCTATGCCCTGCGAATGCCACCATCACCATCTACAACAACGGTAATATCCTTATACAAGCCTCCAATGATAATCTCGATACCATAGACAGGATCTTCCCTACTCTCAAGAAAGCAGTGAACAACAAGAATAGCACACTCCCGCAACCTCTCAGCCTCAGCATCCAGAGGCCACCCCAACTCCACATCAAAATCCCATAACAATTTCTTCTGAACTGACTTCCCCCCACACCCTTAATGAGCCCTACCTCCCAGCCACATCGATCTCAACCACACATGGGTCCTCTGGCCCAGGAGGGACAGGGTTGCACTTACCTACCAATCACATCAGTGCAGACACCAACAATGATTCCTACCCCCAGTCACATCGGTCGCTACCACACCTGGATCCCCCGGACCAGAAGGGACAGGGTTATTCTTAGCCACTGATCACTTCACTGCAGACTCATCACCGTTATCCCGGACGTCCGGGAGTGAAACCACCAACCTGGACTTCACTCACGCCTCCCTTCTCTCCCCACTTACATCTAAGTTAGATTGCAAAGATTCCCTTGACCCACTGTCTACCACGATATATGCTCGGACCCTAACACCCTCAATACTCATTACACCCATCCAAACATAGTGCACAAAGACCTCTCCCCAATCCCATGCGGCAGCCCCTATCCAGTTGTCTCATCACAACACCATCCCACACACTGACTCGGACCCCACAGCAAACCCCCTTGCTAAACTTACCACATCGATCCCGAATGAGGATATCCACACGCTACCGGAGAACATGATCATTCAAACAAACCCTACCTGCGGATCTCCCCCCATAATAGAACATACCCCCTCTCATACTACTAACCTTCCCAACTCCGATTGGATCGCACGATTCAACGAGTTAGCCACAGGCCTATCCCAACTCAAGGCCGAGATGCTTAACCTATCAACCATCACCAAAGAACTTCTAAACGTACACAGAGCCACCAACGCGACAGTGAACCAAATCAGTCTCCAAACTAGTAGATACATCCCCAAGGATTCACACCCCAAGAACACTAGTCAGAGTAACCAAACCAGCCCCCAACCTAGTAGACACATTCCCAAGATCTCACATCCCGTGAACACTAGTCAGAGTAACTTACCTTCCCCATCTTGGACTAGGAGGAGAAATGAGGAACTATCCGACAGCGACATAGACGACCTCCTCATATCTTATGCCTGGGCAACAGATAACAATAAGCCGCAATGTAGCACTATCCATTCCATTCAACCCAACCCCTTCAGATAACAGACTCACAACAACAGATCCGTAAATAGAGACAACCTTACAAACATCAACATAGAGCAGACTACCCTACTCCATTCTAGTAACAAGATGAAGTGCGCACTCATTAATTGCAGATCCGCCAGTAAACATGCTCCTGACATCTTCAACCTCATCCTAGAGAATGATCTAGACATTATGGTCCTCACCGAAACATGGCTGAATAGTTCCTCCTCTCCCATCCTTGACCTACTGGTTCCTCCTAGTCACAACCTGATCCGACTAGACAGAAACCTGAAACCCGGTGGTGGGTTAGCTTGCATTTATCGTAACACAATCTCAGTCAAGCAAGCAGACTCCATCGTTCTATCCTCCTGCGAATATCTCTGCATCAATATCTCCGATGATAAGCACCTCGCCAGCAAGCTTCACTTATTCTATCACCCCCGGGTGACAACCTGACTTTCATAGACGAGCTAATGGAAGTCATTTCATCCAACGGCAACTCACAAGTACCACAAATTTACCTGGGTGACTTTAATCTCCACTGGAACAACACAAACGATCATGGTGTAGGCGGTCTTAAAGCGTTCCTGTCAGACAATGATCTATCCCAATTCTGTGACAGTCCAACTCACAACAAGGGAGAGACACTGGACCTCATCATAGCAAAAACGAACACCGTCTCGTTAGAATCCATCACCCCATGTGACTGGACTGACCATCACAGCATCCTCTTCTCCATCAATATCGAGGTAATCCCAAAAAGGGGCCAACCCTCAAAAACAAAGCAATGGAAAAGGAACTTACAAAATATCAACCCCGTCACCCTGGTAAACCGATGCAACTCTGCCCTGACACCCACAACTGACATGGCTGATGTCAATGATCTCACAGCCTTTTACAATTCCACTATACTCGAAATCCTAGACTCTACAGCGCCCCTCCAGGAAAAAACGTTTCCTCAAAAATTTCCAAACCTTGGTTCAATGAGACACTGAACTCGGAGCGACGCAAGCTAAGAGTTGCTGAGCGACTATGGAAATCAGCACCCACCACTGATCACCTAGATCACCTTAGAATGTTAAGGAACTCCTACAACAGGAAGATTCTAAAGGCCAAGGCAGACTTTTTCAGAACCCAGCTGAACCAAGCAATCAACCGCCCAAAAAAACTTTTCGAAATCGTAAAGCAACAAACACGCAACACGACTAACTCCGAGGAACTTAATGACCCGGCGACACCTACCTGCGATGAGCTTGCCAATTTCTTCTGTGATAAGACAAAGGCCATCGAGCTCGACATCCAATCTAAGAAGGCCCTCCCACAACATGTGGCCCAGGATACTAATTGTTACTCACAGCTCAAGGTCCATTTTAGCACTTCAGGGGAAGTCACAAAAAACAATGCCTCCTGGCATACCTTCTCGCCAATCCCTGAACAAACAATCTATAACACTCTTCTAGCAATCAACCCCTCCAATCACTTCTCTGACCCCCTTCGTCCTGCCTTATTCAAAATGATAAAAACTTCTATCCTACCACTATGGGCAAAAATTGTAAATGCCTCTCTGAGACAAGGCTCCATACCGGACTGTCTTAAAATAGGGCAGGTCACACCTATACTAAAGAAATCCGACGCCACCCCATCTGATCTCAACAACTAGCGCCCTATATCCAACATCCCCACCTTGGCGAAATTGTTGGAGAAATGTGTACAAATACAATTATGCAATCATATTGAGAATTTCAACCTCCTAGACAATCACCAATCTGGCTTCCGTCAAGGTCACAGCACAGAATCCGCACTCACCCACATAATGGATGATATACTAAAAATGCTTGACCACAACGAATCATGCCTAATGATACTGCTTGACTTGTCCTCCGCCTTCGATACGGTGAAGCACGACAACCTTTTGTCCCTATTGGAAGGAAGGATGGGCCTCTCGGGCACGGTATTACAATGGTTTTCATCCTTCCTAAATAATAGAACACAAAGATTCAAGATGAAGAACTCACTCTCTCAACCCTCCGTGGTCACCCTAGGCGTTCCACAGGGATCCGCCCTATCACCCATCCTTTTCAACATACTAATGGAACCCCTGGCGAATGCATTGAAATCAGCAAATATTCTATATCACCTGTATGCGGACGACACCCAACTGTATCTGAAAATCTCCACTCCAGAAGACTTCATTTCCCTCAACACTATTCTACAGAACACGCAAAACTGGCTCACTAACAACCACCTCATGCTTAACACCAAAAAAACTGAATTCATTCTCATCTCCCCACCCTATCACACACCTAAGATAGACCTATGGCTGAAACACCTAACCTCCTTTGACTGTGCTCCCCTCATCATTGACTCCGCAAAATCCCTGGGAGTCACCTTAGACAAACATTTGAATATGAAGACGCACATCACTAATGCCACCAAGGGAGCTAATCACCAAATGAGTATATTAAGGAAACTCAAACCCTTCCTCCCTCAGGCCGACCTAAAAATGGCAGTGCAAGCCCTAGTGCTACCAAGATTAGACTATGGAAGCACCACCCTCTGCGGTCTCCCCAAATACAAGCTAGCTCCGCTGAGGGCATCACTTAATGCTGCGGCTAGATTGGTATCAGGAACTAAAAGAAATAGCCACATTTCTCCGACCTTGAAAGCGCTGAACTGGCTGCCCTATGAGGCAAGAATACAACTAAAGGTTGCCTGCATGACCCATAAAGCACTACATAACAATACACCCAGTTACTTAGCTCTAAAGCTAGAACGATCAGGAGGATGCAGACAATTACGAAGCGCGAGTTCTTTACTTCTGAAACCACAATCCTTTCATAAAAAGAGAACTGGTTGCAGAGCGTTCTCAGGGATTGCTCCAAAGATCTGGAACTCCCTACCTCCAGTGGTACGTGGAATCTCGTCATTTACCGCCTTCAAAAAGAAGTAAAAATACTCCTAATGAACAAATTCACGTCCTAAGACTTGATTCTAGGCAGACATCGAGTCACCTATACGAACCTCTTATCACTGCCTACCTCTTGTGGTTGGAAGGAGAATATTATATGTATGTTTATTACCACAACCACCTAATGTTCAATAACTGTATATAGTGGAATGTTCTGTTGCCCTCTGGGATCATCATGTATCGTCTACAGGTCACCTATGTTACCCATTTATTATATACCTGTTTTGTACGTAATGACTAATACCAAATGCCTTATACTACCTCATATCTTTATGTTTTATAACTGTATACTGTAAAGCGCTCTGATACCCTCGTGGGTCACGTTCGCGCTATATAAAACCCTATAAATAAATAAAATAAATAAATAGGTGAGGTTGTACCCCTTACTCAAAGCCAACATTGTGTCCCTCCCCTCCTCTGAGAAGTGGGGCCACAGCCCTGCTCCCAATTCTTCTCAGGGACCCCATTCATGTGGGTTAATGCCTCATAGCCCTGAAACTACTTTTGTATGTCATCTCCCTTCTTGTACTGTTTTCCTACATTCTTGGGAATGTGTACTATTCCATCTGAGTGCACTGATGAAGTGCTGGCACCATCTGTGCTGGACCTACTCCTCTGATCCAGCTCCTTTACTCTAAGCTCATGGTCTAACATCATTCTTTTCTCTTCCATTGCCAGCTTGAGCCTCTCCAGCTCCATTGTATCTCTCCTTGCTGCACGCCTGTCCTCCAGCTCCTCTGGGGACAAACCACTGCTGCCTGGACTGGAGGGTCCCTCCCCTCCCGACAGAACATGAACCTAGAAATAGGCTACTCAGTGTCCACACTAAGATCTCCAGACTGCCCACTGGCATTTACGGCTGCTACCTAGGCCCTCAGCGCCTTTTGTAGCTCTTCCTTTTTGGTGAGGCCTCTGACTTGGACTCTGAGGTTTTTACAAATTGCCTTCAGGTCCCTCACGGTGTAGGATTCCAACCTCACTTCTCCTCCTCAAAAGCCACTTCTAGGGATGTAACTGATGATGCTCTTGACTTAGGCATGATGGAGTGGAAAGTTCAAGCTAACCAAATGGACAGATCAAAAATAGACCAAAACGAAAACAGTATGTGGTATGTAGTGGTCTGCGATATGGTAGTAGTGTACACCAATCACTGTAGGTCAAGTGCAAACAAAAGTCCTATCCCACTGCTGCCACCAATGTTAGAAATGGGGGTCTGTGGTTGGCAGGTTGTACCCTGTCCAAGTAGAGACCCTTCCTTCTAGTCAGGGTAAGGGAAATTACCCTTCTAAAATAACCCCTGCTCACTCCCTTGCCAGCTTGGCATGAGCAGTTAGGCTTATCTGAGAGGCAATGTGTAAAGCATTTGCATATAACACACAGTAATACAGTGAAAACACTACAGAAGGACACAACACCAGTTTAAAAAAAATAGCCAATATTTGTCTGCGTAAAACAAGACCAAAACGATAAAAACCCAACATACAGTAATCAAAATATGAATATTGCAAAAATAGACCTAAAATACAGTTCATTGAAGTCGATAGCTCCGTCCAGGGCTATCATGGTGTTGTGAACAAACAAATCCAACAGTTCAGGCCGACCGCGGCGTCGCGAACCAGCTATGCTGTTGGGAAAACCCACAAACAGTACCTTTGGAAATGCAGGGCGTCGTGGACATTGCGATGACCTATGGGGAGGCAGCAATGTCTGCTCTGGAAGTCGGTGCAGGAGTCGTCGGGCCCTTGGAGTCACACGTGTTGCAGGTCAAACTCTGTGAGATTGAAGTCAGGAGCGCCTTCATTGGCAGATGGCGGGGCTGCACTGCGAAGTGGAGCGTTGCGGTGTGCGGTGCTCTCAGGTCATGGTCCAGGCAGCAGCTCAGTAATGGCATCCAACGGCGTCGATGAGACCAGGGCTGCGATGCAAAGTGGGACAGTGCTCTTCGCAGTGCTGGCAGGTCATGGTGCAAGCAGCAGCATCGCCGTTGCTTAAGCGCTGTCGTCAGTAGACGATCTGGAGTTGATGGCACCGTCGTCGGTGGGCCAAGGCTGCGGTGTGGGACGGGGAGGTGTGTCAAGTAACTTACGAGCGGTGCTCCCAGGCCACAGTGCAGGCAGTGGCGTTGATGTCGGCGTGTAGCATCGTCATCGGGGATACCAGGGTGGCAATGTGAAGTGAGGGGGTGAGAAGTGCAGTGCCCTCAGGTCATGGTTCAAGCAGCGGCTTGGTGGCGGTGTCAGGTGGCGTCGCAGGTGAGACCAAGGTTGTGGTGTGAAGAGCGGCGGTGCTCTCTGCGGTGCCAATAGGTAATGGAGCCTGCAGCCGCGTCGTTGATGGCATGGGTTGATTTTTCTTCTGTTGCAGCACAAAACACACAGTTCCCTGTGCTGGCAGCAGATGATCTTGAAGCCTTTGTTGTTCCTGAAACTTCTTGAACAGGGGGCACTCTCTACCCCAAGCCCTTGGAGAAACTCAGGAAAATAAGTTGCAGAAAGTCCAGTCCAGTCCTTTCACTGCCCAAGAGAGAAGCAGCCACTGCAGGCCAGCACAGCAAAGTACACAGCAAAGTGGTACTTTCTCCTCACATCTTCTCCAGCTCTTCTTCTTGGCAGGTTCCTTAATCCAAACGAGTTCTAAAGTTCTGGGGTCAAGGCCCCAATATTCATACTACTTTTCCCTTTGAAGGTTTAGGCAGAAAGCCTCGGAGTTCAGTAAAAACCAGTTCTGTCCTCCCTGGTCCAGCTTCACTACAGAAGGTGAGGACAGCATTATGCAGAGCAGACACAGCCTATTCAGGTGCTAGTGAAAACCCCTCCCACCACTGCAGAAAGGTCTATTCAGCCTGGCTATGAGTCACCATGGAAAGGCAGGGCACACTTCAACCCCTCTTGTGATTGTCTAGAGGGAATGCACATCCCCAGCCCTGTCACTCCAAAACCAGATGGTGAAAATACAAACAGGTAGAGGCACACAGGATAGTTAAGTAGGAAAATCCCACTTTTTAAAAGTGGCATTTTCAAACACACAATTTAAAAAACACCTTTACTAAAAGATGTGCTATTAAATTCTGAGATCAGGGAGCCTAAACTCCATTTCCCTATGTTTCCCCAATTGAAATTATACTTGTAAAATGTTACAAGGCAGCTCCAATGATCACCTATGGAAAAGACAGCCTTTCAATAGTGAAAACCAAATGCACAGTATTTCAATATCAGGACATGTAAACCACACTACTATATGTCCTACCTCTCACATACACTGCACCCTGTGCATTGGGCTACCTTAGGGGTGACTTACATGTAAGATAAGGGATGGTTAGGGCCTGACAAGTGGGTGCACTTGCCAGGTCAACATGGCAGTAAATACTGAGCGCAGGCACTGCAGTGGCAGGTCTGAGACACCTTTGAAAGGCTACTTGTGTGGATGGGGAAACCATTGCTGCAGGCTCACTAGTAGCATTTGATGTACAAGTTCTGGGCACACATAGTGCACTGTACTAGTGACGTACTAGTAAATCAAATATATCATGGAAAAACAATCATAATACAATTTACAGTAGGAGCACTTGCACTTTAGCACTGAATAGCAGTGAAAAAGTGCGCAGAGGCACTAAACCAGCAAAAACAGGCGGTCAGAAGGCATAAAGACAGAGGAAATATGTCAAAAGATGCCAGGTCTAACAGCAACTAACAAAAAACATATATGTGTTTCTCTCTTTTGAAATTTGTGTTGAATGTTGTATGTTGTCCTTTTCTTGTCATGTAATTGAATTGATTTCATTAGTTTCACAAATCAAACTTTGTTGAGCTACCAGGTATGTAAATTTGTATGCTGACTAAATAAATAAATAAAAATTGACACCACACTATCCTTCAAACAGCAATCCTTGGCAGTTGCGGGCACATGTTTCCATCTTATAAAAAGTCTAAAGAAATTCTTTGACTTGCTCCCCTTCTCAGCCAGGCAAACCGTTGCTGTTGCACTCATTACATCTAGACTGGACTACTGTAACAGTCTTTATGCAGGAACTAATAAATCAGTCTTGCACAAGCTTCAGATGGTCCAGCACGCGGCTGCCCGGCTGGTATTGAAGTGGCCTAGGAAATGATCTGCCTCTGCTGCATTAGACATCTTACATTGGTTGCCAGTCCACAAACGTATTCTGTTTAAGGTCCTTATTATTACCTTTAGGGCCTTTCATTCACGTGGCCCACAATATCTTCAAACTAGCTTTAAACGCTACGTTCCCTCCCGTAGCCTAAGATCATCCAATGCAAATCTACTGACCATTCCAACTTTTAGATTGGTGTCAAAGGGAGGAAAATCACTTGTAGTCATAGGCTCAAAGGCTTGGAATCAACTCCCATCTCAGCTCCGTCAGATTGTTTCTGAGTCTGTCTTTAGGAAGGCACTTAAAACTTGGATCTACAGTGCACCAGATACACTATGCAAAACTCTGAACTAAACACCTATCTCCCCTCTGGCATGAGTAGTAAACCAGTTTTTTTTCCATCTTTGGTTTTCCGTATCAGCGCCAAGATGCTCCTTGGAGTGATAGTAGCGCTTTACAAGTATGCATTTACATTACATTACTATAAGATTATATGTGAAAACTTTACTCTGCACTGTTTATATGATGACTAATGCTAAACATCCTTCTAATTTGTTTAAATGTCTGTTTTTGGTCTGCTAGGCCTTGAAATGGTTAATTGCATATTTCTCCTCCCTACTGTGTTGTGTTGAATGGTTGGTACATTTCATGTAGAGTTACTAATTTCTTATTCATTTCAGGACATCTTACCTGTTTATTTGAAGTAATTTTGTCTGAAATGTAAACTTTTTATGTAATTAATTACAATACCACTAAAAGGTATATAATCATGATATTGAATTCCTTTTCCCGTTTAGGTTGCTACATTTTTTGATTAAAACTCATTGGATATGTAATCCACACTTTTACAATGTATTCATTTTTTACATTCATAATAGGTGCAACAGCCAGAGTATATGGCCAAACATCTGTCACTGAGGAAACCTCCACCCCAGCCCAGATCAAGCCTCCAAGGAGGACTCCACTCCTAAAACTTCGTATGAAGAGGAGCAGTCTAGTCCATCTGGTCTGCCTGGACAGACGGCTCCTGTGAGTCTCACTCAGCTCACACCTATACCTCCCACCCCAGCTGTTACAACACCTCAACTTACGGATACCTCGACTTCCTGTGTCCAAGCCAACATCACACCGATCTTGTGCCACCCAGTCCTGGTTGCTGTTGAGACAACACTACCTCCAGTTCAGCCAGGACCCAGTGGGATGGGTACACTTGGCCAAGGGCACAAGGTAGTGGGGGTAGGGGTTGGGGTGAGGGAATCTGTGGGCCAGCATAGTGAGGCCACTGGGTTCACTCTCACCCCGGCCACCATCAGCCAAGTCTTGAGATCCCTCCATCAGTCCCAAGACATGATGGGATAGGTCCTTACAGAGCTCCGGGAGATGGAGCAGTTGCAGAGGGAACACAATGTCTGAACTCTAATTTTGGCTCCCTGACTAGGGTGCTGCATGACATTTACACCAATATTTTCTAGCACCATATTGCCCTTTCTGTGGTCCAACAACATCTCCGTCAACTACATCTGCCTCAGCGACAGAAAGGGAGGCCCTGCCACAAGAGGCAACACCTGCACTTCGCGTAGTGCAGTGGAGTTTTTTCCCCGCTCACGCTCGCGAACAGTAAGTTCACGAGCACGAGCTGCCGCTCGGGTAGAATGTCTACCCGAGCAGCAGGAAGACCGGCGTGAATGGCAGTTTGCACTGCACTCTGTCACTTGCAGAACTTCGCAGAGTTTTTTTGTCACTTCGCGGAGTTCCGCGTAGCAAAACTCTGCGAACTATGCCCAGGCCTGCTCACAATAGGGATTCCACAACTGTGAGAAGTTGGCCTGGTATATGCTGTCCAATAATTAAAGTGGGCACCCTGTACCAGTCCAAATAACCCTTATGGTGATTTAAGAGGTCAAAGATAACCTTAGAAAGCTATCCAAGTGGTAGCAGTGGAGAGCAGCCTTAAGGCTTAGTCTTGAAGGAATGTTAAGCAACTTGTTTTACCAGAATGCAACCTTATAGTATTGGTTAAATGAAAGGAGAACCACACAGTAGTTATAAAAATATGTGTTTATTGTTATAACACACTCTAAGTACGACACAGCATCTTCTACACAAAGATACTCACAAAGCACACAATACTGTAGCACAGAAACAATAGTAAATAGCACTAATACACAGTGGGCTCCAGGGGGAGACCAAACCATGAACTAAAATAGTGGTATAAGAACCACAACTCGAGTTTAGACAGTGTCTTGAGGATGTAGAATCACTGGGAACCCAAGGAACCACCCAAGGTGAGTAAGTAGGGACACCACGGAGGACAGGTGCAGTGTGGGAACACGACCGCGTGCGCCGTACAATTCTATGAGAGAGTCACGGTTGCAGTTTTAAAGTTTAAGGACCCTTCTGAGTGGACTTCGAAGAAACTCCATGGAACTTAGGAGGTTGGAGAGCCACCCCACCCATGGATACTGTAGTACCAGAGTTACCTATCCCAGGGAAGCCGGGTGTATAGGTCTGAAGTGGCGTCGGAAACCGTCATCGATCTATATGGAGGACTTTGAAGAAGAGCCACTGCTGGGAAGAAGAAAAGTGTCCGTCGAAACCCAAAGGTGGATTCCTGTTGAAGAGTACCTGAAAGCAGAGGGGACAGAGTGTGGGTCACTCAGGAGTGACCAGGGGCTCGGTATACGAATGCCCACCGATGTCGGGTGCCTCAGGTGCGTTGAGGGGGTTCTTGACTCTGCAGCCACCGGGACCAGGAGGTGTCGAGGACAACCAGGAGCTGGATACGAGCTGTACCACAAAGGATGTCGAGTGCTGAGGGGGTCGGTGTCCGGCTGGAGCACCAACAAGCCTTGGCAGTGGCAACCCACGAAGATGGTCACGAAAGGTTACGGTTCGGACCAGCAAGGCCCAGGAGACTCACCAAACACAGGGGAGTCAGGGCAAGCCTGGAGCAACCAGGGGAGCCCAAGAAAAGCAAAGATGACCCTCAAGAGGACCCACTGGCCGGAGGCACAGAAGTCGCGGGGGAACCTTGAGCAGTTTCACAAAGCAACAGCCCACGGAGCACTCAGTGCGAGGAGGCTGAAGTTCCTTGGTGGAAAGGGTGCCAGAGGTTGGGGCTACTCGGAGCCTAGTGCACTTGTTTCGGAAACGCCAACAAGCATATGCATTCGCAAAAGTACGCAATGCACAGGGGTACGGGTATTGCAGCCCCCATGAGGGATTCTGACCTCAAACTTTGTGAGAGGGCAGCTCGGACCTCGAGGGATTTGGAAACCCACCTCCTGTGTTGCTGGATCCTTCGGAGTCCGTAGGAGCTCAGGAGCAGCAGACCAGTCAATCATGATGTGCTGCCTGCGGTTGCAGGGGTGTGACTCCTTCACTCCAAGGGAGATGTCTTCGGTTGTCCTTGATGCTCCACAGGTCCTGCACGGAGCCTGTATGGGGCACGGGCACAGACGATGCTTTGGACTGAGTGGGGGACGAAGTCGGGCCCAAACGAAGTCCAGCGAAGTCCAGAGTGTCTAGACGGTCGAAGTTCTGTGGTTTCTGGTTCAGAATCTTGTCCACATGGAATCTAGAGTCCTACAGCCAGGTAAGCCCTTTTGTACCCACGGGAGAGGGTTTGACAAATTCAGGGGACCCTCCCAGGGGAGGGTCTGGACAGTGGGGAGCTTACTCCTATGTCCTTTGTCCAGTTTCGCACCAGAGCAAGAGCCAACGGCTCCCAGGACTGGTTTGAACTGGACCATGCACAGGGACACCAAATGTGCCCCTCATGCAGACTTTCGGTCGCTGGCAAGCGCACCCACCCAGGCCTAATACACTAAATCCTGTCTGGGAGGTGGTCACACCTCCCTGTGACAGGATGCCTATTGTTCTGCCTTCCCCTGCTCGAGCTTGGCTCAGCAGCAGGAGGGCAGAAATGTGTCTCTGGTCTGCAACAACCCTTTCGGGCTGCCTGGGACTAGAAGGCTGGTACAGGGAACACCAGGGACCTCAGAAAGCTAGTTTCTGAGGGGTGGAATCATATCTCCCACACCGGTTACCGGTGTGTGGGTATGATTCCACAATGTTTGACACCAAACATGATAGGGTTACTTTCAGCCGTTTTAGGGTTGGTCATCACGCGTTTGCATAATGCCACTCTATATGGCGTAAATGGCTGCAACACTAACAATCCGGGAGAATGGACTCCGTAGGCTGCAGGGGTGTCCTGCTCATGCTGTGGCACCCTCTCACTTAGAACCAAGCACCCTGCCTTCAGGATTGTCAAGGTCTGCTATAGGGGTGACTTGTAGGTTTTAAGTGTAGTGACCCTTATATATCGTAAACATATATTTTAATTAAGTGGTGCATGCACCAACTTACACAGGCTGCAATTGCAGGCCTGTAGATCCGTTTTGCGTGGCCTCTCATGGGTGGCATAATACATGCTTCAGCCCATGGGAGGCCTCTGGGGTACCTATGCCCTGGGTACATGGGTACCATATACTAGGGACTGACAAGGGTACCCCAGTATCCAATCTGGAGTGTACCTAAGTACATGGCATAACATTTTAGGGAGAAAGCAGATGGACTGGGGTCCTGATTAGCAGGATCCCAGTCAGACTAGTCAAAAACAGTGTAACAAGAAGCAAAGAGTGGGCGTGACCATAAGAAGCAGATCCTACTTTCCTATAACAACAATAACACCAATAGTCATAAATCCTGGCACTACTCAATTTTGTGGCCATAGGATCATTCCAATACACTGTAGCAGTATCTGGGGGAATTTCGCAACCAACTTTAAGTAGTGTGCTGCAAGAAGTTCTTTCAACAATGATCAGACATGTCAACAGCTTCATACACTTAACCCAAAAGGAGCTTTTGGTCAATATGAAGGGAGATTAGTATTCTTTGGGTGGAATTCCACAAGTGGTTATAGCAATCAATTCAAGCAGCACATATTGGCTTGGTGCCAACATTCAACAGAAAACAAGTCTAATGCATTTTTAAAAACGTCCATTTAATTACTGTGCAAGTTGTCCCAGTACAAGATATGTGCACCCAAATTCTGTGTGTGTCTTCTACAGGATCAACCCATGTTCCCTTTGTACTTTGCAACAGCAGCATATAACTGCAAATGTCATAACTTTGAATTGTCCAAATGAAGATGACATGGTGAAGGGTCCTAAAACAGATAAAAACAAAAAGGTTCATTAAATTATATTACGAAATAGACATCTTGTTAAGGAATATATTTGAGGACACATTTTCTAAGAGCAATCAAAGATGAACAATGCAAATGTACACAGTATTCAATGTGTGAAAACTTTGATCAACAAACATCTTTGCCCTGGATGTCACTTTATTTGGCCTTTCTAAAAATGTCCAGCACAAACGTTTATCCTCATTACATTAAAAGTTGGTTTAACATTTCATTAAAAAAAAATTAATTTTTTACTTACACTTGTTAAGAAGTTATCAATGACATCCTGACGTACGTCAATTCCTTCCTCTTTACCACTATCATCTTTATTTGGCATTTCAACATCCTCACCCGGTGGCTTTTCATGGTCTTCTTCATCTGCAATGTATGGGATGTTCCATCACAAGGTTATGTTGTATAACATGCAGCATGCCATGGTGATTTTGCACACCTTATTGGGTGAGTAGAGGAGGGCTCCACCAGTCTTGTCCATACATTGAAATCTGGCCTTTAGGGGCCCAAAAGCCCACTCCACTGGCCTCTGTGTTCTTCCATGGGCCACATTGAAGTGGACTTCCCTTGGCATTTTTGGATTCCTCAGTGGTGCTAACAGCCATGGCCGGTTAGAATAAGCTGAGTCTCCTAAATGGGATAAAAAAAAATTAGCTAAAAAATGTAACTCAATTTAAGATCATTACACTTTACATTAACCAAACAATATAATGACAGATAGTACTTACCAATCAACCAGTCCCCCTCAGGTCCAAGTTGTGACATTTGTAGGAGTATGCTGCTGTTCCATAGTACAAAGGAATCATGGGTTGATCCAGGAAAACACGCACACACACTTGTGAGGTACAAATCTAGTAAGCAGACAACTTGCACATTGATTGAATGGAAGTTCTTTCGATTGTGGTACTCTTGTTCGCTGGCGTGTGGTGGCACTAAGGCAATATGTGTGCTATCAATTATTCCAACCACATGTGGTAGTCAGCCCATGGCATAAAAAGCTCCCATCACATTGGCAAAATCCTGGTTTGTAGGAAACTGAATGAAGCTGTTGATGTGTCTCGTCATTGAAGAAGGAACTTCTTGTTGCACACCACTGAAAGTTGGTTGAGACACTCCACCAGATACTGCCACAGTGTATTGGAATGATCATGTGGCCACAAAAGGAGTACTGCCATTATTTTGACTATTGGTGTTATCCATCTGGGATTATTATTGTGAGTCAGAAGATCTGGCTGCAGCTGATGACATAAATCAAGAATTGTTTGCCTGTTCAATCTGAATTTTTCCATAATATCCCGTTCTTCTATGGTGGCAAGGTCTAGAAATGGTCAGAACACTTGAGGCTGTGGTCTCCTCACTCTCCCTGGGTTCATATGTCTGCATTGAAAAATAAAAAATGTTGTAAGTGTTTGCAAACATATTATAAAATTAAACTACACTTTTCATCTAGTTTTTAATACATTATATTTCTAATACATTATACAAAACCTTATTATGTTTAGTATATTTTTTTTCTTAAATTTACATTTATCACATGTGCATTCATTTTTAAAATGTGTAAATAATACATTGTTAATGTATTATTTACACATTCTTCTTTTTTTTTGTTTTGTCTGCGAACATACAGTCAACGGCATTATAAACACCACCGCACAAATCTTGCATCGAACCACAGGTAGGCAATACATTACACTTTTTTGTAAAAACAAATGAACAACATTAGCATTTACAAATGTAAACAAAGTAGCCACCATTTTGAGTGGTGGTGACGGACTTAACAGTCACAAACACACTATTACAAAATCGAAAATAGCTGCTGCCTGACCTCGCTGTCAGGAGATTTGGAATTAGTCGTCCACAATGGAAGTTGACCGCCTAGTGGGTGTGAAACTCCACAACAGATCCAATCATAGGCTAACGTGTGTGAAAGCAATGTAGGACAGCCAATGGATGAGTCCCTTGCTGCTGACAATCGTGTTCGTCGTGTATATGTATGCAGCATTTCAAAAAAGCTCACTGGCCTCCTGACACGGCAGTCAATAATACCTCCTCAACTTTTGCTGCTGTTTCCGACCTCTGGGAGCCACAATGCCAAGAAGAGCAGGTGACAGGGCCCCAGCCTTCTCACCAGAGGAGCTGGAGTTGCTGGCCCCTGTACAGCCAGCTCTATGGCTCACCAGAGGAACAGGTACATGTTTAAAATGTATTTGTAAATCTGTGTAACTGGATTTATTTTTAAAATACAGGCTGAAATGTCCCTTTGAGTTCTTGAGCAAAGTGTAGTGATTGAAGTAGTGTCATTTATTTTTTACATTACATAGAGCTATCATGGTGTGAATTATTAAGTACTTTATGATTAGAGAAAACAACATTAGTATGTGGTGTGTGTTTTTAGCCCTACATTTTAGTTGGTGTGTATTTTGAGATATATCTCTGTATATGTATGAATTCCATGTGAAATGTAGAAATTACACATCATGTAAATTAAAAAACATATATTTTCTACTGTACATATATATGTATTTTTTTGCATACCAAATACAAATGATGTTTGCTATGTGTATTTTACCACAAATCGCTCAGCCTAGATCAAGTGTCTCCATCCAGTCTTTTGGGAGCTACCAGTAGCTCCCAGACACCATCAGAGTAGCTCACAGCCTTGAGTTCTTTTTCAAATGAGCACAAGTTCATATTCTCATTTTTAAAGTTAAGGGAAGGCTGTGTTCATGTGACATCATGATCATCAGGCTGCAGATAGCAGGGCTGACAACGAGCAGTGCTCAGTCAGATTTGTGGGCCAGGCTGAGGCTGAATCACAGAGGTGAACAACTGAAGCACTGAAGTATTTGTCTCTTAGAAAAAATCCTTGTCAACTCAAAATTGGAGTTGTGAGCAAAATTATGTTTCTGAATGCTTTTAAATGGAAGAAAAATGAAATGGACAGCTATTAATTTCACAAGCAATTTCAATTTCACAGGTTCTCAATCACCCGTACAAATATATCCCCTTCATACGCACACATGTTCCTGCATCCCCAAAGATCACACTCTCATTGACACACATGGTAGCCCTTTCATTGTGCCCTTAGTCTTAGTATTTAGTTTGAACCATTGTATCTGGCTCTATGGACATTAGGCTTCAAGTCAATTTACCTGAGTGTGGGGGTGTCTGGTTATAATGTACCTGAGTGTGGGGGTGTCTGGTTATAATGCGCAAGTTGTTTAGCCTTCAGTATTTCACAATGTTATTCACTGATGAGAAGTTGCTCTCATTACAGAAAATGTTGGCACTCCCTGGCATAGATGATGTCCCTGGCCTCGATTATTGAATTTAGGAAATAACAAGGGATAAGGGTAGTCAACATGTTGCAGCAAAAGTATTATTTATTGTTTTATTTAGGCAGAATGAAACAAAAAAATATTGCGTAGTAACTCTTGACTAATGCTTGTGATTGTTGTAGTAAAATTGAGTTAAATCAATAGAAACCAGAAATCCCAAAACAATTCTTTTATTCTTTCATTTCTTGTATCCATACAGGTCAACCCCCATCAGAAAAAAAGCACTTGGAATGCCATCACCAAGAAGGTGCGGGCCCTGGGAATTTACAAGCGGCGCAGCATTCATTGTCGGAATAGGTGAGAGGACCTACGACTCTGGACCATGAAGTCATCAAAAGTCCAGCTCGGCAAGTCCTCCCAACATGGGAATCACTCATTCTTGTTACAGCAACTAATTTTGTCATCAACATTAAGGCTGACACATGTCCAGGGCACAAGAAGAGTTCCTGAAGGTGTAAGGTTTGCACAAGGTGTACGATGATGTGTTTTGTAAATGAATTTGTGGAAAAGGATAACACCTGATTTGTGTTCACTACCAAAGGACTGGTTTCAGAAGACACATGCCTGCCTAAATAACAAATATACATAAGGTTGTTTGATGTTATACGGGACAGCTGTACCAAGCAGGCCACTAGTCTTTATTGTTTCAGGTGTGATGCTCCTTCACTATTGTGAATGATGTATGGTTAGCCCCATTACTGTTGATATAGCATAAAATACAGTGAATGTTCCAAACGTCACTTTGGTAAGTTGGTTTTATACACAAACAAGAGTGAGCAAGTGAGCCAAAATGTCTAATAACATCAGACTAAATTCTACTTTTTAGATTCAAAACATATCCCAAATGTGTTTTGATTGCAAAATACTATTTCATTCATGTTAAAAGTGACAGATTTGCATGATGTCTTACCTCTTCACAAATGCGCATGTAAGCCAGTCTGTTATTTAGAAAATAATTGTGAGGGGCATACAATTTGTGGAAAAACACAGCCAGGAATGTGTACACATTGGTGACAGAGTAACACATACCCAAAACCAATCTTCTATGTCCTTTGTTATTTTCAGATGATAAATCACGGATGGAGAAAGATGGGATACTTAAAGGGACTTATTCAGATGGAATGTTCCATCACATATATGTTGGAGTATTCCATCTGGAAAACTCAAAATCAGGCCAACCCCATGACTCATTAGGAAAATGTAGAAATGCATCAAGATGTAATCTGCTGCATAGTGTGAATTGCATGTGAATCTTTGATGTACAAATGATATATGAATCAGTGTATGTAATATCTACTGTGATATTGTACCAATCTTTGTCTGAAGTGATAGGCAGCATATTTTGTACATCATTTTCATAATGGTAAAACAAGCTTGTAATTACTTGAGATATGTAGGATTCAAATGTGAAAATGTTTTTGCTCTGTACTAAAATGGATTAGAAATATATCAAGCCCTATGTATTTACGTAAGCTGTAGAAGTCATTTGTCAATCCACGAAAACATATTTCTTCGTTTCTTCTACAGCATAGGTATATACATAGTGTGTGATATATTGATAATCTACTTCAGTACTAAATCCATATACTATTTTTTACATTTTAAATATACTTTAGTTACTTGAACTAAGTGTTACCATTGTGAAATGTCCAAACAAAGGAAACAGGCTTTCAGTTTATACAGATATTGGTACTACATTGCAGTATTTGTTGACACACATTGATTCAGATTTTACTTTTTGTGAATGAAAATAATGTAGCATTTTTGGCCTTGTACTCAGACGGTACAATGGTATTCTTGATGTATACCCTTTTTGGTGACATAAGTTCACTATTCCAAACAACACAGCCAAACCATGCAGAGGTGTTAAACAGTTCCTGGATGGAATTAAAAATGGATAAAAGACAAGATCATAAATGATATAGGAGCTATCATGAATAATTACAAAACTGTGACAAAATAGTTTCTGAAGATCTTCTCTACATGCATGAGATATTTATAATAAAGAACCAAAGTTTGTGAGCCTTGCAGCAGGTGAAACCTGAAAACTTGGAAAATGTGTTGAGATCACAGTTCATGATCATTTCTATTTACACAGCTACAATAAAACTATTGTATATGTCTTTTCAGCATTATCAGGAGCAGGCGAAGGAGAAGTTGACCACAAAGGTGGGAAAACAGCTGGCCACTGTGTTTCAACTGGTGAGATCACCGACACCGATGTACACAGTGGCATGGAGGGTGAGGGCACTGGCACAGAGACCACCAGATCTACATCATCTTCGGAGGCCTCCACAAGCGACCAGTCACTAGTGGTGGCAGACCCTACAGCAACTGTTCCACCTGCATCCTTGTCCACCACCCAGAGACCCATCTTTACCCTCCCTCTTGCCCCTTAGTTGGCCAAGCCCACCCCACTAAAAGGACCTGGGTCTCCTTTAATGCAGGTACCTCACTTCACCCCCTACCCCTGTCCCCCCTGCTGCACTGAGTGAGGAGGCTAAAGACCTCCTACACAGCATCTCTTTAGGCCAGACTGCATTCCTGAATGCCACCTAAGGCCTTAGTTGCCATTTGCAACAAATGGTAGCATACCTGGAAAACATTCATAGTGCTATGTCTGGCCTGCAGAGATTATTTACAGGACTAGCCTCCTCACTGACCACAGCCTCCCTAGCAGCCCAACCTTGTACCCCAACTAAGGCCCCTTCCCCATCCCAATACCCAGTTCCCAGCCCTGTCCCAAGCACACACACTCCTTTGCATGCACCCAATCCAACACACACAAGCAGCACATGCACACATAAACACAAATTCACCAAAAAAACAAGCACACACCCAAATAACATACAGACACCACATCCACCCCACCACGACCACCACCACCACAGCCACAACTACCACACCAACCACCACCACCACAACCTCCACCACACCCACAACCACCATACCAACCACCACACCCACCACCACCACCACAACCTCCACCACACCCACTACCATCCCCATCACAACCACCACCTCCCCCAAGACCACCAGCACCCCAACCACAACCACCACCACCCCCACAACCACCAGCACAACCCCCAGCACACTCACATGCATCAGCACACCCACAAGCATCAGCACACCCACAAGCACCAGCATACCCACAATACAACCACACCCACAAGCACACCTACCAGCACCACAGCCAGACCAACCACCTCCACAGCACACTCATCTAAACAAACACACTCACATAAAACCACACCTACACCCAAAACAACAGCAACAAAAAACAAACGCATTCACCTGAACACCACACACCGCGCAAAAACACACACACCCAAACGTACAAAACATACACCCGACCCACATGCAACTGCACAACAGACAGACACAAGCACATCACACACTCCATCTCCCTCTACCTCTAAAACCCAGTCCTCTCCCACCTCTCCTACCCTTTATCCTAGTTCTGCTTTTATCTCTTCTCTGACATTCACCCCTACCAAGTGCAGAACCACCCCTCCCAAACACAAACCCACCCCTCCAAATCCCAAACCCACCCCGCCCACTACCACCCCTCCCAAACCCAAACTCACCCCTCCCAGGGAAGATCCTTGAGGTGCCTGCCCTGTCCCCACTGGATGCCCCTTCTTGAGGAGGTTCCCCTTTGGTCTGTTTAGGAGGCAAGTTTGGAGCAACACTCTCACCTCTTTGGGACATTTAAATGTTTGTAGTTTTTTTATGTTTGTAAATAAAATATATCACTATTTGAGAGAAGTATCTCACTTAATAATAAAAATATTTTCATTTCACCAAGTTTGTCCTGAGATTATTTTTCATTTACTATTCTTTGATTTCTAGAACTGTTAATGATTAAAATGTGATTTACATAATATTAACTTAAAATTATGACAGAAAATGCAACAGGTTTTTAAATTGTCTACTTTTTAAACTCCAAACACTAGTAATAAAAGTATGTGATGGACATTTAAAATTTTGTGCAAGTATTCATCATGATGATGGACACTTACACCGACAAATGGATTAGTCATCTTTTAATTGTAAGTGTTAATACAGATGTGTTTATTTGTCCTTGATAAGTGATGAAGATAAACACTTATGCATTGCATCTTAAAATAATGATGGCACAAATTGCATTTCATTAAATACAGGAAATGCACTGGGCAAGGGGAAATGTTAAATTGATGAATATATTAATTGATAAAACTTCGGAGTTGACATTGTATTCACAGTTATTTTAAAACAAACGTTTCACCTTGTCAAGTGCAATCTCTACATTATATTTCATTGCAATCATCCCAATTATGTCTAATGCATATGTTTATGATCTTATAGTTTCCGAAAATTAAGTTAACACACCTGTATGGTCAGTTTTTGGTTTTTGGATTGATGTCCATTTTTGTGTAAGTGTCCATTATCATGAAGGCAACTTGCACCAAATTTAAAATGACAATAAAATTATACAGGGTGTGTCTTTAAATTTCTTAAACGACATTACACACATATGCATTACACATTATGTAATTGCTTGTAAGAGAGATTTCAACATGCACGAGTACTGATCAAATACAAACTGACAAGTCAAAAGGTGACAAGATATAAGTGAAACTTAACGTAGATTCTGGCGACGACGGTGTGGATTTGCTATGTGGTCAAGTAGCAGCAGCAAAGGCAGGACTTGTACGATCAGCCCCATGATGGTAAAGGAAGTGTGAAACAGAAAGAAGGTAAGTTTTGGCCTTACATCCATCTCAATCTGCCAACTCAGGTGTGGAGGTTTCCCCACCAAAGTCACATCAGTGGGAAGGCACATTGTGATTGGCCTGGCAGACAAACTGGCTGTACTCCCTCTGACAGCTGCTTTTGCCTGTGGCGCCATCGACATGGGTTAACATACCTGGTGGAGTCGGCGGAACTCTGACAGTCTTTAGTCCATTGTTCCGCCAGCATCTAAATAGAGCGGACAGACTGCCTAGTAGACAGACAGGGAATCTAACAGAAAAGCGTTGGCGGAACCTTTACCCCCAAGATCTAAATCAGACCCTAAGTTCGGTGCTGGCTCTAAGAGTCCCTGCACGAGCCAAGCCTTGAAAATATTTAGCATGTAAATCGTACAACAAACATCACGTTACAACATGGTAAGGTGTCTTCAAAATTCGAAAAAGCATATTTTTTTAACACACATTTGTACATCAGATTACATCTCTGCATTGAGAAGTGTTTATTAAACGTTATAGGTTTTAAACAGAAACTGAGAAGCATTCCAGACCCCTGCCATGATGACAATGGTATTAGTGAAGGAAGAGGCAAGTCAGTTTTCATGTGTACCCTAGATGTGGCCATATATTCTTATTATACAGAGAGCAACATTATAATTTATTAAATCAAACATAAGAAAGGTTTCTGAACAGCAAACATCCTAAATTCACATATTTGAAGAGGGTCTCTGATATCTGATAATGAACAAAAAGGGCACTCGGTCAAATAAAGTGTTTGACTACAACCACACAATTTGGTCAAGCATGGAGAGAATTCAAGTTTGATCCCAAATTTTCCTGTTTCACACTATGCAATTCAGCCACTAGATGGGTATCACTTTCTGACATCAAAGGATAGTACTTTATACTTAATTGTCAGAGAAGATTATCGTATGGGTGACAGGCAGAATCCACATTTTATTTTTGGCAGTTTCACATAGCGCAAACCTTGCCCAAGGACATATGAGCTCTTTACAATAGACACAGACATCTTTGCATGTTTTTTTAAATGAAACAGAAAGAGTTACTGGATTTACAGGATGCGAAGCAGGGTCGGGATGCAAACCTGGGTCCCCATGTTACATGGTCAGCATTTGTAGCCACTAAGCATTGTGGCCTCCCTTGAAAGCTTAGCTGTTTTTATGGTCAAGGTTCAAAGAGGACCTCGATTTGAGCCAGAGTCAAGCATATGGCTCAAGCCTGGCTCAAGCTTTCAGTGGTTCCCCCACCTCTACATGTTGTACTTTCCTATGTGTGGCCTTTCATGTACAATTAGTTACTGGATGCACTTCAAGGCTGATTATTTCTTTATTTCTTAAGTTGTTATTAATGTATTGAAATTGTACCTTTTTGTTTCCGTACTACGGTCAAATTGTTAATTTTGTGACAATAACATTTTTCATATATTACTAAATGTCCCTCTCCTTCAGGTGCTACAAAACTGTCATGTTGTGCACTACATATAATCCTTAAAATCAGTATTTACTTGATATGCTTTGCGACTCCATTCAACATTGCGAGAATTGTGTCAACCAAACTCAATCTCCGTATGATCAAAGTTCGGCATATAAATGTCTCACCTCCTTACATCTGTTAGGTGTTGTATCCTGCGCCTCAGCCTCGCTTGGTGTGTTACATGGTTCATGATTATGTATGGCTTAGAGATGTCGCACCAGCCTCTTGTTTTTCAAAGAAATACTAATAAAAAATATTCCTATAAACATGAATGCAGTCCTTCTCATCCATTGGTTTATTCAAGTCAAATTCACATTTTGCTTTCCCCCAAAAGCCTAGGTCAATGGGTCAGCAAACATACCATAACATTTATTCATAAAGTGCACACTCACTCTGAGGGGTATCCTGGCACTGAAATAACAGATGTTTATTGTTACCCAACTCAGTGGTACTCATCTTATCAACCTCTGAACAATCAAAGGCTGAGTAGACCCGTCGGGATTCAAACCTGTGACAATGAGGTAAAATACAGATCTTTTCAGTAGACGCACTAGTCTTCTGTCAGCATTTTTAGGTCTGGCATAAAAGCAGCAAATGTGAACAATAACAATACTTACAGTGAGCTTTGTGTCAGTCCATTGCCGACCATCTATTGCCTTTATGTGAATCTCATTTGCTTGCCTATTATTCAGTGCATTTCCTTCCTTGTTTCTTAGTTTGGCCCTCCCCTGTAGTATTGCTTCATTGTCATGCTTTCAATTGGATGATTTGCATTGTTCCACAGCTCCTCACCAGGGAATTACTTTTCAGGTCTGGACTTTGAGGCATATTTAGCTGTCTTGCCAGCCTGTTGTTTTTTGTAAACAAATCATACATAGTATACTTAGTTAGATGGGCTCTTGGTCAGTGGGCTTCATCCATTGTTCTGTTTAGTTGTCTTTCACATTTTGCTTCCAACCACCGAAACATACAGCATGCGGCAGTGGGGCAGCCCACTAAAAGCGTTGTCTCCCTTTTCTGCACAAAGCCTGTGTACATTGTTCGCATCCGTCATAAAGTTCCTTTCTTTTCAGTGGTAAATCTGTTTCAAGGTGTGTGTATTTTACTCTTATACTAACTTTAAATATGTGCTGTTTATTTTGCTTGCAGTTCGAGTGCCTGCTTAAATGATGATTTATTTTCCATCTTACTTTTAAGCCTGGCCTTAGAGGCAGTTTCAGTTGTCTCACCAAACTGTTGTTTCCCCAAAAATATCTATACATACAGAGGGGCTTTTGGTAACCAGCTTTTCCATTGGTCAGTTAATTTGCCATTCACAATTTGTTTCCACCCACCACATCTTACAGAATGGGGCAGTGGTTCACCCCACTTTTTCCCATTGATTTGGTTCACTTTAAGTTACTGCACAAATCCTGTTCACATTGTTCACATTCTCCTATAAATAATTCCCCTTTCTTCAGCGACAACGGCAATTCAAAGTAAGATTTGTATTGTACTTGTTTTTTAACTTTAAATGCAAGCTATATATTTTGCCTGCGGTTTGGATGGCCTATTAAATGGTGATTAATTTTCTGTCTCATGTTGTTGTTATAAAGTCTTTTATTGACGTTGGGTGGTGATTTTATTATGGTCTCCTTCACAAACAATCATAAAATTCGTAGCACAATTAAAAGGCTTGTTATTAAAAAACACACTAGTAAAGCACATGGTGGACTCATTTAGGTGGCTGCATGTTCTTTTTTCTTTTTCTTTTTGTGACACATGCATGCAATAAAATCGAAAAAATTATATTAGGTCAGAGATATAGGTGACAAGATTCAGGAACAATAAAGTCATCAGCAAACATGTGGCATCTGTTCTAGTACATAAACAGAGCATCTTAATGAGTTGAGCAGATCTAGGTCATTACAATCCTACCCATCTTTACTTGTCTCGGCATTAGTCGACTTCAGTCATCAGTAACCCAAATATTGATCTGCAACAGTATAACATTTGTCCAATTTATCCCGGTATTTCTATACTCCTTGCCTTCTCTGCAGCATTTACACCACAGGTTAGTCATTCAGTGCATCATCCTCTAGGTGAGTGAGGTAGGTTCTTAGTGGTCCCAAAATATAATGAGACTTGGCCTGTGGATGTTGTAGATCAGCTGAGTCCAATACATGTTTTGCTAATTTCAAGATCATTCAACCACTCTGCAATCATAGGCCCTGTCCCCTCCTCCATGTCTTCAATAGTCTGCTTTTGCCAGCAGTGTCAGCATTGCCACTTCTCCTAGTTGTCTGAGGAATATGTTTAGTATATCCCAGTAGCATCATTTTGGGGGTTGTGAAGGGACAAGGAAACCTATAAATCACTTACTTACCTGAGGAAATGCAGGAGGGTCCCCACAACACAGCAGCCCAAAGAGCAAGAGAGCCCTGAAAGAGAGAAAGGTAAGGCGTAAACAGAGAGGATGGTACAGGGCTGAGAGGGAAAGAGAGGTGGAAAGTAAACAAGGACACAGTTTCACAGGAAGGAGGCAGAGAGAAAAAGCTGCGAGGAGATGAACAAGGTGCAGGAGAAGGCGAGAGGGCAGAGAAAGGGAGAAGGCGAGAGGACACGAGGAAAGTGAGGAGAGAAGGCAGATGAATCCAGTAGAAAAGACACGGTTTACTGGAGACGGGAGGAAGCAGGAAGTCAGTTACCAACGGGCAAGGAGGAACCAAGATGCGGATAAGGATCCTGATTCAGGGCTGGACTGGCCACAGTGGGCATCAAGTGTTTCCCCGGGAGACTGGAAGGGTGAGGGCCAGTTTTGTTACCGGGGGCCAGTTTTGCAGCAATGCTGCAATATGGGCCCCCAGCAAAAAAAGTAGCAGTGCTTTACACTTGCGTTACCCCCTCCAAATGATCCCCGGGGGCTGGTCTGACAAGATTGTGAGGGCTGCTTCCGGTTCCCATTCCGGCCCTGTCTAGATTCCAAAAGAGCTGAAGGCAGAGAGTACACAGAGAGCAAGAAGGAGGAAGACTCCTGGAACAAGGAGTGGTGGATGCCACCATCGATTGCGGAATTGCCCTCTACAACTCAGGAAAGTTGTGGCTACTGAGAAGCGTCGCCCCCCCGGGGGTGCTAGTGCCAAGCACTGCTGCCGCTTTTGTTACAGGGGTCCGATATTGCAGCACTCCTGCAAAACTGGCCCCCAGTAACAAAACCAGCCCCCACAGGTCAAAAACCGGCCCTACCCTTCTGGCCCACAGGGAAAACGCTCGGTGCCTGCTACGGCCAGTCCGGCCCTGCCTTAGTTCAACTACATCCTGACCTATATGCCCAAGGGACTATGCTTAAGGATTATTTCTAGTTTGTGTTTTCACCACCCTTTTTCGAGATTTGTTTTCATATTTATTTTGATAGGGCTATTAAAGCTATCATTCACAATTCAGATAAGTCTTCTAAGCTTTATTTCTGTCCATCGTGCACGGGGGTACACTCTACAAGACTACCAATTTTATCACAGATAATTTGCGAAACTTCCTCTCAATACTTTACAACTGCCGCGGTAGGTGGAAAAAGACAGCAGGTTCCTTACTATATCATTTACATTGGGGAGATTTGTTTGGATCTATTCTGTGCGGGAAACTGGGAGAGCAATACAACCTATTCAGAAACTTGAAGGAAGTGTACTAGCTTATGTGTGTAGTTAATAGAGATAATTTTAGTTTGACTTGGACAGTATCTCCACATCTCCTGGTCCACCGGCTCGCCCAGATCTGCCTCCCATTACTCAATAATTGTAGTTGCTGTAACATCAAGAGACCCCGTATAAAGCCTGTAAAATCTAAAAATCAAGCCTCTCCCATTAGCGTCTTTGATAGTTTGAGTTGGGGGAACTCTTTTGGTTGATCTGGTAGTGCTGGCCGCTGGCTCCCAGCCACTCTCAGCATGTCTTAGCCTATAGTAATCAAACACATCTATGGGTGTCAGTTCCCTTTCACCCTTGAATTGTTGTAGTGATATAATTTTGTTAGAAATGTATAGTTGACCATCTTTAAGGAGACCCACCTTAGCTAGCCTGGCTTTGATTCCTCTGTCCAGTGTGGGAGACAGAGCAGTATTTTAAAGCTGTGCCATCTCTGGAGAAAATATATATGTAAGAGTCCCCGTGCTCTAGCCATGTATCAAATCCCCCAATTAATACATCAATCAATCTGAATAAACTGCAATGGCCTAGGCATAGGCTCAGCTATACTAGTCTGTAATACCCCCACCCCCACTTGTTCTCTCTCTATTGGCAGGTGTGGTGCCTTGCTTTATCTGTTAAACCAATTTTGTTGCATAGTGTGTTTAGGTAACAAGGTAACACCTTTCTGTGTCCGTTACTTCAAAGCAGTGGCGTAACAAAGACCCCCACAGCCCACACAGTGCAGGGGGGGCGTGCTCCAGGGGGTCCCCTCAGCACAGTGCCCTGGCTGAGAGCTCCTAAGTGAGTCTGGAGGCGGACCATCCATGTACTTTGCAGGGGGGCCCCCCTCAAGTTTCGTTACGCCACTGCTTCAAATCCACCTTTTTTAAAGGGTAAAGTAAGATTGTCCTATTTCAGCCTTCGGATTTTCCCTCTCTAGACTAACCTTGTAAGCAGTGATTGCGATTTCACGAAGACAGCTTTACCAAGGGGGATGGGCACATTATTAAATAGGTAAAGGAATCTGGGGGGCACCAGCATTGTAATGAGCGCCAATTGGCCAGCCATGAAAAAAGGCAATGTGGTCCAGAGCTCTACGCATTCAGTTTGTCCATAACAGGCATTAGTTGTCCGAAATGACCACATGCTTGTCTGTATTTTCAGATATGCCCAGATATTTAAACCAACCCATCACACCAATGTATGGGGTAATTAAATTGAGGTTTATGAGAGACCTCGGTTAGAAGGAACAGGTCAGATTTCTCCGAATTAATATTGATTCCAGCAACTGTCTTAAACCACATGAATTCCCCAATGAGTGAGTTAAGTTGAGTGCAGTGTTCCTAATATGTACCATAATATCATCTGCATAAAAGGATAGTAACATATGCCTGTAAGGGAGGACAATACCTCTATGCATGTGACTTTTGCATAGTAGCCAAGTTTCAAAGGGCTCCATGGCAAGCACTAAGAGGAGCGGAGAAAGTGAGCCAAAATAACCTGTGAGATTCAGCCATTAACGCAAGCTCTTGCTTTGGGTTCAGAATATGATATTGTTAGTCTTAGGATGTTGGAACTTATTTTCAACTTTCGCAACACAGTGAATAGATATGGCCACTCAAGCGGGTGGAACACCTTCTGAGCTTCTAAAAATCCTACAAGGCATCGACTTCAGGGATTTTGACCAGGTTTCAAGTTAATCGTTATCAGTGACTCTCTCACTGTGGGGGGAAGCCTCCCCATACCCGCAGCTTCCTGATATCTCTGCTAACTGGGGAGCCAAGATTGCCCTAAAGGCCCTATAGAACTCGGCTGTCAGGTCATCCATGCTCAGAGAGGTACCTCCCCTTAGCCCCTCAATAGTCAAGGTTATCTCCTGTGCATTTATCAGCTCCTGATGGAAGGTTCTGCCCCCCCCTCGATCCATGCCAGTGCAGTGTCACTCAAATAGTCATCTATTTGAGCTGGGGTAGGTGTCAACTTGCTTGTAAATAGTTGCTCATAATAGGCACACAATTCCTGTAATATGTGCTTGCTGCCCCCTTTCACTTCATCTCCTGCTCCAATAAAAGAATGCTTGGGTATGCCTTCCTTAACTGCCTTGAGAGTGTTGTGCTAGGACATTCTCCCTCTCCATAGCTGTGAGCTCGGGCATCTTTTCCCAAGTAGTGGCTCTTATGAGTTGGGAGCTCTCTGGATGCCCACAGAGTACCACGCAAATCTGAAAGCATCAGCCCACTACCATCTACCTTGCATTTCCTTTCCAGTTCGGAGAATTTCTTCTCAGCTATTCCTAGTTGTGTTCAAAGTGAGTGGAGAATACTCACTTGTTTGCCCAGTGCTAATCCCCGTTTGTGGGCCTTAAAAATCTCCAAGGCTGTGAAAAAATTTCCGGAAGACGCCATTATTTAAAGCATTCCATGCAATGGGTTGTCAGGTATCTCAATCTGCAGCAAAACCGGGAAGTGGTTGGAAAAAATCAGGGGGAGATAGAGAATGTCTGAGACCCACAACCGTGTATCGCTTGACATTAACCAGAAATCAACCCAGGAATTAGTGTTGTGTACTAATGAAGGAAAAGAATATACCCTTTCTGTACCCTTCTTCGCCCGCCAAACATCTGACACCCCATTCATTTTAAAACACTTGGTTCAACACCAGTGCCGCTTGTGGATGGTCAATTCTAGTCTGGTTACTACTGTCCGACTCATGATGTAGAGTTAAATTAAAATCTCAACCCCGGACTATACTAGTAGCCCCATGCTGCCAACAGTGTGGCAGAACACCTTAAAAAAAACACAGGGGAGTCCATATTTGGTTCATACACATTTATAAAGGCAACCAGTGAATCATGCAATTTATCCAGCACCATGAGGAATCTGCCCTGGAGGATCTTTGTGTAAGTGCAGGAGTTTGAAGCATAGAGACTTCTTGAATAACCCTGCCATCCCTCTTGGATAAGTACTATAGGAAGCAAAATATTGGGATTGTCCCCAGTTCTGAGCAAACGTACTGGGAGAGTCAGGGCTCAGGTGTGTCTCCTGTAGCATTGCCACCTCAATGCCATGTCTCTTTAAGTACAACTACAAAGTTGCTGCTTTTTTGGGGTTGCCCAAGCCTCTTATATTCCACATTATTACCTTAACAATTCTTATCTTGTTTTCTGCAGATTATAGTCAACCATAGCAACATGCTGCACAGCTCAACATGCTTCTGATAACAAATGGTGTGCCTGACTGTCACTCGATATCCCTTATGTGTTCTGTGCCTAGGAAAAATCTAATACATACACCCCACCCCTACACTGAGTGCCACTTTCAGTGACAGAGTCCCTTGCAACATCCCAACACAAAAACATTTTCAAACATATAGCATAGGGGGAGCAACACCACCCATCTTCGCGTTCCCATCCAGAATGTCTAATGTTATGAATCATGTCTTCCTACATCTAAATGCAGTGTGTTGATTGCCCTCCAGTCACAATTTTGTACATTACAACATGTACCCACTTATACGCTGCTTACCTGGGATATTTAGCAGATGGGGATGGGGATGGGTCTAGTAACTTACAAAGTCTATGATCATCCAGTGAGTGATCTCATTTTCATTACTGACCTGGGCCAGATGTGATGACCGAACCCTAGCCTTATTTGGAAGTATTTGAGTGTTACTCGTCCCCCAAGTCTGATTCTCTGCTCAGAGGTGGCTCAATCCTCTCGACTCTCTGGTGACAGTCTTGGGGAATTTCATTGCATCCTTTGGGTTCTCAAACACCTGTGTGCAGTCTTTATGTAGAACTTGTACTTTTTGGCTTCTCCGAATCCCCTCTTGGCCTCCTGCACTGACATTGTAAAGTCCAGATAGAAAGACAACTCACAGCCCGGAGGAACCCTCTCACTCTCGCCAGTCAAAGTGCAGTGTCCCGTTCACAATTGTTTAAAAGTCTGGCTAGAATGGGTCTAGGAAGTGCCCTGGGAGATGGCGTGGGGCGTAGGTACTTATGTGCTCATTCAGCCACCAGCAATTCTGAAAACTTTGTTAAATGAGGAGATTGGCGAGCAGTGTCTCAATGTATGTCTCTGGCTTGCTAAAGTTGGTTGTTTCAGGAAGGCCCATAATGCAAATTTTATTTCTGCACAATCACACCTAGAGGTCTTTATTGTTAGCAGCAGTTTTACTCATTTCTTTTTTCATTTGTTCTATCGCATGCTGCATGTCTGGGGTGCCATCTTCTGGGCTAGAGATCCAGCATTCTGCTTCATCCAAATCACCACCATGCTTATCCAGCTGATCTTTCAACAGGTCCATTTATGCTCCTAGGGAAAGAAAAAAAAACATGAAAAGCACCCTCAAGATAATTAATTGGAATGTGGCAGGCCCTTGATGTTTTTGTCTGGCAGGTAATTTCTGTTGCTGTATACTAGTGGGCACAGCAGGGAGCTAGGGCATGAGCTTGTGCTATTAGTCTTTTTGTGCTCAGACATGAGCTTGCCTTGCTTGGTGTCTATCTTCCTCATTTGCTTTAGACCCAGTAGGGTCACGTGCCCACAGCATGGACCGTCGACATTAGTATCGAGTTAATGGGGTCCTCACAGCAAGTGGCATCCCTCCATCAGTCCTGCAAAGGCAGAGTTGAGTAGAAGGAATTGTCTCTCCGTATCACTCCAGACGGCCTAACCATGCAGCTGGGCAGTGTCCCTTGTCCTCCCCTCCCAGGTCTGCCAGCTCTTCGAGTCCAATTTAGTTCCTATCAGCTGTCCCTCATGAGGGGTGTACCCTTAAGCAATAGAGTCAGTCAGATGCGAGGAGCTGTTCATGCTTTACATTGGCCACAGTAAAGAAAATCCATTGCGGAGTTTACCGTGTGTTGGCCCATTCATGTGCAGTGTGTGGTTATTAATTAGTTTTACAGGCCCGACATGGACCGCATACAGCATCCGTCATCTTGTCCTTGCTTCTATGTGTTCGCTTCCGGGAAAGCCAACATCACGAGCCTGGGTCAATGAGCAGTATGTATTAACTGCGCCACTGGAGCTATGCCTATCTTTGTCGAAAAGATCAGTAGACTAGAAAGTTTAGAAAAGAAACTGGTTTGTACACGACTACATGGCCACCTTCTTACAAAATATTTACAGGCTAACATCATACCCATAGGACTGCAAGAAAAGCATTAACCCGCTATATTTGTAGACATCCCAAAGTTTAAAGAAGGATTTAGCTACGTGGCAAACAATTGCTCTCGCCATTAAATGGTGCTAGGGATAGAGACCGCCATTGAGCAAGTTGAGAAACTACTTAAGGAGATCACTGACCTCAAATGAGAGATTGCTGAAGACAACGCATTGACCAATGCTAAAGAGGCCCTAGAACGCCTGGAGAAAACAATCAAGGAGTTCGAAACTAACACAGGCCAAGAAGTTGGACAAACTGTCAAAGGACATCCGTTTTTATGATAAAAAACTGACCTACCCATACCTCCAAGAAGATTACTTCAAGCAAGACACACAGGGTCTCTTCTTCAATAGGGGCAGAGGTGGTTTCAGAGGCAGCAGACGTTATACAACTTTTTCTGATTCCTCAGGATCTAACAGTGCTGGCAGTGAAGGTGATCAACTCAGCACAAGCACCGGATACCAATACCAAGACAACTGGTACCAGCCTCCCCCAGGACTGTCTTTTTTAGAAGACACCCAATGGAGACCACCCAGAGGCAGAGGTTACAATTGTAAAAGGGGCCAACAGCGGGGCCTTCACCAACAAGTACAGAATTGGGAAGGCGGGAGACAACGTGGTCAGAAGCAGGTGCGATTTCCCCAGGAGAGTCATGGGGAAATTCAGACACGACGATGGGTGTATCGGTGGTGACCAGACCAGAAAGCCCGATCATCAATCTATCATCCTATGAACTCATCTGCGATGAAAGAAGGGTTCTCAGTAACGGGTTATCTTTTGTGCCTACCGCACACGCTAATCAATTCAACGTAAAAGCAGAACTACATCGGTTCTTTCGAAAAGTAAGACTGAGGTATTACTTTAGGCACTCGCAACCGACACCATCAGCATCATACACTGGCCTGAGGGTACCATCCACGTTCATGCCACCTACACATATGATGTCACACAAGATCTTAACATATGAGAGCATGGTGCTCAAAGATGTATTGAAGATATGCTCCACAAGACAGTACGTTAAACACAACGTCACCAAGGGTGAACGCGAGGCACTGAACTCACTTAAAAACAGCAAGCTGATTGGGATTAAGCCGGCCCATAAGGGTGGGGCTATCGTAGTGCAGAACACCCTGGACTACAAGACCGAGATCTACTCCCAATTGAGGGATAGGGTCAGTTACACATGGCTCAATGCGGACCCTACCAATGAAATCAGCAAATTGATTCTATGCATTACAGATGAAGGAAGAGAACTGGATTTTTTGTCCAACCTTGAGTTCAATTACCTTAACCAGAAGCAACCTCGCCTACCCACCATTTGCACCATACCCAAGGTAAAAAAAACCTGGAGCATCCGCCAGGACGACCCATTGTGTCCGGGTGCGGATCCCTGCTTGAACCTCTCTGCAAATTTGTAGATTTCTTTTTAAAACCTTTGGCAGAATCAACCAGATCGTATCTCCGCGACACAATGGAAGTCATTAACCTGATTGATAGTATGCCATTCAACTCGGAATCCCAGTTATTGGTTACCATGGACATCGTCTCGCTGTACACCAGCATCCCACAAAGGCCTGCTCTGGAAGTCATCAGGAGAGCACTGGATAGGAGACCACTCCCAGCATTAATCCCAACTGATTTTATTATCCAACTCTTAGAAACAGCAATGATGAAAAACTTTTTCTTCTTTCAGGGCGGGTACCATTTGCAGACCATGGGTGGGGCCACGGGCACCAGCTTTGCCCCAGATATGGCTATCCTTTACATGGACAACTTCGAGGATGAGTTCATCTACAACCAGACCAATCCATTCTAGAACAACGTGGCATACTGGAAACTGTACATAGACGATGTGCTGCTCATTTGGACAGGCAGCCCAATGGAGCTACAAATATTTTTTGAGTGGATCAATGCAAAATCCAATGACATCAAGTTCACTATTCATTGGCACAAATACACTATCGACTTTCTAGACATATCTATCAAAGTTGAGAATAAGTTGCCGTATATGACACTGTACAGAAAACCTACTGAGAGGAACACGTTGCTGCGATATGGGAGCCATCACCTGAGGGGCCTGTGGGACAACCTACCGTTCGGCCAGTTCCTGAGGATCCAGAGGAACTGTTCCCATAAGGATGACTACTTAAGAGAATCTGATGATCTTATTAACCGACTTGTGGAACGTGGCTACCCCAGAAGGATGGTGAAACGTGCTAGGAACAGAGCATGGTTTAACCCGAGAGAATCCCTGTTGACACCTAAGTAACGCCCGACGGATGCCTTTGATAGGATGATATGCATTACAACATACAATACTCGCAGCAATGAGATAAAACAAATCATTAACAGACATTGGAAACTCTCTGTGATGATCTGGAGATACCAAACCCTCCGATGCATTCCTTCAAAAAAGGCAAGAATGTTAGAGACTTTGTAGTAAGATCACTCCTGGAAGTTCTTCCCCAACCCACAATTCAAACAATGTGGCACCTGCCGGAGATTGTTGGCCATTTCAAGTGTGGTCATTGCAACGCCTGTAAATCAACCATTGAAACAAAACAGTTCTGTTATAAACAGCACATGGTGGACTTACAGGTACACACCAACTGTAACACTACAGACGTGATTTACGCCATCCTTTGCCCGGTGAAAAGATCTATTTAGGCCAGACATGACAGAAGGTGAAGGCACGGATCTTACAGCACTGCAGTAGGATCAGATGTGGCGTGTTGGAGCACCTTTGGTAGATCATTTTCAGGCACTGGGACACCAACCCGAGTCTATCAAGTGGGTGGTACTAGAAAAGGTTACCCTGGGTGTCAGAGGTGGCGATTTGAATTCTGTCCTTAATGTGCGGGAATGCAAATGGATGCACACAATGGACACTGTCCATAATGGCCGGAATGAACTGGACTCTACAAATGCACAACTATCATGTTTGGGCAATGAATAGCTATTTGTAACCTCCATTGTGCAAAACGTGCTTTGTTAGTTTGTGCAAAAAGGAAATGTTACGGTGGGGCAGCATTTTTTACTCATATTGTGGCAAGACCGAGCCTTATCGTAATTACCTTTATATACCAATTTGTATTAGGCCTGCTCTATACATGACATCGAGCTAAAATGCAAACTGTCTCTTGATAATGTATTTTGTATACACAATGGATATACTCTCCATCTGTTAATATGTATGTACTGTCACCAGCGCTGCTTGCGAAGAATCTAACCGAGGGATTGAGCCCACGTTATACACAACAGGAGCAGCACCCATCGCCTCTGTATACAATCCAGCAAGTTACATAGAAATGTGTCAGAAATGGTGGGACAGTGTGCCGGCTTTAAACACTGCTCAACAGTCGGGCAATTGAATTAATGTATGTCTTAGACATTGTCATGGTCCTGTTGGTTTTTGTAACACTGTCATTATAATAATCTGCACATGATGTTTCCTTCCTTCATACATTAAATTTCAACATCACTCTGCCAACCTCATCTTTTAGCCCCCGAGGTGAAATTCTTCAATCAGGGATTTTTCGTCCATCTGAGGAGGCAATTTCGTAATTGGTTCCTACTTTACCGCCACTCCACATTCTTTAAAGATCAAGGGCATAGTTTAGCTGTTGTTGACAATTTACTTCTTGCCTCACACTGCAGGCTTCCGTAGCCACACCGAGCAAGGCACAGTTACATAATGTGCCGGCATCTAGCGACTTCTCTCAACGCACACGTCGCATGCACGTAACTTGGTGCGTCTTTATCTCTAGCGTGGCAATGGGCCCGGCTGTCATTCATTCTCCCCTAGACGGATGGGATGAACAGGTACGTCCTGAAGATGCTGTTTTTAGTTAATGGATTGAATATGTTGGATTTTTATTTTTTAGTTACAGATTGGTATTTGTACCCTGTTTAGATTCAATCGTTTAACTTACAAGGAAATCCCGATACATCGGACACATTTCTTTAGGTATGTAGAGCTGGGACCATGTGTTCTCCATCGGCGGGCAGTTATCTACGTGTGTCCCTTCATACATTTAATGGGTTTTCAGTCTAAACACGTGAGGGAAGATTATCTCGCTCCTTCATGTCTCGCAGTTTTTAAGGGGGTTTGTCACTTTCTCCTTAAGGCATGCCGCACACGATTGTGTTGTTCCGTCACCATTTTTCCACATGGGCCGAAGCGGACTCTATGTGACATCATATTATGTGTAGTTGCTTCCTAATTAGTCACGTTACGCATGGATTATTGGTATGCTTGCCCTGATAGTCTTACTACAGGCCATGCTTTACACACTTTTAAGCATGTTAGTGTTTTAGACCGCTTCTGGGCTACGGATGTTTAGAATGCTGTCATTAAACGGGGTCTTTAGCCACGTGCCAGTTTCTTAGTCCACCACTAGACAAGTGATAAGGGTACCTTGAGGGTAACGGACGTCCGTGTCTGACTAGGACGTTTCAGTGCACACTGGGTTCCTACATGGTTATAAGGTCTTCTCCCATTGTGAGTCACAAGCTCCAGATGAACCACTCAGGCCCAACTCACTCCTGGGTAGTTCTATTCATAGGTCCCTGTAGCATGAGTCTCCTCTGATTGTTGTTTGTTGTTTTAGGAGGTTACTGACCAACCTCACTCGGATGTGTGGAAGTCCAGACCCACTTTTCCCCGCGGTATGAGGCCACATAGCCCATCACTATTCCAAGTTTGCCTGCAATCAAACCGCATATCTTCAAGTAAGTGCTCTCTGCACCTTTGAGGGTTGCAATTCCCCCTCCCTATTTCTGACGTCTTGTTGGGACATGTGCGTAATGTGAATTCCCCTTTTTTCTCGTCTTCTCTGACTTAGGAGCCTCAGGGCCCATCGTTTCTTAGCCTGCGGCCTGATTATTCTTGCTGCCTCTGATCGGTAAACATCCATTGTCATTCCCTCTCATTTGTATTATTGGTACTCCTCATCACTTTACTAATGTACATTATCTGATTGTCTCTAGGTGCTCTTCTTTCACCCCCTTTTGGTCCTGATGAAGACCCCAGGATAAGGATTAAATTACCTTGATTGTATATAGGTGTAGAAACGTCGACAGTCTTATGTTACTTTGCAAGCATAGTCGACAGAGAATAATTATCTGCAGCTACAATTTGCTATGTTTGTTCTATTAATTTGCCATCATTAGGCTGGATAGGTTTCAGCTGTATCTGATGTATATATTTCACATTGCCTTTCCTTTCCTACAACCCTCACTAGCACAGATTCTTTCCCGAGCACTCTATCCCCTTCTCCGAGCACCATTTTAATTAAATGTACAGACAATCATGCTGTCTTCGATAATCATGTGTTATAATTAAAATCACATTCGCTTGAATTCATCATGGTGTTATTTGAATAACTCAATCTCGCATCTTGCAAAATAGATTTCCACTGTGACCGCTCTTTTTTGTACTATCTTTGTCCCAAGGGCAGGGGAGAGAAGCACAGCCCCTTATGGTGTCCCTGTGGGTGACTGGGGAGGCAACACAGCCTCACCTTCCCTGGTGGCCACTGGGGCGCCTGCTCACCCGCTCCAGCCTGGGGCTCCGCAGTTGTTTCTTTGACCCCATCCACTGCCCCACTAGTTCAGCATTCTTTGTAGATGGCTGGAGGGAGGTAATCTATTCCAGTGGCAGACAATATCCAGAGGATTGGTGCCGGGGACTAAGAGCTCTACTAATGCGCAGCCATCGTGGGTGGTGGCCAGCCACGCCTCCCGGGGATATTGAGTTTACCTGTAGCAGCAGACTAGGAAGGAGGTAGAAGGCATTGATGTTTGAGTCAAGAGGGCAAGGAGGAGAGTATTGCAGCTGTGTTGTGAGGAGTAGGATCTTGACTTCTGCATTTTTTACTTCTGTATGTGTTTACTTTTGACTACCTTATTTTTCTTTTGCAATGGTTGTGCTATACATCAAAAGGTATTGATGACTAAACACAACTATCAGCAGTTGGCACATTACCTTCTTAAGTTAGCTTTCTCAGTAAGCTGGTGCAAGGGCGCAACTACAGCCAAACTTCAGGGGTGGCTAATACTTTCAGCAATGGGGCAGGACAAGCATTTCCAGACGTAGGGTTGGAGCTATCCTCATAGCCAATATGAAAATAAAACAAGTGACAAACTGCAATTTAAACATATTGGACAAACTTGATCTTATAACAGGCATATTTTTGTAGATTTGACACTGTTCCTAGGCTACTCACAGCGATCTTTGAAAACTAATTGAGTACAATGACAACTAAAAAACAGCTTCTATTTATTTGAATACAAGGCACATAAGACAAGTTATTTCAAGACAACACCCTTTTTGCCAGTTCCCTGATTCCTTCTGTGCAGGACAGTTTGCTTATGAAATATTTAAAATTGCAAGTCCAGAAATATGCTCCTGCTCCATTAATGACTGAAGGTACAATTTAGTTTACCCAATTGGATGTTGCAAAACCATAATAGGTAAGGCTACCCATGCGTACAGGTCTCAAAATATTAGGCTTAGTGACATTGCCTAATTTGAGACGGTGGTTGCAGTTGGAGCCCACTTGCACTAATGTTTGGGGTCGTGCACACATTTTTCCTCATCAGACTTTGTTCCAGAACAAGAGAGAGAAAAACACAAAAGGAGGAAAGCAGAAAGAGAAACATGCAAAAATTATGACAAAGGGAGAAAGCAAAAATGAAAAAGAACCTGCAAGAGTGAAATAAAGGGGTAGGTCGTGCCTGGTGGTGGATGAAAGTGGCACACAGTAGAATCACGTCTAGGCAGTCTTGGCATTCGGCTCTCCCAACATTTGAAATTGCCGGGCACGGGCTTTTGAGCAAAACGTTGGACCCCTGCCTTTATTATTTTATGAATTAAGGACTGCTCTGTGGGTTACCCCACGTTAAGTTGGGGTAGGTAATTGGTAAGTCACAGGTTTAATTCCCCAAATACCATTCCTTCTTCTGCAGTTAATTGTGTGCCAATGAGTTGGTAATATTACTGCATGTAAATGCACTGCCACACACCTGTGTTACACAAACAAAATCCAATGGTTATTGTTAGCATGCCACATTGAGCAGTTCCCATATATTTAAGCATATTGAACCACATCCAGGCTGGAATGCACCAGGCTGTTATTGAAGAGCTGGCAAAAAGTTGACTTGTAGGGAGTATGATGGGCAGAGGTGCCAGTCTCAATGGTAGAGGTCTAGGTAACTACAGATATAAAGGTATTTTTAAGAAGATTTGTCCAATTCCAGGTCCCTGTAGAGATGGACAGAATCAAAGGCAAGGGAGAGGTCAAGTAATAGGCATGCCGGTACTCCATTTGAATCCACTGCAGTGTTTAAATAATCCAGTGTGGAAGTCAGTGCTGCTTTCGTGCCACAACCATACCAGATTCTGTTTTGGTAATCTAAGAGAAGGTTACTTTCTTCAATGAATGTAGGTATTTGTCATGATGCCGATTTTTCAATCTTTTTGCCTAGAAACAGTTTGCTATTGTTTGGAAGTTAGAAACTGCCTTTGTTTGAAGGCCTCTTTGTTTTAGGGAGCTCTTTTGAGAAGAGACCTTTATCCAAGAAGATACTGATGGTTCTGGCTAGATTAGTTGCAGAGCTATTAATGAGGATATTCTTGCATAAATGAGCAGGACATGGGTCTATCAGTAATCGTGCTCGTCTACAAGCTTTTGTAGCCTTAATGAAGTCCTGTGTGGTCAGGAGGTTAAAGGTGAGTAACAAGTGGTTGTTTTCATAATTTGTCTTCTAGTGAACTGTGCATCACTGCTGGAATTGTGATTGAGCAATGGAGAGGGAAGTGCAGGGGGTCTAAAATCATTTGAAGGGTTGAAGTAATGCAGGTGTGTCAGGCAACAGCAAGGGAAAGTCCAGAGGAGAGGCCTTTGTCTGTGCTGCCAAGGCATCAGGATGTCCTAAGGTACTACCACTTCAGGTACTGTGGTTAGAGGACCATTTTAACCTGTGCACTCTTCCAGTGGATCTGTCATTGTGATCTAGAGTCCCATCGTCCGCTCTCCCTGTTCAGATCTCCTGTATAATGTTTAGGTCCCTTGAGCACGGACTACTCTTCAGGCCGTATGTCATCTCTACAGGACATAGGGCAGGTTCCTCTGATGCAAGGCAGGCATCAGGTATCATGGCGCCAGGCAGCTTTCCCTGCTACTTACTCCTAATTCTAATACATATTCTGACAGGACAGCTGTGCACTGTGCATTACCTAGCTCCACGTAGTCAATGTCATTCAATTACTCAGATTTCAGTGAGAGTCAAAGGCACAATGGATGCTGATAGGAACTGTGCAAGTTTATTGGCAATAAATGCATGAAAGGAAAGAAATGAAAACTGTGATTTTGAATACATTTGAGAGGGTTAAAAAAGCACTGCACTGCTTCTGGTCAACGAGTTATGTCATGGCAATCCATGCGGTAATTCCATGCGGTAGTCTAGAAAAGTTAAGATACTTGTATAGTGCTGTAATGAACTTTTTTTAAAGAACCATCACAGCACTATACAAGTAGTTACACTACTGGAAACAAATGAATCCTCTTTTTAAAAATGTATATCACAGTATCCAATTGATCTTATGAAATGCTGACTGCTTTGGCAAACATGGTTTTTTATCCAGTAACACTTTGCATGTTGGCATTTTCAGACCAAACATGCAATGTAAAAAAAACAAAAAGAAACACACGTTCCAGCATGAACCATTGTGGTGAACGGAAAGCCAAGAATGGCTGAAGGTGTCACATAGTGCAATGGGCAACTATGTAAAAAGTTTAAAAACAAGTTGCACTTTGTGACATTCAGCCTAATTTTTTGAACCAATCAAAGATTAAGCAGTGAAGTGGTGAAAGGGCAAATATTCCATGGCATGCGCAGATGTTAGAATTCAAGTGATAACTGTGTCAAACATTAAAACTCCTCTAAAACACTGGAACTTGCTAAAAATGGACTGCCTACCACAGTGACATCTCCGAGGGGCTATAAGCCAATGCTATATCATCACCTGCAACTCTTTGGTCACACTGTGTTTAGTAGCAGTTACTGAATGTGTCTGAACTGAGAAGATGAACACAAAACCTCAATGCTGGTGCCTGTGTTCCCATGCAGAGCTGAATCATTGGTGTGCTTTCACGAGCCCCATCCTCTCAGCTGAAATATTGTTGTTACTTGAGCCCAAGTGACCTACAGAAGCTGGTGCCGGTGAGCACAGCCTCAGACAGTTCTCCACTGTGATACCTGCCTCCACGGAGCACTGCCATCATGCAGGCCAGCGGGTCCAAAAGCTGATGTATTTCGTGGCTTCAGCAGCAATGAAAACACCAGGCCTCTATGCAGGCCAAGGGGGCCCAGGTGAAGGACAAAAAGTCCCTGTGGAGCCAGTGCTACTTCTCCCACCCACAATGCAGCATTGGCTTAAAGTCCTAACTCTATTTCGTATCCAGCTCACAGCCTCTGTCGTATTGCTTCATCCTAAGCCTTTTGCACCTGCTTTCCCCTTCTGCAGCCTTTGCCTGTTTTCTCCTCCTGTACCAAATAAACACTCCATCTCAGCTTATCCCCACAGCCTCACACTGAAACTCAATCCCTCACCATCCCCCAAAGCCTCTGCCCTGATCTCCATCCTTTCACCATCCCACAGCCTCAGCCCACTCTCCCTTCTTGCACCGGCCATGTAGTTACAGATGGAACTGACTAAGTATCTAGTTCTATGGAAAGAACAGGTATTCTGTAGGTGCCTTTGTAGAAATGTGTATATTCATGACAGTTGGGCCATTTTTAGGTCTCGTCTGTGACAGCGCATGTGCTGCTTGCACATGCACTCTCGCTTGCAAGACATATTGTATACAACAAGGGGCTTTGCCAATGCTCATGTTTGCAGCATAGGAGGTGTGTTAATGTAAGTGCTGGGTGATTGTGAATAGTATGAGTTGATGCAGCATGAGTGTTGCGAGTGTAGGGTGAAAAGTGTGCTGATGTGAATGCAGGGCAAGCTACATGAGGGCAAGGTGAGAAAAGGGCCCATGTGAGTGCCGGGTGAGAGGAGTACATAGAGAGTGAGAGTAATGAGTGCAGGGTGGGTGATGTGAGCAGTGTAAATGCAGGGTGAGTGGTGTGCCTGTGTGCATACTCGGTGACCAGTGTGCCTGTGTGAGTGCAGGGATGAGCGGCGAGAGTGAAGGGTGAGCTGTGGGAGTGACTGGTGAGCACATGGTGAGAGAAGTTAGTGCAAGGTGAGTGGTGTGTCCCTGGGAGTTCTGGCACACTATTGTGCCTGTGGGCAAACAGCGTGAGCTGCATGAGTGATGGGTGAATGGAGTGCCTGTGAGAGTTCTGGCTGAGCAGTGTGACTGTGTGAGTGCATGGTGAGAGAAGGGAGTGTAGGGTGAGTTGTGTTAGTCCAGGGTGAGTGTTGTGCCTCTTTGAGTGGTGTGAGTGCAGGGTGAGTGGTGTGCTCATGTGAGTGAAGGGTGAACTGTGTGAGTGACCAGAATGCCTATGTAAGTGCAGGATCAGTGATGTGCCCGTGTGAAAGTAGAGTGAAAGGAGTGAGTGTAGGGTGAGTAATGTTCCCATTTGAGTTTGGGTGCGGGTGAAAGTGCAGAGGGGGAAGAATGCATGCATGGTGACTGATATGCTGGTTGGAGACTGAGTGCAGTGTGAGTGGTGAGACTGCAGGGTGAGCAGTAAGAGTGACAGATGAGTGGAGTGTCATGTGAGTGCAGGGTGAGTTGTGTGCTTGTGTGAGTGCAGGGTAAACAACGTGTGCAGGGTGAACGGCATGAGTGCATAGTGAGCAGTGTGTGATCGCTCTGACTGCAGGGTGAGTGATGAGACTGCAGGGTGAGATTGACAGGTGAGTGGAGTGTCATGTGAGTGCAGGGTGACTAGTGCACTCGTCTGTGTGCAGGGTAAGAGGAGGGTGAATGGCTTGATTACATGATGAACAGTGTAAGTACAGTGTGATCGCTGTGAGTGCAAGGTGAGCGTTGAGAATGATGGGTGAGTTGTCTGAATGCAGGATGCATTTCTCGACACTCTGTATAACTCAGCATGTTATTTATGGTAGTTAGTGGGGAATCAAATAAAATGTTAACTATTTCTATTGTAGCATCAAACAGGGATGAAGTGTGGAGGAAATAAATGAGTAGTGGGTCCTGCAACGGACTTTCAGATTCTTGATATGCTTTGATCTATGATATATTGATATGCCTTGAAATTGGAAAGGATGTGGCATAACTGCCAGAGCTGATGGCTTTGAGTTGGGGAACCAGGTTCGAGTCTCGGTGTCAGCTCTGTGATTCCGGGCAAATCACTTAATCTCCCTGTGCCTACAGAATGAATGTGTCCTTGTATAATGCGAATGTCTGACAAAATATCGACGGACAGAAAATCGACCTACAAAAATATTGACACAGAAATATCGAAGTAAAAAATATCGAAGTCCTATCTACATAAAGGTAAGTACAAAAATATCGAGAAAAAAAATATCATTGTCAAAGATATATATATATGTTAAAAATATCGTTTTTTAAAATGTTTTAATAATAATGTAAAATTAAGTAAATAATACATAAAATTAAAAGAAATATAGTTAAAAATATTAAAACATATTTAAAAATAATAACTAATACATATTGTTAAAATTAATTAAACATATACATATAAATTAATATATATACTTACTGCACATATTGCAACATTAGGGAAAGCGTTGGATATCGTCAGGGTAAAAATTACTATTCCCACTCCAGAGAGTGCAGCAGTAGGGAAAGCGCAGGATAGCGTAGGGGTAAAAATTACTATTCCCACTTCAGTGAGTGCAACAGTAGGGAAAGCGTTGGATAGCGTAAGGGTAAAAATTTCTATTCCCACTCCAGTGAGTGCAACAGTAGGGAAAGCACTGGATAGCGTAGGGGTAAAAATTACTATTCCCACTCCAGTGAGTGCAACAGTAGGGAAAGCGGTGGATAGCGTAGGGGTAAAAATTACTATTCCCACTCCAGTGAGTGCAACAGTAGGGAAAGCGTTGGATAGCGTAGGGGTAAAAATTACTATTCCCACTCCAGTGAGTGCAACAGTAGGGAAAGCGTTGGATAGCGTAGGGGTTAAAATTACTATTCCAACTCCAGTGAGTGTAACAGTGTGGAAAATGTAGGATAGCGTAGGGGTTAAATTAATACTTATCAATTAAATAATAAAAAAAAAAAAATAACATTAATAATTAATTAACAAAAACGATATTAATAAATACCAATAAATTTAAATTAATATTTACTTAAATAACATTAAATTACTTCCCACACTATTCCCCCTTTAACACACAACACATAAAACCCCCAATTAATTTAATTATCAATTAATCAATTCATAATAATTAATAATAAATTAATTATAATATAATTATAAATTAGCCAATTAATAAAAATTAATTACCAATTAATAATTAATTAACAATACATTAATAATCAATAACAATAAATAAAAACATATTCAGTAATTAATTTAATTTAATTACTTCCCACCCTATTCCCCTAAAACCCACAACCCACTACACATAAAAAATCACATAATTAATTTAATTATCAATTAATCACTTAATAAAAATGAATTACCAATTAATAATTAATTAACAATAAATTAATTAGCAATAACAATAAATAAAAATTAATAATAAATTAATTATAATTAATATAATTATAAATTAAACAATTAATAAAAAATTAATTAACAATTAATAATTAATTAACAATAAATTAATTACCAATAACAATACATAAAAATTAATAATAAATGAATTATAATTAATACAATGATAAATTAACCAATTAATAAAAATTAATTACCAATTAATAATTAATTAACAATTAATTAATAATCAATAAAAATACATAAAAACATATTAATTAATTAATTTAATTAAATAACTTCCCACCCTATTCCCCTATAAACCCACAACCCGCTCTGATACTAAAACACAAAATTTACTTTAACAAAATTACTAATTTCTAAACATTTATTTAAAAATGTATGAAAATACATAAAAAAAATGTTGAACATACATATAAAATACATACTAAAATACATAACACTAATTTTTTTCTCGATATTATTGACAACGATATTTTTGCTAACGATGTTACTTACTTCGATATTACTTACTTCGATATTAAAAAAACGATATTACTTACCTTGGGGTCGATATTCTGGTCAACGATATTCTTGACTTCGATATTCTGTCCCTACGATATTAAAAACTCAATATTAAGGTAGGTCAATATTTAAAAATCGATATTTTGACTGTGCACCGTATAATGCAACTGGTGCTCATGTAAAGTGTCTCAATACCTTTGGGTCGATTTCGCGCTATATAAAACTGCACAAAAACAAAGCCTAACGTTACTTTTCAGGAAATGCATTCTCAGACAGTGGCAGCAAAAGTAATTTGCAAATGTATGGAATAGGTAGAATGGAGATGCAGGGGCTCTAGGAGCCAGTGAAAAAACGACAAAGCCTTGTTAACAAGTAAATGGTATTTTAAAGACCTGTTAAATACTCAGGTGAGGCTGAGATAATACACCAGACACTGTCCAGCCAACCCACAGCAGCTCAAGATAAGTGTGTGTGTCCGGGAAGCTGCTTCAACCATGGCAGAGACACACAACGTGGGGTGGGGCGGAGGGTCTTAAGCCCTTTCGGCCCTTTGCCCTCTTTTAATGATGTGGCACTAAAGCAATGGCAGTAACTGTAAAGTATACCCTAGATTTCACAAATACTGTTCCATGTCACTGGATAGGGAAAGGAGTATGATGTTGGAAAAATGTGAGATATCTCAGCAGATTAATTTCCCTCCAAGGCAGATATGTCTGAGACAGCATTAAACACTTATTATCATTGAAGGGAAAATAGGAGGAACAACATTGATAAAGAAAGGGTAAGAGGGACCCTACTATCAAACGCTACATGTAACAAAAAGCTCTAAACACCTAAAAGCATATAGTGTACCAATGCCGGAGTGTGGTGCGAAAGGCTGTGTGTTGTTTAAAAGGAAACAATGCTGTCACCCACCCACGGGTGGCATACTTTTCCATAGGGCCGAAGCTCTTTGTGAACATATGTCCAGAACGGGCCTTGTTCAGGCTCTTTCCTGCCTACCTACATTACCCTAGTGTCTAGCCTGCATTTTGGTTTTGTATTAGGTGCAGGGAACAGGGATCTGAAACATAAAATAGTGGGCGGAGATGTAGAAATTCTTTATCGGTATCCCCTTCTCACACGATTTAAACGTTTACGAAAATTCAAATCCCTATGCACTGTTTTCAAGGCTCTCCAAGGAGTAGGCCCGGACCACCTGAAACAGCGTTTTAAATGGTACATCCCCAGAAGAGCCCTCCGCTCTGCCGGAGCAAAAGGGGTGGTCATACCCCCATTTAAAAAAGCTAACTGGGGGGGAGAAGTATCATTACATGTGCCGCCAGGGCCTGGAATGAGCTTCCTTTCCACCTCAGGAACACCACTGAGCTCTTGGCATTTAGGAAAGGACTAAAAACCTGGCTTTTTAATTCATAAAGTCATCACACACTCCGCCGACCGGAAGGCAGCTGTCAGCGCCAGGACACCCTCGGGTAACCATTGCGCTTAAGAAATTAAATTAACATAACAAAACCAGGGTTAATTTATATCAGTCAATCAATATTTTTCTGCCAGCAACATGGCCCTAATTGTGACGCCAGGAAATTCATCAGGACACAAGGACCCCTTAATCTAAAACACAGTCTCGCTTAGGGACAAGCTGTTGCTGTCTCAGTGTCAAAGCAAAGGGGTAAAAAAGACCAACAACTGTGGTATTGAGCTTAGATGTCCACTTGAAAGAACAGGTTCCTAATACGTATACAGAAAATAAATAAAGATACGCCACATTGATTTTTAAAACGTCAACTTCTTGAAATCTTTCCAGGTCTTTAGTTGTTTTCCATGAAATGACATTTTCCTTTTTTGTAATATCAAGACCTGATATTTGGACAGTTTTATTATAGGTGGCATGGTAGAGCGCCGACAATCAGCGCTACTTAACCTGTGCCTACACCAGTGACACAATACGCAGCACACATATCTCGTACAGTGAGACAGCTACCGTCCTTGCACTGAAATCTGTTGATAATTTGTGTTGTTAAAATTAAGGTAATCTTACTCACACATCTTGCAGTATACTCATTGGTGGCGTTGAAGGTTGGGGGTTTAAAAAGTAGAGGAATATGCTACAACTCAGCATGTAAAGTTTATAGAAAGTAACTTGTTAGCCTGGCATACTGCACCAAAATACAAGGGAATTTCCAGAGACTGGTGGTTCTCTCACTTATGCAACTTCCTACCTAGATATGGTCTACCTTCTTCTCTGAGCCAAAGACCCAGCAGACCGGCCTGAACTGAGTTGTGAGAGTCGATTTGACAACACTTCTATAGCATTGTATGCATCCAGCAAAGATGCTGGATTTTGAGTTTAGTGAAGAAGCTGGTGTTCACGTCGGAAGTATAATTAGTGCTATAACAAACACTATGAGCCCTATGTTTTTATCATTTGGTATGGTCTGAGATTGAGGCAAATGATGGATTAGAATGAATCATTTCAAAAGATGCCCACCTAATGTTTATAGTGGTCATAGACAAAAACTGCATATTTTTCCTACACGTCATAAACATACAAAGGAGAACTCACTCCATGAACCCATTAATTATATGTCATAGTCATCAAAAAAGGTATATGAGAAAATCTACCATTTGGTCAAATTTTGAGAATCCTAGAGGCTCTTCTAAGATTACCATCTTCAAGAGACAAACTAATGATCTAGAAACCAAATTAATGGAAAAAATACCACAGAACAATTATCCATAGAGCCCGAAAAAAAAGCTATAAATAATCATCAGAATGCACTCTTGAATGGGGCGTGGCCAGGGAGGAGACTAGGCAAGATATGTATCCCCTGAGATCCGTGTGTGCGCCCTAATTCCCCCTCCCTATGTAAGGAATATTGGCAGAGGTGGCTCTGATCATGACCACCCCCCATTCTAGCTGAGGGGGGGGTGAGTTGTGGGGACCCCAAAAACAGGCATCGAGCCCAGGCGAAGGAGAGACCCTGATGGGTGCGGAAGCTGGTGAGGTGGCAGCCATTTTCCTTGCAGGCGCCGGGCCTACGCCATGCTGCTCCTGAGGCTTGCAGGGCCAAGTCTCCAGCGAGGCCAGCTGCTGAGCGACGACTAGGGGACCCTGGTCCCAGCAGACCACCTTGCAGAGAGCAGTGGTGAGACCAGGGGCTCCATCTGGGCCCTGGGCCTATTTGGAGACCGCGCTCACGGGCAGGTCCCCAGGGAGACCTTGAGGAGGCGTCCTGTGGCGCAGCAGGACTCGTTGACCCTGTCCAGTGGCTGTCCCGCACAGGAAGGGGCAAGTGGCCTCGAACTGAACCCTGGAGTGAAGATGAAGTGGGAGCGTCCCGAGATGGCAGCGGGCATGTCCGCATAGTTCTAGGGCCCTGCAGGAGTGTTCGCCCAGGTGGCCCCTGCTACAATAGTGGGCCCGCCCTCGGAACTGATGGCAGAGGAAGGAGGCGCCCGGTGGGCTGATGGAGCAGGTGGGCCTGAGTTGGTAGTGGGCTGCGAGTTGGTAGCGGGCCCACACTATGAGTTAGTGGTGGCCTGAGGGCGACCCCGCAAGTCGAAGGACATGACAACAGTGAATAGTTGGGCCAAGTAGCAGAGCAGTTAAGGAGTACCTATTTGCTCTCAGTTCGATGGAATCCAGCAGGGCGAAGGCACACCGCTCTTCTTGCATTAGAGACATGTTGCAGAAACCTGAGCCCTCAAGCTCCCAGCCCATACCTGGCGATCTTGGAGGGAGCTCTGACTCCCAGGCCCCTGCGACCAAGGAGGACATCCAGCTGCTACTCTCCGAATTCCACAAAGATATCACTTCACTTCAGCAGGACTTTCTCAGGGTCATAACCGATCGCAACCAATCCCTACAACAAACGGACTTCCGACTGGCACAGGTCGAATATACATTGGTGGATCAAACACAGGACATGGTGGATCACAAGGCTTGCTTAGAAAAACTGGAGTGGGATCTGGCGACGCTACACAACAAGCTCGATGATCTCGACAATCGCTTCAGAAGGAACAATATATGGATCGCAGCCGCGGTTCCGTAGGCATACCTGGAGGCCCACGTACAGGCCCTGTTTACCCATATACTACTACTGCTCGCCGATCAGCTGGTCCTCCTCGATCACACTCACCGATTGTACTCAGCCTTTCAGTATCAAAAGAACCTCTCCCCGGACACTCTTACTCGAGTTCAGCATTTCCACATGAAGGAGAAGATCTTACAGGCAGCTAGGCAGGAAGAATCAATAGTGTTCAGACTGGACAATATTTTACTCTCTCAAGAAATTTCTGCTTACACGCTAGTCTGCTGGAGAGATTTCCGTGAAATCACACAACACTTTCAGACCCGCAGGATTCAATATCGCGGGGGATTCCCACATCGCCTACACTTTAGCTCCAAAGACAAGAGGGTCACAGTGCGCACAACACAGGAGTCCCGCAAGATACTGGGCTTGCCACCCCCTCCAGATGAAGAACTGCCCCAGGAATCTGGAACTCTTCCGCTAGTGGACCAAGGGTGAGGCTAGCATTTCCAGAGTACACATTTGACAAAGTAGAAAGCCTTCAAACAACGACACCGAGGAAAAAGAGACCAACAATCGACATCATCGGGGACAGACACCCCATCTTTAAATTTTCTGGAGGTACAATAGGCCTCAAAGGGGGCGACAAAGAGCACTGCAATACCTGTCCTCCACCTTCTGCTGATCATAGCTGCTCTACTCTGGAAGCTGACTGGGGAGGAAAGAGAGAGGGCTCTCTTGTTTGTTCCAGGAGCCTGCCCCTACTTCTCCGGATAGCACCTGATGATGCCAGTATGTTCTACCCTTTTCCCAATTAAGGAGACTTCCTCTCATATCCAGGCCTCAAGAAAGGTTTGGAAGTATGCAGCAGTTAAAGTTCTTCAGGTTTTATTGTATTTTTTATTGTTTTGTTTACTGTTTACTCATGTGACACACGCGTACAGCATGGCACCATTCAGCACGTGGGGGCACGTTTCCCTAATAATAGCATCCACATAGACAGGGGTGCCCATACAGCTTGACATTACAACTCTACACATAGTCTCACTTAACGTACATGGCTTAAACTCCCCCAATAAAGCATAGAGCCTTAATAAACTAGCTTTGGCTTGGACGTGACACTGCTCCAGGAGACTCGCCTTCTTAAAATTGATACCAAGCGCCTGTGTTCATATTGGTACCCAAAGCAGTTTCCCTCCTCATACACCCATAAGTCTAGAGGTGTGGCAATTTTGCTATGCAGGGACTTCTCATTCAAACTAGACGATACATACAGGGACCAAGAGGGGCATCAGGTGGGTATACGGGGCAGACTAGGCTCTACCCAGACAACCATGCTATCTGACTACGGGCCAAAAGGGGAACACAAGGAGTTTATCTCTGACTTATTCCCAAGGATCTCTGACTTTACAAAGGCGGATATATTGGCGGGTGGCGACCTCAATACTCCCCTAGACCCGGGGGTAGACAGCTCTCATCCTCGACAGGGTGAACCCCATGCCCCTACTGTCTTACTCCATGGACTTCAAGATCTGACCTTCGTCGATGCTTGCCATTCACCACCACCCCTGGGAACTTAACTATACATTCTACTCCAAAGTCCACAAAACCTATTCCCACTTGGACTACTTTCTACTCTCTCAATCCTGGCTACCCAGGCTCATACACTCTAAAATTAATGCCAAGGTCCTCTCTGATTGCGCCCTCATGTGGTCCTTGTGTGGCTGGGGGCAGGGCCTGTGGACCCACTGTGACCGTTTCCAAGGCCCTGGGCGGTAAATGAGGTGGCGCTCTGCGACCCAACCCTACCAGACCGTATCAAAGATACCACAGAACACTTTTTCACCCAAAATGACAATGGGGAGGTGTTTCTTGCAACCCTTTGGAAAGTGGCTAAAGCGTTTTTTCAAGGGGAACTTATCTCCCACACAACAGCATTTGAGCAAGCGGCCAAACTCTGTAAGCAAGAATTAGAACCCAAATATTGCAACACAAAAAAGGGGGAAAACTTAGAACTTAGCGGGAATTGAGCAAGCTCTGGGGAGAGCTGGAGCAGATACTGATGAAGGAGGCAGCTAAGAAATTACTCTATGTCAATCAAACTTATTACGAGTGGGGGTATAAGGCAAAGACACTTGGCCTATTAACTTTGCTTGCGAGCGACGCATAATTAAGTAAAAGAGGTCAGAGATGAGGAGGACCAGCTGCATCGGGAAACGGCAAAGATCCTCACCATTTTCCAGTGCTTCGTTATATGAACAACTCCAAGAGGAATATCTCCGCGACTATGAACCCTCAAACCGAGAGGCTGAGTTGCGCCTGTTGGATAAGGATGTCACACCAGATGAGGTCCAGACTGCGTTTAGCAATCCTCCAAAGCTCTGGGCCCGGATGGGTTTCCTGCCACCTTTTATAAAACCTATGCTTCTCTACTGATGAGCTTTCATCCAGGCAAACTTCAAAAAGCCACCTGCAAAGTTTAAAATTAACTCTTCATTCACGCCTGACATTCCCTAACTAGAGGAACGAGACAGGGGTGTCCATTGTCCCCCCTCATCTTCGCCTTGACTATGGAACCCCTGGTTGCCAAAATTCAGAATAACCCCGCAATTCATGGCATGATGGTGGGCGACAGAGAGCACAAAGTGGCACCATTTGCCGATGATATCCTCTGCTTTATTACTGACCCCGAAACCAGCATTCCAGCATTAATGGAGTAACTCGACCGCTTTACACAGGTACCAGGGTTTAAAATTAACTCCTCCAACTCAAGAGGAATGGGGGTAGCTGTCCCGCAGGGTAATATTCAAGATCCCATTCAAAGGGACAGGTTCACATGGCCCACATCGACCATCCCATATCTAGGGATTCAGCTTCCCATCCATACATGCGCCCTCTATGATGGCAATATTTCCCTGCAGATCATGGCCCTTTTCAACGATCTTTATAGGTGGGGCAGACTGGAGATATTCTGGCAAGGACGGCTGAATTGTCTCAAAATGAATTTCGTGCCCCGGCGCCTATATGTCCTCCAGACTCTTCCCCTGGCCATTCCTAAATCAACCCAAACACTATGTGTTGGGAATGCAAATTTCCAAAGGTCGTAAAATCATTCTTGTTCTGTTCAACAACCGAAGGGGGGTTGGGTTTTCCTGATGTAACTGCATATATGCTAGAGACCCAGCTCTGTCCTTCCCTTGACTGGAATCATGACCCTGAGAGTAAGCCATGGATGCAGGTGGAACAAGCCTTTTTACCGATCCCCCTGGGTGGACTCTTGTGGCTGCCAGCCTTGGCTCAGATGCCCCCCCCTTCTGCCCTACACAGCCACCCTCTTGGCCCACTGGCAAACCGTTAGGAGAATACAAGCATTCCCAACCTACTCCTTCCCCCTCACCCCACTGGCTCATGGCCCAGACTTCCCCCCTTGCATGCCATACCCTGGTTCCTTTTCTTGGGACCATGGTCAATCACCTACTTTGAGGGATTTTTATGCTGACAATGATCTTCGAACTGGAGGGTTACCTCATAGAGAAATACACACTGGCTTGACATGACGCATATAGGGTCATCCAGGCACTACACTGGGTGGGGAGAGATCGGGATCATAGAGCCATGCAAAGAGAAGCATCACCCCATTTAATCCCTACTTATTAATAATGTTAGCCGCAAGGGCCTCTCATGGCTATACCGTCATATTCTCTCTTTCACCCCCACTAAAAACATGCTTATGTAACTTAGTGGGAGAGGGAATTAGACACTGAGATTTCCGAGGAGTCATGGGGGGCTATATGAAAGAGGGCTTCCAAGTCATCTATTTGTCTCTGCTACAAGGAGAATGCCTACAAATACTGACCCGCTGGTAACTCACTTCCATGTGGCTCCATTGAATGTTTAGAGTTTCGAAGTTGTGCTGGAAGGGGTGCAGGAATAGAGGTACCTTCCTTCACGTGTGATGGACCTACCTGCAGATCTAGGCATTTTTGAGCAAAGTCCTCCTCAGGATACACTTTTTTAGCAATGTTTCATTGCCCCATGACCCGTTACTGATCCTTTTAGGGGACCCAGGAGAAGACTGACTATACCCCACGACTCCTCAGGGGCGGCTGTTCTCCCACCTCCTCCTAGCCGTGCATTTGAGTGTGGCACAGATGTAGAAACTACCCCTGGCACTCCTGCTCAACATGTGGTGGGGGAAAGTGTGGACAATTTATGCCAGTGAAAAACTCACTGCTATTGTTCGTGACAGGGTCTCAAAATTTTATGTAATATGGCACCCTTTTAGCACTTACACTAAACAACCGCAGAATGTTAGGGGGATACAACTGGCAATGTCCAAAACCTTGAGGGCGTCCGAAGTTTGTGGAATGGTCTCCTCTGAAACAGAGAGCAAGTCACCACCTTTTGACCAATCGGACTAGTCGCTCACACATTCCTATACATCCTGCGAAGCGGGGAATGGGGGCTCTATCCGGGTGGGTTGTGGGGTCAGACACGGGATTAGCAATGCAGGTGTGATGGACTGCGTGCTTCTATGGTGTTGACTGTAACTGGCTATACGTTTTCGGATATGTCTATTCTATGGTGTGTCTCTTGTTTTTCTCAAAACCTAAAATAAAGTTGTGAAACACAAAAAGAATGCACTCTTGAAAACTCATAATAATAACAGTTCTCCCAGAATCACATGTGTAACCACTTTTAGCCCATTATTCAACCCGATGAAGCACAGTATTGGACAAAACAGACTGGAAAAACATTGTTTGACATTAAATGGATCAGAACTTACATGACCATCTTGTACATAACCAACCTAAAGCTTTTGAACACAAGACCAGAGAATGTTATGGGTCTTACCAAGGATCACAAGGCATCATTCCATGGTTCTTGTACAGTCTGTAAAAGAAAACACTGAAAGCTGCCACACCACAGACTTGTTGCCTCAAACTCCATGGGAACAGAGAACTTTTACAAACTGTTACTGTGGAAATATTAATTACATGTTAGTGTGCCCTGTCGTCTCTCATTCGTACTGATGTAAATTGAACACAAAAGTAGTATTAGGTGTGCCATAGTTACCCCAAAACTGGGCCAACACTTTAAAGCACAACCTCATTCATTGGATGACCTTGAGTAGTCAATACTAAAGAAAATTCCTTTCAGAAACAAATCATCAGAAACAATCAAGCATTTACATAGTAGAGAAAAATGATGGATTTTCTACTTAGATACACGCACAATGACTCTAAACATCAACATCACATGAGACCCGTAAGCAATCAATATAAATTTATACCCTGGCATGTCATGTCCTCAATGTTCTGGTGCCCAATCTGTAGTTCTCACATTTAGAGGCTGTAAGAAATTGGATTATTTTTTGGGGTGGGCTACTGCCCCCTCAAAGAATGATCACAAATCTAACTATGTCACAGAGCAGACAGGCTTAACTTAGGGCAGTGTGTAATATATTTATGCAGTACCCAAACAGTAATAAAGTAAAATCACCAAGCAATAAAAATCACAGCCAAAATTATAAAAATAAAGTAGAATTTAATGAACAAAACATCAACAAAATGATAAAAATCTAATACAAGGAACCGAAGATATAAAATAATAACATTTTAAGTGAAAATAGTACCAAGAAACGCTAAGCGCCAATGATGGTCAATAGTCACCATTTGAGTCTGACTGCGATGGAGCCCTTGTGAGATACACCAAACAGGTTTGAGCTGGTCAGAGGTTTTACCTTGGGACTATGTGTTTTTTCTGGAAGTCAAAATCTTTCAGTGGGGCAAGGCAGCAGACGGTGTCTAAAGAAGTAAACACAAAGTCAGATAGGCATTGGGCAAGGTTCTGCTGAAGTCGTTGGTTTTGGCAGGAAAGCTCAGAGCTCGTGAAATAAAATTTCCTGTCCAGGGAAGGCCTCTCACCGGCCTGATACTTTTGGCGCCTTCCCCATGTCAAGCTTTTTATTTTCAGACTCAGTTTTTCTTTTGGAGCTCAGAATCCTTCAGCAGGGCAAGGCTGTTGCTGTATCTGACGAAGAGTTCCATGAGGCCGGATACCTTCTTTCCAGAAAGATTTGCTGTATTGGATTTGCTGTTGCAGAAAAGCTCAGAGTGGAAGAAACCTGTTTTCCTAATTCATCTAGGTTGCGCCTTGATCATATAGGCTGGGGTGGTTTTGTCACGGTCCGCCAGAGGTCTGGAAGTCCAAAAATGTTCTACGTTCCAGGTTTTCAGGGGTGTAGGGGACGTCCACTTAGATACAGTCAAGGGCCCCTGCAGCTTAAGATCAGCACTTGGGAGTCAAGAGGCGCCCCGGAAGAGCCTACCAGCAGAGCTGAGGTGAGGTCCAGATGGTACTGATCAACTGGGGAAAGGGAAGAAGTCTCTTGCTGCTTGCATGACATTGTAGCTAAACGAGGGGGTCAGCCAACTGACCCTTGGAATCTAAATCTTTGCCCTGGTACAAGGGGGAGGAGGTTCAGTCCTTTAGCGTTCCTCTCAGGTCAGAGACAGCAGGTCCAGTCCTCTTCTGTTCTTATGCAGTTTCAGAACGTATTCTGAAGAGTGTGCCTTTGAGTGCCACGTTTATGTCTGGTACCAGGTAGTGGGTGGAGATGACTCCTGGCTCCTCCCTAATCGCAGCACTTCCTGTTTGCCCTACTGCAAACAACCCAGCAGTGCCCCTCACTTCTAAAATTCAACATGAGGAAAGTTTCTCCCCTTGTGCGGCACCTGTGTGCCTGCCCAGAGGTGTGGTCAGGCTAACGAGCTGTCCCCACCTCTGTGGTCACTGCAAACCAGTTCTTGGGGCAGCTTTCCCCCACTGGGATTGTTGTCTGCCTGATTAGAAAAATGAAAGCTGGGGCCTTTCCAGGTGTCACCCAACATTTACTTGTGACTGGAAGGCCCCTTTGATGTTGATTACATTCTTAGGTACCCCCCAACTGGTCTTCTGCCAGGAGAAAGGAGAAGAGTACCTCCCCACACCCAAACCCTTGTCTCTACTCTAGGAAAAGTTTTCATACCTTCAGACAGAGAAAGGTAACTTTCTAAAAGTGACTTTTCCTTAATATATATTAAAAATGTAACTTCAACATTGAGTTGGGCTTTTAATAAATATTAAAAGAGAGGTTTTATCATGTTTCCAGCCAGTCCCAATACAGAGAAAGCAGGATTAACATCTAATATATCTTGCCAGTGTTCCTCTATGGGCCAGCCAGAGCCTTCCCACAGTGAAAATAGCTTTTGGTTGCTAGTCACTGTGAGGACGTGTTCACTTTAAATTTCTATGTGTCCTACTTTTAAATACCATGCACACTGCCTTGTGGGCTGCATTGCCTGCATTAGGCCTGGGTGGAGCTCGCAGAGTTCTGCTACATGGATTTCTGGGAAGCAAGCTAAAAAATCAGAGAGATTCAGCAGAATAACGCAGGTGGGCGGAGCTGCTCGACACACCCGTTCATGCTATGTTTTTGATGTTCAGTAGCGCGATTCACATTCTTGCGCAGGAAATGGCATGCTAACGGCACCATGTAGTTCGCAAGGGTGCAGCCATTTTGTTTTCTGTTCGTTAGATGGTGCTGGGGTCTGTTTTCAATCCACCTTTAATCTTTTCAATCCCCCCATCTGATTCATCCACCTCTCATTTTCCTTTATTTTATCAGTGTGTGTCTTTGTGTTTGCGTATTTTACGTTTTTGTCATTTTTTGTGATTTTTGTGTCTTTTTTGTACTTTTTTTGGTTTTCCCTTTACTTCTTTAGTTGTTCCTTTCTTCCTTCCTTTTCCTATTTCTTCTCTTTTTGTTGACCACCCAGAGCCATGGCAGAGCAGGGCGAGACGAGGAGCGGTGGCGCCAGTGTGGCTGCTAGCCGCACACCTTGCAGTCATCAGCCCCACCAAGGGGTGCAGCCCTGTGCCATTTTTTTTAGAGGCAGAGGTGTCAGCTCTTGTTTTTTATGTGCAGCACCACCTCCCCTCCATGATGGCTGCAGGCAGCAGGCTTCGAAGTGGGTAAACCCTGCTAGAGCATCAGCTGCATTGGGAGAGGGTGTGCTGGTGTGTGCACCACAACACTCGAGTCCAGTGCACCCAACAGCAGCTGACTCACTGCTGAGCGGACACTGTAGACCATGAGCAGGACCTGCTCGACCTGTTAGGTAGTGAGATTGTGGGGCTTGGTGAGTAATGATTTGTTGTGTTTCTGTTCTACAATGCTAATATTTGTTTGTCAAATAGTTTGCTGCTCACACTCGGAGGTAAATTAAGTTTACGTTATGAATATTATGTGATCCAGTTGCTAGCCAGGTGCTCGGCGCTATCGAATTGTACTTGTCAGCGCTCCCTTGGCCTTATTATTTAAGAAGCCTTGCACACTACCCTGTCCTTTCAAAAAGATAGTGATATCAGTGAGTTAGCGTTATTAGTGACTTTTTTTATGTAGCTTGTACAATCCCAAGCAATCTTACAGTGATGTCTAGTATTTAACTATGCACTGAAAAAAAGGGAGACTGAGTTGGCCCATCAAGGGGGTTGAGAAATGAGAATGAAAGAACATTTGTTGCAGTCCATTAGTCCAAAATGTAGTTTAGGGTTAGGAAATATGGAATAGGGCTTACGATGATTAGGATGGTTAACTCAATAGATACTAGTTTGTGGCAATTTGTAGTGAATGACCAAAAGGCAGTACACTGTTATTAGAGGCTTTTTGTCAGGTTGTCAAGTACCACGCATCTTTACCTTGGTTTCCACTGGAGCAGAAGAGCAAGTCCTAACTCCCAGACTTCACTGTGAACGAATAAATTCAAACGCAGTAAAGAGGGGAAAATGGGAATGGGAATGACAAGAGAGACTGCCACTGCTGTGTTCACCTCACCAGAAACCCCAGCTAGGATTGTCACGAACACCTGTGAATACAAGAACAGAGTTACTTCTTCTTCACTACGCCCTTTCTAACCCAACCAAACTCCTCCTCTCACATAAACTGAATTACCTTTTAGAATACAGTGACTAGCTTCTCTCCTTAGCCTTGCTAGTAGTTAAAAGCCTGTTTAGCGTAATGTCTTTCTTAAATACGCTCTGCTTCTTATGCGCAGTTAAAGATGAGTTAGTTGATGCCTGAGTTTCTTGTTAAAAGTTTGTTAACTCTTGTCTCTTTTCTCACAGGATGAAGAATGCTGATTAGGTGGTAAGTACAAATATATATATATATTTCTATTTACTGTTGAGATGAATGAGGCGAAGCGATGACTGAATCTCCCTGCGCTGCTAGCTCTCTCCTGGCAGATTCATATAGATATAACTACTGCTCCAAAAAGTACTAGAGATTGCTCAGACTGACTGCGCGGCAACTAACTTCCTGAAGGAGGCTGCCATGGAGTTGAAAGTCTGAAATACTACTCTGAAAACTCTCCTCACAAAAACATTCAGTGGAAATACAAATTCTCTCAGTCTCTGTGCAAGTCCTGTATTAACTCTTCATTCTGGGCGGCGTGACGCGATATAGTAATTCCTCTCAGAAAAAATATACTGGGACTTACTTGAAAGTTCAAGAGGGGAATCTTCGAAGGAATATGCCAGGAATGCTTCTTCCCTTCAGAAAACTCACCAGGTTCCGGGTAAATACAGGTTCTCAAGAATACCTGGCGACGGGACTCTGAATTCACCAGAAACTCCAGGAAATTAAGCCTACTCTAAAGAGTAAAGTCAGGCAGAGCAGTGTAATGCGAAACGCAACTCCCCTGAGGGATTAATCTGAAAGACTAATGCGCGAAGCAAGAAATGCTCCTCAAGACATGAATCCTACGGTTGAAGTGTGCAGCGCGTATAGAGCGCGCGCGCGAAGTACACTACTCAACGAACTCTGGGCAAACAGCAGAGCGCTGACTTACAGTAGAACAGATGGCAGCCACCATCTTGGAATACCGCCGTAATCTGGGATGAGGACTCCTAGAAGGCGATAGCAAGGACCTCCCAAATGTAAGGCGGTGTCTCCAGCTGAGTAAGACCTCCGACCCTCGGTCTAGGTCCACTCTCTCCCCCAGCTCCGCTGTGCCATCTCTTGCCTCCAGACCCGACCTCCTCCTTGGGAGGTTCGAGGCTGCTGCCCGCCCCTGCTTCCCGCTCCAACTGGGACCAGACTGCCTGCAACCACCGTAACCTTTCTCAGCCGTTTTTTTTCTTAATTTTTCCCTGTTGTGTTATTGTGCCCATCTGTGTCTTGCTCTAATTCCACCACTGTTTTTATTTTCTCATGCCTGCCTGTTCCTTTCGCCTTTGCCGCTGCTGCCCCTGCGGCCCCGCCCCCCCGGAATTCCCCCCCGGAATTCCCCTCCGGAATTCCCCCACTCCCGCCTCCCAGCCTCTCCTCCCTCCCACCTCCCCTACTTAATGGCGGACGCGCGCAGCGGACGCGCGGTTGCGGAGCGGACGCGCGGTTGCGCAGCGGATGCGCGCAGCACCAAAGGCAAGCCCGTCTGCGCCCGTCCGCGACCCGACCGTGGCCAGCGCCAAGAACTCTGGACCTCCCACTACCCATCGCTACGACACCACCACCCTCCTCGCACTCAACCCTGGAAGACTTAGAGAGTGCCAACAGGCCTCGCCGAACACGACCCACGGCCAGTTCTCCTGCCTCCACTGCGCCAGACCCTCACCGCCACCCCGGCCTCCAACACCGCTGATGACAGCACCGGGGACACCCTAAAATGCATCCTCCTCAATGTACGCTCCGTACACAAACACGCCATGGAAATCTGGAACCTACTCGACTCTCTCTCGCCCGACATCACCTTCTACACAGAGACCTGGACCAACGCATCCTCCGCCCCCGACATCAGCACCGCCATCCCAGACGGATACAAGATCCAGAGGAAAGACCGCCCCAACCACCCAGGAGGGGGCCTTGCCATCGCCCACAAGAGCACCCTCCGCCTCACCACCTCCAGCGAAACCTTCCCCTCCGCCGAACACCTGCACTTCCAGATCCAGACCACCCCCAAAGCCACAATCCAAGGAACCCTCATCTACAGACCCCCCGGCCCCCGAACACCCTTCGCCACCACCATCACTGACTTCATCGCACCCCGCGCCATCGCCTCAGCAAACTACATACTCATTGGAGACCTGAACTTCCACCTCGACAACCCCAGCGACCCCAACTCCACTATCCTTCGTGACAACCTCGCCAGCATCGGACTTAAACAACTCGTCAACACACCGACCCACAGAGTAGGACACACCCTCGACCCCATCTTCGCGGCAGGAAACAGCGTCCAATTCAGCCACATAACGCAGCCGCCATGGACCGACCACCACTGCGTACACTTCCCCATCAACAAACCCAAGGCACCCAAACCAGCCCCACGCCCACCTCGAAGGAACTGGAGCAAGGTTACTGACGAGCAACGTAACTCCACCCTCACCTGAGACAACCACACCTGGGCACCCGACGCAAATGACGCAAACAATGCAGCCAGAGAACTCCACACCTGGATCTTCAACTGCGCAGACAAGCTTGCCCCGCTATGCAACCCCGACAGACAACGCCCCAGGAAAGCCGCCTGGTTCACCACCGCTCTCCAAGAAGCCAGACGCACCTGCAGACGCCTGGAGAAACACCAAGCCAACCGAAAACCACACCACCTACAAGGACGCCTTGACTGACTACCATAACCAGATCAGAGCAACCAAGAGGAACTTCAGCCACAAAAAAATCCTGGCCAACTCCACCAACTCCAAGGAACATTTCAGTGTCATTCAGGAATTCACCAACCCACGCAGCGAAGCCACAGACATCACACCATCCCAAGACCTCTGCGACAAGCTTGGAACCTATTTCCACCTCAAGATCAAAAACCTCTATGACAACTTCATCGCCCATCCACCAGGTGCCACAGACGGCCCCCCAGAAACACCAGCCAGCCCACCATCTCCAACTGGACACCGATCACGGCCGAAGACACCGCCTCGACCATGAAAAGCATCCATTATGGGGCCCCCACCGACCCCTGCCCACCTCACATCTACCACAGAGCTGCGGCCGCCATCGCACCCGAACTACAACGCACCATCAACACCACCTTCAAAACAGGCACCTTCCCAGACGACTGGAAGCGCGCAGAAGTCAGTCCCTGCTCAAGAAGCCCACAGCTGACCCCACCAACATCAAGAACTATCGGCCCATCTCGCTCCTCCCCTTCGCAGCCAAAGTTGCAGAGAAAACAGTCAACAGGAAACTGACACGATTCATTGAAGAGAACGCCGTCCTCGACCCGTCCCAATCCGGATTCCGAAGCAACCACAGCACAGAGACCGCCCTACTTGCCGCCACAGATGACATCCGCACCCTCCTGGACCAAGGCCACTCCACAGCCCTCATCCTACTCGACCTATCAGCGGCCTTCGACACCGTCTCCCACTGCACACTAGTCGCCAGACTACACGACGCAGGCATACAAGGAACAGCCCTGGACTGGATCCGATCATTCCTCACCGGAAGAAGCCAAAGGATCAGACTCCCACCCTTCCTCTCTGACCCCACGAAAATCACCTGTGGAGTCCCACAGGGTTCATCACTGAGCCCCACCCTCTTCAACATCTACATGGCGCCCCTCGCAGCCATCGTCCGACAACACGGCCTCAACATCATATCCTAGGCCGACGACACCCAGCTCATCCTCTCCCTCACCAAAGACCCCACCACTGCCAAACTCAACTTCCAGAAAGGAATGCAAGACGTCGCAGTCTGGATGACCAACAGCTGCCTGAAGCTCAATGCAGAGAAGACAGAAGTCCTCGTCCTCGGTACCACCCCTTCTGCATGGGACAGCACCTGGTGGCCAACCGCCCTTGGAAGCCCACCTACCCCTCAGACCACGCCAAGAACCTCGGCATCGTACTCGACTCATCACTCACCATGAACCGACAGGTCAACGCCGTCACCTCCAGCTGCTTCAACACCCTCCGCATCCTCCGCAAGACCTTCAAGTGGATCCCCCTGAGTCAAGGAAGACAGTCACCCACGCACTCATCACCAGCAGACTGGACTATGGAAACGCACTGTACGCCGGTATCAACAAGTCCCTACTCCGCAAACTCCAAACAATACAGAACACCGCCGCCAGACTCGTCCTCGGCATCCCCCGACACAAACACATCAGCCAACACCTACAAAGTCTCCACTGGCTCCCCGTGGAGAAAAGAGTCACTTTCAAAATCCTCACTCACGCCTACAAATGCCTACACAACAACGGACCCAAATACCTCAACGACAGAGTCAACTTCCACGTACCCAAAAGAAACCTCCGATCTTCCAACCTCGCACTGGCCGAAACCCCGCGCATCCACAGAGCCAGAGCAGGCGGAAGATCCTTCTCTCACATTGCAGCCAAGACCTGGAACGAGCTACCGGCAGACATCAGACGCGCCCCCTCCCTGAACACCTTCAGGAAGACCCTCAAGACCTGGCTCTTCGGCTAAACAGATCTGCGGACTCCCCTCAGCGCCTTGAGACCCTCACGGGTGAGTAGCGCTTACAATTCCCTGATTGATTGATTGATTGAGTAAACTACCAAACACTCTCTTATTCCTTTGACCAGAGAGTGGCTGATTAACCTTTAATTGAGACTCAAATTGGCCAATCCTGACACATTTATGTACTTTTTATTGGTTTTTTTCTCAGTAAGGAGAATTTATGCCTCAACAGTCTTTTTTCCCTTTCTCCTAGGGTCTTCTGGGTAGCTTCCTGCTTTGCTTGTCCCAGCCGTACTCATCCCTCGGAGAGAAGACAATAGCTCAGGTAAGTGATGTGGTCTTTTTTTTCACTATTTATTGTGGGAAATGGGAGTGGGGAAGAAAACACATCACCCAGTGAAATCCGTCACCAGTGACATGGCGTTCGGAAGTGATACAAGTGATCCAGCGCTAACAATACAAATAATTCTCCTATTATGCTTTCGTCATCCAGGTACAATTATTTCTCTAACACACACACTATATCCATATGACGGTGGGGCCCATAACACTGCATATACATTCACTTACTCATTTGTTCCCTGGATTTCCTCCGTCATGAACCTAGGAGAAAAACGAATCGCTGGAAGGAGACGGGATACCTCTTTTATAATAACATAATATTTCTCATTTACTTTTAAGGTATTCCGCTCATTGGTCGATGGACCAACTAGTAGGAATCAGTTGATGGTGATTAAGACCAGCTCAATCACAATAAACTCTTTTACCATTTCATTATTAATCATTGAGCTAAAGAAAATCACTGAGGCATTTGTTTAAAGAATAATAAAGTTTATATAAAGTTTTGAATGCAGGAAATTGAGATTAAGCTTATTATTCAGATCATTGCATTTATCATCAATATAAGAATAGTTTGAAATTGCAAGGCACTTTTATTAGACGGAAAATGAGGTTATCATAGTAAGAACTCTATAGATCAACCTATCTATCTCTCTGGGGAAAGCCTAATAATTCTAATAAAAATCTATCAATAAAAAGTTCTCCTAAAGCAGCATCTTTATACTCAACTGGAAAAGGAAAATAACAGCAGCAGCATCAGCTCGTCAGCATCAGCAACCGCAACTTCTCCCATCTACAGCATCTAACTCCTACAGCATCTCCCGCAGCATTCGAACAGCATTCTATTCTCCAGCATTCCTCGCAGCATTCTAACCCCTCCCACCAAGAGTAGGTCTTCTTATACCCTAATTCTAGCTTACAGCATAAAATGTTTCTTCTTACATGGCGCGATTCATTCTCATTGGTCAAAAACTCAGGTCCATATACATTTTAATCAAACTTCCTGGTCTTAACCAGTTCCGTGTGGAATGTCCATGCAAGCATCGTTTCCCACAGTTCATGCACTTGCTCATCCGTTTCGATCAGTCCAAATTGTATCTTTTTCTGTTACATTTTGTGTAATACAGTTCCGTCTATTGATTCAGTCAGGCTTCTCACGCTTCTTGCTGATCATCTTGGCACACATCTGCTCAGAAGGGTCACAACAGCCTTGACCATACTTTCATCTTAGCCTCTCGGCATCAGCACGTGATCATCCCTTTTCCACAGCCTCTCTCCTCTATCACATGGTCTCTTCCGCTCATGCGCACTCTAGTAACTCGCGGCCATTTTATATTGCTGCTCGGCAGGCCTAAGCGCACTATTTTCAAAGATAAACAAAATGTTATTAAAACAAAGAAATATAAACCCTTTCGTTTCCCTCCCGCGTTTTATGTACCCCAATTAGGTATTACCTAGCAGAAGCAACATATAAAGCTGTCCCTTACTTACCATCGCTTTATTTTGCAACCACACGTTTTATTTAAAAGCACAAATCATGCATTTATTATTTAATTAGTACACAAATATTATGTTATGTTAGATACGTGAACAATTATAAGTCAATTAATTTGCACACTGAATTGCGTGTTACCATTAACCCTTAACATACATTGTTGGTTATTTACTTAAACGAACATGTTTATTAATATTGTACGACATTTTTTAGGAGGTTAAAATTTTTACATTTACCCTGCTCCATCAACTCCCCCTTTGGTGATTTTTAATATCACCACAAAAACCTAAGTTATACAATTTTCTCAGACAGCATATATCTTTTATCCGTTTGCTTTTGTTAGTTTACACAAATGTATCCCTTTCAACTTGTTTCTTCGTTTTCTTGTACATGTTTTCTTTTATTTCTTCTAACTCTATTTCACCCATTTCTCTCTCTCTTTCCTTGTTTATCATGTTTTCTTTTTCTAGCTTATTCTGCCTTCTTCTTCTCACTCATTCTTGTTAACCAATTTGTTACAGAAGAAAACCCTTTACCAAGTTTTCCCCAAACACTTTCAACCTCCAGTGGAACAAGTTCTTTGTGCAAATTTGTAATATTTGTTATATACTTCTGTATATTTTCGCTCTTATCTGGAATGTAAGTGCAACAATGTTGGACTTTCAGCATTCCACAGACTCCGCCCTCTTTTGCCAAAAGAATGTCAAGGGCAAGACGATTTTGCATCACCATAGCTCTCATGGCAACCATCTCGGTATATACCATCAAGAACCCTCCAGCAGTATCTGTAGATAAACGATCTGCCACTGTGGATAATTTCCGAATTCTAAATGCATTCAAAGATATTCCCACTGCTGGTATCAATGCACCAAAAATATTACCTACTATTTCTGAAAAACTTTCCCTTTTTCTACGTGTAAAGGTATTTATCATTTTGTGTGTTCCTTTTTCTTTTCAATCCACATGAAAAATCTTTGGAAAGACCAGGCCTAAGTAACATGACCCATACCAATGGTCCGGCAACCTATAATAAGCCCTGTTTCCGCAAATATAATAAATCCCTGGAAATATTGGATCTTTTCCCCTTTGAATCCCCATCCACCTAAAATTTGGTAATTGTCATGGCAATTACTGGAACCCACAAAATAATTGTCATATCTTGTCTTATTTCTTTTAATGCACAACCTTCCCTGTTGGGGCCAATCCAGAGTCATAGCTGCATTTGTCTTTTTCTTGTCATGATTGTCTTCCTCAAACGCCCAAAGAGGTGTTTTCGTCTCTTCTATCACTTTTCTTTGAAATTTCACTCTTCTCTCTTCAACCATCTCTAAAAATACCTTTTCTTCCTTCTTTAACTCACAGGTAAGGTTGTACCTAATTATACTATCTAATGTTAAAACCTTATTTTCTAAAAAATATTCACCAAACGTCTTTCCCTCTTTTATTTTGTTAAGTTCGGGAACTACAGAAACTTTTGCAAATATCTTATTTATGTTAGTGTAATAATATTCTAATCTACCTGTTTTATAAAATAAACTTGCTAAAACACTACATGTTATTCCATATGTCAAAGGGAGGTGATGATAAGTCACACCCTCTGCTACAGATGCAGGCAACTGCATACAAACATAGCAATCTCTTACATCCATCGTTTCTACATACTCATATAATAATTTAGTAAAAACATTTTTTGAAAAATCTGTTATTGATTTGTCCTTATGTAATTCTGCACTACTCTTTAAAATAACTGGCTCTTGAGTGTTAGCTCCTTTTTCTTTCTCAGTGTTATTAGACATTTCCACTACAGCTAAACTAATTGGAATAGTGATTGCCAAAACCACCCATACTGTTATTAATAATCCTGTACAAAAACAGCACATTTTGCACCATCTACTTAAAAACTCACATCTACATTTTCTATCTCTAGTATTCTCCATTTTGTCTTCTAACCTTATTTATTTGTTTTTCTAGAAAATTGTGTCACTACACCTCAGAAATGACTTGCTTGCCACTCTGTACTTCCAATATTTTGTCTTTGCTTGGTACTTTCTTTTAATTCTTTCTCAGAATTCTTTCTTTGTCACATCCGGTAAATTCGTCAGTTCAGTGTTTTGTAAAATCCGGTAAAACTATCTAAACTTCTTCAGGTTTGTTGCTTCAGGTTTGTTGCACTTCACTTTCTCCCATCAGGTTTCTTTGTTCTGGGTTTTTGTGAGTGTTCAATTCTTCTTTGTGACTAGTCAAAGCACGATACAACCATTCAGGCGATCTATATTTCTGATTTACCTTCTTTATTCTTTTCGTTTTCTGCAAGTGTTTTCCACCTTGTTTTTCTTGCTCTTTTTGACTTGTTATTTCATTCACTTGTTCAGCACTTTTCCCATCCAACCTTATGATTCTGTATCTTAATTTTCTTACTTCGTTGGGCCAATTGTCTCCTTTTCTTGGCCTTTTTGCTTCACTTCCTTTTTCCTCTCTTTCTGTTTTCCAATTTCTTTTCCTTGTCTCTAGTTTTTCATTTCTTTCTTCTCCGCTTTCTTCAGACTCTGTTTCAATTCTCTCGTTATTTCCTCTTATTTTGAAACTTATAATTTCATTTTCTTCTACTTGTGGTTCTTTTCTTATCTTCCTTCGTTCACCTATTTCTGTCCCTCCTCGAGGTTCTTCCGAATTTGTGTCAGTCTCTCTATCTGCTTCTAAATTTCCCTGTTCTTGTGTTTGACTATCTGTCCCTATTGCTCCTCGGGGTTTTTCCGATTTTTCTAACTTTTTGTTTGAAACTCTCCCTTCTTCATCTATTAATATTATCTCCGAAGGAATTTTACCACAACTTGTACTTGGTTGCTCACTGTCACTATCTTCTGGCTCAGTTTCTTCTCTTATGCTTTCAAAATTCCACTTTCTTTTTAGGATTTCTTCACACTCTGAATGTTCTGTATCGGATTCTGAACTGGTGTCAGATATTTCCAGATGTCGACTTACAGGTCGATCTTCAAATTCTGGAACTTCAGCTATTTCTTCTATTTCTTCTTCTTCTTCTATCGTTGCACTTGTAGTTGGGTCTACCAGATGTCGACTTACAGGTCGATCTTCAGGTTCTGGCACCCTGTTTGTTTCTTCTTCTCTTTCTGATGCTGAACTGTTATCAGATATTTCCAGCTGCCGACTCACACCTCGATCTTTAGGTTCTGGAACTCTGATGGTGTGACTGGCATGTACCCAGTGTTTCACTCCTGCACACTTGACTGCGGTGGTCGTCACCAGGATCACTTGTCGTGGTTCGTCCCAGTGAGGAACCAAACAGTTTCTTCTCCGGTGGACTTTTATTCGAACCCAATGTCCTGGATTCAAGTCGTGAGCTGGTTTTCTTTCAAGAGTGGTCGCATCCGGTCCAACCTGATGAAACACAGAACGCACCACATCAGCCAATCCTTTGCAATAATCCAGCACTAGATCATCAGTTATAGTCAGTAGCTTGTTGACAGGTACTTGTGCTTGTCTCATTGCTCGTCCCATGATTATTTCATGTGGACTGAGTCCAGTTTTCCTTTCCGGAATACTTCTGATTGTCATCAGAACTAATGGCAAAGCATCTGGCCATTTGAGTCCTGTAGCTTGACACATTTTTCCTAACCTGTTCTTGATTGTTCCATTCACTTGCTCTACTATTCCAGAAGCCTCTGGTCTGTATGCACAATGCAGTTTCTGTTTAATACTAAGTGCTTCACAAATCAGTTTAACTAATTCGTTTTGGAAATGTGTTCCTCTATCTGTTTCAATCGTGACTGGAAAACCATACCTCGGAATGAATTCTCGCAGCAAAAGTTTTGCTACCGTGATACTATCATTCCTTCTTGTTGGATATGCCTCCACCCAACGGGAAAACAAACAGACGACCACTAGGACATACCTCAGTCTGCTGCAAGGTGGCATTTCAATAAAATCCATTTGCATTCTAGTGAAAGGACCCCTTCTCATCCTATTCTTCCTAGACTCACTACTGTCTTCCTTCCTGGATTTAACTGTTGACAAATAAGACATCTCTGACAAAGACTCTCAGCTATGGCTCTGAATTTTGGATTATACCATGTTTGTCTAAAAAGTCTGATCATTGAATCTCTCCCAATATGGGCTTGTCCATGGTACATCCGTGCCATGTCAGAAATCATGCTATCAGGCATAACTGGTCTCTCATCCCTGTAAACCCAAACATCAGTTTCTTCATGTTTTCTACATCCTGCTTTTATCCAGGTATCTTTTTCTTCATCCTCTGCAGCTTCTTGTAACTGTCTCACCTCATCCCATGTTTCAATAGAGTTAGTAAAAAGCAAAGGACAAGAAATATGCTCTCTTCACGACATTTATTCAAAGAAACCACATTCTTTGCACAGTACTGTGCCATCTCGTCAGCATATTTATTACCAACAGTAATGTAGTCTTCCCCATTTTTATGTGCATTGCACTTTACAACAGCGATCTGTTTAGGCAGCTGTATCGCCTCAAGCAGCTTTTTCACAAAATCTCCATTTCTGATGGGCGTCCCTGCAGACGTCAAGAAACCCCTTTGTGACCAAATCTGACCAAAAACATGCACGACCCCAAAGCCGTACTGGCTATCTGTCACAATCGTAACCCGTACATTTCTTCCCAACTTACATGCTTGAATCAGAGCTACTAATTCTGCAACTTGGGCAGACCGTATACCTTTCAGACAAGATGCTTCCAATACAGTTGCTACTGTGCAAACTGCATATGCTGCACTTAGAACTCCATCACTCGTTCTCAAACATGAGCCATCTACAAACAGAATATAATCTGATTCTTTCAAAGGCTCATCTCGTATATCAGCTCTTGGTTTTGTACAGTATTCGAGCACATTCAGACAATCGTGATCTACTTCATCCATTTCAATCACATTCTCTTCATCTGGCAATGATGTTGAAGGATTCACATTCATACATCTGTCAATGGTCACATTATCTGCACTCAAAATTACCTTTTCATACCTAGTCAGCCGACTATGTGTCATGTATTGGGTTTTTGTTCTTGTCAAAAGAATTTCCACAGAATGGGGAACATACACTCTCAATGGATACCCCATCACTATGCCTTCACTCTGTTCCAGACTCACACAAGTAGCAGCCACTGCTTTCAAACATCCAGGCAACGTTTTCGCTACAGGGTCTAATACAGCTGAAAAATATGCAATGGGTCTTTTCATAGTTCCATGTCTCTGTACCAAAACTGAAAATGCACATCCATCTCTTTCACTACAATACAGCTCAAAATCTTTCTCATAGTCAGGCATTCCCAATGCTGGAGCCTCACACAATTTCTTTTTCAACTCTCTGAATGCTTTCATTTCTTCATCATTCATTTCAAAAGGATCTTTAACATCCTTCTTTGTCAGTTTCTGCAATGGTTTAGCAATCAGTGAAAAACCGCTTATCCATTGTCGACAATATCCAACCATTCCCAAAAACATTCTTACCTCTCTTTGTGTCATTGGAGCTCTCATTCCTTGAATCATTTTTATTCTTTCAGTCGTTACCTTTCGCACTCCTTTCTTAATTTTATGCCCTAAATACTGGACTTCTTGTTGACAAAACTGCAATTTTGAAGGGGACACTTTATGTCCTCTTTTTGCTAAATGATTCAGCAAAGCAATTGTATCATTGACACATGCTTCTTTCGTTTTTGATGCCACCAGTAGGTCATCAATATACTGAACCATTACTGACTTTTCTGGCATTCTTAGATCTTCCAATGATTTCTTTAGAATCTGATTAAAGATTGAGGGACTTTCTGTGTACCCTTGAGGAATTCGGCACCATGCCAAAATACGCTCTCCAAACCTAAACGCAAATATTGGCTGGCTATCTGGATGCAATGGAATAGAGAAAATGCATGACATAAATCAATTACTGTGTACCATTCTGCTTCACGTGGAATCTGGTATAGAATCACAGCAGGGTTCGGTACTATTGGGCAACAAGGCACAACAATTTTGTTTACCTTCCTCAAATCCTGTACGATTCTATATGTTCCGTTTGGCTTTTTCAGTCCCATTATTGGCGAATTACATGGACTGCTCATGATTTCCTTTAGAATCCCTTGTTCAATCATTTTATTTATTAATGGCGTTATTCCTTCAATTATTTCTGGAGTCAATTTATACTGGGGCGTATTTGGGTAACTCGTTCCTTCTTTTACTGTTATTTTTACAGGATCTACTCCTTTCATTAATCCTACATCTTCTCCTGTAAAGTCCCACACTTCTTCTTTCACTGTCCTTTTCAACTCAATTGGGATTTTCTCTGCATCAAATACAGGAAACAAACCATTTACTTCTGGTTCTAAATTCACCATTGTCATTTTATACAGCACATCCTCATCTGGGGTCTGAAATGCAATTCCGTCTGGGGTACAATAAATTGTGCAGTTCATTTTGCACAATAAATCGCGTCCTAAAAGGTTCACTGGACTACAATCACACACCACAAATTGGTGCATTTCACTAAATGGACCAATTCTTACCTTTACTAATCTAGTAAGAGGCGTTTTAATCTGCTGATTGGAAACTCCAACCACTTGGATATGTTCACCTGAGAGAGGAAGGTTTGGAATTTCCACTGACCTAACAGTAGAACGGGTACCTCCAGTGTCAACAAGGAATGTTACATTTGCACCATTCACTTCTCCATCCACAAATGGACCAGACTGATCTACCTCTAGAGTTGCGCCAAGCACGCACTCTTCCCTCTCTCTTAGGCACCGTCATGAACTTTCATCCGTTTCATCCTCATCCTGTCGTAACAAATATTGAGAAATTGCAGCTGCACGCGACAACTGTTTTACCTGTTCTCCTCCGTAGAATCCTGTTTCTGCACTGTATTTATGTTGGTTAACACTCTTGGGAAGTGGTGGTTGTGGCACCTGACCTTGTTGAGTAACTACCTCACTCAGCACCTGTGAATTTAATGATTGATTTTCCACAATAGGTTTTGGAGGAAATTTACACTCGTTTCTCCAATGTCCTAGCTTTCCGCAGTTGTGGCATGGCCACTTTTTCTTTGCCTCATCTATGCTCATTTGTCCTTTTCCTTTACCTATATTAGGTCGGGATTTAAACTGTCCTGTTTCACTACCAGTATTACTCAATTGAGCTTCTTGCTTCTCTGCAACTTTCACCTCTGCCCACATGGCCTTTTCTTTCAATTTACGCTGTTTACTCTCAATTTCATCACTACAATACTTAGCATATCTCAAAACTTCGTCCACTGTGCTATTCTGCCATTCTATCAAGTGCTGCTTAATCCTTTCACTTATCTCTGGTGTTAATCCATACACAAACCTATATACAAAATGACTCATGTCCTTCTCACTTAGTGTCTCATAACCACTATACTGTTTGAAAACCAACAACAATCTCTCATAGTACGCGTGCACTGACTCTTTGCTTTCCTGCGTTGTTCTGTCTATTTTTACCCAATCTGTTTCTTTTGGTGGAATTTTATTTTTCAAAAAGGTAACTACTTGGTCATACTTCCTCAACACTTCTGGACCTGGCGCTCCTGTTTTAGCATCCCTTGGATATTCTACAGTTGGCCAATCAATGGTAATCTTACATTCTGTCCACAAATCAGCTGGCACTACTATATCAAACAATCCATCTAGATCTATCCACAGCACTTTTGACACCTTAACAAATCTCTCCACTTGTCTGTACCATTCTACTGGTTTCTCTCTCAATTTGGGAAAGTCATTGGTAAATGACAGTATATCCTGTCTGGTCCACGGAACATGCACATAACTACCACCTGGTGTTTCTCTCATCGGGTATTCCCTAGCGACTGGTTCCTTATCTGTCACTGCAAAAGCCAAAGATGCTTTATCTGTTGTTTTCTCATTCCTCTTTGAACATCTATTTCTCCATCTATCCACATCACCCCATTTTCTCAATAAAACAATCAGCTCTTTTATTTGGGTCAGTCTTCCTGATGTGTTCAAATTCTCTATGTCTTTCTCACAAAAATCTACTCTGTACGGTTTCTGCAACGTCCTCACTTTCACAAATTCTACTCCTAGTTCACTTGCAATCTCTTCCAATTTGTCATGTAAATTTCTAGCTCTCCAAGTAAGACTCTTGCACAAAAACATAATCTCATCATCCTGATAATTTTTTAGTTTTTCTGTTCCAATTGTTCCCAAAATCAACTCTTCCATGTCTATTTTCAACCTAATTACATCTAATGGTTTTTCTTCTGGTTCTTTTGCTTTTAGCGCTTTCATCCATTCATTTAACTCTTCTGGAGTCGGACCTACAGGCGTACTATTTAATTCTATCCAATCACTGCTTCTTTCTGGTGTTCCTGATGCAGACTCTGTCACCATAGGCATTCTCCTAATCTCATTCTCATTTATCGTCAAATTTGTAGGTGGACTTGGTCTACACGTACTAGCCAAATTTTGTGCCCCTTCATTATTCATTTCCATCCCTTCTCTTTTTCTTTGCAAATGTGAATTCATGGGAATCACTAAGGAATGTTCATTAATTTTCTGATTCTCAAAAATTGGCATTACTGGACCTATTGTTACTGGTACAGTTACAGCTTCCATATTCTTTGTCAATTCTCTTATTTTCTCAGTCAATTCTTTTGTCGTTTTTGCTAATTCAGTTGCATTGTCACTTTCTGTCTCTTCATTTTGTGAAGTTTTAAATGTTTCTTGTGACCTATTTATTTCATTTCTTCGTTCGGGTTTTTTATTCCTCCCAGTTTCCATTGGCGGTGCATTAGGTGTCACCACCGCAGAAGTCTGTTGGTATGGAGGTGGGTTTCTGTTTAAAATATCTTCCAGTAATTCGTCATCTGTTTCACTACCACCATACACATACTTTTCTACCACTACATGTTTCTTTTTCTCTGTACACTTTCTCTTTGCTTCTTCCTCAACCGCAAAAGCCGGAAACAAACCTCCTGCCATGTTAGCGTATCTCCAACGCTTTACTCTGTCCTCATGATTTATTCCCCACAACCTTCCAGGTAAAAACTCATGATTCTTTAATCCTCTCGATCTCTCTCGCTCATACATCTCATCTTCCCATTCCGTTAAAGCTTCAAACTGTGTCGGTCTAGGTCTGGGTTCTAACATTACCATCTTTTCTCTCAAGTTCCGTAGTACAGCTACATTAAATGAACCATTCTCAGGGAAAGCCAATGCTTCATCATTCTTGGTATATTTTGTCCAATTTTCTAACCATATACATGTATGATATCCATATTTCAGCATCATATGTGAAGCTGGTGATTTCGGCGGAGGAATTATTTGTCCCTCTCTAGTCACTACCTTTTTGTCTTTCTTAAAGAAGTTCTTAACTTTCGACATCCAAGACGTTTTCTCTTTCCCATACTCATAATACGACATGATTCACAACCTTTTTCTCCTCAAACAATCCGCAATTCAACACTGTTCCCTATGTGTTATTTCGACCAATACTAGCGCGACTCACACCAACACTCCATTCACAGCGATTTCTGTCTACGGCGCACTGTCCAATCCCAGCGCGGCTTTTGTCTACGTCAGTCCTGCTCCTGTTCTCATGTGACTAGCCCACTGTCCAATCCCAGCGCGACTCTTGTCTACGTCACTTTTAGTCTTGACCCCTCCTTTACAAAATTTATCGGCAATTTCTTTTTCAACAATTTTTGTTAATTACAACATTTAAAACATTTCCATTGTCTGATTCGCTAAACCGAAAAGATAGCTTTGACCATTTACACAAGAATTCTGTACTTTCCAGTAGGCAGCGCTTACCTCTACCCTACCACAGAATTTTCAGTTTCGCCGATAAAGTAGCACTTCCCTCTACCTTACCCTTCTTTCAAGCAATCAGTAAACCCGTTTCTCTGGGGATAAAACACATGTGGAGACTATACTGCTCCTGAGAATTAAGGCCAGAGTTCCACAAGAAAACCGATCACTATTTCACTTACACACCTTTTATATGCAAAATGTCCCTAATATAACACAACCTGTGTTATTACCAAAAATGAATTCAGACAGTGTAAAATTCCATGTGACTTCTCTTGCCACACGTGTTCCACTTCCTACTTCCCGGAAGCGTGAAAACTTACATATAACATAACGCAACTCAACAAAAAGTGTTAGACATGAACTTATCAATAATCTATAATCAAAAATCAATAATCACCAAACTAATCTATAGAAACCATAACTCTGCTACCAAGAAATCTGATCCAGCGCTAACAATACAAATAATTCTCCTATTATGCTTTGGTCATCCAGGTACAATTATTTCTCTAACACACACACTATATCCATATGACGGTGGGGCCCATAACACCGCATATACATTCACTTACTCATTTGTTCCCTGGATTTCCTCCGTCATGAACCTAGGAGAAAAACGAATCGCTGGAAGGAGACGGGATACCTCTTTTATAATGACATAATATTTCTCATTTACTTTTAAGGTATTCCGCTCATTGGTCGATGGACCAACTAGTAGGAATCAGTTGATGGTGATTAAGACCAGCTCAATCACAATAAACTCTTTTACCATTTCATTATTAATCATTGAGCTAAAGAAAATCACTGAGGCATTTGTTTAAAGAATAATAAAGTTTATATAAAGTTTTGAATGCAGGAAATTGAGATTAAGCTTATTATTCAGATCATTGCATTTATCATCAATATAAGAATAGTTTGAAATTGCAAGGCACTTTTATTAGACGGAAAATGAGGTTATCATAGTAAGAACTCTATAGATCAACCTATCTATCTCTCTGGGGAAAGCCTAATAATTCTAATAAAAATCTATCAATAAAAAGTTCTCCTAAAGCAGCATCTTTATACTCAACTGGAAAAGGAAAATAACAGCAGCAGCATCAGCTCGTCAGCATCAGCAACCGCAACTTCTCCCATCTACAGCATCTAACTCCTACAGCATCTCCCGCAGCATTCGAACAGCATTCTATTCTCCAGCATTCCTCGCAGCATTCTAAACCCTCCCACCAAGAGTAGGTCTTCTTATACCCTAATTCTAGCTTACAGCATAAAATGTTTCTTCTTACATGGCGCGATTCATTCTCATTGGTCAAAAACTCAGGTCCATATACATTTTAATCAAACTTCCTGGTCTTAACCAGTTCCGTGTGGAATGTCCATGCAAGCATCGTTTCCCACAGTTCATGCACTTGCTCATCCGTTTCGATCAGTCCAAATTGTATCTTTTTCTGTTACATTTTGTGTAATACAGTTCCGTCTATTGATTCAGTCAGGCTTCTCACGCTTCTTGCTGATCATCTTGGCACACATCTGCTCAGAAGGGTCACAACAGCCTTGACCATACTTTCATCTTAGCCTCTCGGCATCAGCACGTGATCATCCCTTTTCCACAGCCTCTCTCCTCTATCACATGGTCTCTTCCGCTCATGCGCACTCTAGTAACTCGCGGCCATTTTATATTGCTGCTCGGCAGGCCTAAGCGCACTATTTTCAAAGATAAACAAAATGTTATTAAAACAAAGAAATATAAACCCTTTTGTTTCCTCCCGTCTTTCTACGTACCCCAATTAGGTATTACCTAGCAGAAGCAACATATAAAGCTGTCCCTTACTTACCATCGCTTTATTTTGCAACCACACGTTTTATTTAAAAGCACAAATCATGCATTTATTATTTAATTAGTACGCAAATATTATGTTATGTTAGATACGTGAACAATTATAAGTCAATTAATTTGCACACTGAATTGCGTGTTACCATTAACCCTTAACATACATTGTTGGTTATTTACTTAAACGAACATGTTTATTAATATTGTACGAAATTTTTTAGGAGGTTAAAATTTTTACATTTACCCTGCTCCATCACAAGCACACAAAAAAAATGAAGAAAAAAAAACTGCGTGCAAGCTTTCCAGACCCCAGTATCAGGCTTCTTTGCCATTTGAACGTTTCCTCCCCACGAAGCCCCTAAGGCGGCCACGTACCTGGGAGAGCCATGAACCTCCGGGAGCATGGCGGGACAGCTCGGGCGTAGTTCACTCTCCGGTTCCTCCTTCCTCTCTGGGACCCCCTCCGTCACGTGGACCTCAGACTTGGGGAGAGGTGCATCTTACGTCCCGGACTCCTTGCCGAAACGTCTTTCTCCATCCGGTATCCTCTGTCGGTCTTCTTGTCTCAAGGGTACCTCGCTACTCGGGACGCTGACGAGACTCTTTTCCGGAAGTTCGTTTTTAAAGGACTCAGTGCCATTTAGTATGCTTGTTTTCTAGGAAGTCGTTTTTGTTAAGGGAGACGTCCTCTTCAGAATGGTGGTCTACGCCGAGGCAAGCGGTGTGTGTGGTGGGCTGTAAATAGAGAAGAGGAGAAATTTGAGGGGGGAGTACGTCGTTGATTTAGAAAAGTACAATGTTTCTGCGTTTGCCTATCAAAATATTTTTTAGGAGATTAACTGTACCACTAATCTATTTTTTGTATCTGCTTTGTTTCTCACATCAGCACCCAAGAGCAAGAAGAGGGATAGTTCCAAGAGGTGGGTCACGGAGCTGGGTATGCCACCACCAGCACCACAGCCGATGTTTCTGCTCATCCTAGTAAGTCCTATTATTATTATTATTATTATTATTTCCCTAACTTTTACCTCTGCCCACTATTAGAATAATTTTTATTTTGGCTTGTTTTTTTAATACTGTCTTCTTTTTTTTAACTCCTCCATCAAATGAATGTTAAATTCTTGCTATCCCTGCATTATTCTTTTTTCTATATTTCATGTTTTTGTAGCTGACTTCCTCTTGTCTATACTGGTCTGTAGTTTTCTTCTACTTTGTTAATAAGCTTTCCCTCTCCCCTATATATCTTGTAGTACTGTTAGAGTAAGAGAACAGATTTTTGGTACTTACTGTGAAGATTGCAGGCCCTAGTAAGCTAGTATTATTCACCACACGTTTGTTGAGACAGCTTTCTTTTTCGTGCTCATGCTCAAACAGTTAAAATGAGAGAGTGGGTATGGTCATAGTGGTAACCCACAATGTTGTGCTATAAATTATTCAGTTATACAGTATGCCAACAGTCTCCATGACAGTGCAGCTTGGCAGGAAAGTATGAGGTCCCATTGCATTTGCCAGCCAATACCATATGTCCTTCATTGGCCATTATCTCAGCCCTATATTGTACTTCAATGACTCAGAGTCATCATAGCTCAGCCCCTCCATTGCAAAAAGCTTTTGTTTGGCTTGACAACGTGGCTTTTCTAACATTGTTGTTAGACCTGGCATCCTTGGCGTGGTTTCCCCCCTCTTTTTGACTCTGCCTCTTGTATTGTTGCTGGATTTTGTTTTTGCTGGTCTAGATGCTTTGGACACTTTGCCACTGCTGGCCAGTGCCAAAGTGCAAGTGCTCCCTATGTAAATTGTGTTTATGGATTGGTGTTTCCATGATTGGCTCATTTGATTTACTAGTAAGCCCTAGTACAGGGCACTGTGTGTGCCCAGGGCCTATAAATCAAACGCTGCTAGTGGGCCTGCAGCACTGATTGTGCCACCCACACAAGCAGCCTTCCAAAGGGTTCTCAGACCTGCCACTGCAGTAACTGCACACAGTTTTAAATTGCCATGTGAACCTGGCATGTGCACCCACTTGCCAGGCCCTACACTTCCCTTTTCTTACATGTAAGACACCCCTCAGCTAGGCCCAAGTTACCCCCATGGGCAGGGTGCAGTGTATGTGAAAGGTAGGACATGTACTGGTGTGTGTGACAAGTCCTGTTAGTGAAATACAGTGTATTTCGTTTTTCACTATTGAAAGGCTATCTGTTCTATAGGATAGAATGGGAGATACTTTGTAACATCTTGCAAGTATAACTTCCCATTGGGACAAGATGGAGAAAAGGAGTTTGTGCTCTCCGAACTCAGAATTTAATAACACATCTTTTAGTAAAGGTGATTTTTAAATTATGTGTTTGAAAATGCCACTTTTAGAAAGTACAAACACAAAAAAACAAAAAATACCTGGCCCGGTTTTGCTTTATGCTCTTCAATATAACGAGCTACAAACAGACAACCACTATCTCTATTTGAATGGACTGTTTATTTATCCACTTCCATTTGATTTATTTTCTCGAACAAAATTTTATAAAAATTCAATGTACAGAAAAGAAAATGCTTCAATTTCGAATAACAAACATCAAATTATCCATATTTATGTAAACACAAATAACATTGGTACAAACATTAAAACACCAACCACATTCACTCAATCACAGCATCCACCCTACAACTCAACCTAATCTATCAAACGTCAAACACTCGCTTTGACACACACACAGGGAAATATTTTTCGACACAACTGGGGGATACAATTCATCACAATCCCTCTCAAAGTACACAAATTGAATCGTGTTTTTAATTCCTCCGTGGACAATAAGCCAACGCGTTTCGAGACCCAGGCTACAGCTGCTGGGACTCTCCTCAGGGCTGCCTCTTAATGGATATCGACTTTTTTACTGTGGGGAAATAATTCAGAAGCACAACATCAGAACCCAATCTCTTATTAGACACTCCAACTCAACTATATTAAAGATTACAAAACAGAATACCTTGGAAACGGCCTTGTTGTCCGAATATACTGTGCTTAAAAGCAATCAGGACTGACTTCCATACAAGCTGTATCGACGCTGTTCATCAACCACGCTTTGCACCAGAAATACAGCCGCACCTTCAATGCTGGAAAATAATTCCAATAGATACTCAGGATATCTCCTAAAGTGACATGTGTCACTAAACAAGCCAACTGAAACAACGATTACCTTGGCTGTCAAAAGCTGCACGTCCGGTCAGCACATTTGCGTCACCGCGGTTGCTTGCAACCTGTAATTTATAAAAGATGCACTAAATGGCGGAATGCTGTTCAAACATATAGTATCAGCTCAAGTTTCTTTGGTAAAAAACGGGGGGGAGAAGAAGAGTCTGTCGCTTCCACTCACATAATTTTCTCAACCGCAACGTGTACGATTATCCAAATCGTTCCCTTGTCACACGGCGCCGAAGGCGCTCTTATCAACAACTTCCCGGTGACTACAATTAAAACATCAAGATTAAAGCCCAGGCGGTAAGCTTAATCGATTCTAAGTCAGCGAAAGGAAGGGAAAGGAAGGGAGGAGGCTCTCACACTCAGTTTGCTTACCTGTTCGCAAGCTCCGATTTTGTTCACTGCAAAAATGCCATTGTAGAAACTGTATCTGGCACGGACCCTTCCAACATCGCAATTCATTGGCACTGTGATCTCGCTTGACAGCCAATCAGAACACAAGGATTGAAAACAACTCGTAAAAATCCGCACTACTGGATTCTGGGACATGGAGTCTCAAACATACTCCTTTAAGTTCTCGACAATTCCGTCATCCCATTTAAACCCGAAACAGCGCAGTTAAACTTCAAAATGAGGTACGCTTCCTTATGCAGCAGGGCAGCATCTATATCCAAAGCACGTTTGGATGTATCTAGCACACTCAGCACAGTCCATTTGAAATCACGTTCATTATGTGATTTATCCATAAAGTGTTGCACCATCGGCGCAGTAACCACCTTTTTTTTTATTCTTGACCGGTGCTGCGTTATTCGCTGATTTATCTGTTGGTTAGTCTTCCCTACGTACAATTTCAAACACGAGCAGACCACTGCATAAACAACATTCTTAGTTTTACAGTTGGTGAATTCTGTATGGCGCCATTTTATTCCATCATGGACAAATTCCGTCCCTTCAATCGTGGAGTCACAAGCCACACATGTACCACATTTATGGTGACCTTCCACTGGCTTCAATTGCCATTGCGATCTCAAATTGCCTTTAGGTTGTAATGGAAAAATATCGGCTCGCACAATTTGCTGGCCAATACTTTTTCCTTTTTTCATGGCAAAAAGTGGTCTCTGGAACAAGCACTCCAGATTTTCCAATAGATGCCAGTTTTTTAGCATTATTTGGCGAAATTTGTTGGTGTCAGGCCCAAAGGTAGTAACACACCTAATCTTTCTAGTGGTGGTTTTACTCTTTTGCGCAACAGTTCTTCCCTAGCGTGAACCAAGCCCTCTTTGTGGCACGCTTTAGCAATTTTGTAGGGTAACCTCTTTCAATCATTTGTTTTTGAAAAATGGCTGCATGATATTCAAAGTCCGCTTTTAATGAGCAATTGCGTCTTATACGCAATAGCTGACCATATGGCATGTTGTCTTTCAAGCTACAAGGGTGGGCACTTTTGTGGTGCAGAATAGTATTCTTGTCGGTGTTTTTCCTATACAATGTAGTTGTCAATTTAGAGTCATTAACTGACACTTCAACATCAAGGAATGTCAACCTAGTTTGACTTGCACTTTGGCTGAACTTAATATCCAGGTGGCGTGTGTTAAGCCACCCATGGAAAGTATCTAGCTCCTCCCTCGACCCACTCCAAATGAACCAAATGTCGTCTATGTAGCGCATCCAATGCGCAATACGTTCTTTAAAAGGATTATTATTGAAGACAAATCGGTCCTCATATTGGGCCATGAAGAGGACCGCCATTTCTGGGGCGAAAGGACAACCCTTTTGGGTTCAGCCAAAGTGCAAGTCAAACTAGGTTGACATTCCTTGATGTTGAAGTGTCAGTTAATGACTCTAAATTGACAACTACATTGTATAGGAAAAACACCGACAAGAATACTATTCTGCACCACAAAAGTGCCCACCCTCGTAGCTTGAAAGACAACATGCCATATGGTCAGCTATTGCGTATAAGACGCAATTGCTCATTAAAAGCGGACTTTGAATATCATGCAGCCATTTTTCAAAAACAAATGATTGAAAGAGGTTACCCCACAAAATTGCTAAAGCATGCCACAAAGAGGGCTTGGTTCACGCCAAGGGAAGAACTGTTGCAAAAAGAGTAAAACCACCACTAGAAAGATTAGTGTGTGTTACTACCTTTGGGCCTGACACCAACAAATTTCGCCAAATAATGCTAAAAACTGGCATCTATTGGAAAATCTGGCGTGCTCGTTCCAGAGACCACTTTTTGCCATGAAAAAGGAAAAGTATTGGCCAGCAAATTGTGCGAGCCGATATTTTTCCATTACAACCTAAAGGCAATTTGAGATCGCAATGGCAATTGAAGCCAGTGGAAGGTCACCATAAATGTGGTACATGTGTGGCTTGTGACTCCACGATTGAAGGGACGGAATTTGTCCATGATGGAATAAAATGGCGCCATACAGAATTCACCAATTGTAAAACTAAGAATGTTGTTTATGCAGTGGTCTGCTCGTGTTTGAAATTGTACGTAGGGAAGACTAACCAACAGATAAATCAGCAAATAACGCAGCACCGGTCAAGAATAAAAAAAAAGGTGGTTACTGCGCCGATGGTGCAACACTTTATGGATAAATCACATAATGAACGTGATTTCAAATGGACTGTGCTGAGTGTGCTAGATACATTCAAACGTGCTTTGGATATAGATGCTGCCCTGCTGCATAAGGAAGCGTACCTCATTTTGAAGTTTAACTGCGCTGTTTCGGGTTTAAATGGGATGACTGAATTGTCGAGAACTTAAAGGAGTATGTTTGAGACTCCATGTCCCAGAATCCAGTAGTGTGGATTTTTACGAGTTGTTGGCAATCCTTGTGTTCTGATTGGCTGTCAAGCGAGATCACAGTGCCAATGAATTGCGATGTTGGAAGGGTCCGCGCCAGATACAGTTTCTACAATGGCGTTTTTGCAGTGAACAAAATCGGAGCTTGCGAACAGGTAAGCAAACTGAGTGTGAGAGCCTCCTCCCTTCCTTTCCCTTCCTTTCGCTGACTTAGAATCGATTAAGCTTACCGCCTGGGCTTTAATCTTGATGTTTTAATTGTAGAGTCACCGGGAAGTTGTTGATAAGAGCGCCTTCGGCGCCGTGTGACAAGGGAACGATTTGGATAATCGTACACGTTGCGGTTGAGAAAATTATGTGAGTGGAAGCGACAGACTCTTCTTCTCCCCCCCGTTTTTTACCAAAGAAACTTGAGCTGATACTATATGTTTGAACAGCATTCCGCCATTTAGTGCATCTTTTATAAATTACAGGTTGCAAGCAACCGCGGTGACGCAAATGTGCTGACCGGACGGGCAGCTTTTGACAGCCAAGGTAATCGTTGTTTCAGTTGGCTTGTTTAGTGACAGATGTCACTTTAGGAGATATCCTGAGTATCTATTGGAATTATTTTCCAGCATTGAAGGTGCGGCTGTATTTCTGGTGCAAAGCGTGGTTGATGAACAGCATCGATACAGCTTGTATGGAAGTCAGTCCTGATTGCTTTTAAGCACAGTATATTCGGACAACAATGCCGTTTCCAAGGTATTCTGGTTCGTAATCTTTAATATAGTTGAGTTGGAGTGTCTAATAAGAGATTGGGTTCTGATGTTGTGCTTCTGAATTATTTCCCCACAGTAAAAAAGTCGATATCCATTAAGAGGCAGCCCTGAGGAGAGTCCCAGCAGCTGTAGCCTGGGTCTCGAAACGCGTTGGCTTATTGTCCACGGAGGAATTAAAAACACGATTCAATTTGTGTACTTTGAGAGGGATTGTGATGAATTGTATCCCCCAGTTGTGTCGAAAAATATTTCCTGTGTGTGTGTCAAAGCGAGTGTTTGACGTTTGATAGATTAGGTTGAGTTGTAGGGTGGATGCTGTGATTGAGTGAATGTGGTTGGTGTTTTAATGTTTGTACCAATGTTATTTGTGTTTACATAAATATGGATAATTTGATGTTTGTTATTCGAAATTGAAGCATTTTCTTTTCTGTACATTGATTTTTTTATAAAATGTTGTTCGAGAAAATAAATCAAATGGAAGTGGATAAATAAACAGTCCATTCAAATAGAGATAGTGGTTGTCTGTTTGTAGCTCGTTATATTGAAGAGCATAAAGCAAAACCGGGCCAGGTATTTTTTTGTTTTTTTTGTGTTTGCACTTTATAAACGGCCCTACCTGACCCTGTTCCAATTAGGGCCTAACCCCTTTGTTAATTACTTTTAGAAAGTAGGCATTTTCTTGCTTAACCATTTTGTGTGCCTCTGCTGGGTTGTGGATTGACTGTCTGGCTTTGGAGTGACAGAGGCTGGGGATGTGTATTTACTGTAGACAGCCACTGGGGGGGTAGGGGTATGTCCTGCCTTTCCTGGATGAGTCAGGACTGGGCTGAATAGACATGGGCTACATTTAGAGTAGTGGGAGGAGATTTCCTTGCACCTGCAACGGCCTGGTCTGCCTTACACAATGCTGTCTCCACCTTCTTCCAGGAAGCTGGGCCAGAGAGGACAGAACTGGTTTGGACTAAGCTAAGAGACTCTCTGCCACAAGAGAAAAAAGGAAAATGTGATATAAATATCGGGGCCCAGACCCCAGGACTTTAGACTACTTCTGGACTCTAGAGGAACCTCTGCCAAGGAGAAAAGCTGAAGGAGAAGTACTGCCCCTGTGCTGTGTGCTGTGTGGGGTTGGCCTGCAGTGGCTGTTTCTGCCAAGGAGTGGACAAAGACTGAACTGTGCTGTGTATCCTGATTAAAAGAAGATCTCCAAAGACTTGGTGTAGAGCTTGCCTCCTGTTCTGAAGTCTCAGGAACACAAAGACTTCACTTCCCCTGTCATTCTGCACCTGGAACTGCTGTTTCAACTGCCACAGAAGGAAATAGCAAAACCGACACCGGCGAGCGACACCGCAACCTGCAATGAAGCTGTGGGCACCCCTTGTGAAGTGCAAGATGCAACACCCTGACTTGCACCGCATGCCTGACGCCGCGCCGTACCGCTTCTGATGCCGTCACCGAGGCTGCTGCCTGCACCGGAGCCGAGGGCACCGCTCGTGACACTCACGATGCACCGCCTGAGTCACAACGCAGCCATGACCTCACCAATGCCGGTGCCTCATCATTGTGGAGCTGATACCTGACGTGGGAGACCTCCTGACTCCATCGACCCCACATCGTCATAAGGAACCGATGCCTCAATGCCACTGTGACGTCACCTCCCGGCAACAGTAAGGAACCGACGCCTCACCTCGCCTGCATCGCAGTAAGGAACCGATGCCTCACCTCCCCTGTGGTTGTAAGGAACCTATGCCGCCTGGGGCCAACAAAGCATCACCTCCCCAACGCCGTGCACCGTCTTTGTTTTCTTAGTTTGCCAAGGTACTGTTGTTTGAGGTCCGTGTGACTCCAGGCCTGACACCGGGCACCTTGTGGTCGGTGCCGTACTTTGGGATTTTCATCTGTCATGACATCGTAGTGGCCTCAGGTGTAGCAATTTGTTGCCACAAGCTTTATTTTGGAAAATAACCTATTTTTGATGATATCTTGACATATGTATGATGGATTTTTGTTGTTTGGTCTTTTTTTGGTTTAGATAAAGATATCCTGCTTTTCTAAACTGGTGTGGTGTCCATTTGTAGTCTTTTCACTGTGTTACTGTATATGTGCATAAATGCTGTACACACTGCCTCTGAGATAAGCCTGTCTGCTCATGCCAAGCTACCAAGGGGGGAGCAGGGGTTGTCTAAGGGCGCAACTCCCTTCCCTGACTAGACGCAAGGGTCCCTACTTAGAGAAAGGTGCAAACCATTGCGAACTAGAGACACCCATTTCTAACAGTTGCCATCCAACAAAATGCCCAAAGTGATATTTTTGATAGAAAATACTGCTAACCCAAATGTAGTGATGTATTGCGGTTGTATTTAAAAAAAAAAATAAGGGGAGGTGTATTTGGCATCTAAAATGTATAATGTTTTTCTAGCTGCACAGACCACCAGTGCTGGGGCCAGTGCCTGTTCTGCAGGTGCGGAGGCGGTTGGAGGGGGAGACACAGCAGTTGCAGGGATGGGTGTTGGTAACAAAGCATTCTGGAGAGGGGGGACAGGGAGCTAAATTAGAAATGGAAGGTCCAGTACCCAAGCTCCCAAGGACAAACGTAATAATCACTGAGGAGTAGCTGTTCCTAAAGAGAAGAGGATAGATCAACCTATTATGGTTGGGAAAGTGTGCATCTCTCAATAAGGTTGGATATTAGAATAGGTGGGGAATTTCTCCTTTTGGATTTCGTGCCCTCACACACCCTTGCGAGTGTCATGCTTCAACATCGGGCGTAGTTCCTCGTGGGGGTGGCGCTGCAGTCCCTCATGGGCCCCGCGAGAGGGCTCTTTAACGGAAATCTTTTTAGGAGACGCCGCAGTTGTGCATGCGGGGGTGTGGGCCTAGGGAAGTGAATGGGTGAGTTAAAATTGTCTTCAATGGTACCCAGAGCCTCGTTTTATTCAGGGGTCCCGAAGACAAGGTTAAAATGTCTGTAGGATGTGGAGATCCTCCTTAAAACAAATGTGGAGGAGGGGTAAGTATTATCCACTGCTCTCGCATCCGTGAAGAAAAATGTGTGTGAAAAAGTGTAGTTTAGGTCAACATGTTTCGCGCTACGGGCGGTCCCTAGTGGATCCAAGAGCGCTTCGTCAGGACCAGGTGCAGAAGTGATAAATCAAGTGATAGTTAAAAATAGGAGTCTACCTTATTGAGAGATGCTCACTTTCCCAACCATAATAGGTTGATCTATCCTCTTCTCTTTAGGAACAGCTACTCCTCAGTGATTATTATGGGTGTTGGTAAGTCACATTGCTTGCTTGTTGACAATTACTATTATACTCACTGTAAGGGTGTCGTAATTCGTGAACACCTCGCTTTAGCAGCTACAGCGGTGGCTGAGTTCTTATGGCCTATTCTATCTGCAACTCTGCAGATAAAAGCTCATTATAAATGCTAAAAATGATAGGTTGATGGAAAAGGGAAAGAAGGAGGGAAGGTTAAGAAAGGATGGGTAAAATGGTATATCAGTGAAAGGATGGGTGGGTGGGTGAAAGGAGGCATGGGTGGGTAAGTGTGCAAGAATGTGTGAAAAGATAGTTGAAAGGATGGATACTGAATGGATGGAGATATGGATGGATAGACTGAAAATTTTGGTGAAAGACTGGATGAGAGAAAGTAAAGCTTAAATGATGGGTATCAAAGGGTGAATAAATAGAAGTGCCGCAGGCTCCAGCCAACATCACTGCCAGCAACGCAAGCAGCTGTCAGGCACCTGGCTGACCACCACTGCTGCCCACTCCTCCGGCTCAGACTGCCAATTCCAGGCCGTGTCCTGCGGTATCTGGCACGGCTTGAGGGAAGGTTGTCCCGGATGGAGCAGAAACTTGAACGCCACATAGCCTACGTAGAGGATGCCCTTTTCTAAAGCCCTTTTTAATTTTTTTGTTTTTGTGGGATGGACTTTTGTTGTGGCTGAAGAAGGTAGGGAAAGGGAGTTGGGCCCGAGGTTTGGACTTTGGACACTTCATTTTTCTTTGGATATTGGTTTGAGATGAGGGATTTGTTTGGGGAGAGGAGTGGATATGTTGTGGGTAGAAATGGTGGATTTTATAATTGTTAAAAAAATAAAAAATAAATTATTATTTTACTTTATTTATGCCTCTAATCTTTATTTTGGTGTTTTACTTTGCACTGCTGCCTTTTAGTGTAGCCTGTTTTTAAAAAAAATGTGCTTAAAAAAGTGTATGCCAGTTAGTTAGACCCTTGTCCTTCTAGCCTCTGTAACTATATTGACCACTGGGATAGGGGGTTGCCATTGACTATATTGCCGAAACAACTTACATAAACAACATCTTCAGTTACTAACTAAACTAGTTCACTTCACTCCATAGTTCTTTTACATGACTAGATGAAGCAAGGGCTGCTACCTCTCTGTCTTCTTACTGCAGGGTTTCGCAAGGTGCCATCATATGGTGGTTGTAGTAGTAGCAGGCTAGAGCGCTAACAGGAAAGGAATCACAATAGAGGTCCCACTCCCGCCTAGATGAACTCCAACAGTAGGATTAATCAAAGGATTATCCATCACAAGCAACTAGTTTGAAAGAAATCACAGAGTTAGTGGGTTATAATATTGATATAATAACTTTAGAAAGACTCTCTGAGACCAGACTACCCCCATGCCACAACAAAGAAGACCTGATATGATAACAAAAACTAGCAATAGTAACTTTTTCTGAGCAATGGGAAGCTAGAATTTAATTAAAACTAAACTTACAAAATCATCTAGTCAGGAGAAGTGGACTCAGAGTCAGTAGTGGACAAGGTTAAGTGTTTACGCAATACAACTCAAGGGCTGAATGATGATGTTGCCAAATGTTTTGTGGGGGTGTAAATGGGGCTGGTATGGGCTATTGCTTCAGGTAATAGAAAATCCCAAGGTGAGTTGGTGCCGCTTTCAGCACATCTGCCCCACCAACTGTGTGTTCTATTTATGGTGTAAAATTAAGCCACACCTCAATAAATAAATAGACACATAGAGGGGGGAAGAGGGTTAATAGTTTGGTGAATGGATGGGAAAGGGGATTTGGCGAAAGGTGTGACAAAGACAAACACTACACAACAACAATATTCATCAGGTCGATGAGCAGTACATCATCATCAATCTGTTGTGGAAGGAAATGGAGGAATGAGTATGGCACCATTCATTTAAATGCATTGCAAACAGTCCTTCAACCCCAGAGACCCAAGTTATTATATTATATATCTAAATATTCTGTCATCTAGGTTTGAAAAGTACAAATTATGGAGGAGTGAAGTGTCTCACACAGTTCTAAAAAATCATTAAAAGAAAAACATAAACAATATTGTAGAGTCAAGGAGAAGAACAGAATGTAAGCTTTATGAGGAGTGTACCAAGAAAACTCAGAGGCACAAGAAGAGCAAAGTCTGCTTCAATCCTTCACTTTATCACTCATGTGTGATCGATTAACTGTGAATTGAGAGCAATGTACAACCAATCACGGACACGTGGCTGCATGTACCAGGCTGATCAATCACACAATTATCATCATATTCATAAACTTTAGCCAAGTGCATACATAATGTGATGATGTGATCTCTCTTGTCTGTCTCCAGTTACTTACAACAGGCCACCCACCGACCACAACCATATAATAGCAGAGCTTCACATATGAGCCAGCAAACACACTCAGCAGCATTGAATTTCACAAATTAACACAGCTCTCACCAGTCCACAGAGCTGAGTAGGCCTCTTAGAGTCATCATGTTGGTTTCCCTGAAGTTGATAACTTCCTTCTTCTGGCTGTTCTTGAGGTAGTCCCGCCCTAGGTCCTTCCATCATTCTACTGACTCCGAGTAACGAATCAGTCCAACTCCGTCCCGACCCAAATGAGAGAGATCGACCTGTAGTGTGCTGCCACTGATAAACAAGAAGAGAAACATTGAGTATTTTATTGTGTTTCTTAACTAAACTGACTGGTCTGGTCTTTGAAGATTGAGAACCAGAAAAAAGGAGTGGACTCGGAAAGGAAACCTCTCTAAGTGACGAAGGGGAATGGAAAATCACCTTCAGGAAATATGATCACCCATCAGGTCCCAAACATTGCAAATCATCACAATGAAGCTTACAAATTAGTTCAACACCCTCCCTCACTGTCTGCCATCACATAAATCGTCAATCATCATTCACAATCACTCAATAGTATATTAATCATTGGTGTAATAGTTACCTGTTCCAATCCATGCACTGTGGTACACAATCGTATCTCCTCTTTGATGTAAGCAACACACATTGGGCAGTGTTTAAATCAAATGCTCTGGGGCAGTCCTGCTAGAGGATGTAAAAAGGATAGGCAATGGATGGAGGCAGGCATTGGCTCTCCAATGACCTTGAAGGGAATGGGGGAGGCTTCTTCACTGCACACTGTGGTGTCTTCGGACAGGGTCAGGACCAGGTCCTGAACGTGAATCTGGTCATCCACATTGTCTGAGTGGTGGAAACATGGAAGGCTTGGCCTTCTGTCATGCACTCACCTGGTCCCAACCATGGAGACGATACTGGGGCCGATGCTGGACCTCCTATCCTCCTCAGGTCTGAGCCCGTTCAAGGAAGAGAAACTCCAAGTGCTGCCCCTGGGGGAAAGAGGGGTTGGGATAAAATAAGAAAAGAGAGACTTGCGGTACTGGATCTGCTCAGCGGATGTGCGAAACTGTGTAACAGGATTTGTCACTCCTGAGACCTTCTGTGTCTGTGAGGTAGCTATGCACTGGACCAGAACCTCTGGTTTTGCAATGAAGCAATACACTGGAAATAACAAGAGGAGGCAGTTACTATCAGTATACTAACTTACCTCTATGTACAATGACCATGTATTGACTTCACTGACATATACTTACAGGTTTCATCAGCAGCACGGCATGAGAGCAGAATAATCAAAATCGCAGATTGGAGTGTGGTACACTCCCAAGTATTAAACTCGGAATACAGATTGGAATTACTGGCACACTACAGAATTAAACTCGGAACACACATTTCGGTACAAGGTTCATACATATATCAAACACTCTGAAGTGCTGTCTTTTGGGACTACTGTTCATCAGAGAAACATAGAGCTAAAGTCTTTAGTTCTTGTGCAATCACAGTTCAAGCGCCAAGGTTGCAAGAAGGGTCCGGAGCATGAACTAACAAGAAGCACTGGAGGAAATCATGGAGAGGGTACGGAGAAAAAGTCAATAGTCTTTGAAGACACTAATACTCTGTCTTGCTTACTACTATAGGAGGATTAGTGTGCACTAACCTGATATCATGCACCTAGCATAGTTCTCCAGGCTTTGACTCAGGGAGTCACAGGGGAACAGGAGTAGTTGTGCAAGACGAAGAGATGAAGGAGGCATCAAGGAAGCTGAACCACAGGAACCACCGATTCAATTTGGACTTGAAGGAGACTAGAGGGCTTCTCGGTTCTGGCTGGATTCTTCAGGAGAGTGGGAAGAGTGAAGCTTGTTTGCAGTGAGCGAGGTCAAGAAACGATTCAGGGTTGGGCATGGTTTAAATATCCTCTCAAAGGCTCAATGGATGTAGCTAGTTCACATGTGGGATATGGGGTACAAGGCAGTCTGGAAGGTTCTCAACTACCCTTGAAGGAAACACGTGTAGTACACTCGCTTTGAACCTTCCAGGAAGGGCAGGTGCAACTTGACGGTTGGAACGAATTAACCAGGAAATGAATGTATCATTTTTGCTCGAACGTGCACAATGGAAAACAACGCCAAGGCCCTAGTAACAGTGGGTGCAAGGTGCTCTATTGGTTCACAAGATTCTGGGAGAAGCTTGCAGAAACTCAAGCGCAATGGAATCATGGGCTTTGAGGAACATCAGTCATAGTATCATAGTGTGCCATTAAACGCCACAGGTGTTATACAACATGAGCCCTGCGTTCTAGGCCCACTACACAGAGGGCGCATGAGAGGGTCCTGACATCTGTCAGGCATTTGACTATGCCCCATTTATCCATCTCAATGATCATACTTTTCCCAGTTGCATCCCCTCTTTGCATGACATACTTATTGATTGGTATGTGCTACTCAAACAGACGTTGCAATGTGTAATAGGTTGAATTCCAACGTGTTAGCACCTTCTGTATAAGGGCTTTAACTGGTACTCTATTAGCATCCTGAATGAACCTCAACTGCTTTTGGACTTTAAAAGAATGGCTGAAATGAGTGCAGATTCTTCTACAGGTCCTCAGTAAGTTGCTAACTAGGTTTCTTTTTTGAGAAAGTCCTGCACAACGATGTTCATGCAATGTGCCGAACACAGGACCCTGAAAAATGTATCATCTGCCATGGCCTTAACTATATTAGTGCCATTGTCCGAGGCAACAAATCCAATTCTGAGACCTCCGGGTCGCAGCCATTCAAACACCTTGCTGTTAAAGTCTTCCATGATGTTTGCAGCTGTATGAGATTTCTCCATGGCGAACATGGCTACTGTTGCATGCCGCCGAACACCCTTAAAAGTTTGTGCAGTGCCAAGAGATTCCCCTCTCTCACCACCTTCACCACTAGCGCTATTTTTTTTAAGGTGAACCTCCCAATGGATTACATGATGTTTTTTCATATGGGTCATTGTCATGGACTGTCCGGGATATGTCGGGAACACAGTCAGGGACTTGAGCAAGGACTGGGGACTGGGTAGAAAACGTACCATGCACAGAAAGAGTAGTACAGCGCTGCCCAGGATCACACAAGGAGTCAGAGGAGAAAAAGGGATCCAAAGGGGAAGCCTGTACAAGATGGCTAAGACTCAGAAAGGAAGGGCACTCACAAGGCATTTTTGCATTCAGACTAACTACACCCAGGACGGACGTGCAGGACATATATATATAATTCAACATTAACTTTAAAGGGAATGTGGGTAAAGCACTCAGGAGCTCCACACGGTAAGACTGAAGCTCAGTAAGTTCCTCACCCATAATTGCTGTTACAGATACTGACTGGCAATACCCACATATAGGATATGTATGCAAAGGCAGGGTCTGTGGAGCTTATACCTATGGTGATGTTATAACTGTAACTCAAAGACAATACTCACAGTGAACAAGAAGCACCACCTAGGTAGTCAGCTGTGCCCACGGATCCTGGCGATCAAACAGGAACACGCAAGGCAGTAACAGCAAAGGGGTAGAACTAAACACAAGCACAATAGACAAGGAGCTAGCAAGGAGGAGAGCTTAACAGGAAAGGAAGGAAATCACAGGGCACACTTGGCAGAAAGCAGGTAACAAAGATACAAGGTAACAGAAGCAAGGCAGCAGAAATAGAAAGACAGCAAACTAGAACTGGAACCAAGGAAATGGGAAGAAAGGCAGGGACTGGAAAAGGATATACAGAAGGGGAGGGTACAAGGGTATACTAGAATAGTGCAGGTTCAGCAATCAAGAAAACAAAGTAGCATAGAAGGCAGTGCTGGGACAGGAACAAGAAATAAGCTAAGGCTCAGGAGTCAAGGTAGCACTGCAGGCAGTGCTAGATCAGGAACAGGGAATTACTAAAGCTTCAGGAGTCAAGGTAGCACTGCAGGCAGTGCTAGTTCAAGGAAACAGGAAATAGCTACAGCTCAGGAAACAAGGAGTCAAGAGAGCACTGCAAGCAGTGCAAATCAGGAACAAGAAATAGCTGAAGCCCAGGAACAGGAACAAAGAATAACTATAGCTCAGGAACTCAGGAAACAAGGTAGCACTGCAGGAAGTGCTAATTCAGGCACAAGGAATAGCTAGAGCTCAGGAACTCAGGAAACAAGGTAGCACTGCAGGCAGTGCTAATTCAGGCACAAGGAATAGCTATAGCTCAGGAATCAAGTCACAAGGATTAACTATAGCTCAGGAATCAAGGAATATCAAAAGCTCAGGAAACACTGGAAACAAGGGTATCAAAAGCTCAGGAAACACTGGAAACAAGGATCGGCCTCACCGGTATACAGCTACAATGACCAACACTGGGCTGAAGGGAGCTGGGGCTTAAAAGAGCTCACAGTACTCATGCGCATCAGGTGTGAGCAGGCTAGCAGCAGCCAGCCACAGGTGAGCTGAATTCCTCCACCCATCCTTGGCCTGCAGGGGTGGAGACAAAGCAGTGAGCAGGGGATTATAGGTAATGGAGTTTCCAGCATGAGCAGACTGGCTTCCACAAAACCCGGCATGGATTGGGAATGGATGTCAATTCCTAAATGATGTCCAAATGCCTGGAAGTCAGGATATGCATACAGGGAGTGTCTGGAAGCATATTATAACACTGGAAAGCCCCACAATTCAGCCCCCTGGTGGTGGGCATGAGAGCACAGGGAGTGAATCGTGACAGTCATTTGGCCTCCAGTACCATAGTGTGAACCAGGATTGCCTTGACAAACACTTGCACGACAAATGGAGCATATTGCATTGTTCAGCTCCTTCTTGCTAATCGTAAAGAAGTTCGAAACTGGGGAGGTATGCTTTTTCAGTGGGCCACTGGTGCAACTGCCAATTCCCGAAGAACTGGAGGTAGGCGGGTGTGTCGACGATTGCTTCTCAGCAGTGCGTAATACTGAGGTAGTGGTTGTTGCAGGTCTCAGGGGGGGCCTTACAAATATGAAAGCTAATGGTAGTGCCACATCCCTTGGAGCATATTTAATAGAAGGAGTAATGTGGGTCTCCTCTGGGCCAACTTCCATGACTATGACTGTCTCGTCATCCTCCTCACCCCTCCCATAATTGTAAGGCTTTCAGGAACTTTCCATTTCCTGAGCCTCTCCTGGGGTGTCTTGGACTCATCTGGGGTCCAATACATGTCCATATCATCAGAAGGGGGGCTTGGAGAAGATGGTGGAGTGCCCTTCCTTTTTCCTGCTGGAGATCTGGAAGCCAATGGTTCTAAAAGAGGAGGTTCCTGCTCAGCAAGAAACCCAACCTCCTGTTCTGCCCATTCTAGAAGAAGGTCTATTGCTGGCTGTGGCTGGTGTCCACTTTCCTGACTTTCCTGTAAAGATTGTGTTTTACTTTGTGAAAGAGACAAATCTAATTCAATGTCACTGCTCATCGGCGCAGATATAATTGAAGTGGCTGCCTCACTGAGCGACATGGCCATGTGCTTAGGTTGGGGTGGTACAGTTGATGCGGAAATACTTCTCCCAGCTTGCTCCCTGGATGCTGGTGCGGCAGGCACACGACCCCCCAAAAAGATTTGGGCTGACACACAAGTGTTGGAAATCTATTCCTTTTTATTCTCCTCCCCATTGGTCACTTTCTTGGCAACACATTTCTTTGGGGCCATCTTAAAGCTGTCAGTTGGCAGTGGCACTTAGCTGCACAAGTGAAAGAGATTGATGGACCCACGTGACTGTCTGGCAGTACTGTGGGTGATGTCTCTTGTGCACCCAAAAAGCAAAAAAGCAAGAAAAACATTTAGTGAAACGTGGCATTGTTGCAGTTTGAATTAGTACAGACAAAGACAATATAATTTAGTGTAGTTACTTAAGTTATCATTGTTATCCTAAATAATTAACGACAATAGTGTATCCATTCCAAAGTCAAACCACACCACCAGAACACATTCAGGATAACAACATACAGATGTAACTATTTGCTTTGTGTGCATCGAAGAGAGACACCTGTTGCAGTCAGGAAGGTGCACTGGAAGATTGAATAATGCTTAAAAATGAATGCTGGTGTGCATCTATGTCAGGCAAGGGGATCCTGGGGTAAATAAAATAATCCTTAAAAAATGAATGCTGGTGTGTGTGCACCTATGGCAGGCAGGGCGTCTAAGGGAAATAAAATAAAAGTACTTCAAAAACTAATGTTGTTGTGTGGCTGTGTCAGGTGGTGGGTAGATGGTGGGAAAATGTAAAAAAAAATACAAAATTTAAAAGAAATGAAAAAATTAAAAGAAAAAAATAGAAAAAAATATTAAATTAAAAATAAAAATTAAAATTAAAAGAAAAAATAATAAATAACAAAAAAAGTATTGCTTGTGTACTAGGGGATACTAGGGAACTATGAGAAAGAAACCCATTGGGAGGCAAGGTGGTGAAGGTGAAAAATGAAATAAATGGATATAATACAAAACACCATTAATATACAAATACTACAATGATCCTCAATCATAATTAGGCTGTCCGGAAATCAGTTAAAACCGACTCTGCCCGACAGTACCCTACTGGATGAAAATCAGCTGACCCCGTTTAAACCGAGTGTCACTGATTTTCATTGTTATTGCACCACTTGGCCACTTGATGGAGCCAAAGGATTGCAGATCAAACTGCAATTTAGGCCCGAGAAGGAAGCAGCTCCGAACGCGAGTCACCCCCATTAAATCACTATTTACACAACCCTTAATTTGGTGACGCGTGCCCAACATTTCTTGTGTACTAGTACAGGCCTGTACTTTAACGTGCTGACACCTGCACATGCGCACTGCAGGCTGAGTCCACTCATCATCTGGCTGTTGTGTAAGTACATTACTGAGTACGTTGTTTCTTCACAGACGTGACGAGTTAATTTTGTCATCTCCAAAACGATACTGCGTCTGTTTCAGTACAACAGTGGTAAACCTCAGACAAAGTTGTTTTAAATACAAAACCAGGTGACCGTGTTTACATCAGTCCTGTAGAGTTCTATTTAACGTACGCAGTTGAAGAAACAATTAGTGCCTTTGTCTAAGCAACGAATCAATGACTCATTTGTACACAGTGTGACTATCTCTGTTGGGCAGTGGCTATGTGACTGTCTCATCTGTTGGAACATTAGTGGCTCCGCCAATGCTAGTCATGTGGTTTCAACCTTCGCGTATCTTCCTTCGCTTAAAACGTATTGTTTGCTCTGACTGCACATGGACAAGCCAGTGCAGGCCTAGTGGAAGGAATTGTGTAGCTCCTACCATGATATTTTGTTGTCTTGGCACTTGCTTTCTGATACTCACTATACAAATGCTGATAACCTTATGCAATACAAAAATAGAGGAAGCCTAGTTACCGAACCATAAGTGTAAGATTGTCTTCATTTTTTGGGAAATTCACATAAACGCGGAGAGGGACTTGGAAATGTGCCACATTTGTATAGTTTTAGGCATAAACCTGAAGCCTTTAACCCTATGTGATTTACGGAGCAGGTTTACGGTTCTAAGTAATGAACTTGGTTGAACTTTACAAAGGGTGGCGTTTTGAGGACTTTAAACTAGGATAATCAAAGAAATAGTGTGTACAAAAAACGGCTGAGTTGGTAGTACTTGACTCATGAAGGTACTTGCGGCAGTCTGTTATGAGTACTCAACGCCAGTAAATACACGTGGACTTTGTCACTTCAGGGTGCTGTACTCATGTCGCAGTATTCGCAGTAGTGCTGAATAGAGGCGTTAAGATGACAGTTTACGGCAGTGCAGCTTTCTGTGTCATGTTTTATTCTTTGAGTTATCCCGGTACAATCTGCGCGTATTATTGTATAAATGTGGTGTTTGTATAGGGCTAACCTAGCCGAAAGGCAGCGAGTACTATCAGAGGCGCAACTAGAGCCAAATTTCGGTGTGGGCTACTAAAAATTTCGTGGGGGGGCGGCTGACTCTTCCAGCAATATGCAGAGTGGAGTTGCAGGGGCTCTAAGAAGGGGTGAAAACACAACAAAGCCTCGTGACCTATTACTCATGCCTGATGAACCAAGATACCTCCACTTGACTTGCAGCCAAAAATGTAGTGGGGGTTGTAGAACCGAGGATATTGTCTATAAAATGGTGGTATCACTGCTTTCACCTCTTCTTGCAGCTCACCAAAACATAATTTATGAACTGGGTTATGATACTTGGTGTCTGATTTCTTCATGGCGTACTAGATAGAAAGGAAGATTGTGGGATGACAATAGGTCATGTCAGCTCAAAGCTGGTGACAGACCCATCACCTCCTCCCTGAGCCTTAGGAAATCCCCAGGGAGTTACTCGTTGCGAGATTCCCCTGCATCACAGTTGTATGCCAAGGCACTCTGGTAATCCTTAAGAATACATTTTCTAGGGTGTGTATTCAACCACCAACACCAACAAATAGAAGTCACAAGAATTCCCCTTATATAGAAGGTGCTTGTGCACCCTGGAAAAGTAATCCTAGATATTACCATGGTGCCTTAAAACTCCTTGGTCGTAAGGAATCCTACGGGGTCTCTGCCAGGTTTGGGTTCTATCTGGCAACCCTGCAGGGCCATGTGCTACAGTAAAAGGCCTGGATAGGCATAACTGTAGCATTTGGAAAAAATTGGGTATTATGCAGGCTTTACGTGAAAGGAAAAAGTAAAGAGAAAGTTATGGAATAAAAGAAGGATTCAATGGATTCAAATGGATTATTTAATTGTAAATGGAGTCCGTGAAATATATTTTGAATTGGCTGTGCGATTGGTGAATGGAGCGTCACGTCGCTCCAAAGGTTATGGAGTTACTCATTTGTGTTTTTGGGGCAAGGCACAACGCCAGTCTGCACGCAAATATTGCTGCTGAGGAGCATGCTACAAAAAAAAGGTCTGATAAATTTGAAAATCAGGTGTGCATTCTGTCACCTTACTTGGATTTTTAACCCTGCAGGGCCGCCAGATGGAATTGGGACTTCAGTATACATGTGCTTCTAATATTATGCTGATGTCTGCTACAGATTCACTATTTTCCCACCACGGTCTGTTTGCCGCTATATTTGAAAGCAGTTAGTACCAGTGGGCGTGGAAAGGGAAAGGCAAGAGGTGGTGATGAAGTGGCTCACGGTGAAGTTTGAAAGTGGTGAAGTATAAATTGCCTTCCCCAAACTGGACCAAGAGTGGTAAGACAGCAAGCTAGATCACCTTTATGGGATTTGGGGTATGATCTATCTCTGAGAATATTTTGGAAGAAAATATGACCACATTGTATAGTACAGTTTTCACATAAATTGGCTGAAAGTACGGAGGCTCTGGAGGAGTACTAATGGTATGCCAGTCATACATTACATTTTCTAATGGTTTTGGCGCTCACACTTTGAAAATGGTACCAAATTTATGGATTTTTCAACATAATGTCTCTAAACGTTGGCTGGAGACCTATGGGTATAAAAAGGCAGTTGAGAAAATCAAGTTAAGCAAGATCATATGGTACTTTAAAAAAATGTTTTAGCATCTTTCTTTATTTTCCCAACTAACCCTTAGCAAGTAGATTCTCAGACATATGTTATGATAAACAATTCACATGGACAGAGAAGGGTAAACAAATTAAAAAGTATGCAAATTGTGCAATCACAGGACATAGAAGAGTTAGACAACTATTGCAGGTTCATAGAACAATGCTATTGCTAAATTACATAACAAAGACAGGTTAAGCTAATTATACATGTTCATAGCAGCTTAAACAATATAAATGATGAAATTCCTCCACAAAGTCGTGGAATAACCTGAGCAGTGATTGCCCTTTGTTATCCATGAATCGAAACAAGAAAAAAGTTTCCCAAACTTAGCACAAGTTACCACTCAAACACCAACTTTGCACATATTTCAAATATGAAATAATTTTGGCTAAACAATCAGTTTCTCAAAATAAAGATATTTGAGCATGAAATACAAAATGTTCATTTTTATCTATTGAACTCAATTCTCCCAAATTGGTGAAAATATTTTTTGTCTCAAAATAACAGATTTTCCTTTCTAGTAAATACATTTTGGTACCCATACATCAGCTTGTCATTTTCAACACTCGCATATTATCTTGTCATGCATGGACAGATTTTGCTTTTCATGTTCGTATCATCATCATCATCAGAAACCAGGGACGGACACCCGTTGACATGAATTTTCGCCACCATTATAGAGGCGTAGCCAAAATTATATCAAAACAGCCCAAAAAGTCAAAGTAAAATATGGGAGGGTGTTATGCTACAGATTTGCCAAGAATGCCAAGAGCATGTCATTGATGGATCACTTTTACGCAGAGATAGCCAGCAAGCACACAAGAATCTCCAAAGATGGGTCACCGATGTGCCACTGTTATGCAGAGATAGACACAATGACTGTCTCATGCTTTGTCCCTTCAGGATCCCGCCTCCTCCCTTCTCTGGCTGGTAACCTGAAAGGTCAACCAATCAGAGGAGGAGGCTGGGAGCTGGAGGCAGGACTCAGGTTGAATCAGGTGCCCACCATTGCATAACCAGTGTGTTCTAGACCTGGCAGTGGGAGTTTAATAGACGAGTCTACCAATCTCCTCATCCTGCCTCTCTCTTGGTGGCCCCTTTGGGCCAAACCTTCAAGGGGCCCCTCCAGCCAAGTCTAAATTGAGTCCTAAACGTTATGTCATCAATACTCTTACAAGAAATGTTACGCTCAGTTAGAAACTATGAAAAGACAAATAGCTTTTGTGTCAATAGATTATCTGCACTTGTTAAACAGATAGTGCAGCCTTACTGGGGCATAACATTTTTTTGGGTTTGAACTTTGACCAATATTTCGGGAAGCTAAACATTATGTAATAAAATGAAGGGACGAGAGTAGATATTAAGGACGAAAAAGTGACAGTGAATTTTAAATGGCTGAAGTGCCTCTAGTTAATCTCGGCCCTTAATAATCATTTTAGGATGGAACATTTCTTGTATGAGATTCAGACTAGACTCTCCCCAAGATTTTTACCAATGCCTGCCAAATACAGATGAATTGAACTGTGTTTGAGTTTGGATGTAATTGTACTATTATTTCTTTTTTTGGCACAGATTGTCACACCACACTAAAAATTGTCTAAGCCTTCAAAAATCATAGTATATGAAAAATAAATTTACAGTGCTGAAAATGGGACTGCTAGGAGTTATATAATCCTTGCCTTAAGGCTCAATCACTGTCACGTATAAGTAGGGGGAAAGAAAACTGGATATCTTACTGATGGTCAAAGGCCATTATTTTGAGGCAGATAGTTTGTTGAGTGCCACTCCTCTGCCGTGACGGCTGTTATTTATCAGTTTTATTCTTCCTATAATCCGTGATCTAGCCAATCCCCCAGGTTAAAAAATTATAGGCAGGAGGGCTGAATTCGTTAATGCTTTTCAAAAATCTGAATAATTCACATCTTGACTTTGAGACCGAATACTCTGCATGCAAAATCTCATTCTACATATAGTAATGGACGGTGGAATGTGATATTTCGAATCCCTCAGTCACAGTGATTTATAAAAGTATTACATTATTCTGAGGTTTCGCTTTCCCAGGTCAGAAATGGAGCTCTAACTGAGAGGTTTTAAAATCACAAGTGGCCTGACATGGCAGTGTCTCTGTGCCAATTGTGTTCAATTTATGTCGGACAGATTTCATGAAAGCTCTTTTAAAGTAAAATGCTTTATCTAGTTAAATAGGTTACGTCCCTGTTCTTTACTTTTGCATGGCGATTATAATGTTCGGATATTCAAAAAAGAAGCAGGCTTATATAAATTAATTGTAGCCTCAGTCCATATGAAATATAAAACAGAATGAATGCCATTAACCATCGAAGAAAAAATAATGTTACCTCTGAAATCAGAATATTTGCATTTACCAGATTGGTTTACAGCCCCAACCTCTTCAAATATGAGACTGTTCAGATATTTGGACTTAAATTGTCTATTTTCTGAAAAGGAATGTCATCTATATTTAGAGGATGCAGGAGAGCCTGTTTGAAACACTGAAGTGTGGTATTATTGTTACCACATTTATAATATTAGTCAGCAATGCATTTTGATGGCACCAGTTTCCAAAAAAAGTGTTCAATTTTTACATTGTTAACTTATCTGTGATTTACATACATTTATGCATTTTTGGAGAGTCACAGAATCTTGCAGCATTTTGTGTGGAAATCTACAAAAAAACGTATATTTCCAGGTGCTCATAAATCACTAATCACATTACAGTGTATGTTCAAAACAGCAGAAATCGACAGACTTACGCATGACGCAAATGTGCTAAACCACATTCTGTCTTTGTTTTTCTCCCAATGGGTGTACCGTTTCTCTTCTCAATTTGAAAACACATTTACACCTGCCTTTGCCTTTACAGGGTAAGAAATCACCCCCAAAAAGATACTGGATGCCCCCAAACTGGGGAGTTAGTTGGTATTCACCGACTTTTTGCGGGGCAAACTACCTCTTAATGAGCTGTCCCTATATAGCCCCTGATGAGAGATTTTCTCCAAAGAACAGTTTGTAAAACTTGGGTTTTCCACAATTGACATTAGATCTGCATGCACAAATGTCTGCTGACACTGATTCTGTGAAAATGGAAAGTAGAATTTCCAATTGCAGATCATTTTCTGTGTGCACACAGGGTTCACATAAATGCTTAGAATTTTGTGTGAAGTTTCCCCTATAATTAAAGTGCAGGAGTACCTCTATTGTCTCACAAAGGGAGTGTATGTTAAGGATTCATGCAGGCAATGACACATACGCACAACCAAACAGTGGCGCTTCACGTGTGTACTCTTATCCAAAATAATGATACGTTGTCAAGCGTGGAAAGGTGAATGTCTCAGTTGACTCTGAATGAATTCAAACTTGTGACCAGCAGGCCAGACACAGAAATCTGCAACAGTCGCTTCACATTTTGTCTCATGATCCATTCCTAACTGCAGATGGCACAAATGGAGATGGTGAGGCAGAAGGAAAGCACATTAGTATCTAGGAGGAGATGCCTGAACTCAAGTACTCAAGTACCCCTCCTGTACTCTCACACCCCCTGCCACTGCTATGACCCCCTGGTAACTCTCCAATGCTAGGAGGTGTAGGCAACACAATACCTGCACAAGGGGTGATATTGTGTTGCTCCTGAGTGTTGGGGCATGTAGCTGGTGTCGCAATTCAGCTATTAAATCAAGTATGAACTGACCACTCAGTCTGTACCTCTCAATGAGCTCCTCCTCTGTCTGTTCAAACAGGGTGACACTCACCCTAAATATCCTCTCCTGTCTCCTCCTCCTCCTCTCTCTCTCTCTCACAGACAAAATCCTCTTCCTCCTTGCAAGAATGTACAAAGCCACCATTGTTAGGAGCCAGATGCATTTTGGGGGCCTTTTTTATGGTTTGCACATGGTTACCACCTGTTCTGAATCAATACAAATTGCCTTTCCTAAATAGGTGATAGAGCGAAATGTTCTTGTGAATTGTAGGGGTGCATCATAATCACTGATAGGCCGCACCCGCATGTAATCAGACATATATTCGCATATATTCAGTTGTGTATTCATGTATGTTTAGTAAGAGTGAATAGTTCACTAATATTAAGTGAACGCAGCAGTATAATGGTGTTATGAAAATCATGAAATGTAATGCTTATTGAATTGTGTGAAAATAACGCATAGAGATATTAGTTCGTGTGTAATCTAATTGCAGTAGTTTAAACGTGCACCATATATAAGTTGCACATGTAATTCATTTTTGCATATGAATTGTAATGGAAATGCTTATGGGGAAAAGTAAGATGTGTGTTTAAAAGATATATGTGAAGGCCTGACTACATATACGCTATGGAAGGCCTGGTTTATTCTTATGTTAGCTTATTTTGTAGGCAGAGAAAAGTTTCTCTTGGTAAGGCTCTCTGGGCATAAACGGTAGATTTAATTAGCACAGTAGAAGGTTTCTGTTGAACGTATCTTTTGTTGCAGGTGCAAGGACACATGTCTCGTTAGTAAAGACTAACTCTTTGTTTTCAAAAGTTAGAGAGATGGGAGGCATGGTACGGGGAGTGAAATGGAATTTAGGGATGATACTTTCAGCGGAGAAGGTGCCTGGGACTCAAGGTCACCGCAACCGTCCAGGATGAAGTAACCGTTTCGATGGAAAAATACAAGAAAGAAGACCTGGCCAAGGAGGCGTGACAAAGGCGTGTACAATTGTATTGGGGTTTTGTATTAGGGATAGTGCCCTGAGGGAGGAGGCCAGAGAAGAGGTAGGGGAGACCAGAGAGAAGGACAGAGCTGAGCTTAGGTATTATGTGATTGCACTTCTTAGGAAGTCTTCACAGCTGACACCTTTTATTCACTCTTGCCTTTGAAAATCGTTATGCAGGGATGTCACTAAGTGTTAGTGTAGGGACAGCAATTGATTTAAAGCTTGCTTAGATAAATGAAGAGCAACGTAGAAATTGGAGCAATCATAGCTTGGTTGATCCTTCTAGAACTTTCTATTCTCTTTATCCTGAGTCGGATGAGACTCCTGCGTAGGTTATTATTTGTATTAGTGCCCATCTATTTCTTTAACCTCGTGTTGAGGTGCTTGCACGTTCAGTTATTTTTGGCGATAATAAATTCTTAAACTTGAATTCGGAGTCAGTGGTCCTTTCAGACAAAATGAATGCTGTTATATAACCAGATGAGATTCTCTCCTTTACACCATTCAACAGGTAAAAAGATCTTGGCGACCAGAAGGTTCTTATAGATAATTAGATAAGAATCGGCGTTATCATTGGCATTTTAAGAGTAGTCGCAATTAGGAAATCCTTTGTACATGCGTTTGTGATTTGCAAATAGGAAATCACTATTTGCGATTTCCTATTTCACAATTTCTAAAATATGATTTCTACTGAGTAGAAATCACATTTTGCGACCGTATACATGCCTTTGGTACATACTGAAAGTCTATTTTGCACTTCTTAATGACCCAAAGAAGCGATTTGGTCCGATAAGAAATGAAAAATAGTTTCATACATATGGGCCTAAAATCTTTGATTTCAGGAGTCCAAATGACTCTTCATGGTCAGGGTCAGACTGGGACAGAAAATAGACTCAGGCATCAAACTAAAATGGCCCCAATTAATAAATCAAATAGCAAAAAAAGTGGCCCACATTTGCAAATCAGTTTTAACTTGTAAACACATGCTGTATAAGTGTTTTGTAAGGTAGATGAGAGTGTAAACATTTGTACTTGCTGCAGGCAATGTTTGTGGCAACGTCAGAAAAATCAATAGTAAAAAACAACCCACCAGACCACAAAACAGGCCTAGAAATTTGCCAAAAAATCTGGCCCTCACACTGACCTGTCAGACTATCCCATCAGGCAATGCCTGACTGCGTAATCGGCCAGTCCAACGCTGTTCATGGGTATTGTGAGTCTGAATGCAGGATTTACATATATGGTTGCTTGTGGTGTTAAAGTTTGAGGCAAAGCAGCTCAATAGCAAGAGTTGCTGAGGTTATATATAGGCAACTGGCAGAACTACATTAAATTCATGTGAGTCTTCACTAAGAGTCTTCTCATATCCTCAGACATCCATGTATGTTGCTACATGCCCTGAGATGGCTCAGAAGGTCTAGTATCATTCATTCCTTGAGATCATTGTTATTGCGTTGTATGTATTCATTGGTACTGTTGTTTTGATTTGATTCAACCCTTACACTAGCACCATCCTATACTACGGACATTCACTGCATGAAAATGTGCAGTGACGTGTGTAACTTGTTGCCTTGCAGATCCTTTTTCTTTCATGTGTAGGGATTATTTGACAAGAAGGTATTTGCAATGGTGGGTAATGTGCATGCCTCTTCAATATTTGGAAAATATACATTGTAAGTGGATGGTGTCTACGCTTGATGGCTAGAACAGCTGTTCAAAGGCCACGGAGTTACTTGGCAATCCTGGTTATTGTTCACTTACCTGGTTGATGCTGAGATCTGCTTGAGAGTTTTGACGTGTTTATGGAATGCATTACTTTTGTGGAACACCATCTTCCTGGTCTTTGGTGATATCAGCTAGATGTGAGTACTGTTGATGACAGCCACCAGAAAGGGAGATTGCACTGCAGCAGCCATGACAGTCTGCCTTTGCATGAAGAATATGATGTTGACTATGTGGGTTAACAACACATTCTTTGACTTGTTCAGAAACTTTAGAAAATACAGGTTATGAAATGCCATTTAGCTATCCAAGTAACCTCTGCTGGATGTTGAATGTTAATGTAAATATTGTATTATTAGACAGTAAGTTATATTAATATGTTTGCTAATAAAAAGAGAATGATAACCTCATGCAGCCTAGCAGAATGTCAATCTCACTATTTCAGCCCATATGACCTGTGAAAGTGGTGCCTACCTTTTGCTAGGAAAGAGACCCTCAGCACAGGTGGGGTCCTGCAAAATGTATCTTCAGGAACTCGTTCACCTTTAAAGGTGCTAATATAGTATGTGAACACCTGCAGTTAAATAACCCTAGACGTATGAATGAAAACCATGCTGGGGGCCTGTTCTGGGAATATACCCATTGATGTTTATTTCTTCCATTAAGCCTCTTCAAAGTGCACATATATTGTCAGATCATGGGGCAGAAGTACATGGAGAATATGATTTGCCCAAGATCAAAAAGTATGGTACAGCTGGAGACTAAATTGCAGTACTGTTTGTTATGAAAGCTGTTCATTTTACCACCATATTAATTTGTGGTGCATAAACCATTAGAGTGGGCATTGTCTACCTACCCTCCCCAAGGCAATATTCAGTCAAGTTTTTTTTAACCCTTAATATTCAAATATACTAACAGACTTTAGACTGATTCCAAATATTCTCAATCTTGGAATAAATATGGGAGTAAAGGAGTAAGTTTAAAAGGTGATTGCCGAAGAGCACTCAGCTTGTGCAAATGTGGAGGCTGGGCTTAAAAACCAAGTCTCCTGCTTCACAGTAGCTAAGCAGGGCACCATAACCACATCTGGAGTAGCAGTGATCCCAATGGAAAGGTCAAGGGACAACCATTTGCAGAAACATGCCATTGCACTGTGGGACATGTCAAGATTTATAATGCAGTGTTTATTGTCAGCATATTTAAGTAAGTGGGTAAAGCAGGGTTAAAATTTTAAGTCTAGCAGTGGTGTCTGCCCACCCAAGAGAATCGCCCACCTTATTAGGGGTCCAGTCAGTGTTTTGATTTTAATAGAACTTGTACTGGGTCTCTTTCTAAGATCCCCAGCCCCCCAATATTTTCATATAATTATAAAAAGGCAAATGTAACCTTTCAGACCTTTTTTAGGTTCTGAGGTAGTATCCTTTCTGAATATTGTTGTTTTTCATTGGTCTTTCAGGCCGAACGATGATTTTATTCCATTTGGACGATTGAGTTATTGATTTTGTAAGCTATCTCTCCAAAGGTGCCAATAGCAAGTAGTAAAGGATTACTCCAGGAGGGTGTAAAGGAGTGGAATTTCAAACACAATATGACACAGGAATCAGACTTTATAAGCAATATCTAACTGACTTCTATCTTGTAAAACAGTGTGATTCAAAGGAGGTGGTTATGCAAGTAAACCCCAAAAATGGTCTCTGCCACTCCCTGTCTCTCCCTCCCCGGCCCAGCTCTCATGAAATATATTTTGACATTTCCACACAGGCAAAGTGTCAACACAAACGTGTGTCCTGTGAAGTGATGATGGAAATCTGGCTACAGTAGATGTCACACCCTCATGTCCCGCCCTCTCCTCTTATTTGTAAGTCTGTTCTGCTGCTGTTGTTACAATGCCTGTTCAATGGCATATAGAAAATTGGAGGTATTTCCCAGAGGCCTGAGAAGTATGCTGCTGGTGCATTCATGGTCGCCTGGATGTGAATGGTACGTCCAGATATATTTCCATCTCTTTAAGGTAATGGTAATCAGCACTGCTTTAAATCTATGTAGAAGCTGTGAAAAATGATGGTAATTCCTATGGTACGATTTACCTCCAGAGGGCTTCAAACATTTAGTTTGTTTGTAAATAATAATGTGATCAGAAGTATGGTGAAAGCCATAGGATGTCTGTGTCAATTTGACTCTGGACTAGTGGTAGATCTGACATGCTTGGTGTCGTTTTCCCCCAAACCTTTTGACTTCAATACTCCTGTTTTGCTGATTTTGTTTTTGTTAGCTCTAGGGCTCTGCACGTTACCACTGCTAACCAGTGCTAAAGGGTTTGGCCTCACTCTTGTAAACATGGTAACATTGTCTTACACCCAATTGGCATGTTTAGTTTACTTGTAAGTGGAATACCATACACTCAAAGCTGATACATTAAATGCTACTAGGGGGCCTGCAGCACTTCTTATACCTCCCACTTAAGTAGCTTTTTAAAACCTGTCTCTGTCCTGCTATTGGAGCCTGTGGGGCATATTATCAAGCCCTTTATCGCCGCGTTAGCGGCACTTTTCTGCCGCTAATGCGGCGATATTTTTATCACACTATTAACAAGCTGCAGCTAACGGGCCTTAGCGTGAGTTTATTAGCGATAGCGGCCGTTTTTTTTACCTCTAAGCATGTCAGCGATATTTATCGCTAATGACATGCAAAGTAGGCGTTCCTGACTAAAACTCCATTGAAACAGTCGCAAACACAACTTCCCCCTATTATCAATGCCCGCGAAGCGATAGGAACATTCGCGCTAACCGCGCTTATCGCTGGAATTTAACGCCTGAAAGAACTTGCCTTAACCATCTTGTCAATGGGGGTGGATTGTTGGGTTAAGTATACACTTGCCTATTAGCAAGCTTTTCATTAGCGCTGTTAATGTAGCGCTGGAATTCTCACGCTATTGCTGGTTTTACACGCTATCGCTGGATTTCCTATCGCCTTTGCGATACGCGTTGATAATAGCGCTATATCACGGCGAGGAAATCCAGCGATAGCCGGCGATAAAAAAACAGCGCTAAGCGCGCTTTGCGATAAATATCGCAGATCCTTCATAATATGCCCCTGTGTGTGCAGTTTTAAACTGCTATTTTGACCTGGCAAAGTAAACCTTTTGCCAGGCCTAAACCTTCCTTTTAAATACATAGAAGTCTCCCCTAGGGTAGGCCCTAAAGGCCCATAGAGCAGGGTACATTGGATTTAAAAAGTTGAACATGTACTTCTAAGTTTACGTGTTCTGGTAGTGAAAAACTGTCAAATGCATTATTCACTATTGCAAGGCCTAACTCCCCCATAGAATAACAGTGGGTTACCTTATTATATATTATAAGTGATACCTTTGGTTTGGGAGCAGAAAGGAATGTAATTTTTCATGTGTGAGGAATTGTAATTTAAAACCATCTTTAATGGTAAAGTAAGACTGAAGTCACAATTATGAAAATTGCACTTTTAAAAAGTTGCCATTTTCTTGGCCTAACTATTTGGTGCCTGCAACCTGTTTCCTGGGTCACATGACTAGGTGTAGTTGGTAGATGTCCTTTGTGTATTCCTCCCAGACAGCCACACAATAGAGAGTCTGGATATTGGCAGGATGGGTGATCCTGACTTGATGAGAGGGGCGGAGCTGGCAAAAGTCACAGTTGCACTTCAAAGACACTGCTTTAGCTCACACACAGAGGACTTCTCACTAGCCTATTGTGCTTGCAGACAGACTGAGACTGGGGCAGAATGCAGGAGTCAGGGAATTCCAGACACTTCTGTAGGGGTAAGACTCCAGAAGTTCTTCCACTTTAAAGTCGGCACCAAATATGAAAACAGGACCCCTCAGTCTCACTCTTCAGTACACTCCTGGACCTGTGGATACTACAGAAGAAGGACAGCCCTGCTGCCAGAAGACCACCCTGCTGTTTGAGGCCTGCCCTTCTGTCTGAGAAGGAAGACTGAACCTGCACCCTTCACCAAAGTCTGAAGTGACTCCAAGGGTCAGCTGACGGATCTCCTGTACTTAGTTAAAGGGACATGACAAGCTCCAGAGGCCTCTCTGCAACTGCTCAGCTGACCTGTCCTGCCTGGAACTGCAACTGGACCTGCCTGAGGCCTGCTTGCCTCTGTTTGAGTGAGTTCCTGATCCCCAAGAGGTGGCCCTTCCCGACTGCAAACAGGCCAGTTTGTGCCAAGATCTTGTTGACCGCCAACGCGAAGCTCCAGTGAACCCGACTCTTCACGCTACAGCAACTGCCAGCATAGATTAGCAACGCAAGATCTGCACTTTGCGCTACAGCATCAACAGCCCGCGACGACTGCCAGCGCAAAGCATCAGCAATGACCGTCCACGATGCCCGATAGCATTTAAGCGCTATAGCGGCGGTCACCTATGCTACCTAGCCTGCTCTTCACACTATAGCGATGACCATCCTCAAAGTTCTCCCTGCTCCTCGTGACCTCCTTCACTGGACTCTTTTAACTGGACTTCACCCCTCTCTTACTGGTTGAGGGAGGTGAAATCCTACTCAAGCAGCAACCACAATTCTTGTCAGGATAAAACATAAGCAAACCCTAAATTAATCTGTGCTTAACCCTCTGGTAGCTTGGCACAAAAGCAGTCAGGCTTAACTTAGAGGCAATGTGTAAAGTATTTATTCAGCACTTCAAACAGAAATAAAGTGAAAACACAACACAAGAAAAATCCCATGCCAATTTAGAAAAATAGAATACAACATAATAAATTATTTGAGACCAAAACAACAAAAATCCAATTAGTAGAACCGGAGATATTCCATTTAAAATATTTAAGTAAAAATAGTGCTTAAAAGCACAAAGTGTCAGCTGTGGTTATCTGAGTGCACCCGACTGGGACAAAGTCACAAGTTCAGGCTAACCACGATGGAGTGCAGGTCAGATACAGGGACCAAGTTAGGTTTGATGAACAAAGCACCTTAAATCCGGGTTGCGGAGCTTTGCAAGGTTCCGCTCTGAGGATGTGTCACACAGCGGCATTTCTGATGGTCGTGGACTGTGATGCAAGGTCCTGCATCGAGGATGCATCTTGCAGTGGCAATTATGGGGAGCTGCAGGGCTGCGAAGCGAGGTCCTGCATCGAGGAGATGTAGCACAGTGGCGGTTCCGAAGAACTGCATGGTCCTGTATTGGGAAAGCATTGCCCACCAGCAGTTCCGACGCGAAGCTGCAAGAAGATGCATTGCGGTGCATCGGTTCTACTCATAAGACCACAACTGGGCTAGCAGAGCACCTTCAGGCCCACTTCCAAGGTTCTTGGACTGGGATGGCACCACTTGGAGGACAAGACTCTCTGCAGGCAGAGGCCAGGTGCAGGGTTCAAGGTGGTTGGAGCTTTTTCTGTCTCTGAGGCTCCAATCAGGGGACCAGTGCACTAGCCCTTGGAATCACTCTGGTGGTCCTGAATTCAAGATGCAGGTCTAGTCCTTCTCACTCAGGCAGCAGGGCAGTAAGGCTGTAGAGTAGAAATCCTTCTTGCAACACAGCAGCACAGCAGTCCTTCTTCTCAGTCTTTCACAGGTCCAGATATGTACTCAAGAGTTGGGTCTAAGGGGTCATTATTTACCCCTGGTGCCCACTTGGAAGCAGAAGAAATGTCTGTTGCCCTCTTCCTACAGAGGTGTTTGGAATTTCCTGCTTCTTGCCCCAGCTTGTCTGGGGGCACAAAAGACTTGTGTGAAACCCTTTGTGAGTGTGCTGAGGAAGAGTCTTTGTGATGTACAAATGTAGTAGGTGACAGCTTTACCCCCTATCAAGTCAGAGATGGCCCATCCTGCCAACACCTATTTCCGCTTTGTCTCACTATCTGGGAGCAATACACAAAGACCAACTGCCAGCTACACCTAGTCATGTGGCCCAGGAAACAGGCTGCAGGCACCAAATGATTGAGATAATAAAATGCCAACTTTCTATAAGTGGCATTTTCAGGATTGTGACTTAAAATCCAACTTTACCACTAAAGAGTGGGGTGACCCTGCAGAGAGGGCCAAGTCCAACACACATCAAAATAAATATCAGTTTGTAAGCTAAAAATAACCATTAAACTGGCAAGTTTAAAATTCAACATAAGCAAAAGCAAGGTTTTTATTTAAATTAGTACCATATTATACTAGAAATAGTCAAAGCAAAACATGTAATTAAGATAATTGGGACCGATCTTTAAAAACAGTTTGATAAAAATAAGCCTCATGGCAAAGCTTTGTGTACTGAGGTGCTGTTTTAATGCACTTTTACATTGCGTAATTCTCTTCGCAAGAAAAATCTGTTTACTAAAAATTTGCCTCTCTAGCTTGGCCCCCAGGCAACAGTACCAGAGATGAAATATCGATTATTTTTTGTAGTCACACAGCCTACATCTTGGATTTATAAATGATTCATTAGACCAAGATGATCTAAGATATTTTATGGAAAAGAGCATGAAGTGCATTCGAAGTATCTCTTGTCAGACTAAGGGGCCGATTATGATCTCATCCGGAAAGCATTCCTACCGAATCAGTCCCGGAATGCTCTCCGAACGACTCGAATCGGGGGAGTCCGACCAAGCGATTTGGATGCATCCAGATGCTTCCGGATACGATTCTGTCGGACTCCCACTGACTTCAATTGGAGCCTGTGTTCCGAACAAATACACAGGCTTCCATTGAAAAAAGTGATGGTTGGGCAAAATTGTGCACCCTGTGGCGGGCACCCCTTGGTGCCTGCCACATTGTGCATGGTTGGAAAGGGGGGACCCTTGGGTACCCCAACGGACCCAATTTGGAAGGTCCTGGGTGAAGGGGGGCCTGCTACGGACCCCCAAAGACAGATTCCGACAGCCGATTCGTTCCAGAGGAACCGATTTGGAACGGCTGTCCGAATCGGTCATCGTAATCGCTCGGAAACCGAGTTTATAGAGCTGTACTATTTGGCCCCGAAAGACGTGACCTGTCCGAATGCCTTTCGGAACCGATTCGGACAGCCCTAAAGGTTTACGGGCATCGTAATCGGTCGTTGGAAACTGTGTACGATTCGGTTGGAAACAAGGGTTCCGAATCGGATTCAGCAAACCCGAATCCGATTTGTAGCCCTTCCGAAAGGCATCGTAATCAACCCCTAAGTAGTCTACTGACACTGTTGAATAATATTGGGCATACAGTGATTTTTAAGATTTAATGATGAAATTTGAATATGAAGTTTTACAGGGATTTTTAAGATTTAGGGGCCGATTCCGATTTCAGCCGGAAGGGCACCGAACGATGGCCGGAGCCCTTCCGACCGAATCGGAACGTGCCGGCCGGATTCCTTTCCGACCGAGCCATTCCGATGGGCTCGGTCGGAAAGGAATCCGACTCGGATTTCCGGATGGCTTCCGACGGGCTCGGAGAGCCCGTCCACCGTCCGGGAATCCTTCAGTACTCCCCCGGCCGCCTCTTCACGACCGAGGGAGTACGATGGCAGTTTTTCACTGCCTTTTCGTGCCGGTCTTTCTGGCACGAAGAGGCAGTCGGAAACTTGTCTTTGGGGGCCCCCAGTAGGCCCCCATGTGTGCGCAGGCCGCCGAATGGCGGCCTGGGGGCACCTATGGTGCCCCTCTGTTGATCCCTGCCCCCAGTGGCAGGCACCTTGGGGTGCCGGCCACAGGGTGCAGGGATGAACTGCACCCCTGCTTTTCACAATGCAAGCATGCATTCCGCTCGGAATGCATGCTCCCATTGTGAAGTATAGCAGTGCGACCGAACAGGGTTCGGTCGCATCGTCACTTGCAGGAGCCACAACCGACGACAGCAAGTCGGTCGGTTACGGCTCCTGACCGATGTCGGACGGACCTGAGTCCGTCCGACATCGGAATCGGCCCCTTAATGATAAAATTTGCATATGAAGTTTTGGCCAGCTCAATGGTATCCACATTGTCATTTAGCACCAATATTTGTGATTTCATTGCCATCTTGAAGGCCACTCTTGCAGCTCTGTTTCTCCAGATGGTGCCTACTTCAATCTCTTAGATTGCGTCTAATAGATAGCTGGACCATAGGTTGTTCGTGTGACTATGTTCCTTTATAATTGATTTGATTGCGTGTTTCAGGCTTTCTTTTCATGCATTGATTATGAGATGACAATATTTTAGGAAGTTGGCGTTACATACTAAATCCTGTCTAAGTAGGGCAAATTCCAAACGTAATTGTGCTTTTGATGGATTGTTTGGTAGATGGAAAACCTTTCTAAAATTGTTGCAGTGAATCAAGTCCAGGGTAATTGCAAAACGACCTGGGGATCCTTTGTGACAATAGATCAAGGCATACAGGAGTGTTTTTCTTGTTACCTTAGAATTGTGCTGGGCAATGGCGATGTGACTGCACAATATGAATATGAGTGACGCCTCTGTGTGTTATGATTGCTAATTGGTGTCTTGGTGTGCCTTTTTCAATTAGCCATATTCCATGATAGTTGTAGGCTGTGACATACCCTAGAATAGATGGGAATGAATGCCATGATTTCGGTTCCCTGACACAATAGCATAACCAGAAATATCATGCAACAGAAATATTGTGTCAAAAATATCGAGCACAAAAATATTGTTTTCCTATACATATGCAGTATAAAAATATTGAAAGAATATATTATTTTACACTAATATCAAAAAAATAGAGAGAAATATCATTTTTAACATATATATATATAGTTAAAAGTAGTAAATCTAAAATATTTTAACATATAACATTAATATAATGTAAATTAAATATGTTTAAGTAATATTAATAATATATATAAAATAAACTAATTTAAACCAACACACACACATATATATATGTATGTCTGTATACACATATTTCATGTACAACTATTTTACAAAATATTAATTTTAATTTATATTATATTTTTCTATTTTTTAAATTTACTAAAATAGCATATATATATATTATTTATATTTATATTTACATACACATACAAAAAAATTAACATTGAACAAATAAACTACAAAAACATTTAAAATATTGCCAATTTAACTATACATAAAAAGTAGACAATAAACAAAAATACATTTTACTAAAACTATCTTAAAATTACATACATTTATATATGTATAAAAAACATATAATTAAATACACAAACACATAATAATAATATATATTTAAACAATTTTAACAGAACTACTTTACTCTATAAATAATAAATAAACTATTTCCACTCTACTCCATACAACAGTAGGTAAAGTATTAGACGCAGGAGGGTAAAATGTACTATTCCCACTCCAGTAGGTGCAACAGTAGGGAAAGCGTTGGACTCAGGAGATATAAAATTTACTATTCCCACTCCAGTCTGCACAACAGTAGGGAAAGCATTGGACACCAAAGGGGTCACATTTACTATTCCCACTCCAGTCTGCGCAACAGTAGGAAAAGCCTTGGTTTCAGAAGGGGTAACATTTGCTATTTCCACTCCAGCAGATTCAACAGTAGGGAAAGCATTGGACTCACGAGGGGTAACATTTACTATTGTCACTCCAGTCAGTGCAACAGTAGGGAAAGCTTAGACACCAGAGGGGTAAAATTTACTATTCAAACTTCAGTAGATGCAACAGTAGGGAAAGCGTTGGACTCAGGAGGGTGTCTTGCTTTCTCTTCAGAACACCTGAGATTTCAAAATAACAGGACACAACGTGCACACTCTTCAAAATAGGACTCTACACATTTTAGAATACCAAAATACAACACAAACAAAGATCGACACTCATTTGCCAAGAAAAGGGGATATTTATTGCAGCAGGTACCCATATATCAAATGGCAATAATGCACATGTAAAATAAATGCATATAATGAATGTATATGCACAAGAATAAATACATAGAAAGATAACTGAATAAGTAAGTAGAACTTGGGATACTTTACTGGCTGTCTGTTTAGCATCATCCTTGCCAGCACGACTGAGGAACCAGTTGGCAATCTCAGGCAGGAGGGTCTCAACCAGGCACAAAAGCCCTGTGCAGTGCGTCCACTCACAGGAGAATTCCTATCACAGTGCCAAGAGGTCCCCATCTTTATACTCTTTACTAACATGGAGAGAGATTTCTAGAAGCTCCCCTTACCTTCATCTGTACTTTTAGGTGCTGGCTACACTCTGCGTCGAGGTCACTCAATAGAGCTGGCCAGACTCCGATGAGAGCTGAGGCAGAATTCTTCCCTTTCTCATCATTGGACTCTGTAGCATCCCACTCAGTCTGTCCTAGAAGCTTATCTCTCTCGCTCGGTGAAGTGAGAAACATAAATAAATCTGTGTGTGCAAGTAACCGAGGCCCGCCTACGTTCGCAGCTGAAATGCAGGGTCAGACAGACACATGTTGAAACCGTGCTCACAAAATGCAGTTAGAGTAAAATGGAGTCAATGATCAATACACGATCTCACAACGTATAACTCCCTGTAGCATTACAGAGGGGTACAATTTACTATTTTCACTCCAGTCTGTGCAACACTAGGGAAAGTGTTGGACTCTGGAGGGATAAAATTTACTATTCCCACTCCAGTCTGTTCAACAGTAGGAAAAGTGTTGGACACCTGTGGGGTATATTTTACTATTTCCACTCCAGTTGGTGCAACAGTAGAGAGAGAGTAGTTCACCTCAAACAAATAATATATGTTAACAACTCTATAAAATAACTAAAAATATAAAATTCTAAATATAAACATTATGGGCCTCATTAGGATGTCAGTCAAACCGCCACCAACAGGCCATCAGAGGTGGTCAGACATCCAGTCGAGCGGTTGGAGCGCCACATTATGATGCGGTCTGACCGCCATGGAAAGGCTGTCAGTAAAGGACTTTGGGGGCTCCTAGCAGGGCCCTTGCTTCCCGTGGGCCTCCGATATGAGGCTTGGGGGGCCTGCAGTGCCTCCCCAAACATCCATACCCCATGTGCCAGTCACCACAGGGTGCCTGGCACACGGTGCATGGATGTTTAAAAACACCCCTTTTTCCATTGCAGCTTGTACTGTAACCCTTTTTGGGAGGCAGCACAAGCCACAATGGGAAAAGCTATGATTCGGACTTCCTACATGGTGGTCACTTCATAATTTGGCGGGTGGGACCACCGACTACTTGTTGGTCGGTCCCAATACTACTGCGATGGCGGTAGGACACTCCTCCGACTGTCATCGCAATAGGGTCCTATATGTCTAAATCTTAACAATAATTAAACAAATTACATAAATATTTCAATTTTCAATAATTATTATCAATTAAAACAAATATTAATTTAAATAAAATACCACACTATGGGGATCATTACGATGTCGGTCAGACGAGCGTCCGATCGCCATCGTCGTGGCAGGGGACCACCCGACAAGACGTCGGTGGTCCCATCGCCCAATTACAATGTGCCCGCCAGGGTGGTGGGTGGAAAAGTGATCAATAACACAGTGGCTTGTGCTGAGGACCTGGAAAAGGGCCACAGCACAAGACACAGTGTTATTGACCACTTTGTGCACATTCATGCACCGTGTGATAGGCACCATGCTGCATTCAAGTGGCCCACAGGGGACCGGGGCCCTGCTTGGGGCCCCAAAGTCCCTTTCCGGCTACCTTTTCATGGCGGTGGGACCACCATAAGCAGGTAGTCGGAAAGGGACATCGTAATGCCGACGGCGGTGCCTGAGCAGGCATTGCCTCCATTCAGGATTACGATTCTGACCTCCGCCCCATATTCCTCTACAAACTAATAAACACACACCAAAAATATAAATTAACGATTATGATAATTTCACTATTTACATAACTATCAATGAAAAAATAAATAATTAATTATGAATACATTATTTTTTAATTATCTTCCCACCCTCTACCCCTAAAAATCCAATTACCCGAACTGAAAATATATTTTTACAATTATAATAATTACGCAATTTCCATAATTAAACAATTAATTTTAATTACATTGTTTTAATTAATTATAATTAATTTACTTCCAACTCTTTACCCCTACAAATACCACAACCCACGCCTAAAATAAATCTTAAACAATTAATAAATTATACAATTTACATAATTAATTTTCAATTAAATAACACATTTTAATTAAAATGTATTTATTAATTATTTAGCATTAATTGACTTCCCACCCTTTGCCCCTACAAATCCCAAAACCCGCACCTAAAATAAAACTTAAACTATAATTTAATTACACAAGCTTCATAATGACTTATCAATTACATAATTAATTCAAATTAAAATTAATTAATAATTAATTATAATCTATTTAATTCCCACCCTTTACCCCTACAAATCCGACAACCCACACCTAAAATAAAACTTAAAAAATTAATTAATTGCACAATTAACATAATTAATTATCAATCAAATAATTATTTTTTAATTAAAATTAATTGTTAATTAGACATAACTAATTTACTTCCCACCCAACCACACAACTCTAAAAATTGCAATTAAATTACATTTAAAAATAACAAAAATATTCAAACTATATTTAAAAACTTTAACTATAATTATACAAACAATTTATAACATATAACATTAAAACATATAATAAAATACATAAAGATAATTAAAAAACAATATTTTTTACAACTGTATGTTCGTAAACGATATTAACAACATAGATATTTTTACATCAATATTACTTACCTTAGAAAATTGATATTCTTGTCAATGATATTCCTGCATCACGATATTTGTAGATCACGATATTTAAAACTCAATATTTCTGCATCTCGATATTTATAACTCAATATTTTTTCTGAATACCATGATTTCTTGGGTTTGTTTGCATAATTTCCAAAAATCATTACCTTTGATTTATGTTGGTTTAACTCTAACTTGTATTCAAGATTGTAGATGTGTAGTTCATTTAGACATCTCTGAAGGCCAATGTAGGTTTGCTCAAGTATTACAGTGTGGTCTGAGGCCTGCAAAATTTGTAATTGATGATTTTGTGTTCTTGGTGGGTATGATCTGGCTTTATTTAGTGCATTGCCAGCATTGACCGACTAGAGCAGGGGTCCCCAAACTTTCTTGTAATAGGAGCTACTTATGATCAACGAAAACCATCCTGAGCTATTAATATTATTATTATTACCTGTAATAATTACCACATCGCATCAGATAAGATTGCATTAGTTGTCACCCCAAGCAAGATTACCAGCACTGACCACCTCAGTGTATCAGGCAAGGTTGCCAACAGTAATGTAAAAAGGGTTTGCCAATTTGGAATGCCTCTTTGTTGTTAATACCGAACATCTATACCTTCAATTACAGAAGCAGCACAAAGTGATAATATTAGCAATAAGTCTACCCAAGGCCTTATATTTAAAACTGATATGGAAATTCACCCACTTTTCTCCAAACATCTGCTTATGAGTTCTGAGCATACACACATTTTAGTCTTGAACACACACACTCAATTTTGGTGTACATATATTAATTTATCCAAGCAAACAATTTTTATTTGGTAGACTATGTTCCACGAAAAATGGCTACTTATAGGTAGCTGGGGAGATACCAGTAGCTCACGTGCTACTCATTGAAGAAGCCTGGAATAAAGGCTGAACAGTAAAGGGGCTAATACACAACCCTGTCTGAAATCTCTTGTTGTTTATTAGCTTTGAATCACCTTGACCATTACAGACTTTGATTTCTACCTTATGGCCTTCAGTAAGGGGGCCGAGATTCCCTTGGCTGACTGTTTCTTTCATAAAATCTGGTGGTCATCTCTGTTGAAGGCAGCTGAGTAATTGATGAAGCAGGCACTTTTCTGTTTAATTGCTTGATGAGCCAAGAATTCTTGCCTTGTATTGCACCAACTTAAATTCATAAATGTTGTTGCTTGATGAGCCATTGTAAGGGCATTGCCATTTTCAACGTGAGAGAATCACTTCTGTGGAGACAAAGGGGCCGATTCCGATCTCGGTCGGAGGCGCACCCAATACCATTCGGTCGGGAAAAAAGCCATGCGAAAGCCTGTTTCCCGACCGATCCGTACAGCACACCGAACGAGCAAGTACGATGCGCACAACAGCAAAGAATCCGGCCGAGCCGTACTCACCCAAACCAGGTCCTGTTCTCCGACCGAGGCGAATCCGGAAACGCTCGAATCTAGTCGCACGGAAGGAAAATGCAGCCCCGTCCGGCCGGACAAGTACGATGCGCGCTCGTACGCGCCGAACCCGCCGCTACGCACGGCACGTCAAAGCATCCGGGAGAGGCGCACATAAGCTCCAATTCGCGCCACAACACGATCCACGGCTCCGAGACGAACACGGCAGCGACGAGGATGACGCGAAGCGACGAGGACGAGGCGAAGCGACGAGGACGAGGCGAAGCGACGAGGACGACGCGAAGCAACGAGAAGGACGAACGACACGAACCAACCATGAATCCCTTCGTCCCGATCATACCAATATTCTACATTTACTACCGGAACAGGCACGGACGCGTACGGCGCAGAAGGTAAGCCAGACACCAACCACAAAACACATATAACACGTACACGACACATCACACACACACACAGGGATGCAGAATATACTTACACCAGCAACAGCAGCACCATAGGGGCGGGATGCCCATCACCAATGCCACATATGCACACAGGGGCCTGAATGCGCACCACCACCCCTACCCAGGGGTGGCATGATGCCTACCACCACTACCACCCTCACCCAGGGCGGGCAGGATGCTTACCACTAGTACCACCCTCACCCAGGGGGGGCAGGATGCCTACCACTACTACCACCCTTAGCCAGGGGGCAGGATGCCTACCACTACTACCACCCTCACCCAGGGGGCAGGATGCCCACCACTACTACCACCCTCACCCAGGGGGGCAGGATGCCTACCACTACTACCACCCTTAGCCAGGGGGCAGGATGCTTACCACTACTACCACCCTCACCCAGGGGGCAGGATGCCCACCACTACTACCACCCTCACCCAGGGGGCAGGATGCCCACCACTACTACCACCCTCACCCAGGGGGCAGGATGCCTACCACTACTACCACCCTTAGCCAGGGGGCAGGATGCTTACCACTACTACCACCCTCACCCAGGGGGCAGGATGCCCACCACTACTACCACCCTCACCCAGGGGGCAGGATGCCCACCACTACTACCACCCTCACCCAGGGGGGCAGGATGCCTACCACTACTACCACCCTTAGCCAGGGGGCAGGATGCTTACCACTACTACCACCCTCAGCCAGGGGGGCAGGATGCCCACCACTACTACCACCCTCACCCAGGGGGCAGGATGCCTACCACTAGTACCACCCTCACCCAGGGGGGCAGGATGCCTACCACTACTACCACCCTCACCCAGGGGGCAGGATGCCTACCACTAGTACCACCCTCACCCAGGGGGGCAGGATGCCCACCACTACTACCACCCTCACCCAGGGGGGCAGGATGCCTACCACTAGTACCACCCTCACCCAGGGGGCAGGATGCCTACCACTACTACCACCCTCACCCAGGGGGGCAGGATGCCTACCACTAGTACCACCCTCACCCAGGGGGCAGGATGCCTACCACTACTACCACCCTCACCCAGGGGGGCAGGATGCCCACCACTACTACCACCCTCACCCAGGGGGGCAGGATGCCTACCACTACTACCACCCTCAGCCAGGGGGCAGGATGCCTACCACTACTACCACCCTCAGCCAGGGGGGCAGGATGCCTACCACTACTACCACCCTCACCCAGGGGGGCAGGATGCCTACCACTAGTACCACCCTCACCCAGGGGGCAGGATGCCTACCACCCTCACCCAGGGGGCAGGATGCCCACCACTACTACCACCCTCACCCAGGGGGGCAGGATGCCCACCACTAGTACCACCCTCACCCAGGGGGCAGGATGCCCACCACCACTACCACCCCCACCCATAGGATGGACAATGCATGACACAACCAGCACACCACAACCTAGGGAATGCAAGAAGAAGACATCCCCCAACACCATGACAAGCGTGTGTAGACTGTGTCAAATGCCTACAACACCGAACATGACTTCTAACATACAATGTGACCCCCTAGCACATGTGCCACACAAATATGTGTGTGGCACACACAACGCAAGCAGGCCATGACCATTGTGGCAATGGGGTCCAAACCCCCATCATCACAGTGACCAAAAGGCAAGTGTGGGGTCCATAGCTGCAGCACATTTTGAACATTGTGGCAATGGGGTCCAAACCCCCATCATCACAGTGACCAAAAGGCAAGTGTGGGGTCCATAGCTGCAGCACATCTTGAACATTGTGGCAATGGGGTCCAAACCCCCATCATCACAGTGACCAAAAGGCAAGTGTGGGGTCCATAGCTGCAGCACATTTTGAACATTGTGGCAATGGGGTCCAAACCCCCATCATCACAGTGACCAAAAGGCAAGTGTGGGGTCCATAGCTGCAGCACATCTTGAACATTGTGGCAATGGGGTCCAAACCCCCATCATCACAGTGACCAAAAGGCAAGTGTGGGGTCCATAGCTGCAGCACATTTTGAACATTGTGGCAATGGGGTCCAAACCCCCATCATCACAGTGACCAAAAGGCAAGTGTTGACAAAGTAAGAGGTGCAACTGCCAAACTGCATGGATGATTCCTGGTCACAGAACAACAAACACATCAGTGGCAAAGTAGTGTATGTGTCCCATTGCAACATAAATTGGGGGAGCCAAATCCTGCAGTGCAAATAAGACATAACTTTGGCCATGTGCAGACAAACAACACCCATGGGGGCTGACACCGTCAACAATCATCAATGACACAATGACAGAAGTGACCATCCGAATGCAGACCCACATATTTGCACCAATGGGCACACACATGCAGATACCCTGTGGAGACTGCAGATGTGAGGCGAACAGATACCATACCATGGCAGCAATGGGACACACAATCAACAATTAGCAACAAATGAGGGCTCCCGTCCCATCAGCCTGGTCATGGAAGTGCCAACGGAATCATCAGCACAGATCCAACACACTTGTATAGCAATGTTGCACTGACAACACAGATGAGTCCTTCCCCATTGATGCCCAAACCTGCATGTTCACTGGAGATGGCCACACAGTCAGGGAAGTAGACGAATAGAACAATGGCAGGCACAACAGATGTGCAGGGGTGGAAGCCACAGATGTGAAGTTGCCAATCTAAGTAGGAAATCTCATTGCAAAATACTGAACACATGACACCCTCAGATGCTGCTATGGATGACATGGATACACCACAGGATAGGACACATAACCCCTGGACCACATGGGTTCCTGCACAGTAACACTTCATTATCATGAGACCAAATATCACCATCACTGCAGCAAGGGCATTGTTAGCATCATCAACATCATGTACATCAGAAGCAAAAGCACTAAAGAACAGAAAGTTGCTTTATTCAGCATATGTGGCATTAAAAGTAGAAGTCCGGTAGAACATAAACAAAGGCCAATGGCCAGTCCATCAACAAAGTCACAAGTGGGTGACAGTGGCAGATGCCACCCTACACATGCCTGCACAAAACCAGGGACAATCCACTAGGAGGGGCAACCGGGGGGTAGGCCAGGCACCGCAGGGACAGGATCAGGGCTCACCAGGAGGAAGCAGGGAAGGGGTGGTGGGTGCTGGAGAGCCACTGACAACTGCAGTGGAGGTGTCTGACATGGTGTGTGCCGGCACAACTGGGGGCATGGCTCAGATGTTGTGGGTGCCGGCACGACTGCAGTGGACCCTGCAGATGGAGTGGACAGGTCCGCCACTGTAGTGCCCAAGTCAGACAGGGTGGTAGTGGACTCCACTGCAGTGCCTACCACCAGGGGAGGAGAATGGGGAACAGGCAAGGTGGGCTGGACAGAGGGGGAGGACACCCTCACCACATCAGTGGCACAGACAAGCGCAGCGGGGGTGTGGTGCCGGGAGAGCAAGTGGCAGGGGGAGAAGGCCGGAGCCTCTTGGGGATGGTATATCTGTGGGTGGGGGAACCTGGGGCAGGGTGTGGCGGGGGCACCTGTGGAGTGGGGGCCTGAGGGATGGAGGAAGGTGACCTGGTGCTTGAGCTGCAGGGCGGCGGCGGGGTCTTGCTCTTACCACTCCGGGGGACTTGCGGGTGGGGGCCTCAGTCTGTCTGCGCCTGGGGGAGGGTGTCCGGGGGCGAGGGGCACTCTGCTCCGTGTGGGGGCTTCCTCTTCCCCCTGGATGCTGGGGCAGCTGGATCGGAGGGGAAGAGGCCGAGGTCACTGAGGAAGAGGCGCTGGGTCTTTGGGGTTGCAGGTGAGGCAAGGGAGGGTGCTTTGGAGGGAGAGGCAACTGAGGACTGTGCAGTGCCCGTGGATGCGTGTGTGTGTACCAGGGCCCCATCCCCTGTGAGTCTGGTTTCAGTCCCCTGACTGTGCGTGCGTGTGCGTTTAGTTTGTGGCGTGTGTGTCTGTGTGCTGGATGTGTGTGTGCTGGTGTGTGCCTGTGCCGGTGTGTGTGTGCTTGGGACGGGCAAGGTGCTGGGGAGTGTGGATGGAGCAGAGGCAGGAGGGGTGAGGGACTGTCTGAGGAGGGACACTGCTGCCGTCAGGGAGGAGTCCATGGACCTGTTGCCCCTCTGTAGGTCAGACATGCCCGATGAGATGCCCTCCATGAACGACACCAGCTGAGTCAACAGTGCGGTGTGCGCATGGAGGACACTCAGCATGGCTGTCTGCCCTACATGGAGCTGGCGAAGGAGGTACACAGACTCCTCACTCAGGGCAGCAGGGGACACAGGGGCAGGGGGTGCGGTGCCTGGGCCAAAGGAGACACGCTCCCGAACATGGGAGCCTCCACGGACCTTGGGAATGGGAGCCGATGGGAGGGCGGTGGTGGTGCTGGTGGTGGCGGGGACAGCAACACTAGCTGGGGTGTGGTGGCTGCTGACACCCGCCTCCACAAGGGAGTCATCCTCCGAGTTGCTCTGGTCCTCAGCTGAGGTGGATGGTGCTGAGGATTCCTCGGTGTGGCTCCCCTCGCCCTCCGTGCCACTGGGTCCCTCCGACCACTCCTCGGCTGCTGACCCAGTCTGGCTCTCTGGCTCCTCCTGGTCCGTGGAGCTGTCCCCTTCCGTGTCCGTGGATGTATCTGCAAACAATGGGGAAACAGACAGACATCAGTCACCTGCACCAAACGCACACACCACTGTGAGCACAGCACATCACAGAGCAAGCCCTGGCATCATTAGTTGTACATTGCTAAAAGTGCCCTAACTGAACAGGAGAAGCCAATTGTCAGTCTGATGCCAAGCATGGCACTCACATCCCACATGGCCTTGCACCCATCTGTCTGGTGTCTGTTGGATTGCAACACCCCAGTGTGGACACATGCACCAAGTACACAGTAGTTGGACAGTGCAGAGGACACGGTGTGGACACATCACAGCTCTTGCCACTGAGTGAGTACAGGTTTCCGGATGAAAGGGATGCCCAGAGTCAAATAGGAAATGCATGTGATGCATACCAGCGACAGACACCATGATGCACCCATGTCCTGATAGCCAGCGCCACTATGGTGTGCATGTAGCACATGTCACTCCCCTGCAGGACCACAAATAAGTTGACACATGCCATGGCAGAGGCATGACTGCTAAGTCATACATCACTGTCTCAGTGATGTATGACTTGGCAGCCAGACAACAACACTATGCACTGTGTCACAATAGTAGGTCATGGGGAATGCAAGTCCTGGAGCTGCACAAGTGCACATGTACATCCCCCACACAACACATCATCTCAACCCTCATCTGTCCAGGTCACACCTATTGGACATATGGGAGACCTGTGACACTACCCTCTGAACCTGAGCCCCTCACAATTTGCTGTGAATGGGGAACAGCTGCCTGAACATCACATTCGCATACCCCAGTCTGCACGGGCAGCTGATCAAACACCTATGTGACACACAAGTATCGTCTCCTATGGTCACATCTCCAGGGGCATGCTGAGCCCCTACCAAGAAACACCCCAGCAGTCCTGGCAACTAATCCACAGCACACTGACACAGAGGCAGACACCGGAGGGGTCAAATCACTGTGCACAATGTGTCAGCTGATACACGGGAGTGGGAGTACAGAGTGCATTGCATGGCCTGGAGTAGGCATGACTGTCCTGCTCCACATGAATGAGGGATGTGCCCTGGACAGTGGATAGCTGGCTATGTATGTGTGACACACGTAATCTGCACACTCCTGGGGCACAAACATTGTTCCCACCCGCTGCATGGGCGTGTGCCACATACCCCAGGCACATGTGGTGGCTCAGCTCAGCAAGTGGACCGCATATCAAAGCAACACGCAGATCACATGTCCAAACCCAGGCGTTGTGTGAACAATGGACCCACCCATGATGCCCACAACAGAGTTAGGGAAACAGATGCTGTCCCCCACCTTTAGTGAAGCAAACTGCAAGGACACAGTCCCAAGTGACACAATTCCCTGACTGTAAGGGCCACACCTGGGTATCAGATGAGCAGTGGGCAGTGCACAATAGAGGGACATGGCTCCTGGACAACATGACTGCTGCACTGTGGCAGTTGAACCAGGCCAGAGGAGGGCACAAAGCATGTAATACAGAGTTCACAGTGCAGTCTTTGACTCACCCCTCCTTGCTGCTGTCTGGCCTTCAGCTGCCCATCCAGGTCTGGAAAGACCACCGCCAGGATCTGGAGCATGTGGGGGGTCAGGGTCCGTGTTCCGCCCCTCCTGCGAGGAGGCGACAGCTTCAGCTGGACCCGTGCAATCCTCCGGGTCCAGCCCCGAAGGTCCTGCCACCTCTTCTGGCAGTTGCGGATCCAGCGCTTGTAGACCCCCACGGACCGGACAGCTCGGACGATGTCCTTCCAGATTTCCTGCTTCCGATGGGCATTAACCTGTCAGGATGACAAAGTGAAAAGGCCATTACCACACATGCAACATATCCGTGCATGACACAGTTGTATATACATGTCTCAATCACAGGGGCACATGATGTACACAGGCAGTGCAAAGCTGACCATGGACAGTTTGCCAGACGACACTACATGGTATCATTGCATGGGAAGTAAAACCATGTTCAAATGCACTGTCACTGCACCATACCTGTCCAGTGCAAGTCACTACACACTATGGGGGTGACAACTACTCAGTGAGCCTGCTAGCCAGTGGCGTGCAGACTCTCAGCCTTGCTAGTCAGACAAAATGCACATTCAGAAAGGCAGTGCACAGAACACTCACCTGCTCCCCTGGTGTCCCATACAGCTTGCTGTACTGTGGAAGTAGGCTGTCCAGCAGGGCCTGGTTCTCTTCAAGGCTGAAGGCTGGGGCTCTCTCCACAGTACGTGCCATTGCAGGGTCCAGAGGGGCAGAGACAGCAGCAGTGCAGTGGCAGATGTCGTCCTGGAGCATGTAGTGCAGGCAAGTGGGCTCTCAGGGGAACAGCCAGCAATATATATGTGCTGGAGAGGCAGTTACTGTCCCTTGTGTCCAAAGTGATAGGTCCAAGTCGTTTGCATCTTCTGAATCTGGCCAATCCATGGAATAGCAGCACCAAAACACGCCCACAGCATCCTTCAAATCTTCAACTTCATGACATACATGATTTTGCAACATTGTTGTGGGTGACCAACTGATTTTCCAGCAACCGACTCGTTCGAAATTCGAAAACGCGTCCGTTGCCAGGCAAGCCCATTGTCAATGGGTGCGCACCGATCGGTCCATTGCGGTACAACGCGCACAGGGGTACAACGCGTACCCGCACACATTGAAAGCAATGGGCCGGCCGGAGGCACGGATCGGTCCATTGCTGTTCAACGCGCACAGGGGTACAACGCGTACCCGCACACATTGAAAGCAATGGGCCGGCCGGAGGCACCGATCGGTCCATTGCTGTTCAACGCATCACTGTACATGTGACTGGCATATGTCAGCATGCCTGTCTCAGATGGACATATGCCAGCCACAGATAGCTCCCAGGGAGTGAGGGGCACACCTACATCACGACAGCCTGTCCAAACTTTATCATAAGGCATGTAAGGCTGCATTTCCTATTGTGTGTATGTTGGTGTACATGTTGTCCTGTGGGTGTCACCTGTGGGCAGCCACCCCCAGGCTGTGCACGTGTTCATGGGGACAGGATCCTGGGTGTTACGTGTACGTGACCACTGTGATGTGCAACTGTTCATATCTGTGCATGTGCCATGGTCACATTTCACAGTGGTGTATGTGTATGTCATGTCACATACCCCGTGAGTCCCATGTGGGACGGTATGTTTGAGCCAGGGTGTCCCAGTGGCACAATAGTGATGGTCCTCCACAGTCTTTGTGCATGTGGTGTTTACAATGTCTCTGATTTCATGTGCACAATGGGAGACAGTCTCCACATCCACGTTGTGTGTGCATGGACTCTGATGTTGTGCGTGTGTGTCACAGACGTCCATGTCTGTCCAGCCGTGGCAAGTGGGGCCACTACCTGTGGGGGTCATGGTTGTTTTGCTGTGGTGTATACATGATACTCCATGTAATGCCAGTGTCCATGTGGCATTACAGGGTCCCTGGGAATGTACCTGTCGTTGAGCTGTGGTGCCTGGGGCACATCTGTCCTCACATGTCCCTGTGGGGGTTATTGTGACACGGCAGCAGGAGATGGGAACTGTGACACGGCCTCATGATATCCAATGGGCCAACCTGGGACTAATTGATGCCACCTGTTGGACCGTGTTGACAGATGTTGGCCATGTATGTACCATACATGTCCTTCCGGTACTGCACACTTCATGTAGTTGTGCCTCATAATGATGTATGTTGGGATCTTGAGTGTGTTCAATGCCGCATATGTGGGGTGACTGACAATCTTGCTTACTTCTCCTCTGCACTGCAGGGCTCCTGCTGTCCATCGGCCATTCCCAGACCTGGCAACGATGGTGGAACGGGACAGCATCCGACGGTACCGCTTCACCAGGCAGCTGATTGAGGATTTGGCAGTGCAGTTGTCCCCACATTTGCAGCCTGGCCGGCCGTATCCTACAGCGCTGACCCCCAAGGTGAAGGTGATGGCAGCCCTACACTTCTTTGCCACTGGTACCTTCCAACATACTGTGGCGACTGCTGGTGGGATGTCACAGACCATGTTCAGCCGTGTGCTCCGCGATGTTTTAGCGGCAATGTTGCTCTTCCTGAACCGGTACATCTATTTCCCTAGACTGCGACGACTCACTGACGTGAAGAGTGACTTTTATGCCCTGGGGAGGATGCCGCATGTCATTGGCTCCATTGATGGGACACATGTGGCTTTGGTACCACCACAGGCCCAGGAGCAGGCCTACAGGAACCGCAAGCACTACCACTCGGTCAATGCACTGGTGGTGTGTCTTGCAGACATGACCATCACACACGTGTGTGCCCGTTTCCCTGGTTCAGCACACGATGCCTTTGTGATGAGGAGTAGTCGCATCCCCAGGATGATGGCACAGATGCAGAACCAGCGTGCCTGGCTTGTCGGTGTGTACTGACTTTGTGCCATTGTGTGTGATCTGATCTGTAGTATTCCGCCCACTTTTCCAAGTCAGCTAATGTGCACTTGTCTGTCCGTAGGTGACTCGGGATACCCCAACATGCCGTGGTTGCTGACACCCCTCAGGAACCCTGTGACACCTGCCCAGATGCGCTACAATGAGGCACATGGTCGGACCAGGAGAGTGATTGAGCGGACCTTTGGTCTCCTGAAGAGCCGCTTCCGCTGCCTGGACAAGACCGGAGGGTCCCTCCCATATGCCCCTGCGAAAGTGTGCAAGATTATCATCGTCTGCTGCATGCTCCACAACCTGGCAGTGCGGAAGGAGTTGCCTCTCATCCAGGATGACAATGACCAACATCCGCCACCTGTGGAGGATCCTGGCCTGGACCACGATGCCAGTGACGATGATGATGATGATGGTGATGGTGATGTCCGCACACAGCTCATCACCAACTTCTTTAGCTGAATGTGAGTATCCTGAGGTGTCATGTCAATGATGTGAGTTGGCATGATGTGTGGGTGGTGCTCTGGTGTTGTTGGAGTGTGTCCATGGGCCACTTGACTGGATGTGTGTTGCGATGTGTGGTGACAGGTGGGCTGTACTCCCCAACAGTGTTGACATGCTAACTTGGTTCTGGGTGGGTATCTTGTAACATGTATTGTGCATGTGTTTTGCTGTTCTGTCCTGTACTCCATTGCTTTTGACTGTGTGTCATTTCTGTCCTTCACAGGGTACTTTCAGAATCGTTTGGTCAACTGTGTCCCCCGACGACGTGATTGCACATCCAGGCTGGTAGCTGTTGTGTCCCTACAGGTGATGTGCGCCACACCCATGGACTTCCTTCCGTCTACAGTTGTTGACTGTGTGCCCGCTGCCAGGTGGGGTTACCTTGCATCTGTAGTGGTTACGGCATGTTGCAACTGTGTAATAAACCTGTGCTTCACTTTGTGATGTGCGTTGTCTGTGGTCACACATTTGACTGCCATTTGCTTACTGCACCTGTGGGCTACTTGACTACAACTGGGAATGGGTGTGGTGTCTGTGCATTGCACCGTCTTCCCTGGCAACATCAGTGTAGGCAATGAGTCAGATGGCCTAGGTGTGTATGTGTCGTGTAGCCCTGGTGGTGTGTCTCCCTCATGTGTGTCACGTTTCCTGTACTCACATGCCTGTGTTGTCCTTGCTGTTGCAGTTCGCATACACAGTGTAATTTTGCAGTTCATCATCCCCATAACAGCACCCACGTTGGAATCACGACAGAGGCAAGTATGGTGTATTAGTGTGTTTATTGTGATACATTTGTGTTAATAGTGCATAGGATGGGTTGTGCTGTACATGAATCTTGCAATCCCAAGTTCCTAGGTGAATTGAAAGTCCGGGTAGACAGGATCCCCAGTATCGGGGCCACAGTTGTCTGACACATTGGTCCAACTTGTACTCCCCATGCAATGTGTGGGAGTAGTGTTGCCGTCAACAGGGTGAACAGTCTGTGCACAAAGGCGAACATCCAGAACAGGTTCAGGCTTCCTGGGAGTTGCGCTTGGCCATCGGCCTCTCACTTTTCCCTCCTCGGACGACCCCTCTTCTTGGGGGGCCCTCAAGTGCAGGCTGCTGCGGTGCAGGGGACTCTCCGCCAGAGTCCTCCTCCCTCCCTGTGGCAGTTGCAGTTTGTTCGGCACCAGATGTTGTTGGCACACAGGGAGGTGTGGACTGGTTGCTGTTCATCTGGCGGAGGCATTGTAAAATGTCCCTGTGCACCGCCGTCATCTCATGCAGTGCATCCCACTTGGACTCCACGCGGGACATGTGTGAGTCCACACGGGACATGTGTGACTCCACGTGGGACATGTGGGAGTCCAAGCGGGCATGATGGGCAGCCTGCTGCTGTTTAATGTCTCTGAGGAGCCCCACTACCTGGCTGAGCTCTCCGGTGCTGGACTGGTACGCATCAGCTATGCGTACCAGTTGTGGCTCATCATGCACACCAGCAACGTCTGCAAGCAGCGACCTCTGTCTCCCACCCCTCCCACCACCCCTGCTGACATGTGCAGTGTGTGCAGTGGCACGCACAGATAACCCTGGTCCACCTTGGGGGTTGGTGGTGGTGGTGGTGTCCATGGCCCCAGGTTGGTCCAGGCTCACTGTGCTGGTGTTGCTCCTTATTCTGTCCATGTCGGCAGGGATGGTATTCGTGGTGACAGTCGTTGTAGGGGTGGGTGCAGGGGGTGCAGCTGGTGGTCCTGCTGGTGCTGCAGCTGGTGGTCCTGCTGGTGCTGCATGTTGACTTGCACCGGATGTGCCAGGTTGTTCTTCATCGTCCGAGGAGGACAGAGGCTGTACGACGCCAGTGTGCTCGGCATCCTCTTGAGCCTGGGACTGGGACTCCTCAGCGTCTGCTGCTGTGTGCCCATCATCACCTGTTTTTGGGAGACACAATGTATGTCATGTTTCTGCAGGCATCAATGGTTGACACACATTACAGTTGTGACTGTGCCTCTGGGTGCGGGCCTGTACATTGCATTGTCCTGAGTCGTCACAGTCAGGGGTTGATATTGGTGTGGCACATTGTCCTGCATTATTTGGGCATTTCTATGTATTTTCTGGGGTGTGAACATGGTCTGCATTGGTTGTGTTTGGTTGACAGCCGGACCTCCTTCCCACCCACCCAGCCAGTCAGTTATCCCACCATGGAACGTGCTTGCGTTGCAGGGAGTGTAAGTTGTCTCTCAGGATGTCAGTCAGTGGTGTCCTGCTGTTTGTTGGTGCACATTTGCCAGCAGGGCCTTGTGCTCCCCACAGCAGTAGCCAGAGTCAGCCATCTTGTGAGTCCTTCTCCACTCCCTGTGATGTGAGCATGGTTCAGGGTGGTGTTGATGGGACAGTTGTGGGGGTGACCAATATCAGTGACTACGACTCCCATCATTCTATTGCCTCCACCCCCCTTCCCAGCATGCCCATGCTTCCTTCCTTTGACTCTGCTTCCCTGTGGGGTGGGCTGGCTGTGCTGACAGGATGGCTGGGAGTGTTGTCCTGGCAGTTGTTTGGCTAAGAGTCCCAAGAGTGTCCCTGTGCTTCACACAACATAACCCAGGGTGGTGGTTCTTTGTGGGATCTTGTGTTAGGATGGAGGGCATTGCATTCTACCAGGTGGGTACTGTGGAGTTTGTGTTGGGGGTGTGAGGGGAGGTGCTTGTGACTATGGTCAGTGCTGCAAGTCCTCCTTCCCACCCAGCCAGCCAGCCAGTTATCCCACCATGGAACGTGCTTGCATTGCAGGGAGTGTAAGTTGTCTCTCAGGATGTCAGTCAGTGGTGTCCTGCTGTTTGTTGGTGCACATTTGCCAGCAGGGCCTTGTGCTCCCCACAGCAGTAGCCAGTGTCAGCCATCTTGTGAGTCCTTCTCCACTCCCTGTGATGTGAGCATGGTTCAGGGTGGTGTTGATGGGACAGTTGTGGGGGTGAGCTATGTCTGTGACTACGACTCCCATCATGCCATTGTCTCCACCCCACTTCCCAGCATTCCCATACTTACTTGCTTTTGTGTGGAGTTCAGTGTGTGTGGGTGTGAGAGCAATGGCAAGATGGCTGACAGTGGTGTCCTGCTGTTGGTTGGTGTGCAGTACCCAGCATGCCCTTGTGCTCCCCACGACACAGCAACAGTGTCAGACATCTTTGATGGGCCTTTCCACTCTCTGTGGGATGTGCATGCGTGAGTGTGAGCTTGCTGGGCCATGTGGTGGGGGATGTAGAGCTGTGACTACGACTCCCATCATGCTATTGCCTCCTCCCCCTTCCCAGCATGCCCATGCTTCCTTCCTTTTGACTCTGCTTCCCTGTGGGGTGGGCTGGCTGTGCTGACAGGATGGCTGGGAGTGTTGTCCTGGCAGTTGTTTGGCTAAGAGTCCCAAGAGTGTCCCTGTGCTTCACACAACATAACCCAGGGTGGTGGTTCTTTGTGGGATCTTGTGTTAGGATGGAGGGCATTGCATTCTACCAGGTGGGTACTGTGGAGTTTGTGTTGGGGGGTGTGAGGGGAGGTGCTTGTGACTATAGTCAGTGCTGCAAGTCCCCTTCCCACCCAGCCAGCCAGATATCCCACCATGGAACGTGCTTGCATTGCAGGGAGTGTAAGTTGTCTCTCAGGATGTCAGTCAGTGGTGTCCTGCTATTTGTTGGTGCACAGTTGCCAGCAGGGCCTTGTGCTCACCACAGCAGTAGCCAGTGTCAGCCATCTTGTGAGTCCTTCTCCACTTCCTGTGATGTGAGCATGGTTCAGGGTGGTGTTGATGGGACAGTTGTGGGGGTGACCAATATCAGTGACTACGACTCCCATCATGCTATTGCCTCCACCCCCTTCCCAGCATGCCCATGCTTCCTTCCTTTGATTCTGCTTCCCTGTGGGGTGGGGTGGCTGTGCTGACAGGATGGCTGGGAGTGTTGTCCTGGCAGTTGTTTGGCTAAGAGTCCCAAGAGTGTCCCTGTGCTTCACACAACATAACCCAGGGTGGTGGTTCTTTGTGGGATCTTGTGTTAGGATGGGGGCATTGCATTCTACCAGGTGGGTTCTGTGGAGTTTGTGTTGGGGGGTGTGTGAGGGGAGGTGCTTGTGACTATGGTCAGTGCTGCAAGTCCCCCTTCCCACCCAGCCAGCCAGCCAGTTATCCCACCATGGAACGTGCTTGCATTGCAGGGAGTGTAAGTTGTCTCTCAGGATGTCAGTCAGTGGTGTCCTGCTGTTTGTTGGTGCACAGTTGCCAGCAGGGCCTTGTGCTCCCCACAGCAGTAGCCAGTGTCAGCCATCTTGTGAGTCCTTCTCCACTCCCTGTGATGTGCGCATGGTTCATGGTGGTGTTGATGGGACAGTTGTGGGGGGCAATATGTGTGACTGCGACTCCCATGATGCTATTGGCTACACTGACTTGGCCAGCATACACAGAATTCCTTCCTTTGAGTGGTCTTCACTGTGTGTTGGTGTTGTTGTGGTGGCTACATGTCTGGATGTGTTTGTTAGTTCTATTTGTGCCACTGCCTAGCTGTAGTTGTGGTTGTGTTTGTACATGTGTTGGCACAGTTGGATGTGACTTTTTTGATGGCATGTGTTGTGTTTATCTGACTGACATACACATTTTGGGATGATTCTGTTCTGGTTGCTGTGTAATTGCTATGAGTGCATGGTTTGACTCTCCCCTTGACAGTGATGTGTGTGTGTTTTGTGGCAGTATATTGTGTACATTTGTTGTGTACTCACCAGGCTCTGGGATGTCCTCTAGTCAATATACGCTCACTGGCGGAAGGATGGCCCGCACCTTCTCCTCCCAGGGCCTGAGGTATAATGGCTTGGCAGGAGGGCCACTGCCGGTGTGTTGGCTGTTGATGTAGTCTTGCTTCAGCGTTTTCCGTACCCTCCTGCGCACGTCATACCACCTGTTCTGGATGTCGGTCTTTGTGCGCCGACATGGTGATTGTGCGTTCACCCTGTTGATGATCCTCTCCCACATCTTGGTTTTCTGCGACATGGGGGTCTGTTGGACCAATGTGCCAAACAGCTGTGGCTCCACCCTAAGGATCTCGTCTACCATGACTTCCAATTCACTATCTAGGAACTTGTGATTCTTCTTGGGGGGCATGGTGATGGGTGGTGATGGTGGGTGATGTGTGTGTGAGTGTGTGTTTTGCTGGGTGTATGTGAGGTAGGTATTTGTTGGTGTGCTGATGGTGTGTGGCTTGTGTGAGGGATGAGCTGTGGGTGTGTGGTTGCTTTCTCTTGGGTGCTGGCAGTGGAATGGCATTTGCAAAGGCTCATGGTAGTGATTTGTGTCCTTTATATAGGTGGAGTTGTGGGTGTGTCTTTGTTCTCTGTCCCCACCCCCCCACTATTTATTGGCTTGGCAATTGCTTGTTTGGCCTTTTTTTGGGTGATTTTTCCTTTGTGCTGTTTGTGTATGTTGGAAACGTTCTTGTGACCGAGTCGGACCCTGCATTGGTCTCGTACGGTGTTCTCCGTTTCGTTCACGCTGTGTTTGTGCAGTTTTCTATGCTGCGTACGTGTCGGTCGCGGTGTATTGTGTTGCTTCGGCTCGGTTTTGTATGCGTGTCGGTCGTACGGCTTGTCCTCCGTCCGACTCGGTCGTGGTTTTCGCGCCTTGCATCGTACTTTGCGGTTTGGAGTTCGCATGTACGTTTCGGTCGGATTTGTTCCGGGTGCGTGTCGGTCGGTTGGATTCGCGTGTTTTTCCGGCCGGATTGCTGTTTTCCGTGCGGCTCGGTCGGTCGACTTTGTTTCGGTACGTGTCGGTCGGATTTTTCGCGCCTTGCATCGTACTTGGCGTGTCGTGCGCCACGGGTACGTGTCGGTCGGTATTTTTTCCGGATCCGAGTCGGTCGGTGCTTTTTCCGGCCCGAATCGGAATCGACCCCAAAGTTTCTGTGTCTCAGTGAGGAAGAAGGTGTTCGATTTTTAGAAGGCATATGAATTGTAAGTTTCACACACACTCGGCCTTTCCTGAAAATTTGCTATTCAGAATTGCCATCAGTTTTATAATTTCGGCCCGTTTACAAGTATGGGGCTGAATTCTGATATGTGTGGTAACTGCTGTTACCTCACATATCAGAAATCCAAGCTTCATGAATAAATACCATACCCCACCTGCCATTTTCCCCAGGTAAAATTTGGTCGGTTAGACCTGCTGAAATTTACAGAGGGAAAATGCAGTGTAAATTCCGATATATGTTGAATTTGGGACAACACACAAATATTCCATATGTAATTCCCACTTTTACTAGCAATACTGGAGGTAGTTACAGCACTCGGAAATTATCTCACTCCAGAATATAATGATAATCATCTGATCCAGTAAAATACCCCACCTGATTTCATGACATTGATAAGCACAACCTTAATCTCGCTCATATGCCCATGGTCTTAGGCTACCAAAAACGAGCATGTTGGGATGAAGGGCATGTGGCATTCCATTTGATAATACACCTGTCTAGAGTAGACTCAAATGGCCTATGAATACACATCAGAGCCACCACCCGCAAAATTCACAATTTTACGATGCAATTTAGTGTAGTTATGTCTTTCATATTATTCACAAGATTCCAATGCTCGTTGTTGCCCAGTTAAATCTTTTAGAAATCACAGTAATGGTAGAATGTTGAGTGCTCTTGCTGTGTGTTTCCATTTTCAAGCCTTGAGCGGGATAATTGTAAAGTTGACTTTTGATTTTCTTTTGAAGAATTTTGATTGCAGTAAATCCTTGAATTTGCCACAATCTGTATTATCTAGCGAAATGAAAAGAAGTGAAAAATGCTGCCCCTCTGTTACTCGATTTCAGTTATGCTAGTTTTCATAATTACTTGCGCAAACAGTGTGGCACCACATTCTGTTTAGCATAATACCATTTTTTTAATTCGTGCCTTTTTGTACTCCTCAATTGAAGTTTTTAAGACGTCAATCGATAATAAAAAATAAATCTGTAACTTTGAAATAATGATTTCTTTATTGGACATCAGAAAAATACCCATGATTGCTTTGAGCTAGCATGCGATGCATTCACGGTCTCATCCTAAATTTTTAACGGTCTGAAGGAGAGGCAAGGTTATTTAATTTCCAATGTTTTGTAAATGGGTTACATGCATATTATGATAATTCACTATCATGAGAAAAGGCAGATAAGCCTGTTAACATTACAAAGCACTTAGGGCTCGATTCTGATGCGGGTTGGAAAAGCTTCCCGACCGAGGGCCTGATTCTGATGGGGTTAGGAAGGCCTCCTAACGGCATTTGCTCCTTCCAAATCGGATCGGGAACGTGTCTTCCCGACCGAGGGCCCAATTCTGATGCGGTTAGGAACAAATGTTCCCATTGAAGTCAATGGGAGTTCAACCAAATCGTATCTGGAAGCATCCGGATGCATCCTACTCCGCCGGTCGGACTTTCCTGATCCAAGTGGGTCGGACACCATTTCCCAACCGATTCGGTCGGGAAGCTTTTCCAACCCGCATCAGAATCGGACCCTAAGTTGGTAGTGATGAGAAAAGTCAAATTCCAGCTGAAGCTTTGAATATGTGAGCAGGAACAGAGCAAAATAGTTCTGTTCTCTATTTAGTTTTTGACTCAAGAAATGAAAAAGCTGTAAGAATTCACTTGCGAATGAGAATGGCCCGTCAAGGAGGGCACTTTACTAATTCAACAATTTAAGATACATGATGCTTATCCAGCCAAACTAAGCAGTTAGGGATAATTAAGGCCACACACCTCAGAATGTCACTCAAATATATATTTCCAAAAGTGTAAGGAAAGACTGTTGCACACCTCCAAGGTCCGCTGCTTACAGACCATACAATAATACAGACAATACAAAAACAGAGAGACAACACACAAATTAAATTTAACCAACAATAACACATGGTCTTGAGTCTTCGGGTGAAGTTTCAATTTCTTCTTTATTTGCTTCAATCAGACAAACAAGCAGCCAACGCGTTTCTCCCTAAACAGGGCTTCATCAGGGCTATCACAACACCACCAACAGGTATTTATTTGTGGTGTACGTAGTTGCTCAGTAACCGATGAACAACTCAATATAGGTAGTCTTGTGGTTAACTTTTTAGGAGATCCGTAGTAGATATAAAACACACTCAAGTCAAATGGTGATAGGAAGACGTCTCTGGAGACGTCGTCTAAGGGTTAAGTTCCGTGAGGCATTTGCATGGACACTCCACACTCCCCCGCAAATGGGATTCATTTAACGTTGCTTGGACTGATGAGTCTTCACTGAATTATATGTACTGAAACTCAAGCTGAACATGGCATATACAAGCAACGTTTAGGGAGAAACGCGTTGGCTGCTTGTTTGTCTGATTGGAGCAAATAAAGAAGAAATTGAAACTTCACCCTAAGACTCAAGACCATGTGTTATTGTTGGTTAAATTGAATTTGTGTGTTGCCTCTCTGTTTTTGTATTGAAGATACATGGTGCACCTGTGTTCTACTGTTAAGTCACAACATCTAAAATGGAGCCTCCTAGAACACCCATGATGCATTTCTGCATGTTGACAAGAGACAACTTTGGCGGAGGTTTTTTTTTTTTTTGTGGAGTTTTATATAGTGCGAACTAGACCCGAAGGTATCAGAGCACTTTACATGAGCACCAGTTATGTTACAGATGGACGCATTCATTTTTAGGCATGGAGAGATTAAGTGATTTGCCAAGAATCACAGAATGTTGAGGGTCCCTGCCGAGACTTGAACCTGGTTCCCCAGCTCCGAGGTCGACCGTCCTAGCCGTTAGGCCACATTCTCTCCCCAACTTGTTTGCTGTGATCTTGCCTCAAAACTGTCAGGGAGAAATTACATTTATATATAGTAGTCATTTTTATAGTGAGTGATACTTTGTTACTGAACAACCCAGTCACTGTGAGTTGAGCCATTGTTTCAAGCAATTAAGGGACATTTTTAAGAGCACATGATAAACCTATAGTGTCCTGAGGACACAACACTGAGGCACCCTAATGGAGCAGGGGTCTGTGAATCTCAATCCCTTAGTCATCAAAGAGAACCCCCTACAGGTCACATGGACCTTTGATTGTTGACTTGAAGCAAAGCCAGTTAGCAAACACTGTAGCAAATATATTACAAGTGCATACTCATTTAAACAATCATGCAATCTGAATGTGTATATTATGAGGGAAAAAAGCAAAATATACTCACATATAGCAGACAAAATCTCAACCAAGCAGGTTCCATAAAGGAGTTTCCCTATTCTGTACAAAGCATGAAAAGTGGCATGGGGAACTTCTATGAGGAAAGTGTCAGCATCAGATAGACAATGTTTAAGGTGCAGGTGAAAAAGTATGAGTGTTCAAGAGTGAAGCCCAACACTCTAGCAGAGGAAATCTGCAAAGTTGAAAAGAAGACTTCTCTCTGCAAAGTCAGAAAACGGGCCTGCTAAACTAAACTAAGGATCACATAAGTAAAGCATGAAAGAAACTTTCAGAAGGCTGTCCATATCAGTTCCCACCAAACTGAAAAATCAAGAATGATCATCCTCTGGGAGCAGGTAAGCTCTTCAGTTTCCCAGCACCAAACAAAGGAGCAGCCATCTGTCCAACCTTGGATGTAACATCAGTCCAGTCTGCCTGGTGCAAGAGGATGTCTCCCACCATCTCAGTATCTATGTCCGAAGCCAATTTCTCATTAAGTTCCAGCTACCTATCAGTCTAATACAGTAAACAATTAGCCTATTCTAGCTAATGAAGCACACAATAAGACACCTGCAGAGGAGAGAAAAACAGGAAACTGTCAAACCATTTTTAATAAAATGAAACTCAAGTTTCTCAGGCCTAGTTACCCATTAGGCATCAAAATAGCTTCCAATAAATACAGCTACATAAACAAATGCAGTGATTGCATTTAAAGAAAGTATACATTGTTCTATTTAATGTGGATACATTGATTATAGTTGAACTAGAAATACGGATGGCTTCTCCATAAGGCAAATATAATCTTCTACTACACATGGTTAATATAAGGCACACAGATTAATATCATTAAACACACGTTGATTATATATGTTGCTTATAAAGAGGTGGAACACACTATTTTGCTGCTCCACCCCTCTCCAAGAGGGCTACCCTACACTGTGCATGCACCCATCTCCAACAGGTGACCATGCTAATAAAAAATGGCTGGACGCTCATGCTGTAGCTCCAGCTATTTTCTTCACACAGTGTTTGTTTCGTTCTTTGCTCTAATGTGGGCCTGGGCCCACAATGTAGCAACACCAAGGCTGCACAGGGTCACATTTAGCAAGTGCCTCATATCTATTACCCAAGCATCTATTTTGAGTGCTAGTGCACCATACCGACATGCAACATTGCCACCTGATGACTGAGCACATTCTCTAAGACTTGCTCATTGGTCATAGACCCGAAGACACTATCGCATCAGTTAGCGCAAAATGTTCATACGTTGCAGAAACATAGAAACATTACAAAAGAGATGGAGTTTTAACTTTTTTTATATCAATAGTCTCAGACATTCCCAAGATACCCAAATGGTGATGAATCATCTCCAGGTATGTTAGAGTGGGAAGAGGCAAAGTGATATGAAGTTCAAATTCACCCAGTGAATACGGTGGTAACAGACTTGATGGAGGAAACCTTGACAGCCAAGGCTATTGGATTAATTTCCAGCTTAAAAAAATAATATTTGTTCTAGCATCTTCTCAGAATGAGCACCGTGGAACTGCTCGATTCCAGGAAAAGATTTATTCAGCATGGCAATGGATTCGGATATGATCATAAAACATAGGTTCACTTCTTGGCCACATGAAGGGCATTGGAAAAATGTTGATACCCTATTGAACAACAGAAAAAGGCATGAACTGTTAGGACTATGTAATCAGAATCGTGTGTTACACTGAGTCCTGTGCTTTCTTGTCACATTCATTAGTATCATCAGGATAAGTCTTCTACTGCAATTAGGCAACCCTCCTTGTTGTACAATGAAAAATAAAGATCTCACTCCAGTTAGATTAATTACCTTCATTTCTGATCCTGCCGCCTTGTATGCATATCAATAGAGTTTGGAAAAGGCTCAACATTTAAGCAATATTATCCAAATTTGAGGGCACTCCCAGGTCGTTATTGACCAAGGTGGAGTGAAAGTGTCCCTAGGTGAAGCCAAGGCCCCTACTCAGTCTCAGTCAATTACTACCTGGGAGTGTCCTCCATTTTTGATAATATTGTTGTTGGGAATCAAACCTTAGATTTGGGGTTATATTCACAAAATTGTTTCTTAAATGGTGTTTTTTCATAGGACTACTTAGGTAAAAGATCCTAAAAAGCATACCTGTTGGATTTTTCTTTTCTGTGATAAGATTCTGCCATTTGTGTCCGATGAAATACATTGTAGTGAATGCCTGGGTTTGAGGGTCACCAAAAGGAAATAATATAAAGAGTGATAACAGATTTTAGCCACAATACCTGTTGGTGGTATCACAAATTGAAGGTATTGTGGTGCAGTTTAAGGTGATTTTACCCCCGGCAAAAATGCTGCTCCTCTGAGGTGATTTGATGAACCATGAATGTGAGAAAACGGTTTTCTCTCATAGATTTCTCATTGAGGCTATAGAAGGTGCTCCAGAATCTAAAATGAGAACACATTTTCTATAAATTCACAAATATCTTCCTCAGCCATGTGAGAAAGTAATCTGACAGTAAGACATCCACTTCTGACAGCCTGTTAGTTGGTGCCACAGTGTTCTACTGAAGCTGCACCACAGAGTTCTAATGAACAACTAGAGCACTGACATTTTGTATTCATGACAAATGAACAGCAATCCTGAGCCGCATTTTTATTGGAATAGTAGCTGTTGGATTTAAAGTCGTTCCTGAAGAGCAGGCTGAAATAAATTGGCATTGAGATACAAACACCATATTGCTGGAATCAGTGTTGTAGAACTGAAAGTATTCCTATGGAGGAAACAGTTGTAAATAAACAAAATGAGAGGTTTTATTTTGTAATAGAAATTACAAAAAGCCTGAAACGCGTCAAGAAATGCTTCAATTACTGTTGCATGTTCTAAGAGGCAAGATGGCGACCATGTAGTCGGCCGAGTATTGTTCTCCGCCCTATAAGATCTTGTTTCCTTTGCTTGGATGGATCAACTGATTCATGACTGAAATTTAAATAAAGATGGTCTGGGCTACATATAGCCTATTGTTCACAGGACTCACCTGGCGTTTTCCACTGTGCAGGGGACGTCCTATCTGGTGCCTTCCTTATTCCCTTCTCACTATCCTGGACTGCACGTTGCATCTCCCTGTGGGACTCTGCGGGGCGCTGCAATGCCACCAAAGACCGCAAGAAGAGCCAAGACTCGCGGCTCCACGTACCTCCCGAACACATCGAAAGCTGAGAGTGGTTCCCAGCGCTCGGTGGCGCAAAGTGCACAAACACACGAGCACACACCGGAGAAGCTCCGTGGTGAAGCTGCTAAAAAGGCAACTTCGGCAGCCCTCTTTGTGGCGAAATTCTCTGCAAAAAACCCAGTTCTACTGGATACTAGCTGTGCCATGATGCAGCGCCCCCTGGATATGAAATCATCAGCTGGTACAGCATCGGAGGTGAGTGACTTGGTTGGGGCTAATCCAAATGATATTGGCGGACTCCTGTGGCTGAAGGGGGTACATCAAAAACAGTACCGGAAGGAATGTCAAGTCCCCCCGGAACCCCTCACCGCTCCATTTAAATATGTGACAATCGAGGGGGGCAATGCTGACTCTAGTACAGCTGAGGCTTTGCCTTTGAAGAAAGCAAATAAGGTGATGCAGATTCCTAAGTGTGGGTATCACCAAGGTCAGCGCTGGAATGAATTGGTCGATACCCTGGGGGGAGGGAATGAGGTAGACTCTTGGGATAAATTCTTCTCTTTATCTGACCCCTCCAACTCGTCCAGCGATGAAGAGCCCCATGTGCTCAAGCGGAGTTCAGGAGGTCATTCGCTCAGGAGTGGATGGAGCGAATCAAGTAGCCTGCACATAGAAGATGATCAGATCTCAGTGGAGGATCATGCCTCTTGCAAGGTTCACAAAAAGGGTCAATTTGGCACGAGGGAGTCGCATGAAGGCACAGGTGCCCTATCTTGGGACTATTCCTTTTCTCTGGTATTTGATACTCCTGGGGAGCACCCCCTGAGGTGACTCAGACCTGTCCGGCTGCTCAAGGTAGGGTCGAAGAAGTTTCGCTTAATGAAATACATCAAAGCATAATGGAACACCGGGAAGAGACCAAGGAACTCAAACAGCCTGCCATAAAATGCAGAGCGCTTTTCATCATGTGGCTAAATGATGCTCAGAATTTGCTGTACAGATCGGGGAGGTAGAGAATCGCATTTCTACATTGGAAGATGAGTTGACAGCACAAAGAACAGCAACCTTAGATCTCAAAAGGAAGATACTCAATGGAAACTGGCTGATTTGGAGAACCATCTGCGATGAAATAATCTCAGGATACTTGGGATTCCGGAGGGAGTTGAAGGCTCAGATAATCACAAATTTGTTGTGGAACTCTTCACAGAAGCCTTCCCTGAGTTAACCCAATGGACCTGGGACCGTGAAGTACAGAGGACTCATCGCTTTCCATTTAAAATGTATGTCTGCCCAGGCCAAGAGGCTCCAAGACCTAGGGCAGTGTTAATCTCTCTGAATAATTTTTTGGTGCGCCAAGCCCTGTATGTTCTGGGACGGCTAGACAGGAAAAGGTCCGGGAAGGGGCATGAATTTTTCGTTAGGCCGGACTACTGTCAAATGACTGTAGAGAAAAGATGGCAACTCATACAGTTAATTCCAATGTTTCAGAATAAGGGGGCTCAGGTATTTGTACTCAATCCTGTGAAGCTAAAGGTCATTTATAAGGATAAAGCCCACTTTTTTACTTCTGAAACAAAAGCTAAAGATTTTTTGAGGAATATAGATTCCTAGATATCTACTGGAATACATCTGTTAATTTGTCCATAATATAGGGCTGAACAATTTATACATTTATCACATTTTCTTTTAGATAAGCACTGCAGTTTTCAAATATTCGGGGTCTGGTCGGGGGGAGGTGCGATTTCATCACAATGGACCTTAGCGCTCCTAAAGCCTCTAAGGCTGGGTGTGGGATGAAGGGCCCCATAGTGTGGGAGAGAGAGGGATGGAGTCATGGTGTGGGTTGGGCTGGGTGGAGGGGGCATGTTGGGCTGGAGAGAGGGCTGTGGGAAAGCGTTCTGGGGAAAAAACAAGCCATTTTGTCAATAGGAGCAAGCAAGAGAATAGTACATTGATGTGCAAACTAGTAATCATAGATATGATGATGTGCTCATCCTGGGTCAAGTGTTGTCAATTTTCTACTTCAAATGAAGAAGGAGGGGGATGTCTCTGTGTAACAAATGGATATGCAATGATTCCACAAAGACTTCGCCTCTGCTCTATCAACATATGTGGGCTCAATGACAGGGGTAAACGGCATAGAGTAGCTCTGGAACAAGGGTCAATGCAGCCTGAATCATTTGTATTCAAGAAACTCACATCCCATGGGGTAAGCGTAGGGTGTTAACTGAATTAGGTTATACTCTGCTAGCTTGTACACAGCAGAGTACCTCGATTTGAGGGGTTGCTATTCCTACTGTAAATGCTATTTGTACAGGGGGTAGGACGTTATAAGATAAGTATGGTTGCTAGGTGATCGTTAAATGCTGCATTGGTGTAACCACATTTTCACCATGTTCTGTATATGGCTAAAATACTTTTGAGGCGCAGATTTTGGATTTTCTTAATGTTGAGCTTGCATCTTGCCGACGCCCTTGATTTTTTGTGAGGATCTGAATATTCCTCTTGAGGCGTCACATACTCAAATGACAGGGGGTAACTATACTGGAAGGATCTATTATGCACTGGCTCCATCTGGAAAATAAAGAACATCATATGGATATTAACGTCTCCCAAAAATCAAATCCAAATAACAAAACCCAAGGTACACAACCGGATGGTATAACTATAAGCAAAATGACCACTTCACGTGCTCTTGAACACCCTACGGAACTGCAAACTATAAAGTCGGATATAACTGACTTAGAGCTTTGGCATCAATTTGATAATGCACACGGATCTCAAGTCGAAGTATTAAGCCATGAACAAAAGGAACATCCGGAAATTAATATAGAGCGGACACTAGTGACCGAAATGGACAACCGAAGTAAGAGCAGTACCCACCAAGGAAAACTCAAATCAAGTCAAATAAACACACTTGTTCCTACACTAACAACAGTTTATAAGGAGCCTTCATTCCAAGAAGACTACAGACCTATAGTAGCCCTAAATACAAATAATAGGGCCAAGAAGTCCATCCAAACGAGTACTGACGACTATAAGCTCAGGAGCAATGTACAGCCACAGGCAATAAGCACTAATCTATTCCGGGATGATGCGGATATCTGGGGGAAACCAATCCCAAACATCATAGAGGCTCCTGATGCCCAGGAGGTAACATCTCTACAAAAAGTTCCCTCCGAAGAACAAACAAAAGATTTAGAAAATCTAAAAATACTGTTATACCCCGAATACATATCGCAGGGGCAGTGGGATATCCTCAATAGAGGAAATCTCCTGAATCTTTGTGCAAATATCCCAGGCCTAGAAAATATAAAAACGACGACCATCGACAGTGTTGCTTTTTCTGCTCCAGGCCCAAACGAGATAAATGAGACAACAGAGATAGCTTTCACTAATTCAGGCATGGCCTATGCCCTAAGGGGAAATAAAAAGCAATTGGACAATTGGGGCATAAAAATCAAGACCCCGTCTATCACAAAATATCCAATGATCCTGAAAAGCAGAGTGCCGAATGCACTACTGGGTATTCAAGAAGTAGATGACCAGGAAACAATGAATATAAAGGATTCAAGTCGCCCAGCAACAGGGTCTATCCTGCATGGCACCAAAGGTCAATTCAAATCACAACATGCGCAGAAGGGGGCAAACGGCTCGGTTCGACTAAGGGGAACAACAGCAAAGATTGGTCCTGGCTACCACGGGCCTTAAACCCCAGTCCCTAACAACGTGATGGCTTCCTCTAATAAGCTAAACTCAGCCCTCAATTTGAAAATCTGCTCTTGGAATATCAGGGGCCTCACGAACGACGAAGACAAAAGGGACGCAATACAACATCTTCAGAGCTATGACATCATCGCTGTCCAGGAAACCTGGGCTCTGTCCTCATCTCCCTGGCTAGACTATACAGTTTATTAATCACATGCCATAGCATCACAAGTAGGTGGGCATGCCTCGGTGGAGTAGCTATCTACATTAAAAACAATCTGGCCGTACAGGTAACATTGATAAGCGAGGGAAACGGAGATTACGTTTTCATTAAAGCAAAGTGGAAACAAATAGTCCAGCGAGCTCAGACTGATCAAACCATGATTCTTGGCTGTATATACCTCCATCCCTCTAAATGCAAACAAGAAGAATCACTAAGCAGAATGCTACCAACAATAAGTGAACTTCACTCCCAGTGCCCAGATGGCTTATGGATGTTAATGGGAGACTTTAATGCTAACTTAATGGCCTCTGATCTAAATTCTTCCCTAGTAGCCCTGGATGATTCCGCCTGGGGCATCCCAGATATAATCGGCCAGTTCCAACGGAAAGACAATCACGGCCTCAAACTCTCAGCCTTCCTTAATCATTTGGGTCTCCGGAATCTAAATGGCAGAGCTGCCACTGACTCCCCTGCAGCCTACACCCATCTCTCAAACTATAGATTGGCTACATTAGACTATGCCTGGATTTCGATCGCCCACTTCCATGTAATTCAGGATTTCTTGGTAACACCTACCGTGGCAAGTGACCACGCGATAATCTCCTGTGGCATTATAGCCCCGCAATGTCGCCGACCTAGAATTAAACTCATCGGCGAGGAGGAAAATAACTGATAAATAAAATTAGGTGGATAACAGAGCACCAAGAAAAAAATCAGCCTAGAAGTGGAATCTTTGTTGAATAAAGCAATCCCGGATAACAGCAAATCGCTTTCAAGCAATTCATGGGAACTCCTTTTGGAAGACACAAGGGATAAATTAACAACACTGTCAAACTCAAGGTCCACCCAACCCCTCAGAATAAATGATTGTCTTGTGAAACAAAAGCTGCTAATGCAATCATTAAAACGAAAACTAAATAATCTTCTGCGTAAAACTACAAAGGAGGTGTCGGGACATACATCCCTTAAAGTCAAGTGTAAAGACATCCGCCGTGAATATAGAAAAGCGAGATTTCCGTACACCAGAATGATGGAAGAAAACCACTGGAGTAAAGCTCATGAGATCATAAAATCACGAGACCAGAAGCGCATCTGGAACTGGATGAATAAGTGCTGAAGGCCCTCCTGCTGCCCTATAACTACAAATATTTCACCTACAATCTGGGAAAACTATATTGAAATACTCTATGTGGAGACATCCAGTCATATTGGTATAACTCCCCCCATGAGGTATTTTAACAACAAGTATTTGAGTCCGGAGTCGCTGGCCCAATCTAGCGGCCAAAAGGAAATTACATCAGGTGAAGTCCTGCATCTTATTAAAAAAATGCACTCTGGAGGGGCTCCAGGCCCCAATGGAATCCCCCCATGGTTTTCAAAGGGATGGCGGATAAGTGGGCTAAAATCATGGTGCCTCTATTCCAGGAGTTTAGGTTAGGAAGAAGTATCCCGGAGTCGTGGAGGGGATCCCTGCTTGTTCCGATACATAAAAAAGGCTCAAGATCCACCCCAGGAAACTATAGAATGATCGCGCTCCTAGGTGGGGACGGGAAGTGCTATGCTAGCATTCTGCTGTAAGAGCAGACGGCTTGGGCTGAAAAGTGCAATCTGATCCCTTACATGCAAACAGGGTTCCAAATGGGTTCACACATTGAAGACAATTTGATTTGCATTTCCAACATGATTGAAACAACACTGGCAAGAAAAGGCAGGGCCCTGTACCTTGCTTACATTGACTTTCAAACTGCTGTTGACAGTGTTTCCCATCAGCGATTATGGATGAAATTAAAAAATTGGGGCATTGATAACACACTACTAACAGCACTGATTGCCCTATATTCAGACACCTGGGTTAAGATCAGAGTTACAACCACTTGTTCTACCACCAAAAACATTCATACTAATAAGGGCTTAAAGCAAGGTTGTCTGTTGGCCCCAATGCTTTTCAATCTATATCTGGTGGATTTGCTGGAATGATTGGCTGTAGCACGAGCATTTCCCCCCAAAATAGCCGGAACCAAAATCCAATAACTCCAATATGCGGACGATACGATATTGCTCGACCAAACCCAGATTGGTAGGCAGCGGCTGCTAACGGTATTATCGCTATATTGCAGAGAGAACAATCTAAAACTGAATACAGCAAAAACAAAGGCAATGATAATTTCACGACAATCAAAAAGGAAGGGTGTATGGAACATCGAAGGTAAACCCTTTGAGATTGGGACCACCTATAAGTATTTAGGTGTGTGGATCGATCACAAAGGACGGACCGCTGCCCACATTACTGCTATGCAAGGTACAGCTCAATCTTTGGAAGGCATTTTTTGCAGAGCAAAGAAAACCATGAGCTCCCCTGATCTTACTCCCCTAATTCGATTAATGGGGGCAAAATTTCTACCATCAGTTGCCCATGGAGCAATAGCCTTCAAAGATAAGATGACTACATGGCTGGATAGAGCACAGTCGGCCTGTTTCCGTAAAGTTTTTTTCTTGCCGACTGCCACTGCTCATGCTCAAATTTGGAGAGAATTCAATCTTTCTTCCCAAAAATGGATCCTGAAGGCGCAATTTATTGCATATTGTCTAAAGGCTAAACAAGCTCGGGAAAACACCTTGAAACGACATATTTGGACAATGATAAACACCCAAGGGTCCACATGGTATGAAAATCTAGCTCATTGTGTTGAGGTATTGGATGCAAAGGAAATATGGTCAGCCTCAATATCCACACCAGCGGCCTCAAGACTTTTAACAAAACAGGCGAAGTTACTGTCTGCCGACTGCGATATGCAAACACTAAAAAATTTAAAGCATGGAAGCTGGGCCTCGACCCTCTATGCCAATGTGTCCTTGCCATATTACCTGTCCTCTCCTCTAAAACCAATGCTAAAGCGGCAACTAATGAGGTTGCGGTTCGGCCTGATCCCACTGTTGGCATACAAATACGGGCAAGGGTATAAAGAGTCTGTAGCTACCAAGTGCAGAGCCTGTGGAGCAGCAGAGGAATCACTAATTCAGATAATGTGCATTTGCGAGAAATTGCGTCCACTGAGAATATACTGGCTCCGCCCAATTTGGCGTATTTTAAATATACGAACATGTCACGCCGCTTTAGTTGAGTGCATGAAAGGTGAATCAGCGCAGCTGGCGGCCCGGTTCTTGAAATATTTGATGGTGATAAGGGCTTCTCTGGACTCCCCCATCATATAGAACTTTAACTTGTAAAGCTGGGACATCTTATGCACTCCTTTAAGGTTTTTATGTTTATAGCAACCAAAATGGGGTTTCCATTTTCTTAATTTTTGCATAATTTATTGAAACAACCTGTCTTTTTATCTTGTTCAATAAGGGAACAAAAATGTTATATTGTGTATTTATATGTGGTCTCATTGCAATGGTTTTAATTAATTGTGCAATAAAAGTATCTATCTATCTATCAAGGTTTATAGGGCATTGCGTTGATTAATTTTAGATCATGGTTTAATAGATGTATGGATGAAATACAAGTACCCTGACCATGGTTTTACCTTCTACTCCTTCCCCTACAATAAGCTGGTCAGACTAGACTACTTTGTATATCCTTGACCCATGTGGCTGGGGTTAGGATTAAGTCTGTCCTGAGAGTCTCCTCTGATCACAGCTCTCTGATACTAGAGATTCCACTGCCCAGATTTATTAGACCTCGAGGCTCCTTTATCTTTGATAGAAAGCTTTTGCTAGATCTAACCTTTGTCAGTCACATTAGAATCTGGCTGGAACAATTTATGCAAATTAATCGTAACACAGCTGCCCGTCCAATAGTTTGGGATGCTTTAAAAGCATGAATTAGGGGGGAGGCTCTTAGTTTTGGGCTATTTCTGCAGAAACAGAAAAAGAATGCTATTCAGGGACTATATGAGGATCTCAGGAAGGCTGAGGTTAAGCTTACACAGAGATTACAGCATAACCAGGATATTTGCAAGGCACAGATAGCGCTTACAGTGTGTAAGGCTAAAATAAACCAGCATTGGAGTTTGGAGGTCGCTAGGAAATATTTGCTGTATAAAAAGGAATGTTATGAATACAGTGAGACTACAGGCAAATTCTTGGCTAGACGGATTAGGCAAAAAGAGGTTGGAAGGAGTATTGCTACTATTAAGGATTGGTCTGGTAGATTAGTGGAAACACCATCCGAGATTCTGACTGTCTTTAAGGATTTTTATGAAGAGCTATACACAGAGGCACCAATAACTTTTAATTGGGGCTATGAGGGATTACTTCCAGACTTACATAGAAGTAAGCTCAGTAGAGAAGATCAAGCTCTCCTCGACACCCTTATTACTTTGGAGGAGATACAGGAGGCGATTAGCTTATTGGCAATTGGCAAGGCAGCCGGCCCGACAAGCTTTCTCTGGAGTTCTATAAAACCTTATTCTCTGAACAATGCAGTGACATGCTGACCACTTTCTAAGCTGCACAACAGGTTCAGGCTCCTTCTTCCTGGGAATCAGTGAACATTGTTATTTTTAGAAAGCGGGATAAACCACCTACGCTGCCAGGGTTATATAGACCCACATCCTTATTGAATTGTGATGGTAAAATCTATGCAACGATTTTGGCAAGTCATCTAGCCAGGGTTATTACTACCCTAGTATCACACAGACAACATGGTTTCATCCCTGGAAGAGGCACGGTCAATCATATAAGACAGGTTGTTACATTATTTGATCTGGCTAAAGTACAGCAAGCACCGCTTGGTTTGATCTTACTTGATGCCGAGAAGGCATTTGACCATGTTTCTTGGGATTTTCTTTGGGGAGTAATGCAATGGCAAGGATTCGAAGAGGGTTTTATAGTGGCTGTAAGGGCTATGTATGGAACACCCACCGCCAAAATCTGTGCCATGGGTCTTGAATCAGATGAGTTACCTATTTCCAGAGGTACAAGACAGGGGTGTCCCTGCTCACCCCTACTTTTTGCTTTGTACATTGATCCATTTTTAACCATGCTTGAACGTGACATGGTTATTAAATCTATTTTCCAGAGACAGGAAGAGTTTAGGGTGTTCGCGTATGCAGACGATATAGTCATCGTCACTCCAGTACCGGCAGTGGTAGTGGTGAAATTGAGAAGGTAGCTAAACAGTCTGGACTGCTCTCTGGATATACGTTAAATGCAGCCAAAACCCAGTTTATTTGTACTGAGCAGGCAGCTTTTAATGATCCAAGGGTTGTGGATGAAGCAGTATACTTAGGGATTAAAATTAGATCTTGGTTGGGCCAATAGGTAGAGGTAAACTGGTTCACACTTCTGGGGGAGATTTAAAGCGAGCTTGATAAAGCTGAATGCTTGCACCTCTCACTTGTGGAAAGATATAATGTCTTAAAAATTAACATTTTGCCAAAAGTACTATACTTTTTCCGAGCTGTGTCTTTGGTGCTTGTTAGACCTGGCATCCTTGGCGTGGGTCTCCCTTCCATTTTTTCGTAATGGCAGACCCTGAGGGGGATGCCCTGGAGCCTACAGGGGAACAGGTAGCTGAACTGGGGGACCTACCTGAGCTGACCCATTGGCAGCAAGAAGGAGGACCCTCCAGGGAAGAGTTCTGCGAGGAGCAGAACGCATGCCCCTCTCTCGTGGGTCTGAGGCAACAGGCCACAGACCAAGCAGCAGGTGATCAGTCTGGATCACATTGGATTTACTAGGAGAATGGTCTCCTGTATTCAGAGCCTAAGGTTGCTGAGCCTGGGTCAGCCCGTGTGCTGGTGGTACCCCAGCGCTTCAGAGCCTTCCTACTGGGGTTGGCTCATGATGTACCGTTAGCAGGACATCTGGGGCAGGACAAGACCTTTGACAGGCTTGTTACCCATTTCTATTGGCCCCAGATGCGCAGGAGTGCCGCCACTCACTGCAGGACATGCCAGACTTGCCAGGCAAGTGGAAAGAGTGGGAGGACGCACAAGGCTCCTCTCCAGCCATTCCCTGTGGTCAGCACCCCCTTTGAACGGGTGGGTATTGACATTGTGGGGCCACTGGACCCCAAGACAGCCATGGGCAACAGGTTTATCCTGGTCTTGGTGGACCATGCCACCCGGTACCCTGAAGCCATCCTCTGAGGACAGTGACGGCCCCCGTGGTGGGACGGGCACTGATGGGAATTTTCTCACGTGTGGGATTCCCTCAAGAGGTGGTGTCTGACAGAGGTACCAACTTCGTGTCCAAGTACATGAAGTCCCTATGGCAGGAGTGCGGTGTAACTTACAAATTCACCACTCCTTACCACCCTCAAGGAAATGGGCTGGTAGAGAGATTCAACCGGACCCTCAAGGGCATGATTATGGGTCTGGAAGAACCCATGAGGCGTAAATGGGACGTCCTCTTACCATGCCTGTTGTTTGCATACCGGGAGGTGCCACAGAAGTCTCTAGGGTTCAGTCCCTTTGAGCTCCTCTATGGACACCCGGTGCGAGGACCTCTGAGTTTGGTCAAGGAAGGCTGGGAGCAATCTCCCAGGAAACCTCCCCAGGATGTATACAGTTACATGCTGGCCTTCAGGAACCAGACTAGGCGTTTCAGAGAACTTGCTGAGGAAAATCTGGAAGCCAGCCAGGAGGAGATGAAGCGGTGGTACGACCAGAATGCCACTCTGGTAGAGCTTCAGCCTGGTCAGAAAGTGTGGGTCATGGCCCCTGTGGAGCCTTGTGCGCTCCAGGACAGGTGGACCGGCCCTTTTACGGTGGTGGAGCGCAAGAGTCCAGTTACCTATTTGGTGGACTTGCAGTCTCCCAGGAACCCCTTGCGGGTCCTGCATGTGAACCGCCTGAAGCCCCACTTGGAGAGATCCCAAGTGAGCATGCTCTTAGCTACAGAGGATGGAATGGAGGAGGAGACCGAGCCTCTTCCTGACCTCCTGTCAGCCCGAGAGCAAGATGGATCAGTGGAGGGAGTAAACCTCTCTACCTCCCTGACACCTGAGCAGCAGGGTGACTGTCGCCAACTGTTGGGACAGTTCCCTGACCTGTTCTCCCTGGTTCCCAGTGTCACTCATTGGTGCGTCCATGATGTGGACACTGGGGACAGTCTTCCTGTGAAGCACAAGGCTTACAGGGTGACTGACAGGGTCAGAGCCTGCATCAAGGAGGAGGTCTCCAAGATGTTTGCGCTAGGGGTGATTGAGTCCTCTAACAGCCCTTGGGCCAGCCCAGTGGTCTTGGTTCCAAAGGCTGCCGCGCTTGGTGCCACACCAGAACTCCGGTTCTGTGTGGACTACAGGGGACTCAATTCCGTCACCAGGACTGACGCCCACCCCATCCCCAGAGCTGATGAGCTCATAGATCGGTTAGGGGCTGCGCGGTACCTCAGCACGTTTGACTTAACGTCTGGGTACTGGCAGATCGCCTTGACTGATGGGGCAAAAGAGAGGTCAGCATTCTCCACACCAGATGGGCACTACCAGTTCCGGGTGATGCCCTTTGGGATGAAGAATGCCCCTGCCACCTTTCAGAGGTTGGTCAACCAGGTGTTGGTTGGACTGGAGGATTTCAGTGCCGCCTACCTGGATGACATCGCAGTGTTCAGTGCCAGTTGGGAAGAACATCTGCGTCACCTCTGGGAAGTGTTGATGGCGCTGCGGAGGGCAGGCCTCACAATCAAGGCGAGTAAGTGCCAGATTGGGCAGGGTTCTGTGGTGTACTTGGGACACCAGGTTGGGAGCGGCCAGGTGGCGCCCCTCCAACCGAAAATTGATACCATTCTGGCTTGGGAGCCCCCCAAGACCCAGACAGAGGTGAGAGCCTTCCTAGGACTCACCGGGTATTACCGGAGATTCGTCAAGGGGTATGGCAGCATTGTTGCCCCCTTGACAGAGCTGACTTCCAAGAAGCAGCCCAGAAAAGTGATTTGGACTGACGCCTGTCAAAAAGCTTTGACACCTTGAAGACTGCCATGTGCACGGCGCCTGTGCTCCAGGCACCCAACTTCTCCAATGAGTTCATTGTTCAGACCGACGCTTCAGAGCATGGTGTAGGGGCTGTTCTATCACAGATCAATGAGGAGGGCCTAGACCAACCTGTAGCCTTCATCAGTAGGAGGTTACTTCCCGGGAACAGAGATGGAGTGCTATTGAGCGTGAGGCATTTGCTGTGGTCTGGGCTCTGAAGAAGCTGAGACCATACCTGTTTGGGACTCACTTCCGGGTTCAGACAGACCACAGGCCCCTCAGGTGGTTGATGCAGATGAGGGGTGAGAATCCAAAGCTGTTGAGGTGGTCCATTTCCCTACAGGGGATGGACTTTACGGTGGAACACCGCCCTGGTACAGAACACGCCAATGCTGATGGACTGTCCAGATTTTTCCGCCTTAGCGATGAGAACTCCCTAGGGGTAGGATAGTTCTCCCCACATTTCAGCTGGAGGGGACACGTGTTAGACCTGGCATCCTTGGCGTGGGTCTCCCTTCCATTTTTCGTAATGCCTCCACTGTTGCCGATATGTTTTTGCTGGACTAGATGTTCATGGGCACTTTGCCGCTGCTAATCAGTGCCAAAGTGCAAGTGCTCCCTATCGTGAATTGATGTATGTATTAGTGACTCCATGATTGGATGATTGGTTTACTTGTCAGTCCCTAGTACCGTGCACTGAGTGTGCCCAGGGCTTGTAAATCCAATGCTGCTGGTGGGCTTGCAGCACGCAGAATCAGCCTGTAAAGTGTGTCTCAGGCCTGCCATTGCAGAGCCTGTGTGCAGCCTAGGGCTGCCATGTCGACTTGGTGAGTGCACCCACTTACCAGTCCCTAAACCTTCCCTTTACTGCATGTTGGTCACCCCTAAAGTAGGCCCTAGGGCAGGTTGCATTGTAAGTATAAGGTAGGACATGCCCTGGTGTGTGTGGCATGTCCTAATAGTGAATTACAGCCATTTTCGTTTTTCACTATTGCAAGGCTACCTGCTCCCCATAGGCCAGAATGGGCAGACTGACTATTACACCTTATAGTCAGAACTGACCCAGGGAACATGGTAGAAAAACGAATTTAGTATGCCTGAACTCAGGATGATAAAATACATCTTTTAGTGAAGTTGGTTTTAACATTCTGTGTTTGAAAATACCACTTTTAGAAAGTGGGTATTTTCTTGCCTAACTATCCAAGCCTGCCTCTGCTAGGTTGTGTATTCCTTGTCTGGAGATTGAGTGACAGGGGCTGGGGGTGGCTACAGGAGACAGGGTGAGTCAGCACAGGGCTGAATAGAAAGATCTGCATCCAGAGTGGAGGGAGGAGTTGCACCTGGGTCTGAATAGGGCTGTGCCTGCCTTCCACAATGCTGGCTCCACCTCCTGCCGGGCGGCTGAGCACTCTGCCCCACATTCTGAAAGGAAAGAAGGAGTCAGAAAAACAAAGTGCTCCAGGACTGACCAGAACTGGTTTTGGGCTAGGCAGAGGCCTCTCTGCCTTCAGAGAACAAAGAGAAACTGTGTATAAAAAGGGGACCCAGACCCCTAGGAAATTAGATCACTTTTGGGAACAAGAAGAAACCTTTGCTGAGGAGCGGAACCAAGAAGAAACTGAGGAGAGACTATTCCTAAGCCTGAAGTGCTGCTTGGGGGATTGGCCTGCAGTGGTTTGCCTGACTGCCAAAGAAAGGAGAAAGGAACTTTTGCTTTGCTGTGACTTTCATCAACTTGTGAAGGATCTCCAAGGGCTTGGAAGAGAGCTTGCCCCCTGACCGAAGTCCCAGGACCATTGGACTTCACCCCTTTGTGAATTGCTGCTGGAAACTCTGTTTCAGTGGCTACAGAGGTAGGGAGCTGTGACCGACTCTCACGACCGACTCAGTGTCCTGTAAGCACCGCATCGAAGCACCGTCTCGCCCTGCAACGCACGGCCCTGGTCTCACCGACTCCGTCAACGAGCCGCTGCCTGCACCGCATCGAGGGACAACGCGTCCTGCAACGCTTTGCTACGCCGAATCGAACTGGTCCGACCGACACGGTCACTGCTGCTGAGTTCGTCCTGTGACCGCACCGGAGTTGTGCACCGCTCGCACGCTTTGCGACGCACCGCCCGACTCGCACCGCTGTCCGGACTGGATCGACGCCAGCTCCTGAATCCGGCTCCGTCGCCGCACCGCAACCTGCCAGCACCGCATCGTAGCACCGTCTCGCCCTGCAACGCACGGACCTGGTCTCACCGACTCCGTCTCGACGACGTCAACGAGCCGCTGCCTGCACCGCATCGAGGGACAACGCGTCCTGCAACGCTTCCATTTTTGCATCGCGACCGCGATGAACAGCCATCCGGCTCGCACGCCTGTGCCTGCTGCTTCAAGTAAAAGGTACTGTGACCGAGTCTGTCTACGCTGTGTTGGCCCGTCTCGACGCGGTCAGCTGGATTTGTTAGACTCTGTTTGTTCTCGACATCGCCGTAGCCGGAGGAGGCTACCGACTCGCACAGAACCTTGAATTAAGCCTTTTTGATCAGAACTAAGCACTCTTGACAGTATTGTGGATTATTTTTGTCGTTTATGGTCTTGTGATAAATCTATATAAAGTATACCTATTTTTATAAATATATAACCTGTGTGGTGTCCATTTGTAGTGTTGTCACTTGATTACTGTATGTGTTCACAAATGCTTTACACACTGCCTCTGAACTAAGCCTGTCTGCTCGTGCCAAGCTACCAAGAGGGTGAGCAGGGGTTCTTTCAGGAGTGTACCTACTTTCCCTGACTAGACTCAAGGGTCCCTATTTGGACAAAGGTACCTACCTCTGCCAACTAGAGACCCCCAAATCTAACAGTGCTCAATAAAATTCAGCTCCAAAAACTACAAGCACTATGCTCCAGTTTTATCTGGAGCCAGAAGAACCCTGGGAGGGCAATGAAATATATGACCCTCCCCAAAAGTCGGGGGGGTTTGGCAATACCCAACTTTATATTTTTCTGTTGGGCCTGTCTTTTACAAAACATGACCATTCTGATAACAGGCAAGGATATCACAAATAATGTTGAGGCGCCATTCATTTATCAAATGCTAATGGGCTCAGAAGCAAAGGAATGCTTGCTTAAGAACGTGGAACCTAGTTATTATTAAAATAAAACTAGATTTAAGGTCTTGATAGCTGCCTATAAAATTTGGAAACAGGTTAGACGTTGTCTTCAGCTTGGTACGATTTGTTATTATACACCGACATGAGCTTCACTAATATTACCCTCCATTTTTGGGAATTCAGTAATGGAAATATGGAGGCTAAAGGGAATAAGTAAAATAGGAAATTTTTACACTGATTCTCAGATTAGCTCTTTTTTATAATTACAAAAAAATTCTCGCTGTTAAAGACAGATTTTTAGTTTCTACAGTTACAAGACTTTTTGATGCTGAAGGACAGAAAAAGTTCTTGAGCATGATGACAAAGAATTCTTTAATTGAGGCAATCAGTAGGAGAAATAGAATCAGTGTCTTATATGGTTGGCTCCTTGAGACTCAATCGGATAATTTGGATATTCAGAATCATAAGTGGAACACAAGACTTAGTCAAGGGGGAGTATCATTGCAGGACTCTATTGAAATGGCAGAGAAGGTTTTACTCTCATCCAATCTTCGGGCACAGCACTACAAAACTATCTTTGATCTGTACTATACTCCAGCAAAAATATCAAAATGGGAAGGGTTAGCTGATGGTAAATGTATGTGCTGTGGGGCTGAACAGGTGGAGATTCTTCATGTGCCCCAAGTTAAGACAGTTAATAGGGAAGGTGGAACAATTCCTGACTGACATTATTGGTACATCCGTTACCTTTACACCCCTAATGATGTTGCTTGGAATAATTGATGAGACTCAGACTAATCGTGTGTTGAGGAAAGGAGGGTATTTGATTTTTGTGGCAACTGCAGTGGCCGGATTATGTATTCCTTCAAATTGGGTGAATATCGAGCCCCCGTCCTATGAAATGTGAAAAGCTAGACTTTGGGCAATTTATAACTTGGAGTCTAGTCTCTATATCCTTAAAGGTCATAGGAACCGCCGACTTGGGGAAAAAATTTGGGGGAAGGTGGCCGAATGGATAAATTCGTAAATTGTGTGTCCACTTTTCTTCTACCTTTTAAAAAAAAAGAAATTACAAACATCTGCTTAGCAGTTTTTGAAACTGAATTATGCTATCAAATTCAGGCTTTTCATGTTGGGTAAACAACTTCTGTTCCACAAGCAAAAACCTGTCACTTTCATTAAGAAAAACACCAGATTTGTCCTGAAAAAATGTTTTTAATTGGCCCCCGGTTGGCCCCAAAAATCAGCTTGCCCTTTTCCTCAAGTACTCTCACTCTCATGTGCTACTGACACACAGTGACAGATTCTTACTTTCATGCCCATTTATCATCATAAAATACCAAGGACGTCCATCAAATCACTGGGATCCCCACCACCATGATCAAAGAGATAGCAAAAATTACATCAAGTTTCTGCGCACTTTATAAAAAATGGGGATAATTTTGACAGGCCCTATCTTATATCACTTGTAGCTGCAAATATGCCAAGAATACCCACAATATCTAACACATTGGCTTCAATATACTATTGTCACCATTGTGTTAGGGACAGCTACAGTGAATGCTCTCGGTATGGCAAAGGTGGGCACCATTTGGCCAGAGCTACTATTATGAGAATGATAGATACACATATGTCAAGGATGTCCAGCCTCAGTATGCCAAGGAAGTCACCTTTATTTGAGGCATATTTACATTATGTTTAACATGCATCAATTTTCAAAGGATGCTCATGATGACGGAAGGGCCATCATTATTCCAGGTACAACCAGAATTATTCTTGTGTACCCATATATCTAGGAGGGAACCCTTATGCAAAGGCCACTATAATAATCTAAGGTTGGGGCATTTTATTACAGGTCCACTGTTTTGCCCGAAGAGCTACAGTTATACCGTGAGTTTATTATACACTGAATATACCAGATAGGGCAAAGATGTGCACAATTAGAACAGGGCTACCATTATGCCAGGGGTATCTACACATCTGTCTAGTGTGCCCACAATATACCAAGGATGGCCACTAAACACAGTTATATTCAGAATGTTCCCAATATACAACGGTGTTCACTATTAGGTTAGTATCATTATTGTGCCAGAGATACAGAGAAAGATGTCATGTGTGTTCATGTGTCAAACAGGAGCATCATTATGCCAGGGCCACGGTTGAATGTTAATGTCACTGATGTACCATTTTCTAGGACCATCATTATACCAAGACAGCCACACTTTTGTCCAAATTATACCCAATATATCAAAGATGGCCATCATTAGCACTGGGCCTCTATTATGCCAGAGATAGCCACACGTGTTCCAGTAATATGTTGGAGGGGCACCCTTATGGCACCTTATGCGGTTGAGGTAGGGTGAAGTCTATGCCTGGCCACCATAATGGTAATATAACACAAAAAAATCCTTGGCTCTAAACTTACAACACTAAGCACGTAGAGTGAAAGACTAAAGTCTCACACAGTTCCCATGTGGGAGAAATCCCTTTCAGGATGAATACCCTCACCCACCAAAGGTGGCATGCTTCATCATCTGGGTATCTCTTCTTAGTGGGAAAACCTAGTCCCACTAAGGGCTACAACTTCTTCTCTGAGAAGAAGGAGCTCAGGGATGTTTTAAGTGAGCCTACCCTATAGAGGATGCACTAAATCCCACAGATGAGAGATGCTAAGAGAGAAGTGGTGAGGACGCAGCGCAAAATAAGTAAAAATGGTGAGGTTAAAACTGCCTAGTCAGGAACACCATTTTTTTTAATAGCTTTCTCCTACTGACAGGGTTATAAGACAGTGCAAAAGCAGTATGGATTTAAACTGCTTTGTGTTCGACAATAAGGTCTACATGTTTCAGCCCAGTTAATCCAAGAGGTATCAAGGCTTTCATCAGGACCTAAGAAAGATTGCTGCTGTCAGTGAATAAAGTGTATAAAGTGTAATGATATCAAACCAGTTATCCTTTCATTTTCATTTTTCGGATTATACTGGTTGTACCTATAGAAGTGAGACAAAAATTGGGGAAAACAAACAGAAAACCTTATCAATCAGTCACTCTTGTTATGATTTTAGTTTAGTAAGGAAGGAGGAATAAAACATTTCCTTCCCATCTTATTCACGCAATTTTGCGTTTTTATGATAATTACTGGTTTCACTCACCCAAAGTTCTTGGACAAGCGGCCACACGTCAACCTGGCGTCAGCTCAGGGAAGGGGGCCCCGCTCTGTAAAAAAGGATGACGTTGTGTCAAACATACCCATCATTATGTTGACACTACTCCTATCTTCAATTTGTATGTAGGTCAGGAAAGCACATTTAAAAACCAAGCAGAGTGCCAGCAAACACTCATCAATCAAAATGGTTCTTGTCATGATGCATGTTTAGGTGTACACGGGGTGTTGGTAGTGTCCCAGCACTTAACTAATGTGGTCAGGAGTTTATAAGGACTGCCATTTCAAAAAACGCTACGCATATGGCAACAGAGTGGATGAGTATGAAAATCGTCTTCATAAAGCCGGATGAATGTTAGGCTGTATGAAAGTAACATGGGACGGCTATGTAAAAGTGGCAGGGGATAGTAACTACAGCATTGCTTAACCCCATGGTCGCTCCGTGACTGCCACAACTAATCTTGTGGTTTACCTCAGTAAGTATTACTGCAGACAGAACCGCACCAAACTAGGGTAGTAAACCGGGGAAAGTCAGGTGTACTCTTGATATTGTGCGTGACTTCCTCGTGGAGCTGACACAGCTTAACCTCTTTACTAGAGATCAGCCGGATACTTAGTCTGGCAAATAGCATCGTAATAGCATTCTTATGCCAATTGTATTATTAAATGCATTCAATTTATTCGTGCCCCCCACTATCCTATCCATACCCTCGGGAGAGAAGTAGGATCTAAGGACTCTCCTGCAAGTCACAAAGCCGGTGCACAGCATGGAACTAAGGGCTCTCCTATGTAGAAACGCACACAAAGCGCGGCATGCCAATAAACTTACCTATCCGTCGGTACCCCGTCTCGGTACTCAACTGCGACCGGAGGTACCGACAGCAGGCCGTTGACTTTGAAAATGACAATGTTTTTTACTTTTGTTTTTTTGATCTGCAGTGTAGTAAATATATTTGCATAGCGCAATTGCTATTGGTATAAAAAAGCAAAAGTAAAAAAACATTGTCATTTTTAACGCCAACAGCTCTAACTTTAAGAAATGCGAGACCTATTGCATTGCAAATGCTTGTAGAAAGCTACTGATAGGAAGAAGAGAAACAGGAGCGAGCTTAAGGTGTAAGGAAAAAAACCAGGAGGAGAGAGGGTTATAAGAGAACAAGAGAAAGGCGGCTAGGGAAAAGAACGACGGGTAAAGAAAATAGTGGGGAGTAGAGACAAGGGAAAAGAGAAGATAGGAGGTGAAAGCAATGAAGAAATGGGAAGGAGAAGGGAGTGAGAGAGGGAAAGGGAAAGAAAAAATGGTATGAACGATAAGGGGAAAATAAACAGGTGGAGGAATTAGTGAAATTTAGTACTCTCTTGAAAGATCCTTCCAGCAGAGGTTGATGATGGCAAAAGTGTCCTGTCTTGATAGAGAACGATGAATCATGAACAAAAATTAAAGAGTTTTAAAAAATCTTTGCTACGTTGCACTTCTGTTTGCCAAAGATGCAACATATTTTCCTCGATCGCACGACCCATAGAATTAAAGCAGAGAGTACGAAAATGGACGCAACTTTATTTCTGGTTACCGCACATATGTATTGCACATTGAACACTTTATAGTGTGAGGAGTGACAGTTACAAAATAAAGTAAACCAGGAGAGAGGGGCTAAAGGGGAGGGGTGAGGATCGGCTGAAAACACAAGATGAAAGCGCTTGTGTTTTGAGCCGATCCTTGTTAGTTTGCAAGCAATTAAAGAGGACCAGCTGAAAACATAAGCGCTATTTACCCAAACACACACATTTCCCCCTTTAAGAATTGTTATATCGGGGACTGCTTTCCTTACCCAAGCCCTGAGGAAGTTCATGGATGATTCCTTTTCCCCCTCTCCTCGTCCATAGCCGGGCTGCGAGAGTGAAAGTGGGAAGGCTGGTCTTGCGCAGCTGCAGGAGCACTGGCTACAACTGGATGAGAGGCAGCGCCGTGTGTGCTGTAGAGGTTGGGACGGAGTAAGGGAGGGTGGGGGTTGGCCCAATACGGAAAAACCAGGCAAACACCACAAAGGAGACACGCCGCGCTAAGCTAAGAAAACAAGTGTGACAATTCGGACTATTTCAAGCTCCCGAAGCTATAAGAATGGCTTGAATGACAGGTAATATTAATTTTTAATGCATATTGTGTTGATAATTAACTGTTGTGGTCATTTCTAAATTAGCCAGACAGTGCCTCCTTGTGGCAGACTGCCACAGGCCCGGTGCTGACAATTAAGTGCCGGTGCCGAGAACAGGAAACCACTGGCTCAAATTAAGCACTGCAGTTCAGGCTTTCTAAGAAGGCCTGTTTTATTAACTGGCGTTTCCTTTCAACAGCATAATTATCGTCAGCTATGTTGCTGTTGGCGATCATGCTGCAATCCTCGGTGTTCACACATCCCGACAAGCTCAATCACGGGGCTGCGTCGCCTACCGTCCAAATGTCATTATTCAGTTGACCCTTTCACAAGCTACCATGACCCCCCCTCTCAAAGCAAGCCATGGCCGCGGGACTAGTGATAGCTTATCGATTGCCTGCAGTGAGAATCGAAGGCTAAACCACCGGTGCCTCACGCGCAGTTAGAACAATTAAAAGCCCCGCCCACCACTTCCCCGTCAATCAGTCCCTTCTGTCAGCAACGGGCCGCACTCATTGGTGGCTCCCTTGCACGCGCACTGCTGAAAGGACCATTTCTGGAGAACATACCCTCATTATATCAATGGCACAGCCCCAGTTATTTAAGCATTGTTTAAGACGCACCTCTAGATCCCAGTATATGCTTGAATGAAATTAGCTATGTATTTGCTTAAAGCAGGCCCACTAGAACTGTGTGGCAGGGTAGGACCAAATTATGTGGGAAGGTTGACTAAATCATGTCGCAAGCAGGGCAAACTATGTGGCCTAATTCACCACTGTTCGGGAAAACATTTCAGCTCATCATTGCCATCTTAACAACCAAATACAACATTAAGCAACGGAAGGTTGACCAGTGAACCTTTGCAAAGGACCTTCCACTGCGAACGAAGACATGTCGCCAGGTTTTTATTAATTTTTGATCAGTTTGAGCTAGAAAGCAATTTTTTGTAAACTGCAGATTAAGTGGCAAATGCTGCAATTCCATAATTATGGAGGAAACACCACTGATGAAGAATAGCATAATTCCAGTGACCCTTGCTTAAGGGTACACCAGCCCAGGAGAGACTTTTCTCCTATACTTGTTTTTTTCACCTCATGCATTCAGGCAGATACAGTCCTGGTTGACTCCGAGTTAATCCAATTTGAGTAACAAAACAAGTTTTTATTTTTAAAGAAAATCCTTGAAAAGCCACCTTGCATCACCGATGCTATGAAGTCAAACGGTAACTTTCTATTTATTGCAAAGCATACACAGATGTCTAAGGTTTCCTAGGTCCATTCATTAGTAACTCGATTAGCCCTTTTTTGCATTCTGTAATTTGCAGTAGAGGTTATCCTAGAATACAATTGGGACTTCAATACCCAGAATGCAAAGTGTAAACCTGTACTGAATTAACTACTAACTCAACAAACTGACAAACTGACAAACTGGTGAGTTCTGCGTAGAAAGGTCCCCGACTTCAGAGCTCTCATGCCACTGATTCCCAAACAGGCTCTGAGACAGTGTCTCTCTCAAAGCCGCTCACGTGTCTCTGCACGTTCTACAATGTTAGAGTTTTAAAATGTTCACCTTCTACTGGCTTTTAGACCACATCACTTTGCATAGAAATGCATGTATCCCTGACTTTGTAATTTGAAAATTCAAAATTACTAGTGCTAGCAGCATCATTGCCATCAGTGAGTCAGGCAGGGCTACCCAAACGTGTATGGGGCATCTTTAGCCTATCTACATCTGTGGGAATGGAGGACTCGGAAGAGAAAGCTTTTAATCTCCACCCAAAACGGCCCGAGTGAACAGAACTCTTCTGTGGACACTGGGAGGGAAGTCTACAAAGGGTGTAAAGATCAACCACCGCCCTGCCTTTCTATAGTGCAGCAGAGTCAGCACAGGCCTAACATCGAACACCTTGGTTAAAACAATTGAGAGCAGTGCATGGGCGAGGTCAATCCAGATAAAGACAAGAAGCTTTCTTTAACAGCGCTAAAAAAGCTGCAAATAACCTGACAGGGTCGTGGCATATGCTCGAGTCCAGATGAGCAAAAGCAACAAAAAAAGTAATGCTCGTCAAGAAAAGCAATACGTAGTAGAAAACGATGGGTTGAACTCTTGAGTTTGCTAGATCCACAAAGGCTTCTCTGAAAAGCAGCCAGACCTTAGCAGAAAAAGAAATAGCGGGCGCGCGGTAAAAAAAAACAAAACAGTGGTGCGCGCGCACCACAGAGGGGGAGGAGGGAGCGCGGCAGCGAGGCGAACGCGCGCTGCTGCGCGTTCTGGCCACCGTCGGGAATGGGAGGAGCAAAGGCGGGACATGCGCCCGCCTTGCTCAATCGCGTGCCGTTTTTAAAAAAAAAACGCACACTACAGCCAATGTGGGCTTCCGAAAACAAAACCACACGCACGAGCGTGTGGGTCGTTTTCAGAAGCCCTTTCTAGAGGTCTCGCGCTGCGCGAGCAGTGCTGCGCACTGCAACGCTAGGCGCGAGACCTAAAAAGGATGCGCTTGTGGGGCAATGGAAGCCCTGCAGTACATCTAAGTATAGCCATTATTGTTCCAATTGTTAGTGCCACATGTACACAAATCTAGAATTGGAATTTCCTAATTGAGATTCTTACCAAACTGCAATTCTTGATGTAAGAAAGCATACATCTTTCAAATACCGATTCCTAGTGGGTCGCAAATCGACCTACCTCATGAATATTAATGAGATAGGTCGCAGTTTGCCACCCATTAGGAATGTTAGCCATCACAAGGATGGTGGCCTGCTGAGGTAAGCAGACCACCTAATCTGTGATTGCTTTTTAATACAGCAATGTTTTTTTAATTTTTTGAGTGCAGCCAGTTTTTCTTAAAGGAAAACAAGATGCGTACCAAAAGAAAAAAAGTGAAACTTTGAAGATTCATTTTTTAAGAGTAGGCAGTGGTCTGTGGGACCCCTGACTGCAGTTAAAAAATATTTTTTTTCCATTTTCAAATGGGTTACCCCTTCTTCAAGGAGTCAATAAAGTATTAATGTTTTTCTAACAGAATTTGGTCACAAACATTAACACATGCCATTCAGATTCAGTATTTTGAAGGGACGCTCTAAACATGCCCTTTCCAAATACAGAAACAGTATGTATTTGCAGTTTCAAATTGCCATTCGGTAACGTGTTACAGAATCACAATTTGGGATTCATATATCCCAAAATGCTTTTATGCGTTGGCAAAGGGCTGATTCTGCGAATCAGCCTGGTTACGACCGCAAAATATTTTTGTACATCTGGCTATAAGTTCCCCGGGTGGAAGGAGCCTCTTTGTTAGCATGCAATGTTTAAACAGAAGCTACAGCTCCGATGCACAATTCCTCAGAAGCAGAGTTGGGTTGGCCTAACAAAAATGTTCAGATCTCTGTCAGTGGAACACACTCCTTGCGAGACATCGTTACTGGGATTTGTGAGTTTCTCAGCCGTCTAAGACAAATGAATAACCAATCAGTGCTAACAAAAAGTGTTATGGGAACTTGCCTACAGTCTCCCAGCTGTAGTGTCTATGAAGGGGACAGGGTGCTGAATGGTGGTGTGAACAAATAGCAGAGGCAGCTGTCTGTTCACACCACCATTCACACAAGTCAACCAGGGCCAGAATGGGGAACCAAAAGCAGTCTTAGAAAACATGCTCAAACCAGCCCCTCCATATATCTACTCCTGCAATCGCTCTCTTTCCATCCATCCAAACTCTCTCTCTCTCTCTCTCCTTCTCACTTTTCTCAGTCTCTGATTGCTTTTTCTCTTTTTCCCTGTGCCTGTTGCATTCAACCTCTGGGAGCTGGAGAAAGTGGTAGAGTCAGAGTCATAAACACTTTATTCGGTTAATTAAAACCATAAGAGCATACTAAAAAAAACAATTGTATACACACAATAAAATATGATCAACAGACAGAATCAATCCAATAATATTGTAAAATCCAGGTCACAAACTGTACATAATTAAGATATTTTTAAATGACGAATAGATTGACAAAATTCATCAGCCAAATTCACATACAATTCATTTTAGGTTAAAACAAGATGAAATTAATGAATCAAGTGATACGCACCCTCTTTTATCCATCAACTAGATTTACATGCATTTCATTTTAAGTTAAAACAAAGAGGGAATGGATGTGTCAAGTCATGCGGTCCCTCTTTTTTTCCTTTCTCTGACTGCCGCCACCAGAAAACTAGCAACATTAAAAATTTCCCATGAATCATTCAACATTTGCAGATATATTAAGGCTGGCCTAGCCTGCAAGAAAGCTTTGCCCTTTAAAATTGGTAGTATAAAACGTTTACAAATGTGCAAATAATGCTCACAAAACAAAACAAAGTGCAAGGAATCTTGAGTGGAGAAATTATCGCGAGTACAGGGACCCAAGTCCTCTGCCTTTCTCCAGCCTTGCAGTTCGGCCAGTAGAAAGTGCAAATAGTTGAGCCTAAATCTTGTTAAGAGAAAACGATGATAGGGCTTAGTGACTGCCTCTAAATAAGGCTCCAAGGAGTGGTTTGTTTTTACTACTTGATAAGCCCGTACTGTCGATTTCATCAGTTCTCTGGCCTCTCTTTCTATTTGCACCATACGTAAAAAAGATATCTTAACCCACACCAAATCTTTCTTAAGTAATTTATCTTATTTATTGAATAACTCAGGACATCCTAGTTGTATTGCTGTCCTTTTGACATGACTCAGCCAGGGGATACTACTTGCTCTATCTAGCATCAGACAAACACGCATGATCTCCCGGTTCATTTCTAGTTCAGGATTTGCCCAGGTTGAAATCCATTTGAGTAAAGGGGCAATTTTGATCAAATCTGACACAAAACCAATTCCAGTTTCTTGAATGATATAAGAAGGTTGTTAGACCTGGCACCATTGGCGTGGGTCTCCCCTCCATTTCTCGCTTTTTGTCTCCTCTGTGCTTGCTGGTGTTAGATGCTCTGGGCACTGTGCCACGGCCATTCCGTGCCACAGCGCGAATGCTCCCTATGGTAAATTGACTGTATGAATTGATGTCCTCATAATTGGCTCATTTGGTTTACCTGTTAGTCTCTAATATAGTGCGCCGTGCGTGCCCAGGGCTGGTAGACCGAATGCTGCTGGTGGGCCTGCAGCACTGATTGCGCCACCCACAGAAGCAGCTTGTAAAGTGGAAAGTCGAATTTAGTATGCCTGAGCTCAGAATATTAAAGTACATCTTTTAGTGAGGGTTATTTCTATATTCTGTGTCTGAAAATATCACTTTGGGAAAGTGGGTATTTTCTTGCCCAAGTCTTCCAGTGTGCTCTGTTGTTATGTGTATTGGCCGTCTGGTTTTGGAGGGACAGGGTAGGTTGAACCCGACCTGGGTCGAGTAGAGAGATCTGCAGCTGGAGTATGGGGATGGGTGACCCTTTGATCTGAGCAGGGCTGCGCCTGGCAAGGTGAATGATGGCTCCCCCTCCCACGGCGCGTCTGATGGCAGACCCCCTCTCCTAAAGGGCAGGATGCCGCCTCGTAAACAACATGCCCCCGGGACCTCCTCGAACTGGTTCTGACTGGGTTCAGTGACTTGTGACTTTTGAGAGAACAAAGGTGAAGGGGGTATAAAGATGTGCGCGAAAACCCCCACGAGTGTGTTACTTCTGGATGCCAAGACGAACCTCTGTCCGTGTAACTAGAGGGAAAGGACTTTGAAACTTTCATCCATCTTGCTGAAGCAACTACCCAAGGGCCTGATTTGAGCTCGCCTCCTGCTGAAGTCTCAGGGACATTAGACTTCACCCATCAGCCGTCTGGATTCCTATTTGAGGGGGATTCTACCCGCAGGTGAGGCCTCTGTTGAGAATTCCAGAGCCTCTGGTTCTACTGCGGGGAACGCGGGCTGAAAGTCGCTATCGCTATTGTGGGCCGCTGCAGCTGAGGAGCTGTGCCGCTGAGTGCCCGCATTTGCCATCCTACGAAAATCATTGCTATCGCTATTGTGGGCCGCTGCAGCTGAGGAGCTGTGCCGCTGAGTGCCCGCATTTGCCATCCTACGGAAATCATCGCTATCGCTATTGTGGGCCGCTGCAGCTGAGGAGCTGTGCCGCTGAGTGCCCGCACTAGTCACCACTTCCAGGATCTTGTTACCACCTGCGTGTGCCGCTGGGTGCCCGCCTTTAAGCCCCGTCCCAGGATTATCGTGAGTGCACGACGCAGACCGCTACATCCGGGAGCTGTGGCCGCTGCGAGTCCGCCTGTCATCACCGCGGCTTCCTTGCGAGGCTGCGTGCCGTGCCCCTTTACATCTCAGGTACATTGTGCATCACCGGGTCGCGTGGACCCCCGCCCCGAACTAAGTCCGTTCCACCCCCGTTTCGAGTGCCTTTATTGCTTTTGAAGTGAATCTGTAATTGTGTGCATTGTGGCTCCTTCAGTGCTTTTAGCCTCGTGTTCAGTCTATATAAAGATAACTATTTTTCTATAACTACTTGTGGTGTCCGTTTGTAGCGTCTCTCCTGTGTTATTGTGTATGGTCATAAATGCTTCACACACTGCCTCTGAGATAGGCCTGTCTGCTCGTGCTACATTACCACAGGGTTGAGCAGGGGTTATCAAAGGGTGTAGCCCCCTTACTCTGACTTAGGAAGAAGGATCCCTATTTGGACCTCGGCACCAGCCGCGGCCAACTAGAGATCCCCATTTCTAACATTGGTGGTCAGCGGTGAGGATCAGGACTTAAATTTGTGATCCACATACAATAACCAGTGTACGCTACTAGTGAGTGTAGGCCTAGGCGCAACCACGTACGGGTTGATTTTGTTCTATTGTCGATTGTAATTGCCAGTTATGTCTACAATGGGTAGGCCAACGTCCAATGCTTCGGAGGATCTCATCTTTGAGGAAGAGAGGTTACAAACCTACACTGCCAAACAGCTAAAGTTTTTTTGCAAGCGATTCACAGTCCCTGTTGCGGGTCTCTCTAGGAAGGAGGAGTATCAGAAGGCCCTTAAGGCCTGGGTAGAAGCGAGAGAGTCCGCTAGGAATGAGGGAGAGAATGCTGGAGGGCAGAAGGATGACGAAGTGGATTTAGTGGGAGGTAAAGCACTTTCCAATCCAGGTACTAGTGTGTCCTCAAAGGGTCTGTCTCCAGAAGAGATGGAGGACAGGGAGAGAGATAGGAGGCATAGTTTGGAGATGGCCAAATTAGAAGGTCAGAAGGACCTAGAGAGTAAAAAATTGGATATTGAGAATAACAGGTTGGCATTTGAACTTGAGAAAATGAAACTGGAGCATGAGAGAGTATTGAGGGAGCTGGAGATCAAGGCTAAGAGCTTAGAGATCTCCCCCTCTGGTGGCAGCATACCGTTAGTACCTACCGAGAGTAGAGTGTATATACCCAAGGATGTCATCAAGGATTTCCATAAGAGTGAGGATATTGGGCAATGGTTTGCCGCATATGAGATAGCCACGGTGTCCCACCGGGTCCCTGAGAAGGATTGGGGAGCGGGGTTGTGGGGACGCTTTGTGAGTGATGGGAGGGATACCCTGTTGGATCTGCCTGAAGAGAGCAGGATGGTGTATGCCCATATGAAAGAGGCCTTGATGACGCGATATGGGTTGACCCCAGAAATGTACAGGCAGAGATTTAGAACCTGTAAGAAGTTAGAGGGTACCACTTGGGTAGAATATGTGTCTTTTTTTTGCAGAGCAATGGATCGCTGGGTAAAGGGTAGCAAAGTGGAAACTTTTGAGCAACTGTATGATTTGTTTGCATGGGAGCATTTATCTAGTAACTGTTTTCCAGAGCTACGCCAGCACCTTGTTGATAGCAAGCTAACTAACCCTAGGAAGCTTGCTGAGGAGGCGGACCGCTGGGTGAGCACCCGAGTTCGCAAGGGTCCTGTGGGAGACTTCGCCAAAGGTGGGCAGGGTCCCCAGCAGAGAAGTGGGGGGGACAGGGGTAAATCGAGGGAGTTCCAGAGAGGGCCCCAAAGTAATTCCCAAGGGAACCAAGGAGTGGTGTCCCAGTCTCCCCCTGTGAAGAAGCCAGTGCCCCCGACAGGTAGGCCTGTTCATAGGGGGCCCCTTACTTGTTTTAAATGTGGTCAAGTGGGCCACCGGTTTTATGATCCCCAGTGTCCCCAGAGGGACCTCAATGCCCCACCCCGCGCACCACCCCGCCAGCTTGCTAGTGTAGCCCTGGGAGGGGAGGAGATGGGTGCCCAAGGTGGGTGGGATCCCGTGGAATTGACCCTTGTCTCGCTAGGAGACTTTGAGAAGGTCCCTAACCCCATGCTGCCTGATAACACTAAGAAGTACAGGCAGTGGGTGACCATCAATGGCCATAGGGTGGAGGCTCTGAGGGTCACCGGAGCTAGTGTGACTGCTGTCAGCTCCCGGTTGGTGTCCAAAGAGCAGGTTGTCCCCCATGCATTCTGCCCAGTAGTGTCAGCAGACAACTCTGAGAGCCAGTGTGAGGTGGCTCAGGTTCCCTTTGAGTGGGGGGGGTCTCAGGAACTCTTCAAGTAGCTGTGAGGCCAGCCATGCCGGTAGACTATCTGTTGGGCAACGATTTAGAAAACTCCCCGTGGGCTATGGTGGAGAGGAAATCTCACTTGGAAATGTTGGGTCTGCCTGAGTGGGCGTGTAAAAACCACTCGGTCCATGGCAGCCAGTAAGGACGTTCAGAAGGACCTGGAGCCTGAAAGTATGGCCCAGGCCCCTGCCTTACAGAGAAGGGGTAGGGGGCACGGGAAACCAGCCCCCATAGTTCCCACGGTCCCGGAAGGAGCAGACCTTGAGGGGGATGCCCTGGAGCCTACAGGGGAACAGGTAGCCGAACTGGGGGACCTGCCTGAGCTGACCCATTGGCAGCAGGAAGGAGGGCCCACCAGGGAGGAATTTTGTGAACAGCAGAAAACGTGCCCTTCTCTCGAGGGGCTGCGGCGACAGGCTGCAGCCCAGGCAGCAGGTGATCAGTCAGGGTCACATCTCATCTATTGGGAGAATGACCTCCTTTACAGCGAGCCTAAGGTTGCTGAGCCTGGGTCAGCCTGTGTGCTGGTGGTACCCCAGTGCTTCAGAGCCTTCCTACTGGGGTTGGCTCATGATGTGCCATTGGCAGGACATCTGGGGCAGACCAAGACCTTCGAGAGGCTGGTCACCCACTTTTTGGCCCCAGATGCGCAGGAGCTCAGATGCTCACTGCAGGACATGTGAGACTTGCCAGGCAAGTGGGAAGAGTGGGGGGAAGATCAAAGCCCCACTCCAGCCCTTTCCAGTTGTCAGTACCCCGTTCGAGCGAGTGGGCATTGACATTGTGGAGCCTCTGGACCCCAAGACAGCCATGGGCAAAAGGTTCATCCTGGTCTTGGTGGACTTGTGGTCTCCCCGGAACCCCTTGCGGGTCCTGCATGTCAACCGCCTGAAGCCCCACTTTGAGAGGTCCGAAGTGGGCATGCTCCTGGCCACAGATGCTGGGATGGAGGAGGAGAGTGAGCCTCTTCCTGACCTACTGTGTGCAAAGGAGACGGGTCAGTGGAGGGTGTGGTCCTCTCCGCCACACTGACCCCTGAGCAACAGAGTGATTGTCGCCAACTGTTGGGACAATTCAGTGATCTGTTCTCCCTGGTGCCTAGTGTCACTGATTGGTGTGTCCATGAAGTGGACACTGGGGACAGTCCTCCTGTTAAGCACCAGGCTTACCGAGTGACTGACCGGGTTAGGGCATCCATTAAGGAAGAGGTTTCCAAAATGTTTGCTTTAGGGGTGATTGAGCCCTCTAGCAGCCCTTGGTCCAGCCCAGTGGTCTTGGTACCAAGAGCTGCAGCGCCTGGTGCCACCCCAGAACTTCGATTCTGCATGGACTACCGAGGTCTCAATTCAGTCACAAAGACTGACGCGCACCCGATCCCCAGAGCTGATGAGCTCATAGATCGGCTAGGGGCTGCACCGTACCTCAGCACGTTTGATTTGACGTCTGGGTATTGGCAGATCGCCTTAACTGATGGGGCAAAGGAGAGGTCCGCATTCTCCACACCAGATGGGCACTACCAGTTCAGGGTGATTCCCTTTGGGATGAAGAATGCCCCTGTCACCTTTCAGAGGTTGGTCAACAGGGTGTTGGATGGGCTGGAAGATTTCAGTGCCGCCTACCTGGATGACATTGCAGTGTTTAGTTCCTCATGGGAGGACCACCTGCGCCACCTCTGGGAAGTGTTGATGGCACTGCGAAGGGCAGGCCTCACAATCAAGGCAAGTAAGTGCCAGATTGGGCAGGGTTCTGTGGTGTACTTGGGACACCAGGTGGGGAGCGGCCAGGTGGCGCCCCTACAGCCCAAGATTGAAACCATCCTGGCTTGGGAGCCCCCCAAGACCCAGACACAGGTGAGAGCCTTTTTAGGACTCACGGGTTATTACAGGAGGCTTGTCAATGGGTATGGCAACATTGTGGCACCCTTGACTGAGCTGACTTCTAAGAAGCAGCCCAAGATGGTGAACTGGACTGACACCTGTCAGAACGCTTTTGACGCCCTGAAGACTGCCATGTGCACAGCACCTGTACTTCAGGCGCCCAACTTTTCAAAAGAATTTGTTGTCCAGACAGACGCTTTCAAGCATGGTGTGGGGGCCATTCTGTCACAGATCAATGAGGAGGGCCTAGACCAACCTGTAGCCTTCATCAGTAGGAGGTTACTTCCACGGGAACAGAGGTGGAGTGCAATTGAGCGTGAGGCATTTGCTGTGGTCTGGGCACTGAAGAAGCTGAGACCATACCTGTTTGGGACTCACTTCCGGGTTCAGACAGACCACAGGCCCCTCAGATGGTTGATGCAGATGAGGGGAGAGAATCCAAAGTTGTTGAGGTGGTCCATTTCCCTACAGGGTATGGACTTTACGGTGGAACACCGCCCTGGTACAGAGCACGCCAATGCTGATGGTCTGTCCAGATTTTTCTGCCTTAGTGATGAGAACTCCCAAGTGGGTGGGTAGTTCTCCCACATTTCAGCTGGAGGGGACACGTGTTAGACCTGGCACCATTGGCGTGGGTCTCCCCTCCATTTCTCGCTTTTTGTCTCCTCTGTGTTTGCTGGTGTTAGGTGCTCTGGGCGCTGTGCCACAGCTATTCCGTGCCACAGCGCGAATGCTCCCTATGGTAAATTGACTGTATGAATTGATGTTCCCATAATTGGCTCATTTGGTTTACCTGTTAGTCTCTAGTATAGTGCACCGTGCGTGCCCAGGGCTGGTAGACCGAATGCTGCTGGTGGGCCTCCAGCACTGATTGCGCCACCCACAGAAGCAGCTTGTAAAGTGGAAAGTCGAATTTAGTATGCCTGAGCTCAGAATATTAAAGTACATCTTTTAGTGAGGGTTATTTCTATATTCTGTGTCTGAAAATACCACTATGGGAAAGTGGGTATTTTCTTGCCTAAGTCTTCCAGTGTGCTCTGCTGTTATGTGTATTGGCCGTCTGGTTTTGGAGGGACAGGGTAGGTTGAACCCGACCTGGGTCGAGTAGAGAGATCTGCAGCTGGAGTATGGGGAGGGGTGACCCTTTGATCTGAGCAGGGCTGCGCCTGGCAAGGTGAATGATGGCTCCCCTCCCACGGTGCGTCTGATGGCAGACCCCTCTCCTAAAGGGCAGGATGCCGCCTCGTAAACAACATGCCCCCAGGACCTCCCTGAACTGGTTCTGACTGGGTTCAGTGACTTGTGACTTTTGAGAGAACAAAGGCGAAGGGGGTATAAAGATGTGCGCGAAAACCCCCACGAGTGTGTTACTTCTGGATGCCAAGACGAACCTCTGTCCGTGTAACTAGAGGGAAAGGACTTTGAAACTTTCATCCATCTTGCTGAAGCAACTACCCAAGGGCCTGATTTGAGCTCGCCTCCTGCTGAAGTCTCAGGGACATTAGACTTCACCCATCAGCCGTCTGGATTCCTATTTGAGGGGGATTCTACCCGCAGGTGAGGCCTCTGTTGAGAATTCCAGAGCCTCTGGTTCTACTGCGGGGAACGCGGGCTGAAAGTCGTTATCGCTATTGTGGGCCGCCGCTGCAGCTGAGGAGCTGTGCCGCTGAGTGCCCGCATTTGCCATCCTACGAAAATCATCGCTATCGCTATTGTGGGCCTCTGCAGCTGAGGAGCTGTGCCGCTGAGTGCCCGCATTTGCCATCCTACGGAAATCATCGCTGTCGCTATTGTGGGCCGCTGCAGCTGAGTAGCTGTGCCGCTGAGTGCCCGCACTAGTCACCACTTCCAGGATCTTGTTACCACCTGCTTGTGCCGCTGGGTGCCCGCCTTTAAGCCCCGTCCCAGGATTATCGTGAGTGCACGCCGCAGACCGCTACAGCCGGGAGCTGTGGCTGCTGCGAGTCCGCCTGTCATCACCGCGGCTTCCTTGTGAGGCTGCGTGCCGTGCCCCTTTACATCTCAGGTACATTGTGCATCACCGGGTCGCGTGGACCCCGGCCCCGATCTAAGTCCGTTCCACCCCCGTTTCGAGTGCCTTTATTGCTTTTGAAGTGAATCTGTAATTGTGTGCATTGTGGCTCCTTGAGTGCTTTTAGCCTCGTGTTCAGTCTATATAAAGATAACTATTTTTCTATAACTACTTGTGGTGTCCGTTTGTAGCGTCTCTCCTGTGTTATTGTGTATGGTCATAAATGCTTCACACACTGCCTCTGAGATAGGCCTGTCTGCTCGTGCTACGTTACCACAGGGTTGAGCAGGGGTTATCAAAGGGTGTAGCCCCCTTACTCTGACTTAGGGAGAAGGATCCCTATTTGGACCTCGGCGCCAGCCGCGGCCAACTAGAGATCCCCATTTCTAACAAAGGTGTTGACTGTGGTACTGAAAGCAAATTTCTCAAATTGTTTTTTTTTTACTATTTGGAGATTTTCAACATCCTTAAAGCCCCAAATTTCAGCACCATAGCATGAAATAGCAATACTTTTTGCTCTGTATATATTTAACATTGCTCGTACAGGCTTCGCCCCTAGCCTGCGCACAAAATCGAGCACTGCTACTGTCGATCTGGCCATGTCATTTCTCTTAGCTTTCCTTTGTGGTACCCATGTGCCCCTATCATGAAACAAGATACCAAGGTACAAAAATGTCATAACCCTGGTTATTTCATTACCTTCACAATATTGTGTTTTGGGTTTTCTTGGTTTGGTACCCATGATCATTGTGTGGGATTTAGAAAAATTTACGTTAAGATCCAATGACCCCATAAAGTCACCAAAAGTGCTCAGGAGACACTGAAGACCAACCGATGTGCGGGCTAGAAGAGCAGCATCATCGAGTACAGAAGCGCTGGTATCACGTGTTCCCCCACGCGTGGAATGTCTTTACTGGCACTACCCAGGACTGAGTCTAACTTATTAATATACAGGGTAAACAATAATGGTGCTAAGATACAGCTTTGCCTAACTTCTCTGATAATGTGTATCCCCTGTGTCTGATTGCCCCCTTGGTCAAACCTTATTGTAGCCGTAAGGTCCCTATGTAAGTCGGATAAAAAATATACAATGTTCTTTTCCATACCCAATGAAAGTAGTAGGTCCCAAAGTTTGGATCTGTTCACTCGGTCAAAGGCCGAGGACAGATCCATAAAGGCCAGGTGTAGTGTCCCTTTCTTAGCGATGGTGTATTTTCCTGCTAGAAGATGCAGGTTAAGACACTGATCCATTGTACCCCTGCCTTTCCCGGAAACCATATTGCAGGTTGGACAAAACATTACACTCATTTATCCAATCTGTCAATTTACTAAGGATCACTTGGCCTAACACTTTAACCGCCGAGTCAATCAGCGATATTGGCCTATAGCATCGTGGGTCTCCCCTCTGCTCTTTTTTAAAAACTGGGACAATAATTGACCTTGACCAAGATCTCGGCAGCCCATATCGACACTCCATATTAAAAACGTGAGCTAGTATTTTAGACCATAGCGTTACATCCAATTTAAAAAGGTCAGCTGGGACCCCATCTGGTCCGGGAGCTTTATTGCTTGTCATCTGAGTAATAGCCATGGCTACTTCATTTTCAGAAAAGGTCAAATTATAAGCTTCGGTCATAAGTAATGTGCTTGTGGATCCCTGATCCGCCTGGTCACCATAGATGTGTTTAAAGTGGTTGAACCACTGCTCCTCCGGTACATTACTTTCCACAATCGTGCTACTAAGGCCAGAAAAAAATGGTTTGTTAACTTTTTCCCAAAACTTAGCACTATTCTTTATAACATTTACAGACAGCAGATCGTTCCAGGCTTCCTGTTTGATTTCTATTTTACGGGTGCCCAAGCCCTGCTTTAGTCTTTCCTTAAGGTAGCTATTAAGATTTTATCTTGGGGTTTTCGTTTTAGCGCTGATAGTAGGTTTTGGTGGGCGGCTAAACAGTTATGATCAAACCACCTCTCACCACTATTCGAAAAATCTCTGTTAGGATATGTGAGTGCACTAGCCACCTGCTTACATATTCTATCATAAGCTAACAGGATTTCAGCATTCATTTGCCTGCCCTCTTGGCATAAATCTATCTCATTCCCAACAATATCTAATAGATCGTTTAAGAAGAGGTCTGGGACTACTTTGCACCATTTAAGTCTGCGGCCTTGATCCTTCATTTTTAAATTAGGAGCTAAGGCAATCCTATCCTTTTTCTGTGTGTCCTTAAAACACCCTGATTTTATAAGATATATGGGGTTATGGTCACTGAAATGTGACCATAGGGCTGCATAAGCAGATATCAAGGGTAACAAGGCTGCGTTAGTAAATATGTAATCAATTGTTGAATTCGCACCTCTTCCCTTGAAGGAAGGATTCATGTGATCGGGATATGACAGTCCAAATTCCGCTAAAGTATCCTCTAGATAGCCACCTTGTTGTGTGTGTTCAAAATGTATCTCTTGATGGTTACCTGGGCCAAGATTATCAGAGAGCTGGTAATTCTTTTTACACAAATGTATATTAAAATCGCCCAATAAATAATAGAGTCACGAGGAGTGGCGCTAGGTTTTCAACACCTATTTTCAAGGGCTCCAGCTCACCAGGGAAATGCCAGGTGGAATAAAAGGCCTTTACGGTCCGGAAGTCAACATAGCTTTAGAAACCAGTATTAATGTTTTCACCAGGATGACCTGCAAACCCATATTTTGTGCATTTGCACTGAAATGCAATAACTCTTATACAGCAAGCATTTGGAATGCAATAGGTCTCGCATTAGCGAGAGTTTAAGCTGTTAGCTTTGTAAATGACAATGTCTTTTATTTATGTTTTAAAAACCAAAACATAAATAAAAGGCATTGTCATTTACAATGCCAATAGCTCAAACTCGCGTAAATGCGAGACCTATTGCATTGCAGATGCTTGTTATCAATTGCACTAATAAATGTCCTGGTAAACATTTATTGGTACAGTGGTCAAGTTGCACATTATTAATATAGCCCAGGCTTAGTAATATGAAAAACGCTGCATCCTGCCAGAGGCCTTTTTCCCCAGTCAGCCCAACTCCTCCATCTGAGACACAAACGCACACACTGAGATGCAGAATCACGTGCCCACACATATATACAGATCAGCACCAATCAGTCATGCTGTCCAATTCAATGAGGCAGGGCAGGTTCTTGTTTTATTTGTTTCTGATAGTTTTATTCACGCAAACTAGAGATACAGTCTTACACACACACTGAGATACAGAATTACACACATACACTATCCAAAACACTTGGGCACACATATACACATTTACACCAATCAGCTGTGCTGTCCAATTCACTGAGGCAGGGCAGGTTCTTGTTTTTGAGAATTTTAATCAGCGTAAACTCGACCGGAAGGCAATGTAACGCTTTAGATGTGCACAAAGGTCACATTCATTTTTGTAAGAGAAAAAGATTAACTTAATTGCCTACGCCAGGACTTTAGCAGCAGGAAGCGCAACGCTAAAGCTAGCAGTGTTCAGTGTTATCTAGTCATTTAGGGTGAAAGAGGCGAGCACCTGTTTCTGCAGCAGTAAACTGGAAGACTGACAAGTGCAGATGACACTCTTACCGACAGTCTAATGGATGTGTTTCACAGCGAGTCCAGAGCAAAAAGGCCGAGAGCAAGCATGACAACAAAGTTTAGAGCACTCACCGGTACTGCACGAGCAAATGACGCTCTACAGGTATATAGAGCGTCACATGAGCAAAGGATGTTTCAGAGCTACAGATTGGCTTTGCTTTTGACGCCTCCTTCCAAAGTTGGAAGTCAGACCATTGGTGAAAATGTAAGGATGGGAGGAGGCTACAACCACCCACTCCTACATGACTTGGCCGGTCCGCCCTGCCCCATTTCTTGATTCTCTGTGGATTTTTGGTGATCCCACCCTTGGTCACATAAGGGTGTGCTACGAGGCAGACAAGATGTATTTATTTCAAAACACTCCTTTGACTAATTTAAAATAGAACAGCAAGTCCCTGAGCTGTTGAGCTTCTGTATTGATACCTATCTTCTCTCTCACTCGCATTAACAGTGGGGCCACGCCCCTCAAGCCCGTATACAGCAGCTGCCAGAACCGGGAGGCATAGCGCGGGGTTTACAAGCAGAAACGAGGCAACAAGTTTCCAATCGGAGAAAAATATAAAAGCGTGCACCGTGCTAAATGGTAAAGCATGGCGCCCGAGCACATTAATTATAAAATAATGATAAAAGTGGGCGCTGTGCTAAAATATAAAGCACGGCGCCCGTGCAATTTAACTTGGGTATGGCAGTCCGTGAGGCGGGTGCCATGGTCACAAAATAAAAAAACATGAAACCTAATGCCGTGCTATGCACCGTGGTGAGACACAATAAAACAAGTAGTCCCTAAACACTACACATGAACACTTAGAGCGTAATAGAACTGTAGTTGGTCGGTGCTCTTTCCGATAACAATGGAAGTGATGTATTGGAGCACCAACCAATAAGGAGCCAGGCAATAAGAGTAACGCAGGAGTTAACCAATGGCAAGCAGCAGGCGGGATTACACTCGCTATGCTGCTTGGAACAGGTCTTGCAGACAGCACATGCGCGCTGCCTAAGCTTGACCTAAAAATATTGGTGATTGATGTGTGCAATGATGTTTAAAGAGTTTTCTAATACTATTCATTAGATATTTGAGACCTTCCATAAAACAGTTTTTCTGAACAGTTTTCCCGAATGGAAAGCCGGTGCCTTAAAAGTCTCTGCACATAGTCATTTTTCCAAGGGTAGTGTCTAAAACAACCAGGGAAGACAGCCACAGACATTTGGTGAAGAAGAAAACACATGGAATATCAGTGCTGAAGAGAATGCTAAAAATGAAAGCTTGGCAAAACGTAGTTTATGGAACCGCCACCCAGCCCAGTCAGTGTGGATGGGTAGGCTCAGTTAAACAATGGCACCTTCGGAGTCATCTTGGAAGGGAACCTCCTTCTATATAAGCATGATCCTTGTGAGCATTTTTCAAAAGGGGTAGCCCGGCAGCAAACTGCAGCTGCCTGGCCTTTCACAAACAGAGCAATAAATGAAAAACAAATGTGACAGGAAGTGGTGCAGTGGGGGAAAGCGAACACTGATTATCTTTTGGAGCAGCGGGGGAGAGCAGCAAATGAAGTGGGGGTGTAACTTTAAATAGAAGCAGCAGGACAAGAGTGGTTTGGGCACCAACAAACGAGCATTGGAGGGGAGGGAGCAGCAGAAAGAGCACATGGGAGAATATGAGAAGGGAAGCAGTGCATGGGGGAGAGCAAGTGGGGAGGAGAGAGCAACATGGAGCGCATTGGGGCCGAGATTTTGGAGGGAGTGGGAGCAAACGAGGGAGAGAATTGGAAAACACATTCACTCTCATAGAGTGATCAAAAAGAAAAACAAATAGTTCCCTTATTGTGAGCAGTGGAAGGACACAAATAATCCAATCATACCACGCAGCAAAAGTACTTGTATTCCTGGGAGGAGGTCGAGGCGGAGGACTTCAGTGTCCAGCGCACCTCGCGGCAGGAGCCGCGCACGCCGTCCCATCGCGCCAGCCGGCGCATAAAGCCAAGTCAGGGCTCCCGCAGCGCGGGACGCGTGCGGGCGAAGCCCGGGCCAAGGGCCCGTCAAAGACCGGAGGAGACTGGGCTGGGCCACATCTTTTTCACTTGAGGCTCGCCTCGCCTCGCAGAGGTGAGAACATTTGTTTTGTCTACAATAGTACTACACAACCATGGGTAAGCGGGGAGGCCAGTTGGCATTAAGGCCTGCAACGACAAGCATCGATAGTATGCTGGAAAGGGCTGTTAGCATTGTAGCCAGTGAGATTGAATTGGCTGAGAGGCGCCTCTCACTTGGCACGGGGATTCCACCCTTACCTCCCTTACCCTCCCCTACTAATCAGGTGGGCATCAGCCGAATGCTAGAGCTTTAGATGGTTTCAACAGCAATTGTGCGGTCTCTTATGCTGAAACTATATCCCACGCTCCTCTGCAAGCTGCAAGCCCCTTGGACACGACAGATATTTCGAAGGCCCCCGAGGTATCAAGCGGGTCTAAACGTAAAAGGAAGGCCGCCAAAGTCATCAGTATTAAGAGGAAGCAACCCGCCCGGTCCAGTTCGTCCTGCTCTGTTTTGAGCTCATGGATACGCCCCCCATCTAACCCTAAGACCGCAGCTATACAGGTGCACACCCCAGCCATTGATCCTTGCTGCTCCATTGGTACCCAGGCTGAAACTGAGCTACCCTCCTCTGAGAGTCACAGCTATAGCGATTCCATTGTTAATCGAATTGTGGACACTGTCTCTGAGCATGTAAAAAATTTACTTGACAGTTATTTCGTCAGCGTGAGGGAACATTTGCGCCTGCCCCAGTTGACGACTTCAGACACGAACTTAGTCATTCAGGACAATCCAACTGCGATTACTGCACCTGGAAGGATAGATACACCTGCATTACCCAATAACGGGTCAAACTCTGAAAGTTGCTTTTTGCCTTCTGTCCCTAATCCGAGCTCTTTAGTTAACTCATGTGATGTATGTTATAAAATCAAGCAGTGTTTTGCTCCGGAGGGGATTGGCGCTGAAATTAACATCCTTAACAACGATAGAGCTGATCTCCCATATGCTCATAAGGTGCCTCGCCCCACTACCATCGCCAGCACCCCTACTGTGGCACAAACTAACACCTCTGCCGCGGTATGTGAGGATGCCTCTGACATTGGGTCCTTGTCTGGCCCTGGTCCTGGTAGTGGGGACGTGTTAAACCTGCCACCGGCCGCCTGCCCCTATGTAGTGGTCCTGGCTGGTGTGCCCCCCTTAAGGACAAATCAGGCTGAATCATGGGATCAACTATGCCACAAAAGTGTAGATTGGTTATCCAGACACAAAGGGTTTAGGGTGCCATTTATTAATAACATTATTATGGTACGCAGAGTTGGTTGGGTGGGGCAGTCTTTAAAGAGTATCAAGGGGGATTGCATCGTCATTAATTTCCGTAACCCGTCAGTGGCCAAAGCAATCCTAACGACACATGAGGCCCCCCCCTAACACAACCACTAGTATTCGGGCCATACCCCTGGGCTATTTTTATAACCCTTTTAAATCCACTTCGGGAGTATCATTTTCTGATGCCCCTCGGAGTGTCTCACCTCTTTCTTTGCATAATAGATTCCTGCCTCTATCGGGATTGGACAGCCAGGACTGACTACCGTCGTCACTGATAACATCGCCCTCATCAGAGCAATATTCGTTCCCAGTCATGCCTCGATCTTGTGTCCCTGACACCCCAACCGTATTACACTTAGATCCCACGCTCTAAATATTGAGTTGGAATGTTGCTGGTTTAGCGTCTAAAATGAATCTCCCGGACTGGTTGGAGCTAGTTCATAAACAAGATATTGTAATGCTTCAGGAGACTTGGGCCACACGTGAGCTACTTTTGGATGGGTTTGAATGTTTTAATGTCCCAGCTCCGATCCCTAAATCTGGCCGGCCCGCGGGTGGCCTCTCAATTTGGATTAACACCATGGCAGGTGGTAGCGCAAGGGCACTTGTCACCAATAATGATACATTTCAGGCCATAATTTTTAAACGGGGGTTTCTTTTTGTTTAATCAATTTTTATAATAATGATTTTAAGAATGTCCCAAATATGAATTTTATTAATTTGTTCAAATTCATCTCTAATCTACAGAGGTCCAAATGTGTCATTAACTTTGCAGGAATTTGTCTGGGGGGCGATTTTAATGTTAAGTTACCCGGCAGTATTTATTCCCCCATCCACCCGACCAATAATGTATCATTGTGTAATAGGGGCGCCCAATTATTAAACCTTTTGTGTACTAATAATTTTTTAGATGTGATGGGACTTGTTGGAATTCCCAGTAGAGCCAGACACACTGAACCTACTTATAGAGGTAGGGGCTCAGCTTCCACTATCGATTTTATTTTTATCACACCCCCTTTAGTGAATAGTGTGTTAAAAGCCGAGGTAGTGCCCACAGTTCATGGGGACCATAACCCCATCAACCTAATTTTGAGTTTTCCCCGCAGGAGGACTTATGATAAAGAGAGCGGTGCCAGGGACTTATCCCCCTCTACTGATAATCTAAGATTGGTCTGGCGTGGTATAGACAATAAAGTCTTATTTGGTAGGATGGTAAGAACGCACCCTGATCTAATTGATACTTGTCTGTCCCTCAAGGAACATAATCCCGAGGCAGTGGACGCCTTCACGCAGCTATGTGTGGGCGTCAAAATTTTGCTGTCTAGGCCCCCCAAGGAATCACATTTGGACCCTGGCTGGTTCAATGCTGATTGTTCTGCAGCTAACAGGGCACTTAGAAGGGCGCTTGTCACTAAACCCAGAGATAGCTCCCTTATTAAATCACTCAGACTACGCTATAAATTAGCTATTGCTTCAAGGAAGGAGGAAATAATAAGAGAGCACTGGGACAATATTGCCCGGGCAGCCACGCTAAAAAATGGCAAGGACTTTTGATTAGCTGTCAAAGATATGAGGTCTTTGGGACACCCCCTGAGCACAATTAGTTGCAACATCTCCAGTGAGGCTTGGGAAGCACATTTTATGAAGATTTATTCAGCCCCTGCACCATCGCTGCTAGCTACTAACGAGTATAAAACAGCTGTCAGGGTTGCGATCGACTTAGCAGAAGTAGAGGAGGCTATTGACCAAAGCATGGGCTGTAAAGCCCCTGGCCCTGACGGGTTGCCCATTGATCTTATCAAAAGTCAGTCTGACTTTTGGGCGCCTCTATTGTTGAATGTTTTTAATCATTTAACAAATTCCACTATACCTAACACATGGTCCTCCAGTATTATTGTGCCAATTTTTAAAAAGGGGGACCGTTCCAGCCCTAGTTGTTACAGGCCAATCTCTTTGATCGACAACACGTTGAAAATTTTAGGAAGGGTCCTCTATAACAAGATCAGGTCATGGCTGAGGATGGTCAGTTTCTCCATCCCTGTCAGCTGGGGTTCAGAAGCAACATTGAAGTTGGGAGAGGGGTCAGGCAGGGCTGCGTCCTGGCCCCCTTTTATTCATCCTTTATATTAATGATCTGAATAAGTCTTTGGCAACACTTACCCCTGACATTCCCTGTATTAATGGCAATAAACTCCCTGCCCTGCTATACGCCGATGATGCGGTACTAATGGCACGCACCCCAAACGCACTCCGCATCTTAACACAGGGCTTTGTTGATTTTTTGGATGGTCTGGACCTACGCACTAATTTAAAAAAATCTTTTTTAATGGCGTGCGGGTTGAAGAAGCATTTTAACACATCGATTGTTTTAGGTTCAGATAGTTTACAAAGCACTCGCACTTTCCCCTATTTAGGTTTGGTATTTGCCTCAAATGGACTGTGGACTGATCACATGGCTTACTGCATGAGAAAGTTCTCTAACTCCACTAATACAATACTTGGCTTGCCTAAGCCCAGGAATACAGAGGTCGTATCAGCTACTGTTAAAAGTTTTAGACTTCAATGTATACCAACTGCTACTTATGGTGCAGAAGTATGGGGCTCTACTAACTGTGGTAGAATTCAGGGTGAAGAGAACAGATTTTGTCGTAAGATCCTGGGCGCACCAATTTCCTCCTCAAAGTATGCTTGTCACTGTGAACTTAACTTGCCATACATCGAAGACTATATCAAGGCCCGCCCCGCATTATTCTGGCTCAGAATTTGGAAAAACCCTGCTGCCCAACTCACTAGGGAGATCATATCGGATTGTCTAAAATGCGATAGGGGGATGGAAATACCTTGGTTGGCAGCTGTTTATAAAAGCCTAACCAGCGTGAATCACAGTCATTTATTTTCTAATCCCTTAGACACTGGTATCATCAACAAGAAATCTTTGCAAATGGCTCTCTATGCTTCCTATAGGAATGTTAGACTCGAAAATGAGATTAAGAAAACATCCGTTGCTAGGTATATGCTCATTGAGAACATTTCATATGCCCCATCAAGTTATCTCCTTAAACATATTGGCCGCTGGGAAAGGGGTTTACTCTTTCGGCTGAGGATTGATACTGTGAAGTTTATGTTATGTTTCCCTGCTGGGTTTAACTCGAATCTCGATTATCTGTTATGCCCTTGTAATAGCCTACACAAACAATCTATGCTGCACTTTTTATTTTTTTGTGGTTATTACTCAATACACACCAAAAGGTTCTTGATACCATATTTTAAGGCCACATCTGTGATTGACTATAAGGTAGCACATGGGAAAATCCTTGCCTTGGAAGATGATGAGCTAACCTTTCGGGTCGGTTCCTTTCTGAAAGCGGCGGTGTGCACCCGGAGCTCTATGTGCCCCAGCTGAATTATGATATTTTATTTCCTTTTAATTGTAAACCCAAATTTCTTGCCACATGCAATTTGATGGGACCTCTTTTATGATGTTGTATTTACTTTTTTATTAATTGGAGGATACGCTTTTTCTTAAATATGAATCTTAAATGTCTTTTTATTGTTTGTTGTGTGCCTGTACTTTTATGGATATGTATCTGTATCCGAATAAAGATATTGATTGATTGATTGATTGAAAAACAAATAGTTCCCTTATTGTGAGCAGTGGAAGGACACAAATAATCCAATCAGGTGAATGGTAAAAAGGGTATGCGCCAGGGTAGGGACAAACAGACAATGGGACAAGATGCACAAGCAAAGCAGTTGAATAAGAAGCAAGGAAACTAGAATGACTATAAAGTCAACAAATTGTAACCAATGGGCGGGCTCAAAGCCCTCTGTAAGTTCTTGGTAAGCCTACAGTAGGTCTTTCACTACCAGGCAGTTTATGCTGTCTTGTAGGCAAGTCCAAAGGCAACACCCCGCATTATATCGATATGCAAGGAAAGTTCATTTTTGCAGGTTAATCATTCGTTTTTACCGTGTGTTATCTCCATAGCCATGTCAAGTACATTCAGTAAAGCCTATTAATCAATCTGCAGAAAGAATTACATTTTCATATCAATTCAGCTGAGCATGTTCCCACAGTTCACTATGTGCCTGGCATGTGGATGGCAGGAGTTGGTCTGAGGGATCATCTAATGTGTTAAGATGAACATCTCTGATATTCAGTCCCCCATCTCCCTCATCCCACCCAGACTTTTGTGATATAAACTCTCCCTCAGCCATTAACCATTTAAAAACCACTGATGTATTACCTGCACTGAATGAGACTTTCACCTCATTCCACCTCTTGGCCAATAGCAGCCCCAGTTTTAATAGTGAGGTTGCACCATTTCGATATTACACTAAATCTAATGCTGAAAGTTCATCGATCAATCAGATTTGTGTGACAGAGTCCTCATCATCTCTGCCCAAAATAGACCCACTGCTTTGCAAGTCCAACACATGAGGAGGAAGCGGGACATTTCAGTTTTGCACATAGGGCAGTTTCATCTGTACTGTGGCTGATTTATAAAACCATTAAAATACAAACATGCACAAAGCAGTTATAGCAGCATAAAAATGACAATTAAAATGAACATTACTCATCATATAAACACTCATTAAAATAATCACAGTTAAAAAAGGAAAATTCATAACAACACCCATAAATCGAAAACAATAATCCGCATACCTCTTGAAAAAAGACCTTGCAGTCTTTCCAGCAGCAATTACAGCTCTTACTTCCCAGTAATTAAATAGAGAAAGAAAGCTCATGACATATGCAAAACTCGTAGCTCCGCCATTTACTCCTGTGAGGGGGACAGGGTTTACCGCCAAGGACTACCAAGGACCTGCCACACTTTCCTTTAAAAATATGTGACTGCATGCACATTATCAGTATTCTGAGTAGTGTGTGAAGGGGTTGAGGCCTTCAGCTCCCCATATCATACATTAAAAAGGTGAACCTCATCCACTGATTGCTCAAGGCAGCATAAAATTGGCAAAATAAGAAGAGTTGCATTCTAGTCATGGGAGGCAACACATGGATTTATATGCTGTGTCAAAGTTCAATTTTCTTAAATTACTCCTATGTGCAGTTACTGTTGCTAAGCAGTGCTTAATTTGTGTTGGTGTTTTCCGGTGCTTGGCACTGGCACTTATTTCTAACAATCCACCATATGTTAATGCTGTCAGTCTGTTCTTGAGCAGAGCACCTCCTTAGATTGTTTAAAATTTCAATATATATGTAAAATAAATAAAAAATACCTGGTCTAGGACAACCTAATAGCTTTATTGGCATGGCATAATCCAAATGGCCAGAATTATTGGAGCGTTTTTGTTATAAGATAATGGTGTTACTGGCATTTGGCAGTGCTGGCAGGTTGCATAAGCTACGGTGGTGTGCTGTAAAATACCTTGGGCCCTGGCATGTTTTTTTTACAAATCAAGCAATGTTGCTAAGGGTTCAATCCCCAATTTAAAAACTATTTAAAAGTGTCTTAAAGGAAGAGTGAATATTTTCTCTAAATAAGATTCTCACTCCCATCCTTTACGTGACAATTAATGGCACCTCAGTCCCCTGCTCAAAGCTCGCTCATATGTAATGAAGCTTCGCCTGCACCAGAGCGCTGATTGTATTATCTCCCAATCCCTATTGAAACCCACCCAAATGTCCTACCCAGTCCAACCTGCCTTCCAACCATGACTTCTACTCGACAATACTCTGAGTCTTAGGTTGGAGATAATAGGTAGCAGTGTGTTAGTTCATATCATAGCCCTAAACCACTGATAAGAACCATAAATTATGAGCTTACAGCCATAAATCACTGATAAGCATTGTAAATCACTGTCACTGCTCACAGGTGGGACATCAATTGTCACTCAACATTTCATTGTACACTGGATGTGAATATCCTTCCAGTTGAGCACTGCAGCTTCTAAGCTTCCCTTGCTACTGATGTTGACCTCCCATGCCATGCAGGCCATGTATGGGCTGCAAGTGCTGTGCCTACTTTGCGACTACCCCTTTGCTTTTTCTGTTGCTACTATTAGGCATTCTAAGGCACCTTGTATGGCAACCTTATCCTTTCTTAGGCCTTCTGGCAACCCGTGGGTGTTTTGATACCAATTAATGTGCTGACTTCGTCATGCTGCCAAAAGTTTTTGTGTATCCGAAAACAACGGTTCTAGCGGGAATACAATAAATCTATACTGGTAATTAAAAATGCACAATCGCGATCAATTAGGGTTAAGGATGTCAGAAAAAGAGAGCCTCGCAGACTTGGTGTTCATAATAATTCTTTTTTATCCAAATTTTTATAATTCAAAAACAATAAATACACCGACCGAGAAGAACCACAATAGTGATTATATGTCCCAAGCAAATGAAACCATCTAATACATTGTGAACAGACATGTGATATATACAGAACTTGGTTTCCACAATTATTGAAAAAGACAGCGACCACAACATGAATTGATAATAATTATAGCCTCTGTGTACAATAGTCAGAGCTATTTAAAATGGTTCGCTATCAATCGAGTCGATGACGTTTCGACCCTCTTGCAATGTGGGGTCTCCTCAGGACCAAGGGGTAAGGGACAATCTGATGGTAGTATTACAGCCACGTGAGAGGCACATAAAGTGTGAGACACCCGTGAAATGAGAAAGAAGAAATTAATACTCACACGGGGACTCGGTCGAGCACCCCGTGTGAGAGACGAAGGGCTGTGAACTGGTATTAATCAATTGTGGCTCAGTCACAATAGTGGGCAGGATCAACACCACACAATGTAGTGGTACCTGAGCAGGATCCTCCGCTGGATAGATAAAGTCGCGGGACCGGTAGTGCCACGGCAGGAGAATAAGGCTTTTGAAATATGCCACATAGGATGAGAACTGCTCTGGTCGTCTGCCTGGTAACAATGACCTAAAGTCTTTGGACCCTTGGCAGCTCCTCCTTTTTGCCCTATCCTCACCTTCCTACCTACTCACAGCCCAATCATTCTAACATGCATGAGATGTTTAGCAAGAATATATCCATGTCCATCCCTGACAGCTGGCCCTTATCTTGCGCACCAGTTTCCACTGCCCTAACTGTGTCAACTTCCTGCCACTGCGGTGAATGTCTGGTATGTCTGTCAGAAGCAAAAATTCAGTTTTGAATTAACTTGCCACCTCTATTTGGTCAATGTGTCAACCCATCCAGTGTCAGCATTCTTGGGGATGAGGTGTGCCCTGCCAACTAATGTCAATATTTTGGGGGCAGGTGGCCCGACTTGGAGTTTTTGCTGTTCCATTTTTTTGGGTGAGTTCTTGTAAATTTGTCCCTATCGTGTCTATATCCTCCTAATGACTTTCTCTTATGTTAACATATCTCCGCATTCCAGCAGGAATAACTTATTCCTTAACTCACCATTACATGCATTCGGCTGCAGTTGCCCCTTTCCTTATGGAAAAGGCCAAGTGGCCGTGGTTGCTTTTACCTCTCCAACCTGTATGGAGCTAGAGCATTCTGCCAGAAGCCCAGTCCTAAATAGAGACCTGCATGTTATCACTGGTAACTGGTGCTTGTTCAGGTACAGGCCTTTGGCGTCCCTGAATAACGTTGTTTATCTTGACTGGTCCCTGAATAACATGCCTAGTTGTGAGCCGAATGTTGAAATAAGCCCTCAACTACTCCACCAGGCCAGTGGCCTGTCTCCAGCTTACTAATTACTTACTGGATTATTTTCCATTGTCAGGCACAGGCTCTTTCTGACTAACTGATGAGGTAGGTCACTGTACTGTATTTATCAGGTACTTGTTAAGCCCTGATCTACCATTTTGCCCAAGTGCCTTATAGACTGAGTACTACTGGGCAGTCAGCCACCCCTCCTTCTGTACTCAGTCTCAAACCCCTAAGCCCCCTGTGCCTCTGTACTGCTATGGGCCACCCAAAGAAATGCCACTGAGCTTGGTGATTTTAAGGCAGCTCTGTTCCCACCAGAGATGGTAAGTTGGCATATTCAATTTGGGAATGCCCTTACCAGAGACCATGAGTTTTAGAGTGACTTGTAAATAGCATAGTCTTGACTTTGCCTACCTCAGGGCCACCCCTTGACAGGGAATGAAGGGATGTAGTTGTAGTACGATATAGACTGAGCCACTAGAATTAAGCGGCAAGAAAAAACAATTAACCAGCACACTGTGCTCCATTTATGTGGCAGCATTACTTAATTATTTCTCATTTGGCCAAAGGTTTTGTCTCAATAGCTTCAGTGTAATCTAAATACCACAGTCAGCGACTGTAGGATGATCATTTGATTCTTTAAAAAAGACTGGCGACTGCAGCAATATGTAGGGGGCAGCACTCTAGTAAGGATGAGCTAGAAACCAGTTATGCAGAAGATGGATTATGCGACAGGAATGGCACATCCATTGTTATGCGGAGAACACTCTGGCTGCCTGGGCAGTTAATTCCAGTGGCCTTACATATGAAGCATTCTCCAAATCCTTCTGATAAACCACCATGTGAATATTGTGCTCTTATCATTTAACAGAAAATTGACTCTTGAGCAGGGGTTGCTGTATGTAACAGCACTTAAACTTTGAACATCACTTACCTGTTGGTAACCCAGCAGATCCTGCTCACAGTTGATGACATCAGCACACTGGTGTATGACCTGCCACTATCTCCATGCAACACCAAAGAGGTGGCACATTATGCACTGCACTTGTCCCATGGGCTTCTTCCTCTCTGCAAAGGAGTAACTCTTTCCAGGAGGTAGTGCTGGACCAAAAACATAAGTGCTGCCATCTCGTCCTCAGAAAAAATGTTGTGCGGGGCTACTTCCTAACACTGACGTCAGAGTGGGACTAGGATTGCATGCCCCCGGGCTTACTACCTGCCTCTGCCATAACTGGTGGATGAGGGGTGACAAAAAACAAGCTGTTACACCTGTAATTCGTAGGACGGTCTTTCCCCAAACTTTTTGCCTGCTTACCTTGTCTTTTTGCTGTATCTTTGCATTGGCCTTAGGACTCTGAGCATTTTACCACTGCTAACCAATGCTAAAGTGCATGTGCTTCTCTTCTAAACATGGTAACATTGGTGTATACACAATTGGCAAATTTAGCTTACTTCTAAATCCCTTGAAAAGCGGTATGCCAAATGCCCAGGACCTATAATCTAAATGCTACTGAAACTGGTCCCAGGATGCTTGTTTCTGGCCCAGGGAGGACCCGGCTTGGTAGCTCGAGCTGGATTGTTCCGATGAGGAGCAGGGTCAAGACTGATTTGCATATGGCTGGGTCTAAACTGGGGTGGCATGATGATCAAAACAATGATGGATTTAACCCAGATTTCTTGACTGGGGTGAATGTTTGATTTGTTTGCATTCCGTCCATCATTTGTGTGTCTTTTGCTTTCTTGCCCTAAGTGCGCCAGGTATGCCCAGATGTGGGTCCCGGGCTCACTCTGCCACTGGATTCAAACTAGCCTAGCTGATGGGGGGTGAAACCTTGAAACCAGTCCCAAGATGCTTGTTTCTGTTCCAGGGAGGACCTGACTTGGCAGTTCGGGCTGGACTGCTCTCATGAGGAGGAGGGTCAAGACATATTTGCATATGACTGGGTCTAAACTGTCGTGGCATGGTGAGCAAATGATCAATGGATTTAACCCAGATCTCTTGATTGGGGGTGAATGTTTGATTTGTTCCACATTCTATCCATCATTTGTGTGTCTTATGCTTTCTCGCCCTAAGTGTGCCGGGTATGCCCAAACGTGGGTCCTGGGCTCACTGTGCCACTAGATTCAAGGCACCCTGGCTGGCTGGTGAGGGGTGAAACCTGGAACGGGTCCCAGGATGCTTGTTTCTGGTCCAGGGAGGACCTGGCTTGGCAGTTCGGGCTGGACTGTTCCCATGAGGAGCAGGGTCAAGACTGATTTGCATATGACTGGGTCTAAACTGGGGTGGCATGGTGAGCAAAAGAACAATGGATTTAACCCAGATTTCTTGACTGGGGGTGAGTGCTTGATTTGTTCCGCATTTCATCCATCATTTGTGTGTTGTTTGCTTCATCGCCGTAAGTGCACAGGGTATGCCCAGACTTGGGTCCCGGGCTCACTGTGCCACTGGATCCAAGCTAGCCTGGCTGATGAGGGGTGAAACCCTGAAACCGGTCCCAAGATGCTTGTTTCTGGTCCAGGGAGGACATGACTTGGCAGTTTGGGCTGGACTGTTCTCATAAGGAGCGGGGTCAAGACAGATTTGCACATGACTGGATCTAAACTGCTGTAGCATGATGAGCAAAAGAACAATGGATTTATCCCAGATCTCTTGACTGGGGGTGAATGTTAGATTTGTCCACATTCTGTCCATCATTTGTGTGTCTTTTACTAGTGGATCTGCAGCACTGGTGGTGCCACCCACACAAGTAGCCTTTGAAACCTGTCTCAGGCCTGACATTGCAAGGCCTGTGTGTGCAGATTGGCAGGTGTGGAGCTAAGACACAACCTTGCTTTAGTCCTACCTCTGTCTGAATTTCCCTTGAAAGTCTTGTGCCATCAGCTATTTTAACTCTAATCCACGTGCCCATATACAGCTGTATTATAGCTTGTAATATTCTTTCAGGAAGGCCTCATTTCTTTAGTTTACTCCACAACAATCCCCTGTGTACATGGTCAAAAGCTGCTTAGAAATCTATAAAGCATAGTTGTAATTTTCTCCTCAAGCGCTTGCACTTATCCGCTATCAGAGAAAGCTAAGATGTTTGTGGTTGTGCCAAACCCTTTGCGAAACTCTGTCTAGTTGAGTGGGATCAACTTATTGTTATTTGATAATTCCACCAGTTCATCCAGGATTAATGTTGCATAGTATTTGGCTTCTGAGTCGATGAGAGCTATTAACCTGTAGTTTGCCGGGTCTGACCTATCACCACCCTTAAATATTGGGTTTATTATTGATACTTTCAACTCCTGGGAAGTGTGTCTGTTGTTCCCACCTCTTTATATAGCTCCAACAGCGGGATTGCCCAGTAGTCTGCATCACTCTTGAAGATCACCTGCGGAATGCTGCTTGGACCAGGTGCCCCATCCCTTCATCATGAGATTATTACTTTGGATACCTTCTCCACTGTGTAGTATTGGCAATCCTGGCCTAATGGGCTCCCCAGAGCTGTGTGAGCATTGCTTGTGTCTTAAGTTCTGGCAGTGTATCTACTGATGTCTTAGGCTCCAAAGCTTTATAACTGTTACTCTTCCCTATGTTAGCAATTAGTATCTCTTTAGTGAATGTATTACTTAGGTAGGTTACCCAGACTGACTCTGTTACACTGGAGTTGTTTATTGTTAGTGGTGATCTAGTTATCCCATTTATTATTTCCCAAAAGGCTCTGGTATTAGTTTGTTTTGCGCAGAAGAGGAGCTTTGTCCAGAATATATCCTGTTGCATTTTCTGATACTCCCAGTTTCGCTTTTTTATTGATTTCTGAGATTTGTTTTTTTATCCTGTGTATGTTTTGCAGCATTGAGGGTCCTATTCTTTCTGACCGCCTTTCTTAGTTCTTTTCTTAAGGTACGGACTGTATTTGTGAGAGCTGCGGTTTGCTTATTCATTAGCTTCCTTGCATAATTAATTTTGGGTGCCAGCGTTAACAAGTTCTTTGTAAAGGTCACCCAGATCTCAACGTGGCTATTTTTTGGTTATGATAGTTTCAATTGTCTCTTTTGCTAATGTTGATAGTTCTGGTAAGGTGTCTGCCAACCATCATATACATTTCAAATTGGTTGTTGTTAGCAGCACCAATTCTGCAGGGGCAGGCAGGTGTTTTGGAGGGCTTATATTTAATTCCAAATGTTGGTATGAGTGATCGCTTCGGGTGATGATGTATTTCCCCACATACTCCAATAATGGTAATGTAAGAATTGTATAATCTTTTGTCGACTGTTAATTTGCACCATGATAAGTCCATCTTGAGGGCCTATCATCTTTGGTTCTGCCATTTATAATTCTTCCTGGGCCAGAACTATCTTTTGCCCGTTCAAATCTTGTCGCTTTGCTGCAGAGTGTGATTGTGGAGGTACTGACCAGATCACATTTTGTGCTGCTAAATGCTCATCTTCATCTGGGGTGTAAATTAAATTGGAATTAAAATCACCTGTTACAATTTTTCCCATGCTGGGTTCTCGAATCTTATATCTGTTATTTTGTAGAGTAACGTATCGCATTGTGCCGCTTTTTTCCTTGCATTCGGGAGCCTGTAAACATTTATCAGTATTATTGTTGCTGTTGGGTAGTTGAACCACTGATCCAGTTTGATTACTTGTACTTCTCAAGTGGTACTGGAAAGCAGTTCTGACCTGATGTTCAATGCTGTAGATACGTATACTGCAAGGCCACCTTTTGGTCTCCCATACCAATGTGTTCTTACAGCTTTTACGTAATGGAGTGTGTAGCCGGCCACTTCCTTTGGGTCAATTAGCCATGTCTCTTGGAGCACAATGATCTCATACTTGTTCCAGTTTGTGGGGGGAGGAGTTGTCCTGGATTTCTCTCTTTGCCCCTGCGATGTTCCAAGATAAAAGCTTAAGTGAGGTATTAGAAGTACTATTTCTTTGTTTAGGGAGTCATTCTCTTCTAGGGGCGTTTAGGGTTGAAGCCATAATATTTCATTCATTTACACCCTGATCTTGCAATTAAAACAACAGTCCCTTGCACACGCCAACAGTATATATTATGTATCATTGACAATAATAAAAACACTCTTGTTCCTCCGTTGAAACAGTCACTTCAGTTTAATCTTGAGATCTTTAGCCAACACGTGTTTCGTCACGCTTAATTGTTGTGCGCAGGTGCCATCACAGATAACCATGTTGTCGATGCCTGTTTCAGCTGTCAGAAGATGAATCTTTGTTTCATTCTTTAAAGTTGTCAAAAATAAAACATAAGAAGAAGTGATGCCTTCAACCAGTTGATCTTACTACACGGTATATGGGTTTCTTGGAGACAAAGAATATCAATCTGCATAAGCTGTACACATTTAGACAGAAATCCCCTTTTCCTCCTATCGTTCAACCCACAAATATTCCAGGAGCATAATGAAATTACTCCCCTGCTACCTGCCATTTAGTGAATAACCAAATTCCTCGTTGGACCTGGAGATTAAGAATATCTCAAAGACCCCCATTCTGTCGATAGCTACAATTTTCATTAAACCAATGTGCTCATAAAAAAGTGCAAAGTGAGACAAAAACAACAACACCTGTACTTTCCAACCCCCAGATTCCTCCCTCACCCTCACCACCCTCACCACCCACCCACCCCCACCCACCAAAAGGGCGTAGGGACCATAGGTCCCAGGTGATGCTGAGCTGAGCCGCCGCCCCCCAACTAGGCTGCCCCCTCCCACTACTAGACAGTACATCTCATTGCTCTACAACTAGATTACTCATCTATTGATAGCCGGAAAAACCCTCATGCAGAAAAGAAAGAGAAGAGAAAAGGGCAAGAGAAAAAGAAAGAGAAGGGGAAAAAAAACAAGAGGGAAAGGAAGACCACCTCGCCCCCGTCAGACATTACTATACTAATCTTTCTATCATCATAATGAGGATAAGAATTCCTTAGCCTGAATTTCAGATTGAAAGTAGTGGGTTTTCCCCTGATAAACCACCTTTAGTTTAGCAGGATTAAGGAGATAAACCTGCGCCCCTTCGCCTGGAAGACTGGTATTAATTGGCGCAGAAGCCACCTCTTTTCCACAGTGGCCTGACAGAAGTCAGGCCTTACAGAAACTACAGTCTTTCGCTACTCGTTTCCTGTCCGGCCTTGCCAGGTAATACAGTGCCTCCCTCGCCAGAAAGTTGTTTAAACAAATCAGGATAGCCCGAGGGCGGTTATCCGATTGGCCTGTCCTTTGACGCTGATGGAAGGGGAACCGATGTGCCCGCTGAATTTGAACTTTCCAATCCCACTGCAAATCAGGAAATGCCTCTTCAAACAGTTCTACTACAAACTGCCGGACATCTTCTGCCTCTTTCCCTTCAGGGATACCAAGGACCCGCAGATTGTTCCTCCTTGCTCTGTTTTCCAGATCAGTAAGTTTCCAGATTGTATCATCTTTCCCTGCTTTAATAGTTTCCGTCAACTCCTTCTGTACAACCAATTCATCCTCTAATTGTGAGATCCGTGTCTCAGCCTCACTGATTCTTACAGCAAAATCTGAGCATGTTTTCGCCATTCGGCGCATCGAACTCTGCAATTTGCGACATGCTCCTTGTGTCCGGGAGCTCTCTGCTCTGGTTTCAGCACGGTGAGCCATAATGCTTTGATATATTGTAGCCAATGTGATGTCTTCAGGGCCACTCGTACTACCACCCATGACGGTAGACGGAGCCGTGGCTACATCAGGTATATTCCCTTTACCATTTAATTGAGTAGAGAAAGAGTAATCCCAGGTAAGTGTTCCGGTTGCACCCTGGTCTGGGAAGATACCTGACTCTTTCAGCTTACGAACTGTACCAGTCTGGTCTGTGACGCTGCCTTCCTCCTCCCACTGTAAGCTACTGTCATCGCTTTCTTGCACAGCCCAGTCTTTCCCGGTGCAATCATCCCCTGACTGGCTGGAATGGTCTGAAAGAGAAAAGAAGTTATCCACAGATTCCTCTTCCCTCAATGATAGGGGAATGGATTCTGGAGAGGCAGCGGCGCTGGAAAGCACCACTGTAGCCACCTTTGACTGATCCAGAGAGACTACATCCCCCAGAAGGCACTGATCCTGGGCTAATGCTGACCCCTTCAATCCTACGGATTCACCTACTGTCAATGCCTGGAAAACCTCGCCAGACCTGCCACAGTTGATAGAGATGAGATCTCCAACCCCTGCTGCTCCAGGGTCAGGTCTTTGAGAACTACCGCTTGCCTGCGGGGTTGTTGTCTGTTCGCACACAATTGAAGGCTCACCAGAAAGGGAAATAGACAGCAAGCGCTCCCGATGAGGATCAAGAGTCAGCGAGGGAGGGGGATTTTTACCGCTCTGCTGTCCTGTTGCCGGCAAGTCCCGCAAGTTCTTATTTTTACTTGATTGTGCCTTGAATAGCGCGGGGACCGTCTGCCTCCCGCGGATCGAAGAGCTCCTTTTCTCCCGAGGATCAGATAATCCCCCAGTTACTGCTATTGCTTTGCCGGTTCTGGGTCCGGCTGCATCAGGGCTGAACCGAGATTGCTCCAGCCTGCCCGGACTGCCAGAAATTGTCGGCGGTCCCCGGGCCTTCCAGCCTTGATGGCTGCTTTAGGAGGCATCAGTGAGTTATGAATGTAGATTCCCGGGACCACCAGGCAGAAAGGACGTGGAGCCGCCCTATACCACAGCCAGGACCGCCAAATCATCCATACAACCACGTAGCCGAGACACTGCTAAAAACGATGCCGGTAAGTCCGCATCCCCTTGAATTTCTGCCTAGAGGGGGAGAGGAGCTGGGAGAGGGCTGAGGTCCGCTCACTCGGCCATGAACACGGCCGCCATCTTTCCCCCCACATATGATCAACTGGTTGAAGGAATGTGGGTTAGATCTTGTAGCTTATACACGTCAGAGCACTACTATAAGGGGTGTGGCTGTACTCGCTAGGCGTGGGATAGGGATGTGTCGTAGAGTTAAGGAGGACCAACTCGGTCGATGGGTGATCGTCGAATTTATAATTAACAATGCCTCCTATACAATATGCTCTGTTTATGGACCCAATCTGGATGATCCGGCTATCATAGATCTCTTGAGTGTGGAGCTTGCGTTGTGGCCACAGCCATTAATTCTTTGTGGGGACTTCAACATTCATTTAGAGAGCAACTTTGATTTGAGCTATTCCCAATATCCTGGGAGTAAAATCCAGACTTTTAAGGCCTTTCGGGGGCTGGTTAGTGAGCATGGGCTAATTGATCTCTGGTATAGACATAAATGAATGGATATGGGCTATACCTTTTACTCAGCCCCCCATAAGAAAATGGTTAGGCTGGATTATGTTTTTGTCTCTTGTCAGAAAGCAGAGGAAATGAGCATCCGTATACCCCCCAGGATCATATCAGACCACAATCCTTTAATAGTTGAATTTACATGCAGGGGCTCTTTGACATTACCACGCCCTTGGACTTTTGAACGTAAATTGTTACTAGATCAATCCTACTGTCAGTATATGGGCAAATGGATTGTTGAATTTTTTGAATTTAATAGAAGGTCGGCCCCTGATAGTGTGGTTTGGGACACATTTAAAGCGGCAGTACGGGGAGAGACCCTTAACTTTTCAGGATACCGGCGTAAGACACTTAAGGAGCAGTTGTGTGGGTGGATGGAGCACCTTAGGCTGGCAGAGGTACGCCTGATGTCAAAGATCTGTCTGGGACAGGATATCACGGAATGTCAGCAGCTAATCACTAATATTAAGACTAAGATACATCAACAATTTAGTGATGAGATTGCCCTTAAATATGTCCAATTTAGAACCGAGGCATATGAATTGGGGGAAAATACGGGCAGAATGCTCGCCAAACGATTGTAACAGCGGGAGATCTCACACAGGATTGATAGGATACAAGATCAGTCTGGAACAAGTCATGATTCCTCAACAGGGGTCTTGAAAGTATTTCAAGACTTTTATCAACAACTGTATACTGAAGAGGATAGTGCATGGGTGGATGGAAGTGGGCACCAGTCCCTAGGGGGATTTTTCGAGGGTCTCCGCACTACTAAAGTTACACCAGCTCAAAATATATTTCTTGAGGCCCCAATTACGTGGGAAGAAATAGAGACAGCCATCACTTCTCTTGCAGCTGGGAAAGCTGTGGGTACCTCTGGAATTTCTCAGATCATTCCGGAATGTCTTAAGGGCGGATTTAATATCTTAATTTCGGTCGGCACAAAAAGGTCAGATTCCTGATTTTTGGAGAAGAACTACTATTGTTGTATTTAAAAAAAAAGGGAAACCAGAATTAAGTCCTTCATCATATAGGCCTATCTCACTTATCAATGCTGATTCTAAGATCTATTCTAAGATTCTAGCAACTAGATTGGCGGGTGTCATCGTGCCTTTGGTTTCCCTACGACAGCATGGGTTCATTCCAGGGAGGGATACGACTGAACATGTTAGGAGGGCTATTTCTCTCCTTGACTGGGCGCGGGCCACGGGGTCTACGCTTGGGATGATCCTGTTGGACGCCGAAAAGGTGTTCGACAGGGTCTCCTGGCGGTTCCTGTGGTCCGTCCTCCGCTGGAAGGGGATGGCGGAGGGATTTATTCAGGCAATCCAGGCTTTATATGTCTCACCGGTAGCGGGGGGTTCGAATCTCTGGACAGGAGTCTCAGGCGATCAACATCAGCAGGGGTACGAGGCAGGGTTGCCCATGCTCCCCTCTCCTGTTCTCGTTATATATCGACCCCTTCCTGAAGAAACTTGAACGGTGCAATAATATTCAGCCTATAATCGCTAATGGGCTCGAATACAAGATATTAGCTTATGCTGATGATGTTGCGATATTTACAGCGGATGTAGTGGCAGCATATCCGGCAGTCATTGAGGAGGCAAAATGTTATGGCCGGTATGCCGGTTATAAGCTAAATACCGACAAAACACAGATTTTGTATTCAGGTAGGGAGCTCTTGACAGATCTCCCTATTGTCCCAGCAGTGACGTATTTGGGCATCAAACTTATAGTAGAGGTTGATCAAATCCCAGATATTAACATCGCTCCTATAATCGATGCAACTAATCGGAAACTTGAAAGACTAGACCATCTGCACCTGTCTATGTACGGGCGGAGCAATGTTATTAAAATGATGGTATTGCCCAAGATGTTATATCTTTTCAGGACTATCCCTTTGGTGTTCTCTGCTTTGTGGTTTACTAAGATTGAGAGGATGTGCTCTCGGTTTATGTGGAGTTACCACAGATCAAGGAGAGCGGCCAAATGGCTACCTCTCCCTTGAATGCGCAGGGGCTGGGCTATCCCTAATTTCTTGTTTTATTACTGGGCTTGTATGTTACAACATATGGGGATACTCCTGGCCGGTGATAGGAGCCGCTGCCCAGCGGCATGTCAGCCAACTATCTATGAAATAGGGGTGGGGGAGGCAGCTAAGCATTGTCTAGTAGCGGTCCTAGAACCTAGCTACTATAAAAAAACTAGATTCAAGGTCATGCAGGCGGCATACATGGTCTGGCGGAAGGTCTGCAAGAGGTTTAAAATTCATAGGATCAATAACTACACGCCCTTTTCTGCTATCGGGGTACTACCTTCAATCTTTCAAGATCTGATTACCCAAAGATGGAATAATTTGGGGATCAGCATGGTCGGGGATCTGGGCCAGGGAGATCAATTGGCTTCCTTTACTTTTTTGCAAGAGAAGTACGGTCTAGATAAGCGGGAATTTTTTAAATATCTACAGATCCGTAGTTTTCTAGACAAGAAAAAGCAATGTCAAGGGGGAATGTATGGTAAGCTACAACTAGTTGAATTAGCTTGTAGAAAATCCTGCATCAGCGGGATTTATCAGTTACTTTTGGAATCCCTCCCTGAGGATTTAGCCCACCAGAATGATAAATGGGTAAAGAAGCTTGGGAAGGAAGGGATTAATCTGGAGGAGTCACTAGGTGTTGCTATTCGGACTCTACTATCTGGGAGTCTTCGGAGTCAACATTTTATGTCTATTTTTGATTTGTATTATACACCGGAAAAAGTAGCTAAATGGGGCGAGAGCGTGGGTGGCTCTTGTAATAGATGTGGGGCCCCATTGGCAGATACGGTTCATATGTTTTATTCTTGTCCTCAGCTAGTGACATTCTATCAGGATTTAGAAACCTTTCTGTCTACGATCTTACGGTTCCCCATATTTATTTCTGCAGAAATGGTGATCTTGGGGGTGGGAACGGATGGAAGCTGGTCGTCTGCTGTTACTGGATTTATTTTTATGGCAATGGCTGTTACCAGACTTTGTATTACATCTAGCTGGCTTAGCCCTGATCCCCCATTTTCTGTAGCTGGCGCTCTCGCCTACTAGCTGTATACAATTTAGAATCTTCAGTGTATCGGCTAAAGGGCCGAAGTAGACGAGAAGGGGACTAAAACTGTGGGCTCCCATAACAGATTGGTTACAATAGCCGGTTGTAACGGACTCCAAGCACGGGTACCCTCAGTCGGACCTGGCGCTCTACATGTAAATATGTTAAAATTGTTATCCCTTCTCTCATGTATTATTTTAATTTTATTTTTTTTCTGTCTCGATTAGGACAGCCTTATTTTTTACTGGTTTTTCGCGTCTTTCAGTTACTGACTTTAATCGGCTGAAATGAATTTGATAGCTAATGTACTGTTTCTCTGTGTGGTGCTCTAATTTCTATCTTTGTAAACAACAACATCAAAAAAAAAAAAAAAAAAAAAAAAGAAGAAGTGATGCCATGAGTCTTGACATCGATCATCGCAGGATAAGTCACTGAGGTCAGTGTCTCTACAACCAAACTTGGAGAAATAACAGCAGGAGGTCATGCCGGCTCCATCCATGGCTCCACAAGCAGCTTCGCCTTTGATACCAGTGCCTTTTCCAACTCCAACACCTGGGTTGCTGGCGATGCCGACTTCATATCCAGTAACTAGACCCCAACAGGAACAAGTGTACCAAGCTTTATATACACCATTTATGCATCTCAGTAGTTTCCTGAATGCGGTGATCAGTATCCCATCTAGTGTGTCTACAGGTCCAATGGCACCTCTAACTTATTCTCTGGGAGACTTATCGAAGCCTTACCAGCAAGTGCCCTTTATGTCATTCATGCCAATGGCCCAGTCACCTTGGCCAACTCCGGCACAGATAGAGGTTGCTCGGACGAGAACACCATCTTCATTAATGATTCCTCCCAGAAGGGTTTCACTAGTGCCACAATCAACACTGCTGGTGCTGACTAACTCTGCCCCGGTGTCTCATACTTTGACTGTGGTGTCATTATAAATATCTCCAGCGTTGCTTCCGATGTCATCGATGCCAGTGCAAATGACATTGGCACCTCAGTCTTCTTAGGACATCTTCCTCTGGATCCTTTCTCTTTGGTATTCAATCAGAGGGCCAGGAGAGAAGCTCAAAACTAGTTGAGGAAGAACAGTCTTTTTTGTGGAGCAAGATTCCCAAGGACAAGAAGGAGATTCTGCTGACCAATGTTCAATGGACCCGGACTTTGAAGGGTTAAAAGATGCTAATGGTTTGGATACGTCTTAATCTTAAAAGCGAGAATTGCTTTCTCCACAGGGAATGCCAAAACCAGAAGTCACAACATTATATCATTCTCGTCCGAAAAGCGGCAAAAATGTTGGATCTTCCGCTCCTTACTACGGAGCTAAAATCAAATATTCTGACTGGGGTTCTCTGCTCTTCTTCAACAGCCTCTAAACCTTTACTCCTTTGCAATGAGACTTTGACAGAGCCTTGTTTTTATATTTGGCAAAAACCAATCACAGCCATAGCTGTTTCAAGTCCGATAGCCAAGAGATATCAACCAGCTCCTAGTGATCCTCTCTTTTTATCATCACATCCTACACCAGTTGTCCAAGTCTCATGCTTTTTGAAGCTGACCCCAGATTAATTTCCCTTCTCACCTGTGGATAGGTAGTCCAAGAAAATGGATCAGTAAGCTAAGAAGATTTTCTCTTTTGGGAGTAGGTCTCTTACGTTTACCAATGCTACCTGCCTATTCTTTAGGTACATTCATGCCCTTCTGGATTCAGCACAGGCAGTTATACCTAAAGTGGTTGAGGAGGTACAGAGTCATTTCTTAAAACTAATGAATAATGGGCAGGCTGCAGTCCACCAGGATGTACAGTTGGGAATGGATACGGCTGATTCTCTGGCAAGGCCAATGAACACTTCAGTTTCTATCTGTAGACGTGCCTGGTTGAGGGCTTCTGTATTTTTACCGGATGTTCGAAGCACTCTCATAGACTTACCTTTTGATGGCTTTCACCTATTAGTTGCTAAGGCAGACTCTGCCGTGGAACATTTTAAAGACAGTAAATCCACTGCTCATTTCTTGGGCCTTCAATATCAGCCAAGAGATTATAGAGAGTTCAAAAGATTTTGAGGCTTATCTGGAGGCTTTTTCATTTTGTGGATGCCAACAATATGGTCAACAGCAACAAAAATAGTCACCTAACCCCCTCTATAAGAGCTACAGAGGACATGGTAGGAGTATACAGCGGGCTATTCTCCTCCCTCCCTCTTCCTTCTCATCCAACTCGTATGCTAACAACACAGGAAAACAGCCCTAGTTTTCCCATCTTGGAAAGTACATTACCGGTGGGAGGACGGGTGTCCTACTTTCTACATCAGTGAAGGTCCATAACATTAGAATGTTGTGTGCTAAGTGTCGTGGGGAAGGTGTATGTCCTGCCCTTCCAAGAATTTCCCACACCATTTACCCCCAAACACATTTCCTTTCTGCAGACCATCTTTGGCTGCTCCAACAAGATGTTGTATCCCTACCCTAAAGGGCTCAGTGGAGTTGTTTACAGAGCAGGAGAAGGGTCAGTGATGCAACAAGTGGTTTTTCCTGATTCCCAAGAAGGACAATCATTTAAGTCCGATCCTGGACCTCAGGAGTTTGAACTGGTTTCTCAAACAGGAAAAGTTCAAGATGCTGACGCTAGCTCAGGTTCTTTTTGGGCTGGAGATTAAAGACTGGATCCTGCCAATCGACTTGCAAGATGTCTACTTCCACATCCCTATTCTGCAGTTGCACAGAAGGGTCTTTGCTTCATGTTGAGATCCCAACACTATCATTTCATGGTCTCCTGTATGTCCTCACTTCCACTCCTCAAGTCTTCATGGAGGTGATGGCGGTGGTCACGGTCCATCTCAGAGAGTCAGCAATACCAGTATTTTCTTACCTGGATGATTGGTTGTCAAAGCCAGATCTCCAGAGTTGGTATTACATCACTTGCAGGTAGCAACTCACTTGTTGTTCGAACTGGCTTTTCCATCAAGCCCAAATCTCACCTGGTGTCCTCTGAGCGCACCCTGTTTATAAGGGCAGTACTGAACCCAACTGTGAATCAAGCCTTCCCTCTTTCTCAGAGGATTCACAACATTCAGGCTATGATTCCAATGTTTCAAGATGGAGCAAATGTTCCCAGTCCTGAAATTCCTACTCCTGCTCGGTCTGCTAGCCTCCTGCATTTTACTGGTCAACCATGCACGCTGGCACATGAGGTCTCTTCATTGGTGCCTCTACAGGCAGTGGTTTCAACATAATGGAGATCTACAGGCCTGTATCAAAATCTCCAGAGACACTACAGTGTATCTACAATGGTGAAGTGTTACTGGCAACCTTTCTCAAGGAAAAGTGGTTCACCCTCCCCCTCTGGTGACCACAGGCATAATGGATGCCCCCACCCTAAAGTGGGGAGCTCATCTGGAGGAACTGGATATCAGAGGCCTTTAACATCCAGAAGAACAGTTGTTTAATATTAATCTGTTAGAATTGTGGGCGATACGTCTGGCTCTCAAGGACTTCCCCCACATCCCTTCATGGTCACTAAGTCCAAGTCTTGATGGACGACACTACCGCGATGTGGTACTTCAACATGCAAGGGAAGTAGGGTTCTAATCTCTGAAGAGAAGCTGTCGACTCTGATCCTGGGCTCAGGATCATCATATTTGTGTGGTAGCAGTTGTCATCATTCAGCTGATCACGATTAGCATCTCCATCCGAAAGTATACTATACATCTTCTAGCTATCGGGGAATCTTCAGATACACCCCTTTGTCACTCAAGAGATCGCACACTGTCTGTCATTCTGAAACCTTCAGTATCTGATGCAGGGAGCTTTGGGGGATATGTTCCAATTGAGCTGGAGCTCCCAACTGCTCTACACATTTCCACCCATACCCTTGATTCCTCAGGTGCTGTGGAAGATTTGCATCAACTGGGCCCAAGTAATCGTGATTGCCCCGGACTGGCCATGAAGAGTGTGGCATGCAGACATCATTCACCTGTCCATGTGCCCTCTCCTCTGTTTCTCTCACAAGGCAGACCTTCTGTCACAGAGACAGGAGCAGGTTCTACACCCCTGCTTTCAAAGCCTGCACCTTCATCCCTGGAAATTGAACAAGCACACCTGAGTTCCTTTTCCCTTCCCTCTGAAGTGGTGGATGTCATTTTATTCTCCAGAAGGCACTCCACCAAATCTATTTATGCTGACAGATGGGCTAAATTTATTAAATGGTGTTGTGATAATTTGTTAGATCTTTTAAAAGCTAATTTGTCCGATATTTTGCATTTTGCCCTTTCTTTAGCCCAACAGGGCTGCACAGTTGCTACAGTTAAAGGTTATTTATCAGCCCATTTGACTTTTATCTGTTTGCCAGATCAAACTTCCCTATTTAAATCTCCTATAGTTTTTGAGATTCATTAAGAGACTTACAAGCAAATATCCTCCCACTCTTTTCATTATGTCTCAGTGAGGCCTTAATTTAGTTCTGATGTATTCCCTGTCTGAACTCTTTCACAGTTATCCTTTGCGACTGTTGACATTTAAAATTATTTTTCTTATTGCCATCACATCTGAAAGGTGATTTAGTGAGCGTCAAACCTTGAGTGTAAACCCTCCTTTCACCACATTCTTTCCTAACAAGTTGGTGTTGAGAACCAGGGCTGTCTGCCTGCCTGCCTAAAGTGGTCCCTCCCTTCCATATGGGTCAGTCCATCACTCTTTACACATTCTATCCTCCTCACCATTCAACCAAAGTGGAGGAAAGGCTTCATCGGTTGGACCCCAAAAGAGCTGTTAGTTTCTACGTGGACAGGACGCATGAATTCAGGCTGGATGACAGGCTCTTCAAGGAATACATCGGAAAAATGAAAGGAGAGGAAGTACAGAGAGGACTCTATCAAGATAGATTATCCTCTGCATCAAGATCTGGTACGGCATGGCACACAAGGAGTCTCCTGGAGGTATTCATGCTCAGTCTACTAGAGCTAAATGTTCTACCTCAGCTTTAGCTAGAGGGGTCCCGGTGGCAGATATTTGTAAGACTTGGGCCTCCCTTCACACTGTTGCAAAACATTATTGTTTAGATTCCAAAGTTAGGAGGGACAATAACTTTGCTCATTCTCTTCAACTTTATTTTTTGGTATAGACAGACATGCACCCACCTCCTGGTGTGGGACGGCTTACGGATTCCAATAAAAAGGTGAAGAATCCACAGGTAGATTTATCCATCAGAAGAACAAGTTATTTACCTTCATTAACGCTTTGGCTCTTGGATACAGTATTTATCTGCGGATTCGTCATTGACCCACCTTCCTCCCTGTTGCATGACAGTATGTACCAAAAGAGCCTGTTGATACATATTTAGTGGCTATTATGTTAAAGCTTTTATTTTAATAATGACTGCACCTACAATTCTGAAGTTAGTTCAATTTGTTCGACTCAAAGTCGTGTTAAAAATGGATAGAAACTGATGTCAGCACACCTATAGGGGCACTTTGCGGCTCCAGTGACATCATGCAGTGTCACGTGCAGAGCCATGTTGAAGCTGACAACCCCTGTCGGTGTGGGAGAGCTATCAAAATGTTTCTGTTCCAAGCTAGCGCATTGGGTATTCAAAAGGTGGGGAACCCACAGGTAGTTACTGTACCCACCAGAAGAATCTTTACTGAAAGTAAGTAACTTGTTGATCTTGACACTTTTTCTCATTAAAATGAAAGCCTCTGGGAGACCTGGGGCCAATTAAAGTGTTTATTCATTGCTGTCATATCTGAAACTAGACTGGGATTGCTTATGTTCCTTTTTCGAGGGTGCCTGGTATGGTAAATGAGGGGTGGATTTTTCCTATTGGAGAAGGACTACATCTAATTTGCATAAGGTTGTTCTTCATTGGTGTAGCATAGTGTCAAGACTCACGCCGTGCAAGAGAGGAAGCACTCTAGGTCACATTTTCTGTTTCAATGTCCTTTGTTACACAAGGGTAGGTGTTAAAAACTTCAGAGAAATGGCCATTGGAGAATAGGAAGGAAGGACTAGACCACTAACTTCAGGGGATTCACTAGCTTACATGTTTAGCCTTAACTTCCGGATTGACTATGGCAGCATGAGTATTTAATCCCTTCATCTCGTAACAAATTGTGTGGTCTTATAATTTCTTTACTTTCAAATATGTTTGTCACCCCAGCTTTCTGTTCCTCTACTATTGTGTTTGTCTCCCTTTGGTTCCATCGGGTTTCTCTCTTAGATATTCAAGTCCTTATTTACAAGCACCTTGCGCCGCCGCTACATCACTTTTTCCCATATTAAAAGTAATGCACAGGCGGCACAAGGGGCTTGTAAATAAGTCCCTCAGTTTCTACCTCTCTGTTTGTGTGTTTGCCTTTGCTGGCAGCTGTACTGTCAAGACTCTGATGTACCACTTTTTGGCATCCTGAGGTTCTCTGTCATTTCCTGGTTGGTGAAAGGGCTCATCACAGCATCATCTGCTGTGGAGTTTGATAAGTTGCTCAAATTTCCATTCCATTGATGTGCTGCTATTCCTTGTCTTTAGTTCTAAGCTTGTGCTTTATTTACCCTTTCTGTGCTACATCATATTCTGAAAACCTTGTGACCGAACTGGCTCATGCTGAAGACCAACTTCTGTGTCTCTCTCCCTTCTGCCTTTTCTCCTGGCTTCTCCATAGTCCGTGCTATTTCATATCATAGCTGTATTTCAGAGAATGGGTCAAAGAATTGTGACACTGAGTGACTCCATCTCCTTCAGTCCCTCTTATTAGAGAAGAACAGGCTTTTTTACTATCACATTGAAATGAAATCAAATGTATATTTATAAAGTGCTCGAATGTCCGAGGTGTCTTGGCACTGTTTAATCAATTACCTCCTCCAGTGACCTCTGGTGTGGTATTGCTTGTCTTTCCTTTCAGAAGAGATCTAGCCTGGTGGTTCAGACTGGACAGTTCCTATTAGAGCAGGACCAAGTCTGATCTGTATAAGGCTGGTCCCTGTAAGGTGAAGCATAGTAGGCAAATGATGGACAGGAATTCTGCCTTTCGCTATTGCTAGTGGCTGATACTTTTTCAAGTTTTCTACCCATCACTTTTATGTTTCTGTGTTATGCTCTAAGGCCCTTGTTACGAGTGGCCCATGAAAATTCCAGTAATTTTCCCCGAATTTACCATTACCGAAAAACCGGGATTTATGAGTTTTCCGGGATCCATTGGATTTAACGGGCCACGCATAATGAGGACCTAAGTGTGACAGGTATGCCTCAATATGTTCTCTTGCTCGTTATGAATCCAAAATCAACCTGCAGTTCACTGTTAAGCGACACAACAACTGAATCCAGCCTGGACTTGCTTGAGTTTCTGTTCAGAGGGGGCTTGGCATAACAGATTGGGCCAGAATATTCGTATAGACTAAGATTAATTTGCGTTACGCTGACCCCTGACTGGAGTGACATACCTAGCAAAATAATAATGGACTTTAATGAAGTCCCAATCAGTTGTCAGGGGCTGATATTTTCGCAAGGATTCTACCCATCACTCTGTGTGTTTCAGTCCCATTTCATGTGACACCATACACAATACTGGGCACAACGCATAAAGTGGCTTTTCATGAATCAGCAATCACTGCTAAGGATGCTTCCTCTAGATTATATCAAAGCCCCACATACGATTTATGAGGAAATGATAAGTACTTGGAATATCAGTGGCTAACAAAAATACCAGCACCCCGAAGCATAGTGGCGGCAAAGGAATCATCAGTGATCCATCAACGTGCCAGTCCAGTCTCAGCGAGTTATTTCAGTGCTGTCAGAATTATCACAAAAGAGAAGACAGAGTTTATCTGAGTTTGTGTTGCAGTGAGAAATTTACTGGACTGATCACCGGTGAGGGAATATTACTTAGGGCCTGATTTAGATTTTGGCGGATGGGTTACTCTGTCACAACTGTGATGGATATCCCGTCCGGAGAAATATAAATCCCATTATATCCTATGGGATTTATATTTCAGCGGACGGGATATCCGTCACCGTTGTGATGGAGTAACCCGTGCGCCGAGATCTAAATCAGACCCTTAATCTTGAAAATCTGCACCAATGCCTAAAACACACTGGGCCACCTAATTCACCTTCCCTTCAAGAGCAAGAGGAATTGGGCCGGTTCATGCTCCTTACTAACAAGTCACTTTGTACTTTCTCAGTTTGGAAACAAGGCTCAAACAACTGGAGAGGGCCTGTTAGAGAACATAGAGATGATAGCTCAATTGAAAAGTCATTGACAGCTCTTCTGTGCTTTGTTTTTTGATTTATATCAGCAGGCCCATGTCATTTTCAATATTACACAAAAGATCTTCTCACATTTTACTGGGCTATATAGCACTAGAAATACTTTGCATGGACTGTAGATGCAAAACAAACTGCTACACCGCCTGCTGTAAATGTGAACACGGAGTCATCGGAATGTAACATTGCCAATGCTGGATCATCTATGGGGACGCTGCAATGTTCTAAGTGATTACAGAAGTTATAGCAGACATCATGTGGAGCATGTCTTCTTCACATGTGCACGTTACTTGCTGATTGAAAATGTCTGTTTTCTGCTACAGCCCTTTAAAGAAGTCATCAAAGATATAGCATAGAACATGGTGCCACGCAGCTGACCACTCCATCTGTGGACCATTGATCTGGAACAACATCCTTGTGTACGATAGAACTGTCCCAACCTTCATCAAATTTAGAACAGAGCTGGAAGGCACACATCATAAAAGGCCACTACATCATGATATGGTTAGATTCTACCTCCACTCTCTGAGCCCTGTTATCCCTCAGATCACTCAATGACTGTCTCCTCGACTTTCACCCTATACAGCACTCCACTGCCTTTTGGCTAGTTTCACCCTATGCAAGTAAGACAAACATACATTCCTACACTGCCACTAATCTACTTGCTGCACCCTGCCTAGAATGGAGACAGAACATGGCACCAGGTGTGATAGCACAGCTGGTCTTTAAACTGATAAAATAATTTTGTGAGTATGTACACATAAAAATGCATACATGTTTATGACAGTAGATGGAGGATATATCTTTTAATACACAACAACAATGTGCAAGAATGCACTGGGTAGGTACTTGCAAGAGTAGTTGCTTACAGAGTAGAAGGACAAAGGGCAGGCTGCATCTACTGAAATGTACCCTCATTGTGCAAGTAGTTGTCCACTGGTTCATTTTTAACACCTAGAACCGTGCAATACTGCGTAAAAATGTCAATTGAGCCTTTGATGTATGAAAGGCATATCACCTTGGGAGCCACGACTACACTCTGGAATATTTAATATGCCTGGGCCTGAAATCACTAAAGGGTGGTGCAATTAATCCCATATATATCCTACATGTATATATTAAAACACAAGCCATCTGCGGATATGATCATAATCTACTGCTAGATGGGCTCCCTAAGCATGCTCAGTGTTGAATTGAAGCAATATCTTTATCAAAATGTAAGATTTTATCTTTGCAGGTAGGAAAAACTTTAGAGCAAACATTTAATTCAGGACAAACCTCTAATCTGTATCCAAACAGAACATTAAAAGGAATGATTGAATACATATTTACTGAATGGTGAGTCCACACTTTGGTTTGAAGTTGGTGGTTCAGCCTGGTTAGGTATTTTATCTTCGGAAATTATGAAAATGATGTATACAGCAAAACAGCCTTAAAGTTGGGCACCCTTTTCTAGAATCCGTGGAGAACAGGATTTGTATATTTCAAGAAGCACCAAGCAGACCAAGATTGGAGGGATATCTGACGAGGTTTAGCTTTTGTTGGATGGAAGCTCCTGATTAACCCCAGTTGTCTGGAAGACATATCTAGCTTTTGTTCTTTAAAACAAACAATCTAAAGAGTTCCTACTGTCTATTCACCCCTGGTTGCATTTGATGCATTTCCTCCTCCGAGAGAACGATTTGTGTTACCAAAAACCTCACATCCTCTGTTGAAGGACAGATCCATAGTGTCAGCTGTTTTCAACATACAGCTCTTTCCTGCAAACCAACTCAACAATTGGTTCAGCCAAGTCCAGTTTGACGGCATTCTGCCACCTTTGTTATCACTCCAGCAAGCTATTCCACATAGTAAGGAGCAAACAAGTCTGCACCTGCAGCAATCTTAAATATCCTAGTAGATGAAAAACATGCTGCCTTTCGGAGGCCAGTTCTTCCATTACTGCTATAATCTTCATCTAGTTCCTATGTCTAGGCTTCACTCTGAAGCCTGAGCTGAGCAGGTGACTACAGCTAGGCCATTATATCAACAATATGCTGCAGCACTGCTTGTAATTTTCATCATGGCACACAGGGCCATAAAACATACTCTTTGGATTTTGTATGTAAAGGCCCTGCTTTACAGTCCCATAAAGGTGAAACATTTGCAACTAGAACTGAAAATCTATACTCCTACAGTTTCCATTCAGTGTGTAAATGCATTCTTATTCTACACTCACTAAGAATATGTTTAAAACTCCAAAGCTCACGTAATCCTTAACATGTACTTATATGTTTCATGACTGAATTTGTTATATCGTTTCTACATTAACTTGAAGTACACATTCACTCTAATATGGCTGCAAATTATCATGTATTTCTGAGGCCCAGAAACCATTTTATGCAGTGTTGTACAATTGCCAGTTTTCTGCGCGGTGTAGTAACCGCCGCCTTGTTTTAAGGTTTGGCACTACGAAGCGTGATTTGTAGTAAGTACTGTATGAAGCCTTCAAGGACTTTTCACATTCTTTCTCGTGAGTAGATCCCACCCGTTGCTCATTACATAGTATCGCTCAAGCAACAGTTTCAGTCACATGCTCACATTTCCGTTGACTTGTATTGAGAAAAAAACCTGTATAAAAGTGTCGTCAAAATGTGTGGATTTTAGCATTATATTCTCCAACTGGGTTTTGAGTGGGAGCTCTGGTCCGGTGAAAGGACAAGTGATGTGCATTATTGGGCTTGCATACTGGCTATGTTTGCAATAAACTGTAAGAATTTTAGGCTTTCCCGATGTGTTTCATTTCAAAACACCTTCATTATAGGGTATATCCTTAGAGGAAATTAAAATGTCATTTACATCCAACATACAGTAATACAACCAAGAGTAGTAGGTCTCAGTCCACAGTATAGGTCGAAAATGTATGGTATTAAGAAGTAAAAAAACGCTCGAGTAGCACCTTGTAAGTGGGAATTTGTTAGAAACTGCAGATCATGTGCATTTTCAGCCCTCTTTAAGCACATGGGACGTAAAGTCTTATGGGACAGTCCACATATAAGATGCAAATTTGAACGTATCTAATATTTTTGGCCACTTTGTTTGACCACATTGTTAAAGGGAATGTGGGTCAATTTTAGATTGTGTTTAAGGAGAAGACATTGAGCAAGGTTCAATGAGCAAGGCGAACAGGAGAGGCACAGCTTACAAACAGGAGTCACATAGAACATACCAAGCCCTTTTGACCAGTAGAACCATCCTGCAAGGAGTCTGCCATCTGTTGATTTACATTTTTCACCTCAAACATTGTCAAGTAAAAGGCTGCCTTTTGCTCATGCTGCTGTTGGGCAGATATCACTGAGGGATTCACTACCTACCTCTCAACCACTCAGTTTGTTTGAGCCTGAGGCAACAACAGATACAGTATGTAAGGACCTGACAAACTCCCCCTCACTGCTGCTGCAGGGCACAGCATGAATCATTCACTTCACTACAAACACTGCAGGTGATTCTGCTACTCTATGTATTCCACACAAGGTTCAACTGCTGCTGCACAACATCTTCTGGGCACTTCGAAGGAATTCCACAAGGTTGACAGAATGGGGCAGGAGGGTACTTATGTTTGTCATGGTGAAATTTCTTTAGGAATTTCTGCACCTCCCCTACCACCCTGCTGCATCTTTTCCTCCAGATAAAATGGCTGCTGATGATAATGGTCAGGTCTGCCTTCTTACCATCCCCTCGGCTGCCAACCCCACCAACTTCATTCTCATTCTCACTCTCATTACTAGACTGATTCTAGGGCTTAGACTCTTGCTTCAGAAGATTAATGAACTTCCTAATCTTCTAAATAAAAGGAAGCAGAGCTAGAAATGGGCAAACGAGAATTCATTGTGGAAAGCTGAGCGTTAGACTTGCCTACATGACATACAGCATGAGTCGAGCCATCAAAATATTTGCCATGTCAATTATAGAATAAACGTCATATAAACACTTTTTATCTGGCATTTCCTGCTCATTTCTTACTTTGTAATACGCAACAGCAGTGTTCCAGTCGGCAAGACCAACAGAACGGACAAGACTAAACTAACTAGCTTATCCTAATAGCTTATCCTAATTCCATTTGTCTAACCTAACCTCCTCAGCCTTGAGGTAGGGGGTAAGCCATTACTTCTATCAATAAGGAAGAGAGTATACAGTAATACTAATACTTATCACTCACAAAGAAGTAAATGCATGAGTTTTTTTTAATATATATGCAATTCGAAAGTGTGATTACATTATTTACATACGGTCTCGCCAGATAGAAAGAGAAGAGAGAGAAGGTGCTCAAAAAGAGTGCCCATGTAGGAAATTTCAGTTAGAGAAGGAAAAAAGGAAATAGACCTCATACATATAACATAGCCATTACATAGAAGCCTGTCTGTTACATTTATTTGTACATCATAAATGTGATCTTATTGTATAGGGGTAATTGTTTCAACCATAGTTGCCCCTTTTATGGAAGAATAATCCAATTCATGCTTTGTGAAATGTTGACGTTTCGACCCGACAAGCGGGAGAGGGGATAGATAGAGCCTTAACAGCGGGCCTTCATCAGGACTCGGTGACAGAATAGACGGGAGCAACCTGGAGTATTCAGTCCTCCGGTGAGGAATCTGCAAGATTATTCAAAAGACCAAGGACAACTGGTTCCTCGCCTATAAAGGATCATGAACAAGACCCTTCCGTAAAGTGGCCTTGGTGAAGGACTTAGGTATGTGTATAAGCAAAATCTCTGCTGTTTAACGCCTCCTCGTAGCATAGATAAGAGCCTCCTAATGAATTAATCAACTCAGGCTCTGCGTCTGGTTTCAAAGATTTACCTGATTCATGTGAACGTGGCACACATTTCTTATTTTGTGTATGTATAGTAGATCCTCATGAAGTAATTCTGGTTGGTAACTCTGCATTTGATAGGTCTGCATGCGGTATCACACTTTGTAAATACGATACTGCGGGACCCGGAAAAAACTCATAATCAATAGGTCCAAGTTTGTGTTTTTATATGATGTTCATTGTATAATTGACATAGCAAATAGTTTGAAGGCTCGACTCATGCTTTATGTCATGAGGAAATACATAATTTCCTTTTACCATCATCATTGACACAACATTGAGGAAGCTCTATCCTACAAAGGAAGTTATCCATCTACACCTAGCATATATACAGCAGCAATTTTGGATTTTACGTTCCAATTCCGTTCTCCATCTTGGTCAGCTATCTCAGGGTGTATCATGATGTGCTTCCCTGCCTCAGCGCATAGCACAGCACCTGGTTTTATGCGCTGACGCAGTGAAGCCCATTATGATACTGCTCTTGGTACTGAAACCATTACAAAACAATATCATGGCCTCCAGCCGATTGAGAAAAATGAAAATTCAGTGAATGAGAACTTCATGTACTTGCTGAAAAGATGGTCAAGGATGAGCCAAGACTTATAGGATACCTCCTACATAAAATAAGTGTTAAAGTAAATTCTGTGAGAACATTGCGACTAAGGTAAATATGGTTTCATCTTTTCCTCATACACTCTATGACTTTAAGAAAAAGATTCTAAGATCTTAAGCATCGTGTCCAGGAGCTAATGTCTTAATATCGTCAAGAGACCTTACACCGGCCGTAGACCTCCACCAGAGATGGAACTTCAACCATGGGAGGAAATAGTAAGAGGAATTATCCATCCAGCAATCACTAAGGGACTTGAAAGTAAGGTAGAGGCTGGAGGAACAGAAGAACCAGGTGGGTCATATATAAATAAATAAATAATATCAAATGTATTGCATATGAACTTGTGATATGTAATGTAATAATAATAGGTTTGCTTATTACCATATGTACTTTTTAGCATTCGGAGAGTAGAAAGAGGGCCAGTATATTGAAACATGTTGTCATAAAATTATGATCTGCCATATACATCATGCAACAATACTCTTAACACACGTGCAGGTAATGAAGGCCTTTTATTAGTCTTGAGGTCATTTATAAAAATTGAAAGTCTGGCTGTCTAATAGACATACATAGCCATTTCCTGGTTCTTGGGCCAGATGTTATAAGAATCGATTCACAAAAAGTGGTTGCAAATTATGCACTGACGTTTTACGGATCAATTCTGATTTTATAAACCAACATATGCACTATTAGGATGGCCCGCAAAATCATTTAAAGTGGGTCGAAGTTTGATCTATCTCATTACTTTTCATGAGGTAGACTACAAATTGCGACTCATTCTGATTGGGTTTTCAAGGACATGGGAACCCAAAGGTATGCAAGGGACCATGGGTAAGGATTGTTTATCGAGGAACAGGCGGTCCCTTGATGTAGAGATACAGCAACCAATACGCATAGAGGTATGCGTCTGCGCCCGTCCGCGACCCGACCGCGACCAGCGCCAGGGACCCTGGATCTCCGACCATCCACCGCTACGACGCAGCCGCCCTCCTCGCACTCAACCCCGGCAGAAACAACAACTGCCAGCAGTCCACCCTGAACACAACCCACTGCCCGTTCTCCTGCCGCCACTGCCGCCAGATCTTCACCACCGCTCCCGCCGCCAACACCGCCGACGCCCTGAAGTGCATCCTCCTCAACGTGCGCTCCTTGCACAGACACGCCAAAGAGATCTGGAACTTCCTCGACACCCACTCACCAGATGTCGCCTTCTTTACGGAAACCTGGACCAACGCCTCCTCCACCCCTGACATCGCCACGCCATCCCGGAAGGATACAAGATCCAGAGGAAGGACCGCTCCAACCCCCCGGAGGAGGACTTGCCATCGCACACAAAAACTCCCTCCGCCTCTCCACCTCTAGCGACAAGTTTGCCACCCGAACACCTGCACTTCCAGATACAGACCAGCCCCAACTCCACGCTCCGTGGCACCCTCGCCTACAGACCCCCCAGCCCGCACCCCTTTCACCTCCACCATCACCGACCTCATCGCCCCCCACGCCATCGCCTCCATGGACTACATACTCATCGGAGACCTGAACTTCCACCTGGACAACCCCAGCGACCACAACTCCACCACCCTCCTCGACAACCTCGCCAACATTGGATTGAAACAACTCATCACCACGCCCACCCACAAAGCAGGGCACACCCTCGACCCCATCTTTGCAGGGGGGAACATAACCCACACCACGCAACCCCCGTGGACTGACCACCACTGCGTGCACTTCCTTATCAACGAACACAAGCCGCCCAGACCTGCTCAGCACCCTCCGCGAAGAAACTGGAACAGAATCACAGAGGAACAGCTCAACTCCACCCTCAACAACAACACCCCCACTGCCACTACCGAAGCTAACCTCGCAGCCAGGGAACTGCACACTTGGATCTCCAGCTGCGCAGACAAGCTTGCCCCACTACGCAACTCTGACAGACAGTGCCACAGGAAAGCCACCTGGTTCACCACCGACCTCCAAGAAGCCAGACACACTTGCAGACGCCTCGAGAAGAACTGGAGAAACAACAAGACGCCCGAGAACCACACCACCTACAAAAACGCCATGACTGAATACCACCAATGCATTAGAACCACCAAAAGAACCTTCATCCACAACAAAATCCTCACCAACGCCAGCAACTCCAAAGAGCTTTTCAGCGTCATCCAGGAATTCACCAAACCCCCCAGCGAAATAACGGACATCGTCCCATCTCAGGACCTCTGCGACAAGCTCGGATCGTACTTCCATCTGAAAATTAGGAACCTCTACGAAAACTTCAGCGACCACACTCCAGACTCTGCAACCACCACGCCTTCCGGCAACACCAGCCAGCCCACCATCGCCACCTGGACAACAATCACGACCGAAGAGACCACCGCGACAATGAAAGGCATCCACTCAGGGGCCCCCACGGACCCGTGCTCACCACACATCTACCACAGAGCCGCCACCGCCATTGCACCAGAACTGCGACGCACCATCAACACCACCTTCACAACCGGCACCTTCCCCGACTGGAAACGCGCAGAAGTCAGACCCCTGCTCAAGAAACCTTCAGCAGATCCCACGGACCTCAAAAACTACCAGCCCATCTCTCTCCTCCCCTTCGCGGCAAAGGTCATGGAGAAGACCGTCAACGCATATAACAAAGTTCATCGAAGACAACTCCATCCTCGACCCCTCCCAATCCAGATTCCGCAGCAACCACAGCACCGAGACTGCCCTACTCGCCGCCACAGACGACATCCGCACCCTCCTCGACCAAGGCCACACCGCAGCCCTGATCCTACTCGGCCTGTCAGCAGCTTTCGACACCGTCTCCCACCGCACACTCACCACCAGACTTCACGACGCCGGCATACAAGGAACCACCCTTGACTGGATCCGCTTGTTCCTTACCAACAGAACTCAAAGAATCAGACTGCCACCCTTCCCTCTCCGAACCAACAGAAATCAACTGCGGAGTGACCCAGGGATCGTCACTCCGCCCCACCCTCTTCAACATCTACATGGCCCCCCCTCGCCACCATCGTCAGACAGCAGGGCCTCAGCATAGTATCCTACACCGACGACACCTAGCTCATCCTCTCTCTCACCAAGGACCCCACCACCACCAGGCTCAACTTCCAAGAAGGGATGCAGGACGTCGCATCCTGGATGAACAACAGCTACCTGAAGCTCAACGAAGACGGAAGTCCTCATACTCGGAACCACCCCGTCAGCATGGGATACCACCTGGTGGTCCACCGCCCTCGGCAGCCCCCGACCCCCACAGACCACTCCAGAAACCTCAGCATCGTACTCGACTCCTCCCTCTCCATGAACAAGCAGGTCAACACCATCGTTTCAAGCTGCTTCAACACCCTCCCCATCCTCTGAAAGACCTTCAAATGGATCCCTCCCGAGTCAAGGAAAACGGTCACCCACGCACTCATAACAAGCAGACTGGACTACGGAAACGCCCTCTATGCCGGTATCAACAAGTCCCTACTCCGCAAGCTCCAGATGATACAGAACACCGCAGCCAGACTCGTCCTCGGCATCCCCCGACACGAACACATCAGCCAACACCTACAGAACCTCCACTGGCTCCCCGTCGGAAAAAGAGTCACGTTCAAGATACTCACCCACGCCTACAAATGCCTACACAACACAGGACCCCAATACCTCAACGAGAGAATCACCTTCCACACACCCGACAGAAACCTCCGCTCCGCCAACCTCATCCTCGCAGAAACCCCACGCATCCGCAGAGCCAGAACAGGGGGAAGAGCCTTCTCCTACGTCGCGGCCAAGACCTGGAACGAGCTCCCTATCAACATCAGACACGCCCCCTCCCTGAACTCCTTCAGGAAGGCTCTCAAGACCTGGCTCTTTGTCTGAGCGGAACTGCTTCTCCCCCCCAGCGCCTTGAGACTTTCACGGGTGAGTAGTGCGCTTACAATTCCCCTGATTGATTGATTGATTGAATAAGTTCTATGCCACAAAATAAGAGAATAACAATATTTATTCAATCATATAACAAAAAGGAACTCAATTGGAGTGGGAAACATGAGACAACGGAGAAGGGGAACAGTTCGACTCAGACATTTAAAAAAAAAGAAGAAGAGAAGTGACAGGTAATAATACTACACAGTTTGCCTCACTATTTTTGGCACCAATGCTAAACTTATAAATCAATGATATATGCAATAGTCATGGTACTGTGTGTCGACAACGTTTCAATCCCGTTCAGTGATATAGGGATCATCATCAGGACTTAGATTATGCCTGTGATTGAAAATTGACCGGTATGGTGAGGACTCTGGGCTAATCCGAAGGACTAGCAAGTGCTGCTGGTTGGAGGATGGCTCTCAATCAAGGAGCTGGAAAGCCAGAGCGTGTGCACTGGGAGTCTGTGCTCCATATTCGGAGGAAGGTAATTGTTCGTGATAACTATGTGTCGTAGACGGGAAACAGCATTTACATTGCATGCGCTACAACGCATGCGATTACAACGTGGTCGTTACAATGACCGCGTTGTTACAACGCAAGCCATTACATCGCAAGTAGTTTCTACGACTTGCTGTAGAGGGCGAGCTAAACTAAGGAATAGTATAATTTACTATTCCAACACCTTCCCTACTGTTGCACACGCTGGAGTTGGAATAGTAAATTATACTATTCCTAAGTCCAGCGCGCCCCCTACAGCAAGTCGTAGAAACGACTTGCAATGTAATGGTTTGCGTTGTAACAATGCGGTCATTGTAACGACCGCGTTGTAATCACATGCGTTGTAGTGCATGCGATGTAACATCGCATATTTCATCGTAGACAGCAGGACCCGGTAAAGGGAAACAAGTCCAAGGACGAAACCGCATCGGCAATTGCCATGCGAGATAAGCGGCAATCAGATTCGAGTTAAATACTCAGGTTGGCAAAACGCGATGGTATTCAGGCTCAGCAGCGGGACAGTGTATGACTCCCAGATTCAAGAGACGGAAGGCGCACAGAATGCATGTGAGTGAAGTGGAGCACTGGGATCAGCAAGCCCCCATGCCTGTGATTGCATTCAAACAAAGTATTTTTTTATTTTGTTTAAATGCAGTCCATTTTCCATAAAGCAAACAGGGCTGCATTTGAAAAAAATACTTTTTTAAAAAGGTTGTTTAAGAGTTGAAAGTGGTCACCTGGATCACTGCCCACTCCCAAACAAACTTTGCTGTTTCAATATTCCCAAACATAATTTGCAAATAGGTTACCTCCCCATTAGAGGAGTCGGTAACTTATCAATGATAAAATAGCCACTGATATATAGCAATCCGAATTGCAATTTGGAAGGAAGCTCTGTACATGCCTCTTCTAGGTTGCGATCCCATATGCATTTTTAAACACACTTTTCAATTCGATAAGCATTTAATGAATTGCTAATGGGTCTAGCAGATACTAAAAGCCATTGAGCAGTCACAAACCTTGTGATTTTGTGAATCATAGGGCTTGCAATCAATAAATGGCTTCTTACATCTGGCCCATTGTCTTTCGTGTGGCACCAATCATCTGGCCTTACGTAAACAGGTACCTCTACCTACAGGAAGAGTAAGAAGCCAAAACTCTAAAACGTCGGCAATGAGGTCTAGTACTGAAATTTCTGTTACTGCTATTGGCACTGTCCCCATCATCAGCATCACTCCAACCAGTGTGACAACCTATAGCAAGAACATATAGCTCTCAACAGCCACAAGACCAAGCACTGATGCTAGTGACACTGCTGCCTGTAGGACACAGACATCAGTTTCCGTGCAAAGAAACATCTCTTCTGTAACCAAGACCATCATATTTGGGTAGACCCCACAGGCAGAGAACAAGTGAAAAAGAACAGGTTGAGAAAGAACAGGATCATGAGGAGACCATTGATGTTACTGGAGCTGAGGGCACCAGGTTGAGGCATGTTCGACACTTACTCTCTGCACACCAGTGCATCTAGAAAGATGATCAGACCAAAGGCATCGTGTCCTGTGCCTGACAGAAGAGGGGGTCCTCCAAATAGCCAGGAGGCACGTGACTGCATATTTGCAAGAGACTGATCATACCCTTGCCAAGAAAATCAGTTTATGTTAATTATTAGTACTTTATAATATGTTACAATTCACCTTAGAAATAATTTTATCAGGGAAAGAGTGGGTGGGAGTAATCATATTGTGCTTTTATTTTTAATGCTAGTGATAGTTGCTTAGAATATAATTGTGAAATGGTTGTATTTTCATGTAGGTTCATTAAGGATCACCAATGTATTCAAATTAAATATTTACAGGACTGACATTAGTGTGAGTCACCTTTTTTAAATCTCTGTGTTAAGATGCATTATTAGCATTGTTGTAATTGGCTCATTTTGGTTGATGTACATTGGTGTCTGGTGTAATATATATATATATATTCACTGAAAAAACCATAGGTTTTAGGGACAGTTATAGTTAGTTGGACATTGCACTCGTACAAAACCCGTGAAATTCCCCCGTTATAGTTAGTTCAGCTAACTATAACTCGCGCCCCCGCAATGCACTGCTGATGACGTCACATATTACATCACTCATGACATGGTCAGTGACATCACTGATGACATCACTGATGACATCTCAAATGACATCACTGATGACATCACTGATGAAATCATCCAGTGACTGTGTGTTTCTGTAAAGTTTAAATATTTTTAATATATATAGGAAAAGACGTATTGAAGAATGAGTGGGTGTATAAGTGTCTGTATGGATGATTTAGTAGGTGCGTGACTGACTCTATAAGTGAGTCATTTAACGTATCTTACTGAATGCATGGGTTAGTGACTAAACTGGGTGAATGTCTGTATCCGTCTGTCTGTTGCTGTGTAAGTGGCTGCATGTGTTTGTGAATAGCTACATGAGTGTCTATATGAGTTATTGAATGGTTGTCTGAGTATCTGTATGGGTGCCTGAGTGTTTGTGTGGGAGGGGTGTGTGCGACTCTGTGCATAGATGTGTGAGTGGGTGATTCACTGGGTGGATGGTTTCAAGAGTGCATCTGTGATAGACTGTATGGGTGGGTAAGTGTGTGTAAGAGTGTGTTAGTGAGTGAATGTATGTCCCAGTGGTACATGTGTGAGTAACTACATATGTGAAAGGCAGTATATATGTGTGTTGGAGTATATAAATAGCTATAAGCGAGAGTGAGTGATTGTGTTAGTGGCTGTATTGATGAGTGTGTGCTTGTATCAGTGATTGTATAAGAGCGTAACAATGTGCTAGTATTTGTATGATTAAGTGAGCTGGTGTGTGTATAACTGTATAGGTGAGTAAATGGCAGTGTGTTTAATTATTTGCATGACTGACTAGGTGTGTGAGTACCTCTATGGATGAGTGGCGGTGTTTGAGTGTCTATATAGGAGTAAGAGTGCATATGTTAGTCCTGTACTGAGTGACCATAAGTATGAGTGACTGTACGGGTGAGTGAGTGGATGTGTGTGTGTAGACCTAAGAATCAGTGAGTGGGTATGTAGTTATTGGTGTTGGAGTGTCTATGGTTTTGCGAATGGCAGTCTGTAATTTAGAGTGGGTGTATCAAAGGTTATATTAGGGTGTGAGGAGGTGCATCAGATTATCACGTGGATGATGTCATCAGTGATGTCATCAGTGATGTCATTTGAGATGTCATCAGTGATGTCATCAGTGATGTCACTGACCATGTCATGAGTGATGTAATATGTGACGTCATCAGCAGTGCATTGCGGGGGCGCGAGTTATAGTTAGCTGAACTAACTATAACGGGGGAATTTCACGGGGATTTGTATGAGTGCAATGTCCAACTAACTATAACTGTCCCTAAAACCTATGGTTTTTTCAGTGAATTTCAAAGGTTTTTTAAATGCTAATTTCTAACTATAACGTGTCTGAAACCTATGGTTTTTTCAGTGAATTTCAAATGTTTTTTAAATGCTAATTTCTAACTATAACGTACCTGAAACCTGTGGTTTTTTCAGTGAATTTCAAAGGTTTTTTAAATGCTAATTTCTAACTATAACGCCCCTAAAACCTATGGTTTTTTCAGTGAATTTCAAAGGTTTTGTAAATGACAATTTTTAAATGTATTAATTGTTATATTTATTTTTTTGACACTGATTTACTACATTTTTTAAAACTATTTATTTTTAGATATTTTATTTTTTAAATTACATTGTAATTACATTATACATTACATTACAAAATATACTTTCTCAGAATGAATTACTTTAGTTTAAATAGTTTGCAAATAGGCAATAGAGTTTTAAGTACAGTAGTTACAGTTGTTGCAATGGGCAACACAATTTCAAACACAATGCAACATTGAGCTCAATGTGAATTTCTAGTTAAATGCAATTAGTTACTTTATGGATTACTTTTCTAACCTCAGGACTGGATCCTAGATTCAGTCCTGGGACATCTCCTGTAAACAGTTGAGTAAAAGCGTTTTGGTTACAGTAGTGATTTTTAAGGAATATTATTGTATTTTAAAAGTTGACACTTAGAAACTTTTTCACATAGAATCACCAATGTTATCTTATGGGAGGAAATTCACTTAGCAGGTAAGTAGTGTTATCGTTACTTTTTCTTACTCAGTGTTGGATCCTGGATCCAGCACTGGTGCATCTCCTGTAAACAGTTGAAAGAATGCGTTTAAGTCATACAGGCGATTTTTAAGGAATATTTGTAGTTTGTGAAAATCGACACTTTGAAACTTTTCTGCTGAAAACCAGACAATGGATTCCTATGGAAGGAAATATAAGTTACTGGTAAGTACGGTTAGAATTACTTTTCAGGGTCAGTGTTGGGCTAAAAGATGTAGCACTGGGTTCTCTCCTGATAACAGGTGAGTAAATCGGAATTCGTAGTTCGGTTGATTTTAGAGGAATATTATAAAGTTCCAAAACTCCACACTTAGAAGAATTTCCAAGTGAAACCAGTCAATGTTAGCCTATGGAAGGAAATTCAAGTTGCTGGTAAGTACGGTTAAAATTACTTTTCAGGATCAGTACTGGGCTGAAAGATGCAGCACTGAGGTCTCTCCTGATAACAGGTGAGTAAATTGTAATTCGTAGTTCGGCTGATTTTAGAGGAATATTATAAAGTTTCAAAACTCCACACTTAGAAGAATTTCCAAGTGAAACCAGTCAATGTTAGCCTATGGAAGAAAATTCAAATTCCTGGTAAGTACTGTTAAAATTACTTTTCAGGATCAGTACTGGGCTAAAAGATACAGCACTGGGTTCTCTCCTGATAACAGGTGAGTAAATCGGAATTCGTAGTTCGGCTGATTTTAGAGGAATATTTGTATGTTTCAAAAATCGACACTTAGAAACTTTTTCAGCAAAAAGCAGACAATGATATCCTATGGAAGGAAATTCAAGTTACTGGTAAGTACGGTTAAAATTACTTTTCAGGATCAGTACTGGGCTGAAAGATGCAGCACTGAGGTCTCTCACTGATAACAGGTGAGTAAATCGGAATCCGTATTTCGGCTGATTTTAGAGGAATATTATAAAGTTCCAAAACTGCACACTTAGAAGAATTTCCAAGTGAAACCAGTCAATGTTAGCCTATGGAAGGAAATTCAAGTTACTGGTAAGTACGGTTAGAATTACTTTTCAGGACCAGTACTGGGCTGAAAGATGCAGCACTGAGGTCTCTCCTGATAACAGGTGAGTAAATCGGAATTCGTATTTCGGCTGATTTTAGAGGAATATTTGCACAATGGTGAAGGGAGGGGCGGGGCCTGAGGTGACATCTGTGCAAACACGCCCCGTGGCGCGTTTTAAGTTGGGGGACTAAGTCCCCTTGAATCATGAGGGTCCCTGGGGGCCAACTAGCCCACCAGGAACCTCCAGTATGCGCCAGGGGGCTGCGTTGCAGAGACGTGTACAGAGGCCACACCCCTTTTTACACCTCTCTGCAACGCAGCTCTGTGGCGCTTTCAGGACGTACCTGTTGGGCTAGTTGGCCCCCAGGGACCCTCAGGATTGAAGGGGATTTAATTCCCCATCTTAAAGCATGCCACGGGGCCTGTTTGCACACATGTCACCTGAAGCCCCACGTCCTCCCTTCACCACTGTGCAAACGCGCCCCGTGGCGCGTTTTAAGTTGGGGGATTAAGTCCCCTTGAATCCTGAGGGTCCCTGGAGTCCAACTAGCCCACCATGTACTTCCAAAAGCGCCACAGAGCTGCGCTGCAGAGAGTGTAAAAGGGGCGTGGCCTCTGTACACCTCTCTGCAACGCAGCCCCTGGCGCATACTGGAGGTTCCTGGTGGGCTAGTTTGCCCCCAGGGACCCCCAGTATTCAAGGGAGTACTTCCCTTCTCAAAACGCGCCAGGGGGCGCGTTTGCAGACTGCTGCAGGGAGGGGGTCGGGGCCTCCGGCACAATGGCGGTCTTTTTTTAAATTTTTTTTATTTATTTTTTGATTGGGAGGGGGGCTGCGTGGCCCCCCTTCCCTCAGCCACTTTTTGCCCCGGGGACCCCATCCCCCGGGGCCTGAGGAGTTTTTTTTAAATTAAATTTTAAAAAACGGGAAGGGGGCCGCGTGGCCCCCTTCTCTGGGCCTGTATTGGCCCCGGGGACCCCATCCCCGGGGCAAGCCCTCTTTTTTTATTATAAATTTGGAGGGGGCTGCGTGGCCCCCTCCTCAGGCCATTTAAGGCCCCGGGGACCCCATCCCCCGGGGCCGGCCTTTAAATATTTTTAAAAAAATTTTTTTTTAGGGGAGGGGTGCTGCGTGGCCCCCCTCCCTGGCCACTTTTGGCCCCGGGGACCCCATCCCCCGGGGCCTGGCCTCTCGATGGGGACTGTGGGGGGTCCCCAAACCCCCCACAGTCCCGCCGGCTCACCGTGTCCTACGGGAGCCGGCATTGCTTTTCCACATGGGGAGCAGCTAAGATGCTGCTCCCCAGGTGGAAAAGCAATTTGCTTTGTATATTGGAAGCGAGAGCAGGTTTCCTGCTCTCGCTTCCAATATCCAAAGCAAGTTTGCAATGACAGGACGGGAGCCGCGAGGCTCCCGTCCTGTCATTGCAAACAGCAGTGTCCCGGCGGTAGGCACCCCGGGACACTGCAGGAGCCGGCCCTAGGAGGGTGGCAGTCCCCAGGGCCACCACAGGCTCCAGGAGGGGGGCTGCGCGGCCCCCCTCCCCACATCTAGAAAGCCCCGGGGAGGTGGTGGTCCCCGGGGCATCGGGGGTCCAAATTGACCCCCATTTTAAATTTCTTAGTGCCCCGGGGAGGTGGCGGTCCTCGGGGCATGTGGGGGGCTGGAGCCCCCACACAGGTTAAATAATTTAAAAAAGAAGCCCCGGGGGTGGCGGTCCCCGGGGCTTGGGGAGCCTTAGAGGCCCCCCCCACATATTTAAACAAAACCCCTGCATGCCCCGGGACTTGGCCCACCCGGGGCAATGTAGCTAACAGAGCGCGGGATCCGCGCACCCTGAGCGCATCCCGCTGATTTTTAATAAAAAAAAAAATGCTTTTTCTGCCCAGGGGTCCTGAGCAGACCTAGGGGGTCAGGGTGTTTCTACCCTGACCCCTTTGTGCGTTTTGCGCACTTGTTTCTTTTTTTTTTTTCTAATCGGCAGGATCCGTGCACCCTGAGCGCATCCTGCCGATTTTTAAAAAAATATGCTTTTTCTGCCCAGGGGTCCTTGTGGGACCCCCTGAGCAGACCTAGGGGTCAGGGTGTTTCTACCCTGCCCCATTTTGCGCTTTGCGCACTTGTTTCTGTCCCTCGGTTCTACCGAGGGACAAAATGGCTGCCAACACTTCCTGATTTGGAGTGTTGACAGCCAATTAGCATGCAGCTCGTGGTCGGGAGGGTACGCGGACCCGACGCGGCCATAGATATATATGTGATTTTCCTTTTGATTTTCTCAGGAACTACTCAACGGATTTACACCATTTAACAAAGGGTTCTTTCTGAACCAAGAACTACCTCTTTGCCAAATTTGGTGTAATTCCGTTCAGCAGTTCGGGCTGTATCCGTGTCTAAAGTTTCCTATGGAAAAATGAATGGGGAAAACACGTTTTGGGACCCCCCTTTTTCCTCGGCCCCCGCTGAGCGAGACCCCGAGACTTTCAGGGTAGGAGCGGACCGGAGCGGGCCATAAAGTTTGAAAATTTCGCGAAGATACGTCAACCGGCAAGAGAGTTATTTCAAATAGAATGTCGCGGATTTCCTATGGAAAATAGGTCCTAACTATAACTATCTACTGGCGACCGCCAGTAGATAATATATATATATATATATATATATATATTCACTGAAAAAACAAAGTTTACAGGGACGTTATAGTTAGGCTCAGATTTTACATGCAGAAAACCATAGAAATTCAGCAGTTATAGTTACCTGACACACATGGTCGGTGACATCACTGACAACATCGCAAATGACCACTGATAACATCACTGATGATATCATCCAGTGAGTGTTTTGTAAATGTTTCTGAGACTTAAAGATAGATACTAAGCTACTGCATATGTTAAATTCCTATTCATTCTGTACTATTAATGAGTGATACTATTTCTAACATGTGTAATCTGAGTGGCTGTGCGACTGACTCAGTGTGTGAGTGGGTGTCTGAGTAGCTGCAGGGGTGTGTGAGTGGGTGTGTAAGCAGCTGTATGGATCTGTCAGTGGGTTTGTGAGTAGCTGTATAGGTCTGTCAGTGGGTGAATGAATGGCTGTATGGGTCTGTGAATGGGTGTATGAGTGATATTCTGGGTATGTGAGTAGCTGTATGAATGGTTGTATGGATGTGTGAGTAGTTGTATGGGTGTGTGAGTGGTTGTATGGGTGTGTGAGAGGTTGAATGAGTATGTGAGTAAGTGTCTGTGTAGCTGTGTGGTTATGTGAGTGGGTGTGTGAGTGGTTCTATGGGTGTGTGAGTAGTTGTGCAGGTGTGTGAGTGGTTGTATGGGTGTGTAAGAGGTTGTGTGAGTAGTTGTATTAGTCTGTGAGTAGGTATGTGAGTGGTTTTGTGGGTGTGTGAGTAGTTGTGTGAGTAGGTATGTGAGTGGTTGTATGAGTCTGTAAGTGGGTGTGTGAGTGGTTGTATGGGTGTGTGAGTAGATGTGTGAGTGGTTGTGTGGATACATGAGTGGTTCTGTGGATTATGTCATCAGCGATGACATTTCAGATGTCATTGACCATGTCATGAGTGATGTAATATCTGAGGTCATAAGCAGTGCAACACGGGGGCATAAGTTATAGTTAGCTCAGGTAACTATAACTGTTGAATTTCTATGGTTTTGTGCGTGTGAAATCTGAGCCTAACTATAATGTCCCTGCACCCTTTGTTTTTTTGGTGAATTTTAGGTTTTTTAAATTCTATTTCCTAACTTTGACGTGCCTGTAACTTTTGTTTTTTCCAGTGAATTTCTATATGTTTGTTTAATGTTATTTCCTAACTATAACGTCCCTGTAACCTTTGTTTTTAGTGAATTTCAAAGTCTTTTTTAAATTTTATTCCCTAACTGTAACCTGTAACCTTTGAGAGTGGGTGTGTGAGTGGCTGTATAGGTCAGTGAGTGGGTGTGTGAGAGGCTGTATGGGTCTGTGAGTGGTTTTGTGGGAGTGTGAGTGGGTGCATGAATGGCTGTATGGATCAGTGAGTAGGTGTGTGCGTGGCTGTATGGGTCTGTGAGTGGGTGTGTAAGTGGCTATATGAATGTGTGAATGGGTGTGTGAATGACTGTATGGGTCTGTAAGTGGGTGTGTGAGTGGTTGTATGGGTGTGTGAGTAGGTGTGTGAGTGTCTGTATGGGGTGTGAGTGGTTTTGTGGGTGTGTGAGTAGTATGTGAGTGACTGGAAGGGTGTGTGACTGGGTGTGTGTGTGGCTGTATGGGTCTGTGAGTGAATGTGAGAGTGGCTGAATGGTTGTGTGAAAACACTCCCAAATAATGCTGGCATGTGCTTGTGTGCAAAGTATGTCTGAAGACAACAGCAGCAGCCCATCTTCTTTGAGCGCATTTCGGTAACAACGACACATGGTCTGTCACATCCGAAAACTCATCTTTGTGGGATATGATTCACTTTCTGGTTCCCGCAGTTTACTCTAAAAGCAAATTTTTCCTCTTTCCAGGTGTGAGTCGGTGTGACTGTACTGGAGCGATATTGTTGGACACAACATCGGTGTTTGGTGTCGTGTGGTCTTCCATTTGGCTGTGCGAAGGGCAAGTTAGGGTGGAGGGGCACTGTGCCTGCTCAGTGGTGTTCCACAAGCTTGCCACCAGGCCTGCAAACTTCATCCAATCTTTTGAGGGCAAGTGATTGGGTCTTGCTTGTTCATATCATCTGACTATTGCTCTTTTATTTTAGTTTTTTTGGGGGTTATGGTTCTTCTGTTGTAGCAATGTTTAGACTTTTCGCAGATACTTGAAGGAAAACACCTCCAAACTATTGGTGGTTTATAAAGTAAATGAAGCGGAAGTGGTGACAGCGAGAGTGTGCCAAAGAAATCTGCTTTACTGTGCATCCTTAACGTAACGTCTCATTGTCACACCCATCAATTACTGAAAATTGCAATTATTTAGCTGCCACCATCGCTCTCAGGACTGCCTTCTAGGTGGCACTATAGGGTGAAGGGGAGCTGGTAGGTGCTTCCCCAAGAGCCTCATTGGGTGAGGGGGAAAATCCCTAGAGGTCTGGTCTGGACCTCCTCTTATACTGCATGTGAACAGCCCCTGCAGTGGACATCTCTGCCTTGTACTCTAATTTTCTAATGTAGGAATTTCATATTTGCCGAACAGTGCCCTAAGGGGCACCAGTGACCTTTGCAATTTACAAGCATTTCAGATACAATTAAAAACAATGCTTGGCAGCTACACATAATAATCAGGACACGCTCTGCAGAGGTTAAGGAAGAAAAACAAAGCGGATTAACAGAAAGTTTCACAATGAATTATTTCAGTTTGTTCTTATGCTCCCATTTCTATAAACGGCATTCCTGAGCTACAGTTTTCCACCAAACGATTATTGAAAGAACCCAACCAGATCAGTAACCTAACAGTAAATATGGCTTCAGACGGAGTAATCCATACTTTTGAGTACTTTTATAAGAGTACGAGCTAATAGACCTTCTGAGTGATTTGCTTTTTGAGAAGAAAGTATTTGTTTCTTAGTCTCATGGATATGTGTCCTGTGCTGCACTTTCATTTCCAATTCGCAAGTGAACATTGCATGTTGCAGTTGAGAACTCAGGTCTCAGGAGCCTGGTGCGTGGTCCACAACCCCTCCCCTCACACACATGTTACTACCCCAAAATACTGAGGGGGCACCCTGCGTCCTTGAACACAGCTAGGTTTTTCTTTATATATATATTTTTTGCTGTCACAGACAATGCAGAACAACGGCCTGGTGTTGCTGCGGGCGGGGTAGGCAGCCAGCCATTACCGAGCAGTGCAATGTCTGCTGACAGGTGGATTTCCAGGTCTCTTGTTCAGGCGCTGCACACTCAAAACTGCATAGCCCTTAACCTCAGCAATGCGCACACACTTTGAGATGCTTGGATTATGAAGCAGCAGCAAGAGTGGTGCATTTAAAGTTGACTGCTCTGTGAGTGACTTTGTGTAATAACATAGTGGTGGGCCGTGTTGCACTACAAACATGAAATGGTGCATTAGTACCCAAATCATGGACCGTTAATACCCGATCTCTCCAGCCCATGAAATGCAGACCAGCCATTCAAATTACAGGAAGCTATGGCTGCACACTTTTAGAAGCCAAAACAAACAACCTTTTCCACCAAATTGTTGATATGCTGAACCCACTACTCTCTTCAAAAGCCTACACGAGATGAGTCCCTACTTCAGGCAAAGCCCCTGACATCACTGTAAGATCACTGCTGCGTTTATGCGGGTCGAGTTACCGTTTGTGTAACTTTCATTTTATTGAACTGTGATGAGGTGGTATTTCAGTGTTTGTGTCAATAAGCCCCCAGTACCTGGCCCACCCTGGGGATGAAATACAAACAAGCGCGGCAGACGGTGCTTGTGTTTTTTTTTATTTTATTAGGGATTCGTGGATGTTCGCAATTTTTCCCGCAAACATTCTTTAAAAAAAAAATGTTTTTGGGCCCTGGTGGGGTCCCTGGGGGACCCCAGCACCAGGCCTAGGCGGTCAGGGTATTCCTACCTTGCCCCCTTCTCTTTTTATTTACCTTTTTCTTTGGAACTTGGCTGAGCCTGAGTCCCAGAATGGCTGCCAACACTTCTGGTTGAAGTGTTGGCAGCCAATCAGATCTCTGCTTAGATCGGTTGGATTTGCGGAGCGTCCGCGTCCCTAGATATACAAATTTGATTTTCTTTTAATTTCTCACAAACTACTGAATGGATCACAAAAAGCACTCTTTCTGGACCAAGAGCTAGCTTTCTGCCAAAATTGGTGTAATTCTATTCAGCAGTTTGGGCTGTAGTCATGTCTAAAATTTCTATGGGAATTAACATGGGAAACACATGAAGGAGCCTGGGCCCACCTGTTCAATTCAATCCAATGTCAGATCCTCAATGGTTCTTTTTAGTAGGATGAATACGTAGACGGAAGAAGAGGTCATGAGTCACTTGAAGTACAGTGTAACACAAACGGCTACACAAGAACCCAAATCGACAACCAATTGGAGGTTTGTCAGTTTTATTACAAATTCAAAAAGAGTTCAACATAAACAAATCTTAACATGAAAGTAGAGAAGTACAAGGGAAATAGAAGGAACCGAACCTCCTAAAAAGGTTCACCCGGTGGAGCATAAAAAGAACAATAAGTTCAATGATGATTATACATGAGATGAGAAAACAAAAGTTCAAGTCTCCTTGCGTCGACACTTCTTCTGTATGCAGCATTTAATTCGAACTATCCCTACTCTAACTCTAAAGTGGCATCCCTAAGTTATGGTAAAAGCAAAGGACGTTAGAGAGAAAATGTGTCAGTTAGCAAAGCCTTCCGAAGAAGTACCTTCGCCATAGGATGGGTCTGCGGCATCAAGCTACAAGCAAAGGAAAGGAAGCAAGCAGGTGCTCTCTGTCAAGAGGACAAGCAGGAATGGGGTGTCTGTCTCTCTCTAGAAGGCATCATATACTCAAAGTGGTGTCCAGCAAATGTCCCATAATGCTTTATTTCTCATATGCTTAAAAATGGGCTCAGCCACAAACTTTTTCATGACGTCGACTCCATTCGCAGCCTTCTCCACTCACACCCCTCTGTAGCAGCTTGTCCTTGGTCTTCTCTCCTTCTGCCGTGTAAAAACACCTTCCTTCACCTTATCACCTGTAGCCAAGCTAACCGCAACTCCTTCAGTCTGCACCCTTGTCTAATGGAACAATACCCCTACTCTTCCCTAGTAAACCTTGTCCACCTGCAATGCAAACGTGAGACAGAAAACATTCTACGAAATTCACATAAGAATTTTAACATTACTTTCAGGAATAAAGACACTCCAAATACACAAAAAATCCAGGCCTACGACTTAAGCTAAATTAATGAATTCACCATACTGTGTAGGTTAGGATTTACATCAAACGTTAACATTCGATAGCAGCAACTCTCTTAACTATATTAATACACGTCTTGCAACTACGTCATTAGCCTAAAAAACATTTATCACAAATTATTACATCACTAAATCACATTTACTTAACTAATGGAGCCTAGAAAACGAGTCACATCGGTTACAGTGGTCAGTACACGTTCTGAACATTAATTACTGAGCCGTACATTAGATTGCATTAACTTTCACAGGAACATGTTAATAGGTTCATGTTTCTTCTAACATTTAATTCTCCTCATAATGTTGGATAATATGTGAGTGCCTTCTACAAACGGTAACATTGCACTCCTATTGAGTACCACACATAGGGTACGAACCTTCCACTCTATCACACACTTTTGTTTACCTTCCCCTTTTTCTCGTCTCCCCCTTGACGAATCACCCTGAAACTTTCCATGCACAACTAGAACAGGAGATCACTTTTTTGAGAAAAGTTTGTGAAGATTCGTTAAACAGCACCAAAGCAATAAGCAAGCCAAAAACACACACACACACACATATATGTATATATGTATATATATATATTTATATATATATATATATTTTTTTTTTTATTACATACTGGCGGTCGCCAGTATGTAGTTATAGTCAGGACCAAAGTTCCCAGTTCCCATGGGGAAAGCATTATTTATTTTGCCAATAACTGCGGCGCCGCTTGACGAATCTTCATGAAATTGTCAAAAACGTCCTCTTTTTGGTTCAGCTGCTGTGTTGAAAGTTTCGGGGTAATCAGTCAAGTGGGGGTCGAGAAAAGGGAGGGTCCCTAAACGCGTTTTCCCCATGTTATGTCTGTGGGATTTTTTCATTTTTTGAACACGACTACAAACCGAACTGCTGAACGAAATTGCACCAAATTTAGGAGCAAGCTAGATGTCGGCCCAGAAAGTGTGCTTTTTGTGATTTGGTGTAAATCTGTTCAGTAGTTTTTGAGGTATTTAAGTGAAAAAATATAGATATCTGGGGACGCGAGTCCTTGCAGTGGACTCGCGGATCCTAATAAAATTTGATTGGCTGCCAACACTTCAACCAGGAAGTGTTGGCAGCCATCTTGGGACTCAGCTTGAAGCCAAGTCTCACAAAAAAGTTAAAAAAAGAAAAGGGGGCAGGGTAGGAATACCCAGACCCACAAGATATGGTGGTGGAGTGCCACAGGGACCCCGCTGAGATTAAAAGCTTTGTTTTTTTAAATGTTGCCACGATCATGGGTGGATCCGCGGATTCGCAGCAACATTTTTAAAAGAAGAAGCGCAGGCTCCCGCACGTCTTTTTCATTAAGCACTCGGGTGGGCCAAATCCTGGGGCCAGTGCTTATAGTAATGCAGGGGTGCCCATGTGGCACCCTCATGTCCCGGGGACCGCCACCTCCCTGGGGCAAACATATGTAAAGCGATGCAGGGACCAACACCTCCCCAGAGCTATTGATTAAAATGAATGCAGGGGAGGCCCATATGGCCTCCCCCGAAGCCCCGGGGACCCCCACCTGCCAGGGCTAATAAGGTATTTATGCGGGGGGCCCACTAGGAATGCAGCCCTGGGTCTGGCACCTCCCGGGGCAATAAATAATAAATAGTAATGCGGGGGCCCGTACGGCACCCCCGCAGCCCCGAAGACCACTACCTCCCCGGGTCAATGTCTAACAGAAATGTGGGGGGGTGCGTGCCCCAGGAACCGCCACTTCCACGCGGCTCAAATCATATATAAAGGGAGTTAATTGCAGACCCCCGGGGACCACCACCTCCCCGGGGCAAATTAGAACAAAGGAGGGGGGCCACGCAGCCACCCTCCTGGAGCCGTAGATGGCTCTGGGTATTGCCTCCCCCCAGGGCCAGCCCCAGCAATGTCCAGGGGTGCCCACTCCCGGGACATTGCAGTTTGCCATGGCTTGGTGGGAGCACCGCTCCCGCCAAGCCATAGCAAACGCTGCTCCGCTTTCAGCAAGCGAGAGAATAAAAAGTGCTCTTGCTTGCTGAAAGCAGAGCAGAATTGCTTTTGGACAGAGGGAGCTGCATGCTAGCAGTTCCCTCTGTCCAAAAGCATTTCTGGCTCCCGCAGGATGCAGGGGGCCAGCAGGGACAGCTGAGGCCTTCAAGCTTCCCCTGTGGTCCCCATTAAAGTGTCCAACACCATAGCCCCCCTCAAGAAAAACAACAATACCCGCGCCAAGAAAGCCAGATGGTTTACCACCGAACTTCGAGAGTCCAGAAGCACATGCCGCTGCCTCGAAAAGGCCTGGAGGAACACCAAATCCACAGAAGCCCACGACAACTTCAGAGCCGCCACCAATGCCCACCATCAACTCATCAGAGAAACGAGGAAAAAAGCGATTGAAGACAGAATCTCCACCCACGCGCACAACAGCAAGGAACTCTTCAGCATCATCAAGGAGTTCGCCCAACCCACTAGCGAGTCTACCGACATCCCTCCCTCACAAGACCTCTGCGACAAACTCAGCACCTTTTTCCACCACAAAATCAAGAGCATCTACGACAACTTCGACGAAGACAACCAACACACTGAACCCTTACCAACCACCCCCGACACCCGGAAACCAGCGATTGACGACTGGACAGCCCTCTCACCACCGAAGACACACTGAAGACAATGAAGTCAATCCACTCAGGGGCCCCCACGGACCCCTGCCCCCACCACATCTTCAACAGAGCCGCCGACACCATCGCACCCATGCTCCGCCACACCATCAACCGCTCCCTGGCGACCGCCTCGTTCCCCGACGACTGGAAACACGCCGAGGTCAACCCCCCCTAAAGAAACCCTCAGCGGACCCCACCGACCTCAAAAACTACAGACCCACCTCCCTGCTCCCGTTCCCAGCAAAAGTCATCGAGAAAGCCATCAACAGCCAACTCGCCACATTCATTGAAAGAACACAACATCCTCGACTCCTCCCAATCCGGCTTCAGAAAAAACCACAGTACGGAAACCGCCCTCCTCGCCGCAACAGACGACATCCGCACCCTACTGGACAAAGGAGAAACAGTAGCCCTCATCCTCCTCGACCTATCAGTGGCGTTCGACACAGTCTCCCACCGCACCCTAATACGCAGACTCTACGACGCAGGAATCCAGGACAAGGCCCTCGACTGGATCCGCTCCTTCCTCTCCGGCAGGACGCAGCCGGGTCAGACTCCCCCTTTCCTCTCGGACCCCACACCTACCACCTGCAGAGTCCCCCAGGGCTCCTCCCTCAGCCCGACGCTCTTCAACGTCTACATGGCTCCACTCGCCCCCATCGTCAGAACCTACGGACTCAACATCATGTCATACGCAGACGACACCCAGCTCATCCTCTCCCTATCCAACGAGCCCAACACCGCCAGACGCAACTTTCGAGAAGGCATGGAAGCCGTCGCCAAATGGATGAAAAACAGCTGCCTACAACTAAACACCAACAAAACAGAAGTACTCATCATGGGCCCAAACCCCGATGCCTGGAGCGACACCTGGTGGCCCCCGCCCTCGGAAACCCGCCAACCCCCACGGACCACGCACGCAACCTGGGAATCATCCTGGACTCCGAGCTCAAAATGGACCGCCAGATCAACTCTGTCTCGTCTTCCTGCTTCCACACCCTCCGCCTCCTTCGTAAGACCTTCAAATGGATCCCCTCGAACACCGAAAGACTGTCACTCACGCCCTGGTCACCCGCAGACTCGACTACCGCAACGCACTCTACGCCGGAATAAACAAAAACCTCACCCGCAAGCTACAGAACATCCAGAACGCCGCCGCAAGACTGGTCCTCAACCTGCCAAAACACTGCCACATCTCCCAGCACCTGCGCACACTCCACTGGCTCCCTGTCGAGGCGAGAATCACCTTCAAGATGCTCACCCATGCACACAAGGCCCTCCACGGCACCGGACCAGCATACCTGAACAGCCGACTCAAATTCCACGCACCCCAAAGGACCCTACGATCAGCCCAGCTCTCCTACGCCGTTATCCCCCGCACCAGAAAGACCAGATCGGGAGGCCGCTCCTTCTCCTTCCTCACGGCCAAAGCATGGAACGCCCTTCCGCTCCACCTCAGACAGATAACATCGCTCCCCATCTTCGCAAGAAACCTCAAAACCTGGCTCTTCGACAGACACCCTCCTTGATGGATGGAACAGGCACCCCCCCCGCCCCTAGCGCCTTGAGACCCTTACGGGTGAGTAGTCGCGCTTTAACAAACCCCTGATTGATTGATTGATTGATTGGGTGCCCTGGGTGGGACCAGGGCACCCAGACTAGAGGCCAAGCCCCGGGGATAACCTTTTTAAAAACACTCACAGACACTGGATGATGTCATTAGTGATGTCATCAGTGATGTCATTTGAGATGTTATCAGTGATGTCACTGATCATGTCATGAGTGATGTAATATGTGAGGTCATAAGCAGTGCATTTCAGGGCGCGAGTTATAGTTAGCTCAGCTAACTATCACTGCTGAATTTCACTGGTTTTGTACGAGTGAAATCTAAGCCTAACTATCATTATTTTATTTTTATTAGTTTCAAAAAACACATATTGCGCACAGCATTAACATCATACATTTCACAAGAACTAGTTCAAACAAACAACCCGTGGCTATCCAGTCTTAATGTCCAATTGCCCTCCAACACAATCAAATTTGTCGATGCAGATATTCAATTAATGCATGCAGATTGACAGTACTATATATCTTCACATTCCGATAACGTTTCTTGTTCCTTAGATCTCAAATATTGCAGCAGTGGCTCCCAAATGTCTTTCGGTTGAGAAGGGGATGGGAGTTCTTCTGCATACAGTTCTAGGTTCTCCCTACAGTACACAAGATCCCTTATCCAATTGTCCGGCAGCGGAGGAGCTGAACTGTTCCATCTCATCGCCACCCTCCTCTTGGCCAACAATAACTCAATTCTGATAAACTTGCCAATTGCACCTTTCAGAGTTGGCGTGTAGCACAGCAGACACACCTGTGGAGTACATTGCAGGGTAATAGTCGTCATGGTTTGTATTCTGTGTAGCACCTCCACCCAAAACCCAGCCACCTGATTGCATTCCCAGGCAAGGTGCCAGAAGTCAGCCCCCTGTGCTCCACATCGTTTACACGTGTCATTGTCCCAGAGGCCATATTTATGTACCTTCAGTGGTGTGTGGTATGCTTGGTGCAAGAATTTAAAATGAATGATGCATAAGTTACCATTGGACGTGAATGCTCTAGTTAGCTGACAGCAATATTCCCACTCCTTTTGAGTGAGCTGAGGGAGGAGTCTAATATTCCAGCGATCGAGGCTTCTGTCCGAGCTAATAACTTTCTCATCTCTTGCAGCCCTGTATAGCTTGGTAATCAGTTTATGCCATGTGGGGCTTACTAGGAGCGTCTGTAAGGTGTGCAACGTCGGTGGTTCATCAGGAAAGGTAATGGTAGGATGCCTGCATCGCTTTCTTAAGTCGATGGAATTGGAATAAGAATAACGGCAAAATGTTGTGTATGTATTGCAACTCATCTATCGTGACGAAACTACCATTTGGGTAGAGGTCTTGCATTTTGTCTATACCTACTAATTCCAGGGCGTGCATGGCTCCCACCTCCTGTGTGACCGATAGTGCTGCATGTTGATCTAGTGGGAGCATGGGGGCATATAATGGGAGCTTCACTGCTATCCGGCCCAATGCCTGCCACACTGCAACTGTAGTGTCTATTGTACAACTGTAGTGTCTATTGTATTGATTTCCTGCTTGGGGGTACCTCTGTGCGAGTATGACAGTATACATCTTAATGGAATCGGGTGTTCATCTCCATCTTCAACCGCTACATGAGGAATGAATTCATGCTGCTGGTACCAGTAGTATGCAAATTGTGTGATGTGGACCTGTCTGGAATGAATCCAGATTTGTCGGGGAGAACTAACATCGGCATTAACGGTTGAAGCCTAGTGGCCAGGACTTTTGCCAACACTTTTGTATCAATATTAATAAGTGAAAATGGGCGATACGATTCTCAGATGTGTGGCGGTTTGTCTTTTTTTAACAGGGTAATTATTAGGGCTTCTCTTAGCGATGGCAGTAGTATTCCCGACTCGTAGGCTTCTTTGTACATATCCAACATATAGGGTGTCAATTCATCCGCAAATTCCTTATATAATTCACAGGTGAGGCCATCGGGCCCAGGTGCTTTCTTGTTAGGCAATGATCGAATCGCCTCGCGGATATCAGCGGCTTCAATCGGTTGGCAGAGATATTCGTGCTGTCCAGCGGATAGCCAAGCGATCGCGACGTCTGCAAGGTATTCTTCTAGCTCCTTGGAGTCAGTTCCCCCTTTGGAGGTGTGCAAATCTGCATAACATGTGCGGAATTGCACCACAATTGCTGATGTGGAATAGTGATCCCCCCTGTGTGGTCTGTGATTTTTGTTATGATTTGACGGTCTGTTCTTTGTTTGATCTTGGAAGCCAGATTTCATCCGGGTCTGCCTCCCTCACCATATGCACGGGCCACATATCTCTTAGATAGGTAACGTACCTCGCCAGCCGCCAATTTGTTATACTCTAGTATGAGATCTTTAATATGGGTGAGTGTTTGCGTGCACGGGAAAGTCTCATAGTACCTTTCAAGCTGCTCTAGCATGTTTTCCAGTCTGAACAATTGGCCTCGGAGATCCTTAAGTATGCCTGCCATTGTGCCAATGCATTTGCCCCTGATAGTGACCTTGAAGGCCTCACAAAGTGTTGCAGCACTGCTTACCAACCCCTTATTTAAATCAAAATATTAGACTATAGCCTCCCTGATCGTTTCGGTGTATAGAGGATCAAGCAGCGCCTCTGATCGAAACCGCCACGTAAACTGTTGGGGATGCTTAATGGGATACATTGTGTGATTCTAACAGGGTTGTGATCGGACAGTGTCCTGGGTAGCGTGTCTATTGTGGATACCCATGCATTAGCGCTCTCACTTACCAGCCAGTAGTCCAGCCTCGACCAACTGCCGTGAGCGATCGAGGCGTGCGTACCCGCCAGCCTGTTAATGTTACGCATTCTCCATGCGTATACAAGACCTATTTCAGCCATCCCATTGTTTATAACCTGGGTTATAAACAAGTTTATAACTCTGGGTGAGTGGCCACCACATCCGCTGGACTTCTCTTTGCTAGGGTCCAAATGTGTATTAAAGTCCTCACCCCAGACAATTTCAGCATCAGGCCAGTCCCATAGTACATTAAATATGCCCTAAAAAAAAACAGGCTCGTCAGTGTTGGGTCCGTATGCATTGACTATGGTTATAGGTGATCCAGCCAATTTGCCGTGCATTATAGCGTATCTCCCACATCATCCATGCAGGATTTAATCAAAGAGAACGGAAGATTTTTCTTTACAAGTGTAAGTACCCCTCTGGCATATGTTGAGTAGGAGGACGCCAGCCTGTACCCCGCCCATCGCGCACCCACTTTAGTTTCAGAGTGCTTTGTCAGGTGAGTCTCCTGCAGGAGTGCTATCCTGACATCATGTCTGTCCAAAAAGGCCATTACTTGTCTTATTTTTTGGGGGGAATTCAGCCCTCGAACATTCCACGTCATGCATGAGATCCGCTCATTATCTAGTACTGTCATGTTATCTCGTTGTGTAATCTGCTTTTTGCATCTTTACCGTGAAGTGAAATATAGTACAGCATTGGTATCAACGCATCACATTGAGCCACGTAAAACAGTCCCCCATTACCCCACCTCCCATGTCCACCCCCCACCCACTTCAGCGCCCCCAACTTGCCAAAGCCATCCCTTAAACACAACAACCACCCCCATATGCAAGACACAGTAGTCATTAGATGTGGGGTTCACCCGTGGGGGAACGCAGGAGCACCTTTAGCCTCCCAGGTAGAAAGGGAGGTGGCTGAACAACATAAAGAAGTTACCCGCTTCTTGTAGATATCTAAACAGAGGAGAGGACATAAATGCGTACCTGCTTACGGCATCAATCTACGGTGCGTGTGTTACAATTGAGTTAACTTACAGCCATTGGGATATCGGGAGGCATCTGAGCGTGACCCCCTTTTGTATATACACAGAGTAAGAGGGAACCAAGTACCAACGAGTTTGTGGTATCATCAGCTAAAGTATTAGTGCTCAGCAGGAGCAACCGTAGTCTTAGTGCATCAAGGATTAGTCCTCTTCTTCTGGTGTGCCAGATGTCTCCTGACTGCGACGCCTTAGGGCTTTAGCATAATCCATAGCTGCTTTAGGGCTAGTGAAGATCCTGAACTTCCCCTCCACACCAATGCGCAGACGGGCTGGGTAGAGCATAGCGTATGGAACACTCTCTGCCAGCAGTAGCTTCTTCACAGATTGGTACTCCATCCTAGCTGCTTGGACCGCGGCGGTGAAATTCGGATAGAAGGCCAGGTTATTTCCTTGGTTGTTTATGGTGCCCCGCTCCCTGGACATGACAGAACTGAGTCACGATCCCTGTAGTTCAACAGACGGGCAATAATCGGTCTCTGTGGGGCACCCGGGAGGGGCGAGCCGACCAGGGAACGATGAGCTCTTTCAACAATCAACACCTGAGAAAGGTGCTCCGCCCCAAAGATCTCACGTAGCATCGTCTCAACATAGGATTCCAGTCTCCCCGTGTTGGTCGATTCCGGCAGGCCGGTAATGCGTATTTTATTATGACGGGACTGGGCCTCGAGGTCCTCATTCTTAGCTTGAATGATGGTGAGCACCTTTTCCATGTTGAGAGTCTTGGTGGTCACTTGCTGTAAGTTATCCTCAGCGTCCGAGATGCGTTTTTCAGCTTCGCCTAACCTGGTGGCGTGTTTATCCAGTTTCGCCGACATATTGTCCATCCTGATATTAAGCGCATCGATTTTTCCATCTATAGACTGGAGACTGCTTTTCATAGCTAGAAGCGTTGTTTCGAGTGACGTTGAGTGTTCAGTAGGGGCGTCCAGCTCCGAATCTGAGGTAGCTTTCTGCTGCGATCTGCCCGGCGCACGCGATTCAAAGTTGATCCGGGATTGTCCTCTGTCTGTTTTCCCCATGTCTGCCCTCTTACGTGTTCCATCAGTGTGCAGCCTAATGGTGAGCACCAATCCTCACTGGGCGCTGGACTGCACAACGGTAAGCAGCGGGCACGTTGTTACAGGGGGAGCAGCAACCAGCATGCATGTACAGTATAGAATCCAAGGAGTGAATTTATTAACCTGTGCGGGTTCAGAGCCAGGAGATGAGCAATACAGTCACAGCAGTGTGCAGCCTAATGGTGTGCACCAGTCCTCACTGGGCGCTGGACCGCACAACAGTATGTAGCGGGCACGTTGTTGCAAGGGGAGCAGCAGCCAGCATGCATATACAGCAGAAGCTCCCAGGAATGACACTGTTCACGTGCGTAGTTTCAGAATCCAGCGATTAACAGTGCAGTCTGGTTCTCTCATCCAGCAAGGCCATCTCATTTTACACAAGCCGTGCTGCTTTTGAAATCAGAGCTGTGGCAGCAGGATATCGTGCAAAGTTCTAATGTTTGGGCAGCTGAGGCATCTCCCCACTGCACTCGCGTCTCAGCTGCATGTCAGTTGCTGAAATCAGCTCTCTGTTCCTCCAGAATCACGGGCGGAACAGTGGGGCTTCGGATGTCTAACTTTCAGAACGGCCACCGGCAGGCCCAGTCACAGCACCGCACTCACAGGCATCAGAGGGAGGATATTCAAGCGAGCGCCTGCAATGGCGGCCCCCCGCACCGCTTTCGCCGCTCAGCAAGGGCCCCGCCCGGTGATCAGCGCTCGGGCACAGACACGCGCCGGCCGTCACGGAGCCGTCTGGAGCACTCGTCCAGCGTTAAAAGGAATTGTGTCCCCCAGGGAGGCCCTCCAGCGCTAATTCAGTCATCCGCCAGGGCAAGGGCACGTAGATCAGCCCCACGCCTCCCGTTAAGCCGGGCACCAGCTCGCATCCACACAATGAGCCTCACTGGGCTCCAATCATAACAAGCAGGGCTCCGATCTCACCTGGGTTTAAATGCAGCCTCAGCAGCCCAGTTGATATGCTGATCCCGGCCCGCAGGAGCTCTCACTTCACCACGAGGCCGCCATATTGTTGACAGGGGCAGTCTGCATACAGAGGGTATGTCGTGCTTCACACCGGGCAGCCCTCCGCAGCAGAGTCGCCTCACTGCCTTCTACCTTCCCTCAGATGTGCTGTCCCTCGTTTTACGACTTCATATGGCCCCGGGAACACAGGATTGTGAACGGATTTTAATTTAGCCAGCGGAGCTGCACTACAGCGCAGCCATTTCGCCGTGCGCCCTCTAGCGCCCCTAAGCCTAACTATAACATCCCTGTAACCTTTGTTTTTTTCAGTGAATATATATATATATATATATATTACCTACTGGCGGTCGCCAGTAGCTAGTTATAGTTAGAACCTAGTTTCCATAGGAAAAGCGTTTTTTGATTTGCCAATAACTTTGGCGCCGTTTGACGAATCTTCACGAAATTTTCAAAACTAATTGTTCACTCAGGTCAGCTCCTGTCTTGGAAGTTTGGGGGTGATTCGTAGAGGAGGGGCCGAGAAAAAAGGGGGGTCCCAAAACGTGTTTTCTCCATGTTAATTTCCATAGGAAACTTTAGACACGGCTACAGCCTGAACTGCTGAACGGAATTACACCAAATTTGGCAGAGAGATAGCTCTTGGTCCAGAATTAAGGAGGCTTTAAAACACTTGGTCATTTCTGGAAGCATGAACTCTTATTTTCCCGTGAGCAAGGCTTGGAAGTAAAGCTAAAACGCGTTGGGACAGACATTAATGCTGCATGCCAAATGAATTTATATTGAATAAAAGTGCCTGGATTCCGTGGAATTTGGCTTCAAGGTCCTTCTTTGTCGGAGGAGGTTTTGCTGGATGTTAAGGTGGGAGGCTCTGAGCCCGCCACCTTGAAGCCGCCCTGCTAGGGTCTGGGGCCCCGAGTCAGAGCAACGTTGTGTGGTTTATGGATGTCAGGGGGCCTGACTCGCTTGCCTCTGCTTTTGAAAGACGGAATGCCCTCCAAAAATAATATAAAGTGGAGACGAGTAAGGGAAGTGAACTGAAACGTTTCAGATTCACGGATTCTTCGTGAAGCAAGGTACACTTGTTTAATTTTACCCCCTGGCATGCTTGCAAATCTGCTGAACTTTAATATTTTTTGGGCATGGAACTGCCATAAAAGAATGGATATTTAAATGCAACATTTGCACGAAGGGATTTGCAAAGCTGCAGAATACATGAAATGGGCTGATTGAAGCTCTCTGCGCAAGCGCATGTAAATGACACTTAGACTCCGCAGAACACCTAATTAAGGAGCCTTTAAAACATTTGGTCATTTCTGGAAGCATGAACTCTTATTTTCCCGTGAGCAAGGCTTGGAAGTAAAGCTGAAACGCGTTGGGACAGACATTAATGCTGCATGCCAAATGAATATATATTGAATAAAAGTGCCTGGATTCCCTGGAATTTGGCTTCAAGGTCCTTCTTTGTCGGAGGAGGTTTTGCTGGATGTTAAGGTGGGAGGCTCTGAGCCCGCCACTTTAAAACCGCCCTGCTAGGGTCTGGGGCCCGAGTCAGAGCAATGTTGTGTGATATATATATATATATATATATATATATATATATATATATATATATATATATATATATATATATCTCTACTGGCGGTCGCCAGTAGATAGTTATAGTTAGGACCTATTTTCCATAGGAAATCTGCAACATTCTATTTGAAATAACTTTGGCGCCGGTTGACGAATCTTCGCGAAATTTTCAAACTTAGTGGGGCGCTCCGGTCTCGGGGTGATTCGTCAAGCGGGGGCCGAGAAAAAAGGGGTGTCCCAAAACGCGTTTTCCCCATGCAATTTTCCATAGGAACCTTTAGTCGCAGCTACAGCCCGAACTGCTGAACGGAATTACACCAAATTTGGCAAATAGGTAGCCCTTGGTTCAGAGTCGTGCCTTTTGCTTAAATGGTGTAAATCCGTTCAGTAGTTCCTGAGAAAATCAAAAGTAAAATCACATATATATCTATGGCCGAGTAGGGTCCGCGTACCCTCCCGATCACGAGCTGCATGCTAATTGGCTGTCAAGTGGCTGTCAACACTCCAAATCAGGAAGTGTTGTCAGCCATTTTATGCCTCAGTAGAACCGAGGCACAGAAACAAGTGCGCAAAACGCACAAAGGGGGCAGGGTAGAAACACCCTGACCCCCTAGGTCTGCTCAGGGGGTCCCACAAGGACCCCCTGGGCAGAAAAAAGCATTACATTTTTTTTTTTTTAAATCGGCGGGATGCGCTTAGGGTGCGCGGATCCCGCAGAGAAAAAAAAAAGAAACAAGTGCGCAAAACGCACAAAGTGGGCAGGGTAGAAACACCCTGACCCCCTAGGTCTGCTCAGGGGGTCCCACAAGGACCCCCTGGGCAGAAAAAAACATTTTTTTGTAAAAAAAAATCGGCGGGATGCACTTAGGGTGCGCGGATCCCACCGAGAAAAAAAAAAAACCGAAGCGCGGTCTCCCGTGCTTCGTTGTTAATTGGCCCCCGGGTGGGCCAAGTCCCGGGGGCATGCGGGGGTTTATTAAATTAATATATGGGGGGGCCTCTAAGGCCCCCCCAAGCCCTGGGGACCGCCACCCCCCGGGGCTTTAAAAGAGACCTGAGTGTCCCTGGGGGCCAACTAGCCCACCAGGAACGTTCAGAAAGCGCCACAGAGCTGCGTTGCAGAGAGGTGTAAAAAGGGGCGTGGCCTCTGAACACCTCTCTGCAAAGCCGCTCCCTGGCGCATACTGGAGGTACAGGGTGGGCTAGTTGGACCCCAGGGACCCTCATGAATCAAGGGGACTTAATCCCCCAACTTAAAATGCGCCACGGGGCGCGTTTGCACAGTGGTGAAGGGAGGGGGCGGGGCTTGAGGTGACATGTGTGCAAACAGGCCCTGTGGTGCGTTTTAAGTTGGGGGATTAAGTCCCCTTCACTCCTGAGGGTCCCAGGAGTCCAACTAGCCCACCAGGTACCTTCAGTAAGCACAACAGAGTTGCGTTGCAAAGAGGTGAAAAAAGGTGCGTGGCCTCGGAACGCCTCTCTGCAACTCAGCTCTGTGGTCCTAACTGTAGGTACCTGGGGGGCTAGTTGGGCCCCAGGGACACTCAGGATTCAAGGGGACTTAATCTCGCAACTTAAAACGCACCACGGGGCGCGTTTGCACACATGTCACCTCAGGCAACCCCTCCCTTCACCACTGTGCAAACGCGCCCTGTAGCGCGTTTTAAGAGGTAGTTTTAATCCCCTGCCCTATTATGTACTAGGGACTTACAGAGGAGGTCATGCTAATCACAGGGGTACCCCAACGCATAGTGTTCCCTAGTGTATGTAGGTGTTTTCACTCTATTCTAAGTGTGTTTTTGCATAGCACTGGCTCTGGTTAGTCAGAGTCAGTTACCACCAGTACACGTAGGAAAACGTTGTGGGCAGAGGATGATTTTGGAACAAGGCCTCTTTCTGCTCCTCTGTTGGTTCTTTCTGCACATCTTTTGCTTCTTCGTGCACTTTTCTTCGTCTTTGTGGAGTTCTGTTGCTTCTTTCTGCATTTCTTTTGCTTCTTTCTGTGCGTTTTTTCTTCTTTCTTCACATGTACTACCTCTGTAGGCATAGTTAGAAACTAGCATTTGAAAAACCTTTGAAATTCACTGAAAAAACCATAGGTTTCAGGCACGTTATAGGTAGAAATTAGCATTTAAAAAACCTTTGAAATTCACTGAAAAATCCATAGGTTTCAGGCACGTTATAGTTAGAAATTAGCATTTAAAAAACCTTACAAATTCCATAGGTTTTAGGGACAGTGATAGTTAGTTGGACATTGCACTCGTACAAAACCCGTGAAATTCCCCCGTTATAGTTAGTTCAGCTAACTATAACTCGCGCCCCCGCAATGCACTGCTGATGACGCCACATATTACATCACTCATGACATGGTCAGTGACATCACTGATGACATCACTGATGACATCTCAAATGACATCACTGATGAAATCACTGATGACATCATCCATGTGATAATTTCATGCATCTTCTCACACCCTAATATAACCTTTGATACACCCACTCTAAATTACAGACTGCCATTCTCAAAACCATACACACTCCAACACCAATAACTACATACCCACTCACTGATTCTTAGGTCTACACACACATCCACTCACTCACCCGTACAGTCACTCATACTTATGGTCACTCAGTACAGGACTATCATATGCACTCATACACCTACATAGACACTCACACACCGCCACTCATCCATAGAGGTACTCACACACCTAGTCAGTCATGCAAATAATTAATCACACTGCCATTTACTCACCTATACAGTGATACACACACCAGCTCACTTACTCATACAAATACTAGCACATTCTTACGCTCTTATACAATCACTGATACAAGCACACACGCATCCATACAGCCACTCTCACAATCACACACTCTCACTTATAGCCTTTTAAATACTCTAACACACATATATACTGCCTTTTACATATGTCGTTACTCACACATGTACCACTGAGATATACATTCACTCACTAAACACACCGATACACACACTCACCCACCCAAGCAGTCCATCACAGATGCACTCTTCAAATCATGCACCCAGTGAATCACCCACTCACACATCTATGTACAGAGTCACACACACCCCACCCACACAAACACTCAGGCACCCATACAGATACTCAGACAACCAATCAATAACCCATATAGACACTCATGTAGCTATTCGCACACCAACAGACAAATGGATACAGACATTCACACAGTTTAGTCAGTAACCCGAGCATTCAGTAAGATACGTTTAATCACTCGGAGAGTCAGTCACGCACCTACTCAATCATTCATTGAGACACTTATACACCCAGTCATTCTTCAATACACCTTTGCCTATATATATTAAACATATTTAAACTTTACAGAAACACACAGTCACTGCATGATGTCATCAGTGATGTCATCAGTGATGTCACTGACCATGTCATGAGTGATGTAATATGTGACGTCATCAGCAGTGCATTGCGGGGGCGCGAGTTATAGTTAGCTGAACTAACTATAACGGGGGAATTTCACAGGTTTTGTACGAGTGCAATGTCCAACTAACTATTACTGTCCCTAAAACCTATGGTTTTTTCAGTGAATTTGTAAGGTTTTTTAAATGCTAATTTCTAACTATAACGTGCCTGAAACCTATGGTTTTTTCAGTGAATATATAATATATATACTATCCAGTGGCTATAGCCACTGGGTAGCTATAGTTAGGATCGTGTTTCCATTGGAAATGCATTTTTTGTGTTGCTAATAATTGTGGTGCCATTTGACTAATCTCCACGAAACTTTCCAAAAAAGTGCTACTTTTTGACCAGTTTGCACATGGAAACATTTGCGGTGATCCATCAAGCAGGATGTTAGACCTTACATCCTTGGCGTGGTTTTCCCTGTTTTTTGCCTCTACCTCCTGTATTTTTGACTGAATGATGGACTTCATTTTTGCTGGTTTGTGTACTCTGGGCTTTTTACCACTGCTGACCAGTGCTAAAGTGCAAGTGCTCCCTGTGTCAATTGTGATTCTGATTTATTGTTATTTATGATTGGCATAATAGATTTACCCGTAAGTCCCTAGTAAAGTGCACTGTGTGTCACTTGTTGCACACAAGTACTGTTTCCACCTGCCTGCACAGTTAGGGAGGCAATGCTCTGGCCTTCGATTAATGTTTCCCACATACGTTTTGATTTTCTGAGCAAACTGAAAGCCAGGCTTTTTCAAAAGACATGATCTTTACATCAGCCATAGAAACATTTGATCTCCAGGTTGCAAGGTCTTCGTCTGAGATACAGACATTTTGGGGAGCTGGTCCAGCGTATCTTTAATATGTCTGATACAAAGGGAATAGAACACTTTTCACTTTTTTAAATGCATTGGCCCTGGACTAGCACCTTTCAGACGATTTTCGGAGTTATATCATCTTTCATACACTCTGTGTTAGGGAGCCTTTTTTGAGGTCTCCCACTTGTCCTGCTACTTGTGGCGGGAATTCTTATTTTAATTTTTCTGCTCTGCAATGGACGTCGCAGTTAAACCTGGAATGAAGACAGCACTGGCTGTGCTACGATGCCGTGAGCACATGATACACTGCTTCGGCACACTTTGACTTTGAGAACTGAATGAGCACTGCTTCTTGTCGTTCAGGCCTGTTTGGCTTCACTGCGTAAACCTGTATTCCGCTGCCTGCTTTGCAGCCATGAATGCATATTGAATTTATGTCTCAGATCACAATCGGTTGCGCCATTGGACATTGAGTATTGATGGACCCCTTAAAGGCCCATAGGTATTGTTGTCCCCAGCGCATTCCATTGCTGATGAATGCATTCTTCGAGCCACCCCGGAATGCTTTGGGTCCTAGTGAAATGGATACCGACTCTGTGGAACACTTACAGGATGCAGTCCCTCACTCAGCAGCTGCTGTGGGAACAGGATGGAACCACCTTTGCTCCAAATTCCTGCTTCGATGTGCACCTCTGGAAACATCGTCTGCAGTTGCCAGCTACAGCAATGTTGCGACTACCACTCAGAACACATAAACAATTGGCTTTTCCGTTTGGTGGGAACTATTTGGCCTGTTTTTGAAACAAAATGAATCAAAACTGTTTTCTTTTTTCTTTACGTTTTCTAGGCACCACGGATTTCTGAGTACTTGGGATTTGAAACAGTATAATGACTGTTAATGGCTTTTAGGAAATATTTTAAAGGGAAGCTTGCTTTTAGATGATTTTAAAAGTGGGTTTAGAACTTTTCAGCCAGAATTTCATTATGGCCTGCTGGCTTTTTAGATAGCTTTTTATATATCAACCCTTAGTATGAGGAGTGGGTGTTAGGTGCCTGGGTTAGGCCCATTTAGCGAAGCTGCACATTTTCTTACATTGTCCTCTTTTTGCACAATAACATTACCGCTGTGACCTTTTCCACATATTCGCGTGCGTAACAATGTTGGATTCGTTTTTATGAAACAACTTCTGTTTACACATCTGGCTTCGCATAATATTATCACAATGCCTTGAACACCAAGTACAAGGCCTCTACGCACAAGTTACAAATGTCGTTCTATCTTCATCCACGGGGCGACAGGGCTATTTACATATCCATAACATCACTAATCTATACGCACATTGTAAGGATGATTTTTATTATAAATAATAAGCATCTCAGAGGATTAGTAGAAGAGGCACTTCAGCTGGCACCGAGGGTCCCTGTATGCTGAGACTTCACCAAGCAGCGGTCTGATATCACAGTGAGGGGTGTCCAGTTCATGACCAAGACGTAGCCCTACGTTCTCTCCCGCCAGGTAATGGGGTTGGATCATCTCTTGGGGGGCTTCTTGGCTTTACACCTGCACACACTCTAGGCACACACAGAGTAGGGTTTACATAGTAAGAGTATGCCTGATTACTACCTTGTTTTCTATGCCTGCATATATACACTGTTTTAGCACCAGGGTACAATCATATCTACTATTTACTCTTTGGGTGCTTATAGTCACTTTCATCTGCTTCTGTCTATTGGTTATCGCAGGACATGTATTTTATACAAGCATAACGTTATGTCAATAAATATATTGAAAACGCCCCACTGTATTCTCTGTATGTTTCTCTGAGGACAAGTAAGAATGAGTGACTAAGCGAAAGGTTCTGATCTGTTACCACGATCCCTGAGGGGTCAGGGCTGTCATGTTCAGTGGTTGCCAGAAACCATTCGCTCCCTGGTGGGGTTAGGGGGGCTTATGGTGGCACTGTGAGCTAGCTGGTCTCTAGGCCAACATATCATGCAGGGTTGCATGGAATCAGTCTAGGTACCTCACCCAAAGTTTATGTTGTCCAACAAACGCGAAGAGCCTATGGGTTATTGGGAACTACACAACAAATTGTCACTGGCACTTAAATAGGGCTGTGCCTGGCCTCTCACAATGTTGTCTCCACCCCCCTATAGTGTGTCTGAAACCAAGGCAGGGCAAGGCAGGATCTTGTGGACAACAAAGACTTTCCTTTGAAGTATGCCTACTTCAAAGTCCAAAAGGGGTATAAGTATTGGACCTATAACCCCACATTTTTAGAACACTTCTGGATTGAGGACTCTGCCAAGAAGAAGAGCTGAAGAACTGTCAAGAAGAGTACTGCCCCTTTGCTGTGTGTTGCTTTGCCGGGTTGGCATGCAGTTGTTGCTTCTGTCTGTGGGCAGTGAAAGTACTGGACTTTGATTTTGAATCCTGCTTTTCCAAGGTTCTCCAAGGGCTTGTGTGTGCTTGCCTCCTGTTGGAAGTATCAGGGCCATAAAAGACTTCACCTGCAACATCCCTGAACTCCACTGCTGGGTGTTCTGACCTGTCAAATGGTGCCAAATCCAGTTCAGGGCCATTGGAGGTGGTTCCTTCTGGAAAAGACTTCAAAAGCGATGCATCGCCATTCCAGCTCCTGTTTTTCTGACGCAGCACCGCCATGTGGGAGAAGTTTCCATGCACCGCTGCAGTGCAGCTTAAGAAATCGACACAGTGACTGTTTGCACCCTAAAGAACTGCCGCAGCCCAAGTCCAGTGCACCACTGCGCTGTCTCCGACACAGGCCCTGCTGTGTGGCTGAAAGAATCTACACATCACCGGTCCGTGGCTGACAGAATCGACGCAGTGCCTGTTTTGCCACCACCACATCGACCTCCAGTGCGTCCGGATTCCCACGCATCGCACCAGTGAACCCAAGTTTCCACTGCATCACCCGCAGGCCTGAACCATCTTCAGATTTTGACGCATCGCATCTCCTTACAGTCCAGATCCGATACAACACTTCTCCTGCGTGCAGCAGAACTGATGCATCACTTCCCCAGGGACTCAAGAACCAACGCATCGCTGTGTTTTCCGACACTTCCCTCCTCTGCGGTTGTTTTTCCTTGTGGATTTTGACACATCAAAGGCACTTTGTGCTAAAATAACTACATCCATAGAGTTCTATGGACAGAATTGCTTAAACCTTTTAAAAGTAATATTTTGAGGTCTGTATGTTGGATATTTGTTGTTATGGTGTTGTTTTGTTTAGATAAAGATTGGTTATTTTTCTAAACTGGTGTGGTTTCCATTTGTAGTGTTTTCACTGTGTTACTGTGTGTGTTATGTACAAATACTTTACACATTGCCTCTGAGATAGGCCTGACTGCTCGTGCCCAGCTACCAAACAGGGTTATCTTAGCTATGTGATCCCCTTACCCTGACTAGAAGGAAGGGTCCCTATTCGGACAGAGTGTATACCATTGCCAACTAGAGACCCCCATTTCTAACATGGGCTGAGAAAAAGGGGGGGTCTCAAAACGTATTCCCCATAAATTTTCCCATAAAAACTTTAGACACAGCTACAGCCTAAACCGCTGAATGGATTTCTTCCAAATTTGGCAGAAAGCTAGATCTTTGTCGTGAAAGAGGGTTTTTTGTCTTTTGGTGTAAATCAGTTCAGTGGTTTTTGGTCAATTAATGCTCAAAAACTTTGACGTCTTGAGACGTGGAGCCTTTGCGGATCCCAATATATCAAGCTCAGATCTGATTGGCTGCCACGACCTCAACCAGGAAGTGGTGGCAGCCATTTTAAGACTCGGAGCTCAGTCCTTAGTCCGAAAAAAAGTAAAAAAAAAGACATAAGGGGTCAGGGTAGGGATATCCTGACCCCCTAGGTCGCAGGCCAAAAATGTTTTTTAAAAATTTTGCTGCAAATTCGCAGATGAGCCTGTGCTTGTTTATATGAAAAACCCTTGGGTGGGGCAGGGCCCGGGGATGGTTTATATTTTTTGGGGGGAGGGGATGCACGTGACCCCCCTCCATAGGCCGATTTTAGCCCCGGGCCTGACATTTTAGTTAAGGGGAGAGGGGAACAAGACCCTCTCCCCAGGCTGTTTTTGACCTCAGGGATCCCATTCCCTAGGGCCAGATGTATTGTTTGGGTGAGAGGGGCTTCCCTGGGACGTTTTCAGCACCAAGGACCCCATATTCCGGTGTCCGTCACGTTTGTAAGTGGGAGGGGGGCTCACGGCCTCCCTCCCCTGGCTGCTTTTTTGCGCCTTGGACCCATCTCCCAAGGCCTGATGTTTGTTTCTAGGGAGAGAGGGCCATGCGGCCCCCTACCTGAGTCTCTAAAGGACCCGGGGACCCTATCCCCAGGGCTGCTAAAGTAAGATAAAGGCCTCCCTCCCTGAGCCATTATAGCCTCTGAGGACCCCATTCCCTGAGGCCAGCTCACATACTGTGTCCCGGGGAGTCCACCCCTGGAACACAGAGGTTTTCCTGCCTGCACCGGTTCAGGTAGGGAAACCTGCGTTTGCTCCTGCTTGGTGGGAGCATTTACAAAACTCCCACCACACGGGAGAAAACACAAAGTCAGCTACCACCGGCTGGAGCAATGCTGCCTCCGCTAGCATGCGGGGAGCTGGCTGGGGCCACAGGGCATTGAGACTCCCCCGTGGCTCCCAACAAATGTATAGTGGGTGCCCTGAGAAAGCACCAGGGCAGCCACCTTTAGTGCTGCATGCTCTGGGGATGTGGTCCTCCGGGCTGATAACGGCTCGAGGAGGGTGAGCCGTGAGGCCCCCTCCCCTTTATTTTAAAGATTAGCCCTGGGGAATGGGATCCCCAGGCCCTGACAAGGACCGGGGAGAGGGGCCGCACGGCCACCTTCCCCTTTATTTTCGAGGGGATGGGGTCGCCAGGTTCTAACAAGGATCAGAGAGCAGTGCTGCGTGGCCCATGCTCCCCTTTAATTAAAAAGAGAAAGGGCCCTGGGGGATGTGGTCCCCAGTGCCTAAAAAGAGTTGGGGAGGGGGTGTCATACCTGCTGGCTTCCGTGTAGCTGGCCGAGTGTAGCGGGTTGGAGCATCTCGGGGATATCTGCGTTGTCAATGGGCAGGAAGCTGCTTTTCATTCTAGTTGTTTGTGAACCGCAGCTTCCTGCCATCGCATCACCTACCTTTGCTTCCAGTTTCCCCCTCGCAGATCGCGGCATCCTCCACAGGCTCCTCTCATTGGGCTGGTTCTTGTCGCACCTTGTTGGTGTCTGCTTCTCTGTGAAAGCCTCTGGATCATGGATATTCCTACGACGCTCCTGTAAAGAAAGATAACGAAACAAAGTCTCAAGACACTCATACATCAACTACTAAAGCACTGGCATTCTGACATATTTAAAACTTAATCCTGTTATTTTGGTATGCTTTACTAATCTGAATTTGAAGTCTTCTGATCTGCCATGGATACTAACAAACTCTTCTGATTTTCTTTCTGAAAGAAACAAGAAATACGAACAGTGTTATTTGAACTACTGTATTTATGCCACTTTGAATTCTCAGCACTCTTGTTTTTTAACTTGGCTTATTTTTTTGTTGTTTTTTGACCCTGGTGGTATGGCTGACATATTGGGCACATGAAGTAATGCACCATATATGTATATTTATATGATTGTTATCTTTTATATGCCATATAAAGCCTACATTAAGAGCACATAATTAATGCTTGAGGTATGCTGTGATAACTGTACATAAGATAGTTCAGGAAATACTATAAGCAATGTTTGACTGCTACACACAAGTTTCTCCTTTTCTTTCTTATCATTAGATATGTGGTATTCCTCTTCAGTTGAGGTTGACTTTGACCTTGTTGGGTTGCCTCGATTGATAGGGAAGTTGGGACCTAGCATCGTGGCCTCCTCTAGCTCCTGCCGAAAATCCAGGTGAGATTTCTGACAAGGGGGCCTTGTGGTCTCCTCTCCTTTAATTGAAAAACATTGCCTTGGGGGATAGGGTCTCCAGGGCCTAACAAGGCTCGGTGAGGGGGGCCACATGGTGCCCTCCTCCTAAATAAAAAAAAGAAAAGGCCCTGGGGGGTGAGGATGGGGTCCCCAGGGCCTAACAATGGTTGGGGAAGGGTGCCACATTGCCCCCTCTGCTCTAATAAAAAAAACCTGGTGGATGGGGTCCCCAGGGCCTAAAGAGATTTAGGGAGTTGGCCCTTCTGGGTCTATAATTGGCTTGGGGAGGGGAATGTGGCCACTCCTCCCTTTTTAAAAAAAAGGCCCCAGTTGATGGGGTTCCCATGTTCAAGCTCTGCGGCCAACCACCCACCACACATGACCAAAGGCCGTGAGCTGCGTGGGGTTTACTGCCTTGGGGGGTGGCCACATGGCCAGGCCCTGTAGCCAGACTGTGTGCAGCATAGGGTTGGCTGCATGCGGGTGTTGACTGCAGGACCTGGCCACAGGCTAGGTCCTGCAGCCAACTCTCTGTCACACATGGCCAAAGGCAGTGCACAGCAGGGGGTTGAAATTACTTCTGGTAATTAAATATTACTTTACGTTAAAAAAACTAGAAATTCACTGAAAAAAACAAAAGTTAAAGTAACGTTATAGTTAGGTGAAATGTTCAGTAACAATGTGACATTATAAACTCTAAAAACCACTGAAATTCTCCTGTTATAGTTATCTCAAATAATTATAACTCATACCCTAAGGTAACAATAACTCGCACCTCGCCATGCACTGCTAATAACACCGCATATTACATCACTCATGACATCATTGATAATATCACTGTAACATTTGCAGTGGAATTATTGATGAGAAAACTGTGCATAGCAGGGGTGCAAGTTATAGTTACCTTATGGCATGAGATATAGGGGCATATTCTCAAGGACTTATCGCCGACTTATCGGCACTTTAGCGCCGCAAAAGTGGCGATAGATTTATCGCCCTATTTACAAGCTGGTGCAAACTGCCGATATCGCCACTTAACCAGCGATAGCTGCCGCAAAAAACATCGCCACGGATGAGTGCGACAACTAACGCTAATGATATGCAGAGTAGGCGTTCCCGTGCAAAAACACACGAAAACACCACTACGCGATATTCACAACGACCAGCCAGATCTGCGATGCGACCCAAAAACAGGCGATAAGGCGCGTTAGCAGCAGGGATTTAACACCTGCCTTCTGCCGGTGCTAAGCAGGACGACTACCTGCAGTATGAAAGGGAGCCCAGCCCAGAGCCACATCTGAAGACCCACAGATGCCATGGAGACAATGAACATGCAGCCCGGAGACCCAAGAGGGCCACAACACCCACCTCCACCACCCCCAGGACCACCCCCCCTCCGGAGCCCCCCCCGGACTACCACCGAGGCAGTGTAGGACAAGACAGCGGACCTTCCGAAAACGGAATGGCCGCTCAGCCACACAAGTGCAGAATGTGGGGAGAGGTGGGAACCAAGCATGTGTGAAGGAGGCAACTCACCCATGAAGAAGAATGCACACAATGCCAAGTGTGGCGGTGATGTGCCAGACAGACCACAGAATGCAGGGAACAGACATGTCCATGTGGACACATACTGCTGGGGTATGCCGTGTTGTGGACAGTGGACGCAAACATGTCACCTCAGGCAGCGAGAAAGACCTTGGACATGTAGCTGTGCTGCCCCCCCCTGTAAGCGTAAGCGCAGTGGGCTGTGCCGGCGTACGCCACTCCAGCATTGGAGTGCTGATAAAAAGGCCGGGGCCCTGGGCGTGGTTCTCTTCCGTGATGGGCAACGCGTCTGAGAGGGCGGCGCACCTCACCCTGCCACGAGTCCGCCGCAGTGACCTCCAGACTCTGCAACACAGGCCCACAGCGCATCCAGCGGCACAGCAACACGGAGTCATGTGTTTACCAGATACTGCCTCAGTCCTACACTGCGGCCATCAGGTCCCACAATTCGAATCGTGCCACATTTCTGTCAATGGAGGAAACCACTAGTTAACAGACATTGCACCCAGTGCGGCCCGCACGGACGGCGCTTCATCGTTGGCTGTGCACCCGCCGAGCGCTCCAGGTGCCACTGACCCTGTTCAACACAAGCCGACGACACGTGGCAATATTGAGGCAGAATTCAGTAGGCAAAAAACATTGCACCCAGTGCGGGCCGCACGGACGGCGCTTCATCGTTGGCTGTGCACCCGCCGAGCGCTCCAGGTGCCACTGACCCTGTTCAACACAAGCCGACGACACGTGGCAATATTGAGGCAGAATTCAGTAGGCGAAAAACATTCAAATTGAGTCTTGATTCATTTATGGCAGAGTCTAGTGGGCAACAGACATTGCTTCCAGGGCGGGCCGCCCGGACGAAGCATCAGCGCAGGCCGCGCACCTGCCGAGCGCTCCAGGTGCCACTAACTCAGTGCACCACAAGTCATCGTCACGTAGCTGTGTGCCCTTTCTGACTGCTGCCTCCGGCCTACACTGCGGTCAGCAGGGCTCGCAAACCAAATCCAATCCTGACCTGCAAGGACACGCCATCATCGCTGGCTGCACACCCGCCACCACCGCCAGGACCACCTCCAACCAACAACTGCCAGAGTCGGAGGAGTCTCACAGCCAGCCTATCTAGGTTGCTCACACCTGTCTTGGATGCCATCATCAGCTTGATACCCTGCTCAGCTCTTCAGGTGCCACTAACTCTGTGCACCACAACACATGGACCCTTCATGATTGAGTTTTGTGCTGTGGACAGCGGATGCAACAATGTCACCTCAGGCAGTGGGGAAGACCTGGGACGATGATGATGAAGATGAGGCAGGTGTACCACACCCCACTGCAGCTGCAGCAGGAATATCCCGAAGGGTCCAAATCATTAACAATTCCTTCACATGAGCACGCTCAGCTCTTCAGGTGCCACTAACTCAGTGCACCACAAGTCATGGCCCCTTCTGATTGAATATTGGGTGACCTCTGTACTTGCTCCGGCTACCTCCATGGTGCTTCGCTGTTGTTTGTGTTATGTTGATGTATTCTGTTTACGCTTCAATGGTGACCACTGTTCAAGTTGTTGCCAGCACCAACCACTCCCTGAGGGCTGGCTCACACTCACCCCACACCCATCCAGCACAGGCGTCACTGGATATGTGATCCTGGTAATAAAAAGGGGCCGGGCGCACGTGCCCGTAGCCAGTTCAACTATCTACCTATGTGTGTCCGTGTGGTCATTATGTATGCATGATGGGCCAGGGCCCTACCACATTACATTGTGCTGTGGACAGCGGACACAACCATGTCACCTCAGGCATTGGGTACGACCTTGGACACGTAGCTATGTCATCCCCCCTGTAAGCGTAAGCGGAGTGGGCTGGGCCAGCGTATGCCAAGCCAGCATAGGGGTGTGAGGGATTTGCCCGGGGCTCTGGGCATGGTTCAGTCTGGCCTGGACAAGGAAGTAACTAAAGAGTGTGTCACTGTAGTAGTGTCGGCGCCACCCAGTCGGCATTCGACGATGTTGCAATGTAGCATGCACCCGGAGGGCGGGCTCGCACGAACGGGGGAATGAAGGAGCGCAAGACCGCTCGGGGTCTTGGCTCATACATGCCAAGTGTTGTGTGTAACTGTATTGCCGCAGCATGAGCCAAATGCCTAGCCTTAATCGCAGCGCGAGTTCAGCCAGGCATGAACTCTACATCTGTGTCCGCCCTATCCTTCCCACAGGCCTACACCCACGGGGCCGCCCACCTCCAACGGCCAACATCACAGTGTCAAAGACAAATGGCGGTTTCTACACAGGAGGTAAATGGCGCACGCTTAATAACGCCCAGTATTCTGTATGACTATCTCTGCGGTGCACAAGGAAGGGGAAAGAAACCACAAAACCCCTTGAAAGGTGGACCAAGGTCCCTGTACAACATACAATGCCTATGCACACGCTATGAAATTCATTTGATGGTTCAATTGAGTACACATATATAAGAAAACTTTTATGTGTTATTTATTAGAACATCACGACAAGGTCCAGCCAACACGTGTTTCGTCCAAAGGGAAAATTAACCCTGGACTTCTTCAGGGCTGATATGATAAGGGAAATTCTACGACCTAAAAGCCGGTGTAAATTCAAAACCGGCCAATACTGCAAGATGTAGTCTTATACGTGAGACCAAGTAAATCAAAAGTCGATTAAATCCAAAACGGTAGGTCGGATAGCACACTCCAACACTTGATATAAGGTATTGGCACAAATTCTCAAAGCGAGTACGCTAAAGTCCTGCTACACAAAACTCCCGGTAGCGCGTCAAAACCGGATAAGTGTGGCACTTATCTTGGCCATACTGACACGCATATGCTAATAAAGTCTACGCACCTTCACTTGTATTCAACTGTGCTGAGTGTTGATTTGCATGACAATGTGTGTCTCACCCCCTATCTGGGTCACGGCCATACATGCATTGATACACCATCAGGGATGTGGGGTTGTACTAGTACATTATCATCTCACAGTTTCCTGCTATGCCACATGCGAATGGCCATTTTCCACACACATGCGGCGGCAGTTGTGTCCTCTGTTCTGTTGTGCTAGTGTTGCTGTTCGTTCGACATTGTTGTAGATGTTGAGGTGCTCTGATTCTTATGTGTGTGTGCTGCATTGTAGGTGAGTTGCCCCTTCAGCTCTGATTTGGCTGGCCCTTATCCCTTTCAGGCGGTGTGGCTTTCACTTCTGTGCTTATGCAGTGCTGTGATGTTGCAGACTTGGGTAACTTGGGCTCTTGGTTGGTGTTGTGACTCTTGGCCATGGTTTGTCCGCAGATGTGCTCTACTTAATTGTTCATGTGTGCCATTGTGCCCATCTCCCCCCGTCCCCCCAGTCCCTGGTGGTTACTCACCCTGTTGCTGTTGTGTCAGGTCATGTTGAGCAGTGTCCGGTCCCCAAACTCCTGCCACCGTCTCCACACTGATGACTGTGGTCACCATTTCCTCCATCTCATCCAGCTCCTCCTGTGGCGCTGGGCTCCCATCTCCAGTCTGCAATGCTGCCTTCTGGTTGTTCATGCGAGTTTCTGCTTGGTCTTGCGCTTCACATCATTCCAGCGCCTCTTGAACTCGTCCATTGTCCTCCTCAGCACTCCGGCTGCATTCGCCTTGTCCAGGATGGACTGCCATATTGTATTTTTAGTTGCCAATGACACTGTGGAGGTGACGTAAAGTTGTTGATGGTGTTCTATCACCTCCGTGTTCAGGATCCTGTTTTCCTGCGGACTGTGGCGCGTTTTACTCTTCTTCTTCTCCTTGCCCTTCCCTGACCCCGAGGTCCCAGGCTGGTCCTCCGTGGGGCTTGTGGGGTTCTGGTTGTCCTCTGTGCTTGCTCCGGCTACCTCCATGGTGCTTCGCAGTTGTTTGTGTTTTATTTGTGTTTTGTGTTGCCGCTTTCATTGTGCTTTTTGCAGCCTGACTTGTGGGACTTGCAGGCCTGGCGCTGCTTCTCGATGGATTTTTTATCGCGGTTGGGCCCATCGCAACTTTTTCCGCATTAGGATTTTCATCGCCGTCCCAGTAGTGTTATCGCGGACATTTGCCGCGTTATCGGGGTACTATCGCATGTTACCGCAGTGTTGTGAATGCCACGTTAACACAGGGTTATTTTCCCGCGATAGACGGCGATATGTAAACTTGCGTTAACCTATTTTGGCGATGTTTATCGCACGTTCTTGAGAATATGCCTCATAGTTACTTGAGATAATTATAACTGGTGAATTTCAGTGGTTTTTAGAGTTAAAACGTTATGTTGTTACTGAACATATTCCTCTTGAGTGAGGTGGATGGTAGAGTAGAAGTGTTCCCAGTGTGATCCTCTCCAGAAGGGAACGCCAACCTGAAAATACTAGTAAACTTTTTATTTAAACTTATTTTTGATGTTAGTTATATTGGTACAACAGGTACATATATACATTCACAACCACATTGATGCAGAGACATTGCAATTGTTATAGATAACACTTATGAGACAAACACTATCCAGCCAATTCTTCCCCCTCTTGCCTATCCGTAATCGCACTGACAAGTATAGTTCAAAAGGAGCCCATATATCTTGCGGCCTGCTAGTGGCTGGCATCAGCTGCCAGTACTCAGTGAATTGCTCCTGACAGAAGGCCGCATCCACCATTCAGTCATCAAGCTTAGGCGCAGCCGCCCTCTCACAGTGCCGGGCAACTCAGCATTTCACCAGTAGGAGCCACATTTCAGCTAGGTTTCGCACTCCAGACAGTATGTCCACCACATATACCAGCAGAGCCAGCAGGGGCATAGCCAGCACTGTGGTGATGATGATTTCTTCAATTTCCAAGTAGACAGTGGTCCAGTTGACCTCAATTTGTGGGCATCTCCATGCTGAATGGAGAAAATCAGCGTTAGCCTCTCCGCATCTTAAACATTTTGCGTTGCTTTACAGTCCCATTTTAGATAATTGAAGGGGCATATGATATAGTCTGTGTAAGTATTTGATGTGGATGAGGTGAAAGTCTATAGTTCAGGGACAATGCTCCAGTTTGGGAGCAGCAATAGATCTATTGTTTATTGGTAATGTCAGCTCCCAGGTCTTGCTGCCAATCCTCTCGTGCTCTGGGTATAGCAACAGGGGCAGTCGTCTGCATGTTACAGTAGAGTTGTGTGCTAAGTTTCTTTGGGGAGTATGTAGCCAAGAGGACGTCCAACGCAGAGCGTCTAGCCAGCTCCTGAGGGAAGTTCGGGTGCTCTGCCCTGCAAAAACCTCGCACTCAGTAATAGAGAAATATGCCTAGGTGCGTGCACTCAGCCTTCACCCTCAGAGCACCCAGATCGAGGAAACTCTCGGCTTGGGAATAGGTCACCCACATCTACATAGGTGACGTAGCTTTTGACATGCTTTATCCTTTAGTGTGATGGGTAAAGCTGGGTTCTGTGGCAGTGCAGGGGAGTAAAGGACCCACAGACATGACAGGAGAGTCAGTGCTTCCCACTCCAACTGTGGCTAAGAATCACAGCCAACTGAGGAAGGCCCATGTTAGTGGTAGTGGCAGGTTAACAAAGAGGTAGAGGAGATTTGTAAGTATCTGCATTTTTGCAATTGCTATCCTCCCAGACATGGACATTGACAAGCCAGCCCACCTCAGAATCCAGTCCTTATGGCAGGCAATGGCCCGCCCATAATTTTCCAGTCATAACTCCCCGGTGACTCTGCTCACCCAAACCCCTATTTATTTAACCACTGAGTCGGCCCAGATCAGGGAAAAGTCAATGGAAAATTGCAGAGTTACTGGTGTTAGAGGGAAAATGAAAGGTTTGGGCCAATTATTGGTGACTCCAGAGAACCCCCCAAATTGGATAAATTCATGCAGGGTAGGTGGTAAATTAATATCCGGGTTTCTCACATACGTAATCACATCATCTACCTACATTGACACAATTAGTATGCACAATGTGGAGTAAAGCCGGCGGGGAGCATGGTGTTGGCAGAGACAAGCCACCAGTGGTTCCATAGCAATTAGAAATATCGGGGACAGCGGGCAAGGCTTTTGCATGCCCCTGCCAATTGAGAAGGTGGGTGAAGTTACGCCGTTGACCCTAAGGCGTGCTGTTGGTTTAGCATATAATAATTTGATCCATCGAAGGAAGCTGCAGCCAAGTCCTATCCATTTCAACAGTGAGAAGAGATAGGGCCATTTAAATGAATCAAAGGCCTTAGTCGCGTCTAAAAAGACACGGATAGTCCACAGCTCTGGTTATAGTGAGTGAATAATGGCAAACAGGGTGCATAGGTTATGTACAGTAGATATGCCCAGGATAATGCCAGATTGATCGGGCCGTACAATGTCAGGTAGGAGCAGGATCATACTGTCCACAATGCGGCATGCCAGAATTTTATTATCAATATTAATCATTGATAATGGATGATATGAGTCGCATGAGGTGGCCAGTTTGACAGGTTTAAGTATTGTCACTATATGTAGGTAATTCTCCAGCCCTCCGGGCTTCTTCATACAGAGATCTGACATGTGGAGCCAAATGTCAGCGTACTGTTTATAAACTTGGAGCGTTAGGCCATCCAGGCGAGGAGCCTTACCTCTGGCCATACTGCGAATCGCTGGGGCAATGTCCTCCTATTCGAAGGGCACATCTAGATGCTGTCTATGAGCATCATCAAGGCATAGCAACTAGATAGAATCTAAGTACTTCTCAGGGTGGCAGTACTGAGTGCACGGTCTTAGCAGTATAACTGGGAATAGTAGTACACCATGACCTTTGTTATAGCACTAGTGGTGTAGTGGCTCGGATGTTCGTCATCTAGAATCTGGCTGCCATATGCGGATCTAAGCATGGAGGTTAGCGTTTTGTCTGCTCTATCTCCTTTCCCAAACTGTCTTGCTGTGGCCTCGATATGCAAGTAGTGTGTTTCCCTCTCTGCTTCCTCATGGTATTCAGTGAGCTTACTACAGTATTGTGCAAGTATTTCTGTATCCCTAGTGACTATGTATTGGACGTCCAGCTCCTCTAGTTCGATCTCCAGGTAGGCCAGTTTATCCTGCAGGTATCTTAGCACTCCCAGCTGTTGCAGCAGGCACACACCATGTATGTAAGCCTTAAAGGCCTCACAAAGCAGGCCTGGGGACTCCACAGGTTTCACATCAGTGGTGAAGTATTCAAGTATGGCGGTTCTGATGTCAGCTAGGAACACGAGGTCTCTAAGTGCATTCTGCGAGAGCTGCCAGCTAAAAGCGTGGCCCCCCCATTTCAGTCAGGTTGAGGTTTAACCTCACCAGGGCATGGTCAGACAGCGTGCGAGGCATGTGGTCAATCGCTTTGGCCCAGGCGGCCACATCTCCGGATACCAGCGAGTGGTCTATGTGCGATTAGGTCCGACAGGAGGTCATTATGCAGGTCCCAGCAGTCGGCTCGCCATACGCTCACACCAGATATCATGCCACGCCTGGTCTTCCATAATAGCCTGCAGCTGCATGACTGCAAGGGGATGTGGTCTAAGCCCCGTTTGGGATTTGTCTGATGTGGGATTTAGCAGAACATTAAAATCTCCACCTCAGATGATGGTCGAACATCCCAGTCCCAGCACTCCACACCAGACCAGGAGAAAGAAATCAGGGCTGTCAGTATTAGGGCCTTTATGTAGACAAAGGTTACCCTCAAGTATCCTGTGTACGATAGTGTACCGCCCCTCCATGTCAATGAGTTCATGGAGCATACGCCATCTCAGCCCTTTCCATAGGCCAATCGCCAACCCCCTGGTGTATGTGGAATATGTCACTGTATGAGTCTCGCCAATCCTGCTGGATCGAAGTCTAGTGCAAAACCGTTGAGTGAGGTGAAGTTCCTGTCGTTGGAAGTAGGTGCCTCCACACTCTCCCGCAGCAACCCCAAGGCAAATGATCATCGCTCAGTGTCTCCCTCAGCCATAGCAGACACCAGGATAAGCTGTCCGACAGCAAATGATGAAGATATATGTCGGATTATAGTCACAGACGGCAGAGCCTCCTTAAAGGGAGGCATCTTGCAGCCTGGCTCTCTGGCGCCCCCACTGCAGGTGATATTAAATATTACAATCTTTCAGTTTTTAAGTTTGATGTTTGTTTCACAGTGCTGCTAATATCTGGTATTGTCTCAAATTGCTATGAAAAGGAATAACTTTTAGGTGTTATTTACTCCTGTCCTCAGCATTGCTAACTTGTAATTGTGGTAAAATGTTTGTTCTGCGTGTGAATTTACTGCATGGTAAATCAGAATGTAGTACTGCATGCAGTTTTTCCACATACAATTTTCCTGAGAGGTATTGTTGCAAGTGAAGATATCACATTCTGAAAGAATTTTAATCTGACGAGCGAAATTACTGCCTAAAAACATGCTCATTTCTCTGACTCGTAATGAGAGTGTAAGAGGAGAGGACATCATATTTGGCTTCTCTCAATTCACTGATCCTTTGGTGGAAGTTGATCACCTATGACTGCTTCTCTTATGAATCTCATTGCAAATGCAATTTAAATGGAAGAGCAGAAAAATGCAAAAAAACAAAAAAACAAGTTTAAAAATTTCCAAAACACGCTGTCCCTAAATATTAAAAAAAGACAAAAATTAACTGCTTCTCTCTCGCCCTTACTTTCCTCTCTCAAGTTGTTTATTAGCATGTGCCCTCCTGCAGCCTATTTGACGTTGGATGTGCCTTGGGTAATCATATAGCCTACTGAACCCGATCTAGAATCAGTTGTGCCCAGCATGACTCGCGGGTAGGGGGGCAGGGAGGGGGTTTGCACGAGGAGGGTGGTCACGCGGGGGGTGGCGGGTTTAATTTAATAATTAAAAAAATGTAACTTACCTTCCCGCTGGCTGGGTCCAGCTTCGTCCCTGCACCTCTCCTGCTCTCCTGCCTCTGGCAGGAACAGGAAGCAGGCAGCCAGGCTCCCAGTCCCACCCCAAAGCCAATAAGAATGCTACAAGCAGCATTGTGATTGGTCGGGACGCCGCCCAGCCAAGGGCTAATGGCCTGGCTATGTTCTCCATGTAGGCTGCATTGCAGCCTGCATGGTGAAGGGCAGAGTGCATAGGGCCGACCAAACCAGTCATGGGCACTCAGGAGTGGGCACACCACTCCTCCCCTGCCCTGCTTGCAGAGCAGCCCCGCCCACCCGCCTGCCCGCAACCAAACCCTTCTCTTTCTGCCAAGAGTGCGAGAAGCAGAAACATAAAATGGTAGTTATTACCATTTTATGTTTCTGCTTCTCGCACTGCGAGAAAGCAGTGGGGCGACGCTCCTCCGCCCTAGTGGAGAAGCCGCCCCTGTCTAGAATACCTTAACTAACCCAGCTATCCCAGGAAAGTGACCGGCTTTCTGAGTCTCAGCTTTTCTCCGAGTCTTCGCGAGAAGCTCGAGTAATCAGATATGTTTGTAGCTCGAATTTTATTTAATAAAAGCCTCTCAAAACCCAATGGGTCCAACATTTGGGCAGATTGCTTCTCAAAGTCCTGCAAACTGCTTGGAGTTTTGTGGGCAGGGGCGTAGCCACAATTAGTGCAGGAGGTGCAGGGGAACTGAGGCCCAGAGCCATGAGGGGCCCATTGAACCCTGATAATTGCTACATTTGACTACCCCAACAGCAATCAAAGGAGTAACTTTCCTTGCTTGCACCATGGCCCATGGCATCCTACGGTACTGTTTGCGGGTACTCACAAAGTAAATTATCATAGCAGAAACAGTTTGGGAGTATGTTAATTGACCATACCTAAACTTTAACGAGTGTTTCTTTAAAAAAAAAATAGAGAGCACATATTTGTCTCTTGGTGGATATCAATGAAAGAAATTATGTTATATCGAAGAATAAAGTAACCCTGACAATATAGCACCATCACTTCACTAAACAATAATTATTTTGCTGTTTTTTTTCAAATCTGCTTCAGTGTTCTACCATTTTATTTGGGAAACCTTAAGCAATTCTTGAGTACTCGTACTCAGTATTGCCTTTTGCTAAGGTCACATTTGGTTTAAATATTCAGAATAGATAAACAATAAACTTAGGGGTATATTCACAAGAACGTGTGATAACTACCGCAAGAGTAGCATAACGCAACTTTCAATATCGCAGCCTAGCGCGGGAAAATAACCCCGTGCCAACGTGGAATTCACAACAAGGCGGTAGCATGCGATAGTCACCAGATAACGCATTAAATGTCATCGTGAAAATCAACGCCACGCCTAAAAAATGCGAAACGCGAATGCAAAAAAACATGCGATGAGGCCAATCGCGGTACAGAAATCAGCGAACACCAGCCACAGGCCTGCAAATCCCACGCGTCCGGCGGGAAAAAGCACCATAAAAGAAAGAAAAAAAAAGCCCAAAAACAATTCATACTGCGTAGCAACATGGATGCACCCGGACCGAGTGCAGAGGACAAGCCGAACACCACAAGCCCCACTGAGGACCAGCCAGGAACCCCGCGTTCGGGGAAGGGCAAGGACAAGAGGAAGAGGAAGAGGAAGACGGGGTTCAGTCCGCAGGAAGACCGGATCATCGCCACGGAGGTGACAGAACACCATCAACAACTGTTCGGCACCTCCACTACGGCACTGGCAAACCAAACCGAAATATGGCAGGCCATCTTTACCAATGTCAATGCAGTCGGAGTGTCGAGGAGGTCACTGGAGGAGGTCAAGAGGCGCTGGCATGATCTGAAAAGGCAGACCAAACATAAGCTTGCCGCCAACAGGGAGGCAGCAACGGCGACTGGAGGTGGGAGTCCTGCGACACAGGAGGAGCTGGATGAGCTGGAGCAAATGGTGGCCACAGTCAGCAGTGAGGAGACGGTGGCAGGATTGGGGGGCCTGGATACAGCACGATACGACCTGACCCAACAGCAACAGGGTGAGTAACGACTAGGGACGGGGGAGATGGGCACAATGGCACACATGCACAATTACGTGTAGCACACAGCACACCCACAATGACCGTGGAACATGTCCCTGATTGCCTTGGCACACTGCAGCACACATAGAAACGCCAAGTAGGCCCCCATCCACAATGTGCACAGAGGGCCCCCCCATCACAAATATCACAACCGACCCATGCACATGTGCTGAATCCAGCAAAGCAGCGGCTCTGTGACCCACACTGACTATGCAAGCAACACTGCCTGTCCGATAGCATGGCAGCAGCCAAAAAGAAATTACATGGCCCACCAATCGACATGGAGGTAGCCCAGTGCGGATCACATCCGTAAAGGAGCAGGTCATACTCCGACATGTCCACGTGCACCCACAACCCATGCCGTACAATACACGCAGCAGACGAACAATGCACCAGGCCACAAAATCTGTCCGAGAGCACATATGACCCAAGTCAAAAGCAAATCAGGCCCCGAGAAGCAAACAATTCAAAGGCACCCCGCCTTAAAGGGAGAAGGCTACACGAAATTAGAGCTGCAGGGGCAACTCCCCCACAATGCAGCACACACACATAGCAATCACAGAACATCAGCAATGATGGCAATGTGGTACAAAGTGCAACACCAGCACCACAGGACAGAGCTCACAACAGGTTCCGCTCGTGCGTAGTAACTGTCCACTCACATCTGGCATTGCCTGACACTGTGTGATGATAATGTACGGGTACTACCACACATCCGTCATGTATTCGAAAAACACACTGACTGCCATCAAATAGCCAGCTCCCCCAAAACAGTCACAATGTACATTGGCATGCAGTCTGAATGTAAACATCTGCAAATCATCAACATACAATGGAAACTCTGTTAACCTGCATCTCCCCTTTACATTGCAGAGGGACAAACAACACCTCCTGCAGAGCACACCACACTTCCCATCATTGATGATGAAGCAGACAACCTGCACATATGTCAAGACACCCTCCAACGGATAATGGACAGCCTCTGCACCCCACCCCCAGGAGCAGGGCAGGCCAGCTGCCTCGAGGTGACCCCACCACCTGCAGAGACCACACAGCAGGAAACACACACCACCACGGCTGTCTCCCAGGACCCCCCGACCAATACATGGAATTCCTATGGCGTGTGTTGGGTTGCCAGGTGGAGTTGGCTGATCAGCTGCGGGTGGGTTTCGAGCTCGTGGCAGCCAAACTCGATGCCATACGTGGGTGTCTGAGTCCCATCAGGGACCACGTACACTCCCTATCGGACACCCCCTGTACGCACCATGCTCCGCCACAGACCTTGGCTGACCTAGCTGGTGCCATGAATCGAATACAAGAACTGTCAGGTCAGACAGGTACCAGCCATGACAGCACAGAGTTGGCACAGATGTGGAGGTCAATGGAGACCATGGAGCAGATGCAGGCTGGATGTATGTCTGCCACGGCTGGACACCAGCGAGTAGTAGCTGGGAACTCAATGCCCTGCAGTACTTCATCTTGCCATTGCTGCCACTGAGCCGTTCCCCGATGACTGCAGCGGGAACATCGACACACACAGCTCCGACCCCTGATGTGTCTGTGGCACACTGTGATGCTGCCCCATCACCTACGCAGTCTGATGTGTCAGTGGCACACAGCGATGCAGCAATCACCCCGCCACACACACCGGACACACCGGACACAAAACCTGTATCATGGGAGTGAGAAGGGGATGGGAACTACTGTGTGAGGAAGGAGGCAGTAGCATCCATCACCGCCATATGGCCTGTCCCTGCCTGGTTATGACCTATGCATCATGCCCTGGGAAATACCTCCTACTGACCCCCGGAACACTCTGTGACATTCACCCGGACCCCGACACGGACTGCCATTTCTTCACCGCTGGACAATTGCACAGCAATCCAGCTGCGGACTGCACTCTCCCTCTTCCTAATCACTGTGCAATCCCCAAAGGACTCTGGTTGGCCCACCACTGGGCTTCCATGTGATGTGGGTTTGGATGGCCATGTACAGCTCCAGCCCCGTCAATCACCTGAATGTGAATAAAACATTCTAAATCACACACATGTGTCATCACTATGTTCACTCACGTATGGAAGTATGGCTGGATGTGGGGACGATGATTGCACATGAAGGCATACCCTGGTAACTGACATCTATGCGCATGTGTATCCCTGAGACACATGGCCAATTGGATGACTGTGAAGGTGAGTACTAGCTGTTTCCCCATTGCACATCAACAACAATCACACAACCCCCCAATGTAGGCACACGTCCATGTGTTGAATAGGGTTGTGTGTAGCACTGACCCAAACGAAAGCAGGCCAGGAGTGGTGTCCTACACCACATGTGACAACAGAACTTCACGTCGCATACCTACTCACACACATCTGTGTGGACACATTCTGTAGTGTGATATGACATTGCTCCACATGATCAGTGGTTGGACACCATACTCACATTGCTGACGTCACGTGAGTGCACATGTCATTCAGCACATATCCCAAAATATGTCTGACTCACAGAGGTGTAGCTTGCCAAAGGGACACACCCACATTGTACATGCGTCAGTCAGTTCCTCCCTGTGTAGGGAGGATGCTCATTGTGGCACACGAGTGGACAATCTAAACAACACACCTCACAGTCAGTCACCAGTGGAGTGGCATAGACTTTATTGGCATGTGCGACGTTAGGGGTGGGCGGAATTTGCGTAGTCGCGCTACGCAAAGCTCTGCGAAACAGTAAAAAATCTCCGCGAGCACGCAAAAGTTCCGCGAGCACGCGGAATTACTTGTTCCGCCCGTTCGCGATGCTTTTTTCCTGTTCGCGAACGCTGTTTGCGTGCTCGGGGAGAAATATCTCGCGAACACGCATTTTGAAACCGCGAACAAGCAAAAAATTCCGCAAAGCTGCGGATCGCGGAATTTTTGGTAATTCCGCGTTCTCCGCGGAACGCGAAATTACCCAAATTCCGCAAATTCCGCAAATTCCGCGAGCAGAACGGAATTTACCACCCAGACCTAATGTGCGTGTCAGTACGGACGGGGCAACGGCCACAGCAGGCAGGGACATGCTTAAGACACTTACACGCAGCATGGGTACATGTTGAGGTTCAGACAATGTCGGGGCTAAAATGGACAACATTCACCACGGATGGCAACGCTCACAGCCCACCTTGCCTTGCTGGATGAGTCATGTGTTGTTTGGCGTCTGCCCATTGCCCCGTGTGAGGGGGCACG